>CM037872.1:36854260-38054260 GCA_021292105.1 Anadara kagoshimensis | reverse complement strand
ATTGATTAAATACAAAACAAAAATCAACCAAATTTTACGGAGGTGATTTTCATCAAAAAATCATATAGATCTCTACTGGAGATTACTGATTTCAATATCTCAAAACGATATATATCTTCTGATTTTTTATTTCAATATGATTTTGGTTGCCACATCTATTAGAATAATCAATCACTCACAGAAACTTATCCCGCCAACACAAAACAGAAATTTCAACGAGCATTGTACTTCCCTTCGATCAATCGGATTGCTCATTTCTGTAAACGATCTCCCGACAATCAAATTTTCCCATCATTCCCTTTTAATACTACAATAGAATGTCTGCAAAGTTGAGTATTTTATCTGTAAACAGGATTTTTTATCATCAAGAAAAAAGCCAGTTCATGCTGATTGTTGCGTTTTTTTATCTATATATAGCATTTCTATCGTCAAGAAAAAAGCCAGTTCATGCTGATTGAAATCAATTCCGTCCATTATTTCATTATGGCTTGTCACATGTGAAAATAGCATGATCACATGATCAAATTTATTTCTATGGTCATATATCATCCCGAGTCTCATCTAGTTAATTGTTATAGTGCCTCGTTTGGATTTTTTTCTGTATCAGTTAATGCAGCATTCATCTGTAAAATTTCCACATAATTTCATTAGAACTTATTCAATTCACCTATCCTATCCTAGACTACTATGGTCACGTGTAATTAGAAGTTGTTATTTGGTCTGAACCAAGAATGGTCTTTCTCGTCATGGGCACTTACTATTTGGTCTGACCCAGAGTGGCCTTTTTATGCCATGTTCACTTATATGGTACCATGAGAAGCAGTCATGGCCACTTATTTATTTGGTCCAACCAAGAGTAGTCTTTTTATGCCAGTGTTACTAAATATATGATACCATGAGAAGCAGTCTTTTTGCCCTGGTCACTTATTATTTGGTCTGCCCTGGAGTGGTCTTTTTATGCATTGGTCACTTATATGGTACATTGAGAAGCAATTTTTTTTTTTTTTTTTTTTTTTGTAATGGCCACTTATTATTTGGTCTGACCCAAACCGGTCTTTTTATGCCATGGTCACTTATTTGATACCACGAGAAGCAGTCTATTTTTGTCATGGTCACTTATTATTTGGTCTGACCCGGAGTAGTCTTTTTATACATTGGTCACTTATATGGTACATTGAGAAGCAATTTTTTTTTTTTTTTTTTTTTTTTTTTTTGTAATGGCCACTTTTTATTTGGTCTGACCCGAACTTGTCTTTTTATGCCATGGTCACTTATTTGGTACCATGAGAAGCAGTCTATTTTGTCATTGCCACTCATTATAAGCCTTTAGATAAACCACTCGGGTACTCATTGAAACAGCTCAGTGACAAGTGAAATTCTATTTAAAAATAAAATTTCACAAGCCATATGTGAAGTGGCAGAAATTTCTACCTTGTGGTGCACTGTGCAGGGAGGGTTTTTTAGTGTGTCACTGTGCAGGGAGGGTTTTTAGTGTGGCACTGTGCAAGGGGGGAGGTTTAGTGTGGCACTATGCAGGGTTTTTTTTTTAGTGTGCACTGTGCAGGGAGGGTTTTTTAGTGTGTGTCACTGTGCAGGGAGGGTTTTTAGTGAATAGCACTGTGCAGAGAGGGTTTTTTAGTGTGGCACTGTGCAGGGGGGGGGGAGGTTTAGTGTGGCACTATGCAGGGTTTTTTTTTAGTGTGTCACTGTGCAGGGAGGGTTTTTTAGTGAATAGCACTGTGCAGAGAGGGTTTTTTAGTGTGGCACTGTGCAAGGGGGGGGGGGGGGAGGTTTAGTGTGGCACTATGCAGGGTTTTTTTTAGTGTGTCACTGTGCAGGGAGGGTTTTTTAGTGAATAGCACTGTGCAGAGAGGGTTTTTTAGTGTGGCACTGTGCAAGGGGGGGGGTTTAGTGTGTGGCACTGTGCAGAGAGGGTTTTTTAGTGTGGCACTGTGCAGGGGGGGTTTAGTGTGTCATGCCTACAAGACATAGGACATTGTTTTTTTTTAAGTTTTCGTCTAAAGGACCTGTGACATCATTTCTTAATGCTAAGTGCTTCGGAAAAGAACACTCACTATCAATTTCTTAGTTGTTCAGGCCTGGCATGGGTTCAAACCCAGCCCTACAAAATTTAGATGGAGCACTGTAAAACTGAGCTACCATAGTAACAATGAGCTTCCGTAGTAACGATGTTCCACATTAGTATATATCACTTGGATAATAAATAATGTCTACAAGAATACAAAATGAAAGATATTTTTGTATTGAAATCAATGTAACATACTGATTTGGTAGTTGGTACAATGAAAACGCAAGAATGAAAATTTTAAGCACTTGTACATAGATATTTGGTCCCCTGCAAAAGTGTTTGAATCACACAACTTAATTCCAATTTATCCTTAAGCATGATATCTTCAAAAAGCCAAGTTTTATAATTTCAGGCTAAAGTATACAATTGTATAATCAGAAGCCAAAGTAACTAAAATGATACTGTTTACAGGGTAATCCTTATGGATATGTGTCTGGAATACGCTGGGGTTTTTAATTCTGTGCCAGAGGTGAGAGTTTTATAATTAGAAACCATGGTTAATACAGTAAAATCAGGAGATAACATATATACCTTGTAGATATGTGGCCTTATCAGAGGGTTTTTTTCTGGTGGAATGTCAAACAAATTGGCTTTAAAACAAAGTTTTTACTAACCAAATGGATTTTTATGTAAAGGTGGTTGCTATAGCAGGTTTTATGGTATGCTTAATGTTGATGTTGCATTTTATATTGTGTTTTATTTTGTTGTGTTTTTTGGTTTTCCTGCCAATATGCCGTATGGTCTATAGACAAAGTAGAGATGATCTATAAAGATTGATGATAAATGATGGTGAAGAACAAGTAATGTATTGTTATCAGATCAACAACAGCAAGAATAATATACACAGAGACATGTTGATATTTACAATAGCATATTTGTAAACACATTTATCTGAAGATCTACATGCCTGCCATCAAAAACCTTACAGAATGGTAAAATGTAAAGTCTGGACTGGACTTTGGACTTTAGACCATCTCTGGACTTGGACTCTGGACTCTAGACTTGGACAATGGACAGTTTATACATTACACCATGGTCATCTACCAGTGATGATTGTAACTGAATTATATTCTAGCAGTGATATGGAGGTATCCATTGTTATTTATAAATGTCAAATATTGTATAGTAAGTCAGAGTCCAAGTTCAGAGTCCCAAGTACAGGGCCCAAGTCTAGAGTCCCAAATTTAGAGTTCAAGTCCAGAGACCAATCTAGAATTTCCATTATACCCCACAATATCTAGTTTAGAGGCATTAAAAAGGGGTGATATTTCATGAATAAGTTTCAAGAGGGTACAAACTGTATCCCTTGGCATTACACAATAGTTTGGAGTGAAGTAACCTTATGGAATTTTAGGCACCAGTCAAGATAAATCTTATATTGGTGGCCAGTTCTGGAATGGTGGCTGAAACTGGACTGCTCAGAGAAAACCACTGACCTACAGCAAGCAAACTGGCAAAATCTCTCACATCAGGATATTTTATAAAGAGAGATTTAATTACCCAGGATGTGACAGATCCTGTAATTGGAAAACAATGTATAAAAGAACCATTGAAAACCAAATCATGTGTAAACCAAAATTTTCTGAACTAAAAAAGGGCTAAAAGGCACGCATAGAAAAACCAATTTGTTGTTTGTCACACGGAAATGTCTACAAATCCATTTAAGACAAATTAGCAGTCATTTATAATGTTCTTGATGGTGCAGGTAATCAGGGTTGATTCAGATATCTCTTTAACAATATATCACCATCATCTTGGAAAATATTTTCAAACCCATATGGAGTTATTAAAGCCTTTATACAATCTGAGAAAAAATGTTTCTTCATGGTACTTCCCATGTAATTACCTCCCCTGATAGTCCACTGATTCATTTTAAGCAAGAAGCATGACAAATGCAATTAAATAAACAAAGAAATATAACATAAATTTCATCATGATGACCCTAACTAAATGACACAAAAGAGAATAAATAATGTCTTTATTACAGTTACCATGACAACTAAGAAGAAATTATTATATAAATGAAAAAATTATTACTTTTTTTATTGGCACTTTGTTACTTTGAATGAATATAAATGGATTTTGTTTTCAGCAATAAAGAAGCTATTCCATTGCAATAGGTAATTATGTTAAGAAATGTGTATCACTCAAAATGAAATTATATATAAATGTGTTGTGTACCAGGTTCTTTAGATTGCCAGGTAATTCAGTTTGTAGTGTCCCACTAGTATTGGTAAGGTACATTGGTGGTGTCAAGGTTTGGCCACGGCATTTATCCCCTTTCTTGTTACATTTTGTGGGTTTTCTGACCATTCGAAGTGGCTGACTAACAGGCTGGTCCCAGGGAGTTTAACCTGGTGACTTTAATTCAAGGTAGTTGGATAGAAAAAAGAAGGACAGGAATGTAGTAGACCAGACTTTAAAAATAACCGGGTAGCTCAGTCAGTATAGTCGCACCCCCCTCCCCTGTATTAACCAGTATTAAGAAGGTCCTGTATATACATGAATGTACAATACTTTTATTCTACTATTGCTATATTGGATACTGCAATGTGGATGAGTTTTGTTTGACAAACTCATACTGTACAACAGTAAGAAAAAGCCACAAAGAGCCGTACCAAACCCTGTACCCACCCTATAACAATGATGCTGATAAATTCCCAGTTAATAACATGTGTATTGAAAACATTTTTATCCCTATATATATGTATGTATCATGCTGTATTGGTTACTACTGACCTGTTCATTTGACCTTTCATTAGGAACATTCATATAGAGAACCCATCCAATACATGGGTAGTGTTATGATTCACAGTTAAGAATTGGACAGCGCTCGCTTTAGTGCTTCTCATTCTGTAGACGATATAAACATTTCTCACACCTGTGTCATAGAAATCCCTTGTTTTTACCCATATGGAATTTCCTTGTCTTACCCTAGGGTTGAGACAGGCTACATGCTACACCTGAATAAACAGCTGTTTTCGGTGACCCTAGAACATTTTAATGGATTTTTAAAGGAATAAGGTGTAAGAAAAAGAATCAATCACTACTGGTCATATGAAATAGGGAAATCTCAACCCTCAATCCAGAATGAGACTTGCAAGTTCTGGACAAAATACATAAGACCTAAGATTTATCATAGATTCTATCAGTGCGTTCCCTATTTATAAATGTGCTGCTCTTTAATAATTACTTGAATTAAAGGTCAAACAGACAGGTCAATGTCGTTTGCCTATCTAGATGAGTTATGGTTTTATCACTATCAGTAGTAACATACAGATACTCTACAACCTTATATAACTTTATTGATTTTCACATTAAAATTCTCTTTGCCATATTATTTTAAGCAATCACAAATTTCCCGAATGAAATCACATCACAGAAGCAATCACTGTTTCATCTCCCAAAGTTTTACATAAAATTTGCTGCCAATAGTTCTATTTTTTTTTGTGATGTTAAAACATTAAAATGTTTCCAGATTGATTTTTGATGAATTGTTTTTTAATTTGACTTATATTTTTCTAATTTAATTTTTTTTATAGTTTTTTTTTTTTTTTTTTTGCTTGGTGTTATGCTGAAAATTACATAAAAATATAACATTTTAAATTGTAAATGGACCACATGCTTCACAAGTCTGCACCAAATGCCACTAGGCAGGCTCTTGACTGGAAACTATAAGGAAAGAGGAAGAGGGGCTGACCAAAACAGACTTGATGCAGAAGTACCAAAACAGAGGCAAAAACAGCTGGAAAGACCTGGGCTAAACTAAAGAAGTTATAAGTTACTAAGTTATCCCACAACCATGTTAGATGGAGAGGTGTTTTAGGGCCCTTTGTTCCCTAGTAAATTCAGAGGCATAAATCAAATCAACTGCAAGCCATCAATGAACAGATGGTTGGGAACACAATGAAACTGGAAGGTATCATATGTGTGACAGGTATAAAGACTTGACTGATTGGTTGGATGAGGTTTTACATCTTATACAAGAATATTCCACTTCTATTTGGGCATCAATAGCTGTAGTTGAAGTGACAAAAAATTAGACTTAGCAGGACAATCAGGGTAAAGTGCCTCCCGCACATATTATGACACAGGGACATCAGGTCTTAAGGTCTCTTTCAAAGTATCCAAGAATATTCATTTCTAAATGTCAAATACTTGGTGACAGAGCACTATTTTCAAGTTTTGTTCAACCGACCAGGATTCATACCCTGACCTCCTATATACAAAACAAGCACTCTAACAACTCAGCTACCATGATGACTTAGAATAATGTACCTACCTCAGTGATGGCCGACCTACGACGGTAAAAACGAGCACTTTGTTTAAATTCTTCCACAGCGTTAGCAGATGTTCCGTTACTTTCCGACCCATCTTTGTTAATTTTTACACTTTTCCCTAATAAATCCCTCATCGGATTGCAGGTACATTCATTAACACATTCGAACTGTACCATCTAAATATCTCCACAGTAACCAATATACCAATGAATATATTTCAACGGTGATAAATATTTAAATGAATATTTAGATTTTTTAAAACTATTCTCTATTACTATTGAATGCAAGATATAATCTAAATATTTCCACGGTAACCAATATTCAAAAGAATATTAAGAAATTTTTACTTGTCTTCTTTAAAATCAATCCATGAAAACTATTCTACATAAATTGATCGACACAATTCAAAAAGTAACAACATTCAGTTGACTACTCTGTTTATTTTATTATCTCCCTTTATCTGTTCTATTTTGAACACTTGAATATATCCTGTTAATCAGTTTACTTGTTGAATTTAAACAATAAACTTTAAAAAAAAATAGAAAAAATTTTAAATAAATACTTCAAATTTTGAGCTATAAATCCAGAAAACTTGTCACTTCAAATATTTATACCGAACACATCCACTTACTTTCACAATACTTTTTTCTTTTTTAAAAGAAAAACAAAATATTTAAAGTTCGTTTTAAATCATTAAATCCCAATTAAGAAATATTGGATCTATTTCCCATTCACACTTTTATCCATATGCAAAATAAATTTTCTAGATAATTTAAAAATTAACCACTTTTCCGCAAATCTTTTTTTTTTAAATCAATTTCATCAAAGCTTGCTACAAATGTGTATCATTGGCATTCGGGAATTGTAATTTCTGCACATATGTGTAAGTACTGGTCTGAACCCAACTAAGGTAACCATCTTATGTGCAGTTTGATGTCGTAACTGATAAAATCCTGACGGCTCACATATATCATATTTTGTTGATATGTTGTCAGATATTAAGCATTCAATGTAAACAAAACATGAATGATTTCATAATTGTAATATTTACACTATCACGATTGATTAACGTAAAAATTAATATTCCTGTTCGCCAAGTAGAAAACTAAACAAACAAAGTCTGCAAATTAATTGGAAAATTCTCACTGACTTATAAAAATGATAATTCAATTGTACCAATGTATACATAACAAATTAAAATCATTTCATTTGTAAATATTTTCTAAATGGCTTCGTAACACTTAAATAATACTCCCATACTTCCAGGAACACAAAATATCTATACAGATCGTTTTATAAAAAGAAATTCCTTTCAATTTATTCATGATGAAAAGTTTTACAGGGATGATAACACAATCAATAGTATCCTCTCTCGTTAATTACGATCCACATTAATCAACTCTTCTGTAATAAAGGTAAACAATTCCACTACTTGACGATATTGAATTTCAACACAAAACATTTTTACGGCCAATTTAGTCATCACTCTAAGTACTTCTCTTCAGTAATTAAGTCCGATGCACAACAAATAAAATATTGTTGGTATTCAAACATTTCAAACACTAAATTTTTTTTACATTTTTGCAGCCAATTTTATTCTCATGATAAGTACTTCTCTTTATTAATTACCGTAAGTCCAACGCACAACAAATAAAATATTGTCTCTTTTCAAACACCTATTTTAAACATTCAAAGAAAGTATTGTTGGTATTCAAACAATGAAATCTTTATCTGTGACTTTTTTTTTTACTTTTTTGCAGTCAATTTGTAATTAGGTTAAGTAATTTTTTGTTGTAATTAAATGTGATGTAGTTAGCTGTATGCGACTAAGTGCAGCGTTTAACAAATTGTGTCAATGGAAAAACCAAATTTTTTACAACCAGGATTAATAAAAGATTCATCCTTTTAAAATTTCAACTCAGATCCTTGTAATAAATTAATGAATCCAAATGACATTCTTCCTGTCTTAATATTCCATTTTATACATCCATAGGTAGTAAGTACACTTAAAAATAAACTTTTTTTTTCTTTTTAAAAAATTATTTTTGAAATGTAGAATTTCAGTATTTGATTTTTCTCATTAAAATGAGTCACCTTTTTTCCTTCAATTTAAATAGAATCTGCTTATTTCCTCTGAATTATGAAACACCCAGAAGCAGATTGCGACTTTTAATTGGGCAAGTTGAACATTAAGTTGTCTTTTTTTCTTCAATTAGAATTAAATCTGCTTACTTCCTTAAAATTCTGTAACACACTAAAGTATTTTGCCACTTTTGGATAACCAAGTTGACCTTTCCATAGTCTTTTTTTCTTCAATTTGACTCAAATCTGTTTATTTCCTCAGAATATGAAACACCCTGCAGCATTTTGCCGCCTCAAGATAACAAAGTTGAATTTGGTTCATTATGTTACAAAGTTTCAGAAAACAAACACCCTACTGATGTAGAAAACAAACACCCTTCTGATCCAGACATAAGACAAGAGTCTAATTGATAGGAATCATCATGGTTACATTTTCCAACATGTCAATCTCTATCTGTAGACAAATAAACAGGATTTTGTAAAGATACTTCTGTAAAATGCCTGATGTAAAATCCAAAACAAGTCCAAGTCATATCCAATTTGTCTTAATAAACACCATACAATGTAGTGTGATCTACTGCAGTCATGATGAGGGACCTTATCAATTCCATCATGATGAGGAGCTTATATTATTACATCCAGTAAATTTCATTATATTATCTCTTTTCAAACACAAATTACCAATATGAGTTAGTAGAGGCATGATACAGTGAGATAAACCATGTGAAGTTTGTGATTTCCCGGGGAACATCTTGATTCCGCCGATTGCCAACGTAAATTAAACCCATTACTTCAGATTGTAAGTTGCCGACTTATAAAAATCAACATTATGTTATAGTAATCATCTCAATGCCATGGTAAATCCATTTTTTGTTTTACAATCCTATATAAATCTATTAGGAATATTACCGTAATTTTATTTTTTGTAAATTGACTTTAGTTTTTTACGCTATACTTATTTTTTGCTAATTCCAGAAATATAAGAACTAGGTATGTAATCATTTTTGTTCAAAATAAATCAATTTCTGATTATTTAATGAATCCTGAACATTTGCTACCCTTTTTAGTAGAGTAGAATGGGGTTGAGTTGAGTAAAAGTGTTTAATGTCCAAGTAAGGAATATTTCACATATATCGAGTCAGCTATAGGAGAAGGTGCAGAAATTTTGCCTGTGCACTGCACTGATGGCATTATACAGCATGGTTCTTTATTGTGCCATGCCTACCGTGACATGGAACATCTTTTATTTTAAGTTCCTATCCAAAAGAACTATGACTTTCATTTCACGATTCCTAGTGCTTGGCAAAAAAACCCAGTCACTACCCACTTTCAAGTCTTGAGTCAGACCCAGTCATGGTTCAAACCCAGGACCTCCCACGTGTATTAGGCGAGTGTTCTACCAACTGAGCTACGACAGTGGTCTAGAGTGGAGAGGAGTAACAGAGTTTGCACACCAGTAAGTCAAGGCGTTTTCTATTATATAGAAGCTGTTCACCAAACTTTGAACTGGAAACTAAAATGACTCGAAGATACAGATTTAATGATTTTTTTTTCATACATTAGATCTGCTTTTAGCAAGGGCATTTGATCTGCATGTACAATTTTGATATGCATACTCACATCTGAAACACTTTTTGCTTGATTAATTGAAATCTGAGGAAGATACAAATCCCACACAACCTTATCCAGATTTGAGTTCAATTCAATAATGGTGTCTTAAGCACTAGTGCAGATTCTTAATTTTTCATTTACATTGAGGCAATCAGTAGAGGAAACCAGAGTGCCCAGATTAACTTATAGACCTGCAGCAAACAAATGACAAACTTTCTCACATTAGGATTTGTTCCAAGTGGTATTCAAACCTAGTCAATGATAGGCACCATGATCTGTAATCCACTTTAGACCACTTGAACATTGAGGCCTCTGTTGACTGTAGTCACAGGACTGTAGGGTTAAAAATCAGGCTAGTTAAAAATGTTTTAAGCATGTTATATCGACACAGTGAGAGATTGGATTATTATGATGTTGTTTTATTCCCCAAACCAAGACACTTTCACTTATATTGAGACAGACGGTTTTGGGATGGTAGAGGAAATTTGTGTGCACAGAGAATACCACCAACCTTTGACAAGTCAACTGTGGAACTTTCTCATACTAGGAACTTCCTCAGTGGGATTTAAACCTAGAAGGTAAGAGGTGATATGATCTGTAAGTGTCCACTTTTGGCCACTTAGCCGTTGATTGGAGTGGAGTAGTGGTTGATGCCCCAGTGAAGAATCTTTCACTTATATCGAAGTGGTCACTTCAGGGTAGGTTGAGGCAAGCACTGACCTTCAACAAGTGAACTGAAAATTTTTTCTCACACTAGAATCTGCCTTGAGAGGGTTCAAACTTAGGCAGTGAATGGCACTGTAATCCGCAAGCATACATATAGAGCAAGCACTATACCACCTAAGCTATCATTTCTTTGTAGTTCCTGAAGTATGGAAGTCTGCATGTTTAAGACAGATTTTCAAGGAATCTAACTGATTAAAATCTAGAAACAGATTCAAAATTCAAAACTTAGTCCAATAACTCACCATTCTGTTGACAAGCACCATTCTGTCAGAACCATTAATGACTCAATACAATTAATACAACCAACATGGTTATATACAACCTTAAAAATCTAGTTTTGTGAAAAGTTCATAAATTACAGCCTACACAATAGAAACAAATCTATACAATAGATACAATACATATCTAGTGCAGACCTGTCAAAAGTTCAACACTGAGCTAACAAACAGTACTCGGAGCTCTGCAGGCAAGTAGGTGAGATATGCATTTCTAGTGACAGAGAAATACCAAAAATGATGCTGAAAAACTGTCCAGATATATATAAGGAGTGACAAACATGAGCTGACTAAAGGGCACCAATTTTAATTTATTAGCTTAGTGTTAAACTTTCGCCATGTCTGTACCAATATCTACATAACATTATGATTGTATGATAATTAGTTTAATTGAGACACCAGATGTCACATTATTATCAGCTAATTCTGACAGACTGATGACGCTTCAAAACAAAACAATTTTTTACTTGGCAATTGTCTCCTTTCTTTCTAACTGATGTGAATCATGCAATAGAAATATTTAGATTTATGATTAAAACGCTGCCCTAAAGTTTCATAATGCACTTAGGTGTAGCTAGATGAACATTTCCAATCAAACTGTAGATAGTCAGCTAATCAGATTTCATTTTGGGCTGTAGTTCTTGATACTTATTTTTTAGAACATGAGAAGATGTTCTTCTTATTGTTATGTTGTTTACCATAACATCAGCAAGTTTTAGCTATTGGCGATGACGGCAAGTTTACTTGAATACTAATACTGTACCAAAGTATCTTTCCCCTAAACTGGGTGATCTTAAATGAAGGCCAATGGATCACAGTGTGTCTGAGCAACTATGTTCAATTCCACTGGGGCAGATTCTAGAGTGCCAAAGGTCAGTGGTTTTCTCAGTGCATTCCAGTTTCTAGCACCATCCATGAACTGACCACCTCAATAGTGAAAGAATCTTGACTGGTGTGTTAAACTCCATTATCACACTCCACTCCCCCCTAAACACAAACCTTAAAACACAGAAAATTATCTTCAACAGCAGTGAGATTTAAAGCTCTATATTACTGGAATCATACTCACAGAAACTGAATCTGAATCTAAACTCTCCAACGAATCCATAAAGACCCTGAACCAGAAACGAGAAGCTGAACCAGAAACATGAACCTGTTTAAGTCAACCGTATCCAGATAACATGTCAACAGAAAATGGTGCCTGTATCAATTTCCTTTCTGACAACATGTATATGTATAGTATATACAAAAATGCAAACTGTGTCTCTAAAAATAAACTGCAGAAAATATACCTTTCCTGTCTGCCAAGAAATAAAAGCGCAGCATGTATGAAATGCAAGCGCATTTGCTATAAATAAACTCAAAAATTAGATAAAGCTGTCATTATTTTGTAATTTAAAGCGCAATATCAGTTACTTTTACCGGTAGTCAAATATATTCACTATATTAAAAGCTATCATGCAACAATTTATTCTTTCACGATAAGTTTGAGGGGAAAAACGATAACATGTCAAATTCAAAAGCATCATATTACATGAGCCAGTTATCAATTTATGATCAGTTTAAATAAAACACATGAAAATCAAGACTACATGTACCATGAAACAATTATTTCGTTAAAGAAACCATTACAGTCACGCTTAGTTGGTAGAGTTCTCACTCCACATGTCTAAGTCTCCACAAATTTAAAATTATTAGAAGTCAAATTTCCAGAAGTTGTTAAAATGTACACTGTTTTAAAGTTATTTATCAGACATTTATTAAAATACATTGTTATAAGATATTTTTTTTGAAAAACTTTCAGAAATACGTAGCAAATGGTGATGTTTGCTACTACCGGGAAAAAAATTGGTATATGTGGGAGGTTGAGATATAAAATCCCCATTCAATCAATCAATCATTTTTCTTTTAAGGTAAGCCAAGTTAAAGTGAAAACATACAAATAATTAAACTCGTAATAAATCTTAAATACTTGGTAAGTCTTTCAAGAGTTCTAAGGATTAAAACCGTCTGACGAAAAACAGCGAAAACAGCATGAAGGCTCAAGTTATAATTATACTTAATGTCTACAAGATGACCTGAAATATTGTTATAATTTATTTTATGTAAGTAAAATATTGCCATGATTTATTTCATGTACACATTTATTTAGGTTTGGAAGTCATTAATCCACAATTTACTCACATCAGATAAAATCGTTACAAGAGAAATAACGAAATTACTAGCTTGCCACAATTTTTAAATCATTAATAGCCAAATTTTGAATTCCAAAATTTGTGAAAATAGGCTTTTTATAGGATTTTTATCACAAATTTGCTAAAATAGATTACTTAATTAAACAATTATTTTTTTCAGAAACTAGTAGCAAATGGCAATTTTTGCTACCAGGAATGGAAAATAGAAATCGACTAACTAAACATCATTACTTGATCCTTGCAGACCTAGTTGCCTAAGTAGTCTTAAGCATGTGCTTAAGAATCACAGCAACTCTCATTGCCTAGATCCAATCCCACGTGGACAGATCTTAGTGTGATGAGAAAGTAAGTTTGTCAGTCCACTTGCTGAAACCCAGTTGTTTTCTCTGGCCAATCCAATTTCCCCCACCATCCCACAAGGAGACAGCCTTGATATAAGTGAAAGAATCTTGACTAGAGAGTAAAACACAGTTACTTCACTCCACGTTTAAGTTATTTGATGTAAAATCAATGGTGTTCAACTTAATCCAAAAGCATTAGAGGAATAGACAAATTTCAGCCAATATTGACCTCTATTGAAATCATTACAGAATGGAGAGTGAATTACAGTGATGGTGCTTTAATCCCAAGCCAAATTCACCGAGAAAATCATAGACTTTCAACAAGCAAACTGACATTGTCACACTAGGACCTGTACCGAATGGAATTTGAACCACTATACTATCATCCATTCATGTGCACTTTAGACCACTCTGCAGACTGGGGCCTTGAGTCTCATTATGGATAAGAACTGGTACACTGGATTGATTTTCTTTTATATACATTATACCCACTTTTTGTTAAACATTAAACTTAATTATACATTAATCTTTATTTTTTTGTCCTGATTAAATGATGGGAAAATTCAATTAGTTCAATTAGTTTTCATCTCTATATAAAGGGGAAAAATGCTGGTAGTATCTCCAATAATTATCGAGGAGTTTATAATCAATTATTATGACACAGAAAATTTTACCATAATAAATCTACTGATCTTTATCTACTCCTACACGAAGGGTAAAAACCAATCATTTTCACTGTATGTAAGATTCTTGCATGTTTTTACATATATTTTGATAGAACCATAATTTAAAAAAGAAAGAAAGAAAGAAAAGAATTTCAACAAATATGGCAAATAAACGTCTTATAAAGAACCGCAAAAAGGTAAATTGGTCCTGAATCTGACTGAACTAATGCTCTATAAAGCCTAATTTGTGAAGACCAGCCTACTGCTAATTCTATAACATAGAAACCAAAAAAATACTTTAATTTTATCAAAATACAAGAGATTTTGCCTGCTACTGCATAATTCAATTTTTTTTACAAAGACAAATATATAAATTGTAGGCAAAATGTTCCATAAAATGACAAGCACAGCCACAATTTCATTGATCATTTGCACAAATCTGTTGCACTATATAATATGAACAGCTCAATCAGCACATGTTTATCAACTGGTATTTACAATTTATGTTTTATTACCGGTACTGTAGTACCATGCCAAAACTCATACTTTTAAAAAACACAATTTTCATTCATTTTTTACACCACTCTGTTGCACTAATTGAACAGCTACAACAACACAACATAACTGTAATAGTGTATAATTTATGATTTTATCAAGAGGAGTAGCAATCAACCAAATAATTCTTTTTACACAACATACTGAAAATTAATCCATCACCGTTAATAATTATCAATTAGTGTATTATCAGATCGTAATCTATGTTTGTAAGCACTCATTTATCTGTAACTCGCCTGGCATAAAATCTAGCTTCACTAGTTTAGTTGGTAGAGCACTTGTTGTGAAAATAAGATGTAATAAATTCAATGATTTCACATGCTACAGGGAAGGCATTCATTTATCTGTAACTCGCCCGGTATAAAATCTAACTGCTTCACTAGTTTAGTTGGTGGAGCACTTGTTTTGAAAATCAGATGTAATAAATTCATAGAGCCCACATGCTACAAGGAAGGGAACTCATCTATCTGTAACTGGCCTCACATAAAATCTAGCTTTTTCACTCGTTTAGTTGGTACAGCACTTGTTGAAATCTGATGTTATAAATTCAATGAGTTCACATGCTACGAGGAAGGCATCCATGGCAGAAAAGTCTAAAACTTGCATTTACAGATAACATTGCCTCTCCCTGCCTAGGTTTAAAGCCCACTAGGCAGAAAACCAAGTGTGAGAAAGTTTTTCAGTTCATTTGCCAAAGATTGGTGGCTTTCTAAGTGACAATCTAGTTTCCTCCACCATCCTTGTTCCGACAGTTTTGATATAAGTAAAAGAATCTTGACTGGAATGTAAAACCAATTTACTACTTTACTTCAATATGGACAATGAGGGCACAATATAGAAATGATTCATTCTAAAATTAATGATACTGTAAATTGGGAGATTTTTCATGTTTTTTACAAAAATATTCACACTTTTTTACCACTACAGTAGCTTAGTTAGTAGATGCTAGCTCTGTAAGTGGGAGGTCATGGGTTCAAACCACGAATGGGTCTAAAAAAAGACTTGAAAGTTTGTAGTGACTATTCTCATGCCAAGAACTCTGCATTACAAAATGAAAGTTGCTTTTGGACGTTAACTTAAAATAAATGAGGTCCTGTGTCACTGTGCCATCAGCGCAACACATCGTTGGATGATAGTCATTGCAAATGCAAGTGAATTAAATCAAAATAAAATATTCATGAAAGTTTTATTTTTGTGTCATGTAAGCCTCTCACTCTCACATATTTACAAGAAAATAAAGTGAAAGTGATATTTTCCCACAGAAAACCTCTGGTCTATGGCAAGCAAGCTGAAAAATTCACCCCAGGATCTGCCAGAATAGAATTGGAACATAAGAGTGTGATCATGCACTTTAGACCACTTGGACACTGAGACCCAACATTACTGTAAGATGTAGCCACTTTAACAAAATGCTTTTTTTAAAGGCTTGTTTTATGTTGTGTAACATTTGTCAAGCATCTCTAACACAATTAAGTTTGATTTAAACCGTTACACCAGTCCATGTGTTACTTAAAATTTTTCTGACCATCATTTTCAATGTGATGCAAATTTTCTAACACCAGGTACTTGAAACAAGTTTGAAAGGATGTTTATACTTGAGAAAATATTAAATCATAACATTTATATAAACTGTGTAAATAATTTATTTATTTATAACACCACATAACAGGTGTCTGCAAAGGAAGAAAACCCTCTACTCAAAATTAAATTTCAAGAGTTTCTCCAAACAGGTATAATGAAAAACCTGGACTGGACTTCAAGTCTGGAACTGACTCTTTGACTTGGACTTTGGATTGGGGGACAAATCACCAAATGTCACATACTACAGAGCTTTGTAAATAGACTGATCAAGTCAATAAATAACCAGCCTAACTTATTTTTGGTTGGTGACATCCAGTGGGCATCCAGACCTGGCTTCATCTTCTAAATGTTTATCTTCTAAGAACATTCTACTGCCTTTGAATTCCCCAAGTATTGAAAGTACCAAATTACAGCACAGTTCTCAGCTTTAAAAGCATGCCTTTGCATCACAAGCCATCTTTGACATTCAGTATCTTAAAGAAACTTTAAACGACTTGAAACGACAAATTTGTATCCAGGTATAAAACATGTATTGAAGCAAGGCACGAAAATCATGATTGTGTTGGATAATGGAAAATGGTATAGACTGGTTACTTATTGACTTGTTCTTGTATATCCAGTGGTGATATTGAATCAATGACTGATTGACAAGCAATGTTATAAATGTTAAATATAGTGTAGTAAGTCCAAGTCCGATGTCAAGTACATGTTTTACATTATACCCTTCATATACAGTACAGACCTGTCAAAAATTTAACACCGAGCTAAGGAAAAGAATTTGAAGATCTGCTGCAGAATGGTTAAGCTATGGCTGGCTACTATTGGCAAAATTACCAAGAGATGAATGCAGCTGTTGATATATTTTACGAGGGGCTCAGATGAGCTGCCAATTTTGGTGGCACTAACTTAAACTTCTGACAGGTCTGTACTGTAGATATAAGTAATAGCTCTCTGATATATTAAGTAAGTTATCTATCAACAAGTAGTCACACACAGCAGGGTAAGATTCACATATATCAGCCTTGGACTTATCTTAATTAATCTAACTTTGTTATGTAATTATTAGACTTTTTACATTATATCAATCAATGCACCTGTCAGGTATAAAACCTAATTAGATATATAAGTAGTTTACCAAACTCTGATACTCTCTGATGTATTACACAGACTAATTGTAACATGCCTGCATGTACATCTAGATCTAGTCCATGAAGAAATTCTAACCAAAAACGTAATCACTGGATGAAGATACAGTAAACCCTTGTTTAAATCACCCTTGATAACTTGACCACCTGCATGTAATTTATTGCCACAGTCTATTCATGTTTTTGTTTATACATTGCCCCCTTTATAATGCCAAAATTTGACTGAACAAATGGTGACTGAAAGGAGTTTTACTGTACTGACAGGCATCCTTAACCCCTGAACCTGGATCAACACTTTTAAAACCAGTTTTAAACATACACTAGTAGTTGTCTCTTCAGATACAGAAAGACCTAAAGCAAATTGACTACACTGCATTTTTATATCATTTTTGATGGCCATCTTGAATCTTGGGTGTTTTTTTTAAACATTTAGTAGAGAGACCAAAAAGGTATACTTGTACAAAATTATATGCTTGTATCACAATTTGAATGAGTTGCCTGAATGTCTATTTTCTTAAATGCAGCCATAAGACAAAGGCCTTAAAGGTCACCGGTCACCAAATTTATCAATTTTGTATTTTGCATTCCTATGGGTAGAATAGTCAATATTGATGTGTCTGACGGTTTACCACGCCTTATATTTACCTGTAATACACTAAAACCTTACCTAAACGAACTGCTAATACTCGGTAGTTTCCGACACCGCTCGTAACTTTCCGGCGACCTAATTGATGACGTACATGGTGTTAAGCTGCTGAGGAAAGACACATTACCTATATATGTATCCATATATTACATGTGGGTTTGTGTGGTGTTTTGAAGGGTTTTAAAGTTTGATATCAAGTCAAAATGATATATTTTGTAAAGTTTGGATATAATGAAATCACAATGACCGATGAACATGTTTTTTTCCACAAAATTCAGAACACATTAAAGCCAGATTTACACAAGTCCTTCATGCAGCTTTTTAATTGTTTTGAATGTATTCAGATTAAACATTACGAGATAAGTCAGGGAAATAAAAGCGGTATAATCATTGAAGACAATTTAAATTATTATGAATGAATTCAGTCAAATATATACATTTTAAACAATTTTAATTTTCAAAATTAATTTAATTCCGTTATTCAATCAGCGTTCAAACAGACACGTATGTCTTGTTCAAATTAACTAATCTAATTTAACTTTAATGTGTTCGATTTTCAGAATCCAGCAAAAATTGACAAATAACATTTACCGGGTATATCATATAGATATACGCACGTGTCAATTAATGTTGCATATTGTAAGGTTAACTCTGTTAATTACAGGTGGAAAATGTCTACTTCTAAACAGGATGTTTCCCAATGTAGCATATTGATAATCTCTTAATTATTATGTGAGGAGGTGTAAATCACACTTTGAACGATATTAATTTATTGTGAATAAATGAAAGAAAGTTTCACTCGAGTTTTGAGTCCTTAGTTAGTCGAGCATAATCCCACTGGTATCACATTTGGATCACGTTCTTTTCATCCCATTAAAATCAAGTGTAATAAAGTTATTATATGAAAATTTTTATTTATTTTTTATTTTATGATGATGATGATGATGATTATTATTATTAAACTTACTGCAAATAAGCATAGGAAGCTATTGAATTGAAATTGTTTTCATATTTTAGTAATACTGGGATGAAATATTATATTTGAAAGACAATAAGAAGTTATTTTTTAAACCTTTATTTTGATATTTTCGTTGAACAAAAAACTACAGATCTTGGACTCAGATTCTACCCGAAAACGTGTTTTTATTCATTACATGGGTAAATAATAATAATAATAATAATAATAATAATAAATCTTTGATTTTAATCTAAAAAGGAATTAAAAATGGGACAATTTCTAAAACAAATATGAATTAAAATCAATTTGAGGTAATAATATAGCTGTACTAGAGAGAAGAAAGATTGTTTTTAAATAAAAAAAAAAAACAAAAAAATGGGTCCTTTTTATTATTCCTTATGATAGATAGATAGATAAAAATAAATAAATAAACAAATAAATAAATAAATAACTTAATTAATTAGTTAATTAATAAGATATATGTAAAGATAATTAAAATGATATTAAATAATAATAAAAATTAATGTGAACAATATTTTAAATAAAAAACGGAAATTTGGGTTCTTTTATTATTTGTTGTGATGAATAATAAATAAATAAATTTAAAAGAGATATAAGGATATTTAGAAAGATATTAAATATTAATGAAAATAAATATGAATAATATTTTAAATAAAAAACAAAAATGTGTGTTCTTTTTATTAATTCGTTGTGATAAAAAGATAAAAATAAATAAATAATGTAAAATTATGTTTTGTAAAAGTATTAGTAAATAGTATTTCATACTTAGAGCAAACACACATATGAAATATCGTTTTTTTCTTTATTTATTTCTTATTATGTTTATTTTTTATTTATTTTTTCTGCTGAAGGAAACTGAAATACCCTATGCTAAAAAATAAATATATATATATATATATAAAAATACTAGAAGTTATTTCCGATAAATCTGGGTAATAAATGCAGTTCAGTATCCAAGCTTCATTTACTAAATAGCTGGTATAACACCTTCTGCGTCACTTCCGGTTTTGTGTCCTTTTACTACCAAAGGGAGATAATACCGTTTTTCAACAGTTTCAGGACTTTAATTTACGCTGTAGAAAAGAGCAGAAATGATTAAAAAATGTTATCTGTGGCTAAATCGACTTTTTATGATGTAATCTTTCGGAAAATAGTACTACAAAAAATTCGGTTTTTGGTGACCGGTGACCTTTAATGTTTAAACCTGTCCAAGATCTAAATTCATTAAGATATTAAGTTAATTCAAACATAATCATTTTGATCTTCCAATAAAGGTTATTAACGATCAATTGATATTGTACCCTGATAGAGTGGAGTAATGGCGTTTAACATCCTCAATCAGGATTCATTAGCAGTCAATTCTGGGATGGTTGTGGAAACCAGAGAGCTTGGGAAAACAAGAGGCCCAATAGGGCCTGTGATGCTCAACTGGCAGGTAATTTACATTTTTGATAAATAACGTGCAAATCTTGTGAAATGGCATCCCCCCCTGCTTTTTACAATTGCAACTGGAACCAAAGTGGTTGGAAACAAAATCTGCATTGGTCTTTTATGTTTTTGCTATGTATAGGAACAGAAGCCACCTTGGATTTTGGCTGATATGCCAGACACAACTTTTGGATTACTGTTACTAAAGGACTTTTTATGCTGTATTGGGTTAGAATTGGCCAATTCAGGAGAAAATTTTCAATGATTTGGTTGAAACACACATCTTATTTTTACACTGCCTAAAAATTGGGTCAACGGTTTTTTTTTTCAGGAAAGGTAAAACATTAGGTAATAACCTTCACAATTGACCTTGACCTCATTTTGAAGGTAATTACAATAATATTTCAAAACTGAAAACCCCATGTCATTATCTGATCAAATAGTAAAGATATGACAATTTCAGCAATTTTTTGCATCCGTGACCTTGACCTTTGAACCCATAACCTTTCTCTATACATCAAAATAGTAGTTGAATTAATATCTACAACATTCTAATATATATGCCTATAGAAAAAGCTTATAGTTTTCAAGATAATTAACCATTTCAGTATTATTTCGTATCTGTGACCTTGACCTTTGAACCCCTGACCTTAATCTATATATCACAATGATCGTTACATCAATACCAACAATATTCTAATATACATGCCTATACAAAAAATTTATAGTTTTCGTGTTAATTAATGTTTTTGATTTTGTTTTGCATCTGTGACCTTGACCTTTGAACCCATGAAATTTTTATATACATCATAATGTTCGTTGTATTAATACCTACAACATTCTGATATACATGCCTATACAAAAAGTTTAAAGTTTTCATGATAATGAACCATTTTAGTATTATTTCGCATCTGTGACCTTGACCTTTGAACCCATGACCTTAATCTTTACATCAAAATGACCGTTACATCAATACCAACAATATTCTAATATACATGCCTATACAAAAAGTTTATAGTTTTCAAGATAATAAACAGTTTCAGTATTCTTTCGCATCTGTGACCTTGACCTTTGAACCCATGACCTTAATCTATACATCAAAATGACAGTTGCATCAATACCAACAATATTCCATTATACATGCCTATACAAAAAGTTTATAGTTTTCAAGATAATGAACCATTTCGGTATTGTTTTGCTTCTGTGACCTTGACCTTTGGGGTCTTGGATGTAACATTGGCTTGTCTGGCAAGACAAATTTAATTTAAATTAGCCTAGTGGTTTCAAAGAAGATTTTCAAAATATTGATGAAATATTACACCTGATTTACAAAATTCTTGAAAATTGTGGCAACAAAACCTTCTCAGGAAACCTGTTACAAATTTGGCTTCATTTGGCTTTGTAGTTTCAAAGAAGATGATTTTCAAAGAATCGCATAAATTTAGCATCTAATTTGCATATTCGGCTAATTACAAGCAAACAGAAAAAGTTACAGAAAAATCTGTTACATATATTAAATAACTAGACATCTACTTTCTAATTCTCAAATTTGAACTAAATCGATCCATAACTAAACATGTAACGACCATTTATTTGTACAAACTTTAATCTACTCCACCTAGGGACTTTCCACACCAAATTTGGCATCATTTGGGTATGTGGTTTCAGAGAAGAAGATTTTCAAAGAATTGCCTAAATTTAGCATCTAATTTGCATATTCCGCTAATTACGAGCAAACAGAACAAGATACAGAAAAACCCGTTACATATATTAAATGGCTAGACATCTACTTTCTAAATCTCAAATTTGAACTAAATCGGTCCATAAATAAACATGTAATGACCATTTATAGGTTTTTGCTATTTATAGCAATGGCGGCCATCTTGGATGCCGCACGAAGTTGATTTGTACAAACTTTAATCTACTCCACCTAGGGACTTTCCACACCATATTTGGCATCATTTGGGTATGTGGTTTCAGAGAAGAAGATTTTCAAAGAATTGCCTAAATTTAGCATCTAATTTGCATATTCCGCTAATTACGAGCAAACAGAAAAAGTTACAGAAAAACCCGTTACATATATTAAATGGCTAGACATCTACTTTCTAAATCTCAAATTTGAACTAAATCGGTCCATAAATAAACATGTAGGGACCATTTATAGGTTTTTGCTATTTATAGCAATGGCGGCCATCTTGGATGCCGCACGAAGTTGATTTGTATAAACTTTAATCTACTCCACCTAGGGACTTTCCACACCATATTTGGCATCATTTGGGTATGTGGTTTCAGAGAAGATGATTTTCAAAGAATTGCCTAAATTTAGCATCTAATTTGCATATTCGGCTAATTACGAGCAAACAGAAAAAGTAACAGAAAAACCCGTTACATATATTAAATGGCTAGACATCTACTTTCTAAATCTCAAATTTGAACTAAATCGGTCTATAAATAAACATGTAATGACCATTTATAGGTTTTTGCTATTTATAGCAATGGCAGCCATCTTGGATGCCGCACGAAGTTGATTTGTACAAACTTTAATCTACTCCACCTAGGGACTTTCCACACCATATTTGGCATCATTTGGGTATGTGGTTTCAGAGAAGAAGTTTTTCAAAGAATTGCCTAAATTTAGCATCTAATTTGCATATTCCGCTAATTACGAGCAAACAGAAAAAGTTACAGAAAAACCCGTTACATATATTAAATGGCTAGACATCTACTTTCTAAATCTCAAATTTGAACTAAATCGGTCCATAAATAAACATGTAATGACCATTTATAGGTTTTTGCTATTTATAGCAATGGCGGCCATCTTGGATGCCGCACGAAGTTGATTTGTACAAACTTTAATCTACTCCACCTAGGGACTTTCCACACCATATTTGGCATCATTTGGGTATGTGGTTTCAGAGAAGAAGATTTTCAAAGAATTGCCTAAATTTAGCATCTAATTTGCATATTCCGCTAATTACGAGCAAACAGAAAAAGTTACAGAAAAACCCGTTACATATATTAAATGGCTAGACATCTACTTTCTAAATCTCAAATTTGAACTAAATCGGTCCATAAATAAACATGTAATGACCATTTATAGGTTTTTTGCTATTTATAGCAATGGCGGCCATCTTGGATGCCGCACGAAGTTGATTTGTACAAAATTTAATCTACTCCACCTAGGGACTTTCCACACCATATTTGGCATCATTTGGGTATGTGGTTTCAGAGAAGAAGATTTTCAAAGAATTGCCTAAATTTAGCATCTAATTTGCATATTCCGCTAATTACGAGCAAACAGAAAAAGTTACAGAAAAACCTGTTACATATATTAAATGGCTAGACATCTACTTTCTAAATCTCAAATTTGAACTAAATCGGTCCATAAATAAACATGTAATGACCATTTATAGGTTTTTGCTATTTATAGCAATGGCGGCCATCTTGGATGCCGCACGAAGTTGATTTGTACAAACTTTAATCTACTCCACCTAGGGACTTTCCACACCATATTTGGCATCATTTGGGTATGTGGTTTCAGAGAAGAAGATTTTCAAAGAATTGCCTAAATTTAGCATCTAATTTGCATATTCCGCTAATTACGAGCAAACAGAAAAAGTTACAGAAAACCCGTTAAATATATTAAATGGCTAGACATCTACTTTCTAAATCTCAAATTTGAACTAAATCGGTCCATAAATAAACATGTAATGACCATTTATAGGTTTTTGCTATTTATAGCAATGGCGGCCATCTTGGATGCCGCACGAAGTTGATTTGTACAAACTTTAATCTACTCCACCTACGGACTTTCCACACCATATTTGGCATCATTTGGGTATGTGGTTTCAGAGAAGAAGATTTTCAAAGAATTGCCTAAATTTAGCATCTAATTTGCATATTCCACTAATTACGAGCAAACAGAAAAAGTTACAGAAAAACCCGTTACATATATTAAATGGCTAGACATCTACTTTCTAAATCTCAAATTTGAACTAAATCGGTCCATAAATAAACATGTAATGACCATTTATAGGTTTTTGCTATTTATAGCAATGGCGGCCATCTTGGATGCCGCACGAAGTTGATTTGTACAAAATTTAATCTACTCCACCTAGGGACTTTCCACACCATATTTGGCATCATTTGGGTATGTGGTTTCAGAGAAGAAGATTTTCAAAGAATTGCCTAAATTTAGCATCTAATTTGCATATTCCGCTAATTACGAGCAAACAGAAAAAGTTACAGAAAAACCTGTTACATATATTAAATGGCTAGACATCTACTTTCTAAATCTCAAATTTGAACTAAATCGGTCCATAAATAAACATGTAATGACCATTTATAGGTTTTTGCTATTTATAGCAATGGCGGCCATCTTGGATGCCGCACGAAGTTGATTTGTACAAACTTTAATCTACTCCACCTAGGGACTTTCCACACCATATTTGGCATCATTTGGGTATGTGGTTTCAGAGAAGAAGATTTTCAAAGAATTGCCTAAATTTAGCATCTAATTTGCATATTCCGCTAATTACGAGCAAACAGAAAAAGTTACAGAAAAACCCGTTACATATATTAAATGGCTAGACATCTACTTTCTAAATCTCAAATTTGAACTAAATCGGTCCATAAATAAACATGTAATGACCATTTATAGGTTTTTGCTATTTATAGCAATGGCGGCCATCTTGGATGCCGCACGAAGTTGATTGTACAAACTTTAATCTACTCCACCTAGGGACTTTCCACACCATATTTGGCATCATTTGGGTATGTGGTTTCAGAGAAGAAGATTTTCAAAGAATTGCCTAAATTTAGCATCTAATTTGCATATTCCGCTAATTACGAGCAAACAGAAAAAGTTACAGAAAAACCCGTTACATATATTAAATGGCTAGACATCTACTTTCTAAATCTCAAATTTGAACTAAATCGGTCCATAAATAAACATGTAATGACCATTTATAGGTTTTTGCTATTTATAGCAATGGCGGCCATCTTGGATGCCGCACGAAGTTGATTTGTACAAACTTTAATCTACTCCACCTAGGGACTTTCCACACCATATTTGGCATCATTTGGGTATGTGGTTTCAGAGAAGAAGATTTTCAAAGAATTGCCTAAATTTAGCATCTAATTTGCATATTCCGCTAATTACGAGCAAACAGAAAAAGTTACAGAAAAACCCGTTACATATATTAAATGGCTAGACATCTACTTTCTAAATCTCAAATTTGAACTAAATCGGTCCATAAATAAACATGTAATAACCATTTATAGGTTTTTGCTATTTATAGCAATGGCGGCCATCTTGGATGCCGCACGAAGTTGATTTGTACAAACTTTAATCTATCTCCACCTAGGACTTTCCACACCAAATTTGGTTCCAATTGGCCAAGTGGTTTCAGAGGAGAAGATTAAAGTTTACGCACGGACGCACGCACGCACGCACGCACGCACGCACGCACACACGCTCCACCATGGCATAAGCTCAGCTGGCTATAGCCAGTTGAGCTAAAAACTACTGACCCTTGACAAGTGAACTAACTTTTTCATGCCAGGATCAGCTAGAGTGGGATTCAAACCTAGCCCTTATGTGTGAGAGGCAGTATGATCCATAAGCCAACATATTAGACCACTTGGCCACCATGGATCTCAGTATCCCGATAGACTTTTATATCTATGTAATTTATACAGAGACAAATTGAGATTTCCAGAATCCCCAATAAATCCTGAAACACAATCCCTTAGATTACATGTATATAACTAATATATCACTTATTTATGTCGATAGTAACAATATTGAATCGACCAATCAGATCCATTAATCTTTCCATCTCTCAGCTAACCAAATCAATCATAACATTTTAATTAATCACAGTGTTTTTTTACACCAATCAAATGATCCGATATTAGATTTGGGATTTTGAAATCTCCATCATCAATAAAATGGCTGCTGTGTCTGTCAGAACAATGTATCAAAATTGATCTGGGGGATTTTGGGTAAATAAAACTTGTAACGAAATCTTAAATAACATATATGAAGATATATCAATCAAACAGACAATTTACTCCAAAGTACAATAATATTTTGCTAGTTCATGACATACATCATATTTTAAGACATTTCTTGTTAAGCAACATCATATTTTAAGACGTTTCTTGTTAAGCAGACCATTTGTCAGTTCCATCAAGGATTGCCATTATCCAGTGTGTACTTTACAGTTACAGTAGTCCACAGAATGTTTTTTAAACAATAAAAATGTTTGACTGGAAAAGCATTTTTTAATTGGAACTGGTTTTCTATCTAAGGATATGTGGGAGGTTAGGATTTGAAGTTTAATCAGGTTTGACAGTCTTGGAAATAGGTAGTGACTGTGCATTCTCCAACCACTCAGCATTTAGAAATGAAAGTTATAGGGTTCTTTGGAAGATACCTTAAAAACCAATTCTCTGTGTCACAGTTAGCATGGCACACTACAACAAGAGGCCCATGGGCCTTATACGCTCACCTGATAACTAATGGCTAACTGATAGATTTAAAGAAAACATTAATACTAAACCCCAATGACTTTTTTCTTTACATCAAAATGATCATTGTATCAATACCTACAACATTCTAATATACATGCCTATACAAAACGTTTATAGTTTTCAAGATAATTAACCATTTCAGTATTGTTTTGCATCTGTGACCTTGACCTTTAAACCCATGACCTTTTTCTATACATCAAAATGATTGTTGTGTCAATACCTACAACATTCTAATACATGCCTACACAAAAAGTTTATAGTTTTCGAGATAATTAACCATTTCGGTATTTTTCGCATCTGTGACCTTGACCTTTGAACCCATGACCTTTTTTATACATCAAAATGATCATTGTATCAATACCTACAACATTGTAATATACATGCAAATACAAAAAGTTTATAGTTTTCGAGATAATTAACCATTTCGGTATTGATTCGCATCTGTGACCTTGACCTTTGAACCCATGACCTTTTTCTATACATCAAAATGATTGTTGTATCAATACCTACAACATTCTAATATACATGCCTATACAAAAAGTTTATAGTTTTCGAGATAATTAACCATTTCGGTATTGTCTCACATCTGTGACCTTAACCTTTGAACCCATGACCTTTTCTATACATCAAAATGATCGTTGTGTCAATACCTACAACATTCTAATATACATGCCTATACAAAAAGTTATAGTTTTAGATAATAATATATAATCAGAGGTAAAAAAAATTAGGTCACGACCTTTACATTTGTCCTTGACCTCATTTTGAAGATACTAACAAGAAGATGTCAAAACTGAAAACCCCATGTCATTATCTGGCCAAATAGTCAAGTTATAACAATTTGAAGCTATTTTACGATTTTTTTAAAATTAAACGCAAAAACGCGTAACCTATTTTTTGTCCAAATTTCACAAAATGAACAAACTATAGGCTTAAGACCCTAGAGAAGCCAAATATCACATCAGATTTTTTCTCCAATCAATACTTTCGGAGAAGAAGATTTTTTAAGATTTTTGCACCCCTAGGTCACCTTGACCTAGTTATGGTAGCCATGGCAACACCACGAACAAATCTGAATTGCACCAACCCAGACATGCTTCTGACCAAGTCTCGTTGAAATCTGCCAAGTACTTTCAGAGGAGAAGTCGAAAATGTGTGTTAACGACGCACGCACGCACACACACATGCACGCACACACGCACGCACACACGCACATACACACGCTGCACCATACCATAAGCTCACATGACCTTTGGTCAGGTGAGCTAAAAATGTCCTGAGCACACTGCAAAGGTACAGATATTATGTCGCTATATAAGTAAAATATTCTTGACTGGGTGTAAAACCTCACTCAATCAATCTATGTTTATGACTTTATAAGCAAATCCTCAATCTGCTTGCAAACCAGCTGATTCTGAAGTAGTATCTTCTTACCATTAAGTAGCTTATGCCCAGTTCAATTGTTTATGAAGAGGATAATTGGTAGCCAATTATAAGTTAGAAGTTAATTCATTCATGTCTTTGACATGCTTGAATAGGCAGGAGTTTTCCCTGAAGTAAAATTCCAGTACATTAGTCTTAACATATTTCCAACATTGCCTACATCAAATTTCAAATCGATGATTAGTCTTATTTGATCAAACACTCTGACTCTGACTGTCCTCGTTTTATATTGGTAAAAGTTCCTGAGTCTATCAAGCTTTCCTGTGAACAAGTATTATTACTAGTAGCAACAGAAGAAAATGTCTGCTATCCATAATTTCTGCATTTTGATTCATTCAACATTCAAATTTATTAAACCTCTGTATGTATGTATGTTCACACAAAAGCACCAACATATAATATCAGATTAAATATATTTATATTAATATATATATATTATATATGCTTGTAACAAATAATACCTGAAAAGCTAGCCTTTAAGAAAGTCAAGCATTTTATAATTCAAACAAATTATAAATGAAAAAGAGATAAAATAAAAAATAAATTTCAAACATAAAAGAAAATAAAAGTTGTCCGAAAAAAACTTGTTGCATACTTAATACATAAATTTTAAAATATTTTGAAATTAGATTCAGACGTCTAACAAAACTTAGCTAGTATTGGTGTGGTAGTGTTGTATATAGTGATGGAGGTCCCAGTTTCTATCCCTGGTCAGACCCTGCATTTTTTCTCCATCCTGTTACATTTATTGGTGGCCAATGTGGCCTTGGACATAGTGGACTAGCAATTGTTTGCCATATTAGTCCATTATTTTCTACTTCCTGTTACAGATAATTACACCAGATATATGAGACTTCCTATACCTTGTACAGACAACTTAAATTACCCTTATTGCATATACTAAGCACCTTTATTTATAACTCAATATTTCAATATGAATAAGTTGTTCAAAACTACTGATGAGTTTATAAATTCCCTTTTTGTATAACCATATACCAATATATATGGCTGCTTAAATTTTTGAAAAACATTTGACTGTTTATTTTATTGACCATTTTGCTTATTTCATGTAAATGTCGTCACATGGTCTCTGTGTAGTCTGGTCATACCAGAAACACATTGGTAAGATACCTTTAAATTGTCATCAACCAAGGGGATTTTAATGTAAAATTTCAAAAGGGGAATAACTCTTATACATGTAAAAGAAAGTAGTGATATTGCAAGCTGTAGCTGTTAGATCAATTATTTCATATACAAACTGCTTATTATTAAGTTTAGATCCTGTATGATGACAGATGCATAACTTGTAAAAATATGTGTATACATATATATATATATATATATATATATATATAATATTATATATATATATATATATATATATATATATATATATATATATTTGCCACCCTTCAAAGAAATTTTTCACATAAAGATTTTTCAGGGTACTTATAATGGTGAACTTTGTAATTCTGCTGATCTACATAAATGCAAGCTACTTTCAGCAGTAAAGGGAAGTAACTCATAAATTACAGTCAATAAACAAACACAGCAATAAGTTATGCAAGTCACAAAGAATATGAAATCAAAACTAAAAGGCCAATCTAGCACTGCTTTAAAGAGTGACAAAAATGTTATCATATACATGTAGTAATTTTTTTTTAGAAAATTCAAATTCTAACCAAGCTGATAATTTAATGATAATTACCTGTGCTACTTTTTCGGAGACATTCTGTTTCATATTTTGGACATTTGGCAAGAACATACTTTTGGCATTAGGAATGATTCCATCTTTATCCTGCTGACATTTCGGGTCTATGTTCACATTTCCGTCTAGACTATCAGTCAACTGTTTGGCTCGGTGTTTCGCTAATTCTGAATCACTTGAAGCTTGATTGATATAGTTTGATTTTACGTGATTTCCGATCCCTGGAATAGAATAAGGCATTCAAAATTAATAAATTCTAATATAAATCTTATAAATTAAACAAGATCTCTGTCAAAAGAACAATAAAGTTCATCTGCATATCTAGTTCACCAAAACAATTTACTGAAATCTTTAACGATGAATGAGGATATTAACCCAGGGTATGGTATTCAGCTCTTCAATTTTCAAGGAGGCCTTTTGGATATTTTTCTCCTGAAAAGAGTGAAAATATTAAGTTGTTCTTGATTCCAGCTGACTTTTCACCACCTCATTCCTCTTTTGTGAACAAGCAAATTCAATGAATTAATATCACCTTTTTATGTTCAAGGTAGTTTATGTAATATAATAAATAAAAGAAAGGTCATGACCTTGACTTTTGAACCAAAAAGTCAAGGGGTAAAAAGTGGAATGATTAACAAAATCAGATGGAACAAGTTAAATCAAAACAAGATGACTACATGCCTATTGAACATGTGATTGACATAAGGTTGGGCTATAACACAAGAGAGATAACTCTGATAATTTAGAATTACTATTTTGTATGTTACTTTCAATTCATAATAAGAATGTTTGTGTATAATTTAGTGAATTGAAACAAAAAACTGAATATGTAACTGCACCATGCATAGTTTCTTGCATGCCTGATTTAAAAATCTAACGACTTTAAATTTAACCAAAGCTGGGTATGGTTTTCCATGTAATAATGAAGATTTGGTGTGGTCAATGAAGGCATAGTATGGCCGAAATAAGCTGGAATGCATGCAGATTATTAAATACAGTGAAATGTAATTATAATACACCTCAATAACTACACCACCCCTACTTATTGCCACTGTATTTTTAGGTTACAAAATCTGTTTATTCTATGTCATTTCCTCAAGTTCTTGCTAAACCCCTTTATAATATCTAAATTTGACTGAACAAATAGTGGCTATGAATCAAGATTTTACTGTACATGTATATTCATTATGCATACTACATAAACAGCTAGAGAACAAAATGCATTACTCGTGGCTTGATTAAAACTTCCCATTCACAGGTTTGGAAACAGTTTTAGCATCACAGTGATAAGACACAAGACTCCAGTTTCACAATCATTCCTTAACTTAATTTTCCTCAGCAATTTTTGATTAATAGAATCTATTGCAACTCGTGGTGCCAGATAGGGAAATCTCAACCCGAGTTCTAATATATTTGAACAAGGTTTGAGATTTCCCTATCATGCACCACGAGTTGTGATTGGTTCTATTTTTTGCGTCAGAAGTACCATTTTTCAATTTAAAATCAATTTCAACTATCAATACACTACTGATTTTGTTGATAAAATTTTGCAAGATGGAGATATCTTGCACCTCTCTTTTTATGTATTTTTCTATCTGGGGTGCAAAAAAAAATCTTATGGCACTATGAATAAACATTTTTTAAAAGCTAAACACAGATGTTGGAAGATTCAAATTATGTTTAAAATCACACCTTAAAGTCCTGGATATCTTTTCAAATTTTTAATTTATCAGATTTAAAAGAAACACAATCTTAGTTAAGGAATGATTGTGTAACTGGGTCTGGTCATATAATTAGAAGTTATTTCCTGATCCCAGTCCAGATCAACATATCCAGAGTTAGAGTATAAAGCCAACATGTCATCTTATTAATATAGAAGCTGTATAATAATGACTACTATTTATTCATGCTTCATCCAAGGCCAAAACTTCACTATTGTGCTCAGTGTTACAGTAGTGAATTAAGGTATGGTAGAGAAAACAGGAGTGGTTTTGAAACTATCTCACATTAGGATATGTCCCAAATGGGATTCAAACCAAGGTATGACAGGAATTGGTGAGGAGTAATGTTGTTTCATGTGACAGTCAAGATTCTTTCACTTTTTTTCATTCCACCACAAAATGGGCTGCCACATCCCTCAGTCAAGGACAGGTAGAACTGGGGAAAATAATCTTCCTTTCATGCAAATTTGAGAAATAGCCTAATGGGAAAATACATTATGCAAATGTAAAATTCAGGGAACTGGGGGAAATTACCTAAATATTTTGGGTGAAACAGGTTGTTAACTTAAGAGTGGGCCAATTTTTTGGCCCAAAATTAAGCAGATTGTCAGATTGACTGTTATTAAGGATGTCATTAACTCAAAATAAATATCTCAACTTTTTCCATGCCAAATCAAAGGCCAAAGTTTCACAAACTGAGATTTTCCGTAGTTTAAATTTAGCAAATTTTAACAATGCATTTTTGGAACTACAACTAAATGAACATTTTTGTCAAAACAAAATACATCTATTATAAGCCTGAAAATATCTTCAAGCTGACACCTTAATTTCCAGAATATCTTAACAATTAACAAAATAATTAAGGTTTCAAATTTGCCAGTATAAAGTTAAGGAAAATCTTAGCTAAGAAACGATTGTGAAACTGTGGCCTAATCATGCTAAGAAGAATGCTGCAATGTGAGTTTATAGCTTAAAATTAAGGCTTAATTTTAATAATTAATTGTGATTAATAATTAATAAAATTTAGACACCATGCTCCATAAGATTGTTAACAAGAGCAGTAGTAGACATCTGTGCACCAATGTTAGAGAACAGAGAACATGAAAAGAATTAATTTTGTGAGTGAAAATTTGATTAAGGTTATCTTTAGTAGATAGACATGTCATGTGATTTTCAAGCGACAAATTTATCTACTCACATGACCCTAATGTATAGGCTCGCGGACGACGATATCCTACTATAAAGTCTGAAAATAAAAGTTGATGCATATATACATATATATGTAGAAAATGTCTGCTAAAAATAATAAAGCTTTCACTAAACAATAAAACACACTTAATCAACATGCCAATACTAGGATGAAAATTCACAAAGAACTTCAAGATTTATCTCCCTTTACATGCTCTCATATACAACACATACTTACACACTGTGTGTGTGTGTGTGTGTGTGTGTGTGTGTGTGTGTGTGTGTGTTAATTATGTTATAGTAACAATTTAACAACTTCAATATCATCACAAAATCTTTCATTTGATATATGTTATAAAGCACATTTTTACACCCTGTCTCTACAACTGTGTTGCTTTCTTTTCAAATGTATAAAGACTGTGGTGTTTTACATATATGCCACCCAGATCACCTATCCTTTACCAGCACTTTGTGTTTTATATTATATTGATAAAACTTATGGGTTACATAAATACATTGTAAAAAGTAATTTTGGACTGGATATCATCTGAATTTAGGAAATTAAATCCTACCCAATAGCTCATCTGAACTGTCAGCTTTACATGAGCTATATCAAGCATCCACTGTCTTAAAGAAACTTATGAGGTGTAGCTAGCTAAACAGGAGGTGCTTACCCTTCCGGAGCACCCAGCCTCACTTCCCTGGTGGAAGTGTCTAACCTGACTTTCCTGTTTCAAAGTTTTTACTTTGCTACTGGATTTTGATTCGGACATGGAATAGTATGTTTGTTTTTGATTTTATATAAACAAGAACATGGTCAGTCTATACATAAATACTACTATAATAGTTTATATACAAGTGGTCATCAGTGGAGTTGGTCTGAAATTCTTCCAATTAGTAAACTTTACACATTAGATCCAGATTTATCGACAAATAAATGTCAATGTGTCATGATGTCAAAGATACCCAATGTTGATCGATAACTAATTCATGATGTCAGAGATACCCAATGTTGATCGATAACTAATTCATTGCCAAAAATAATTATATTCTTTATTTGGATACAAACTTAATTTTCCTGGCGAGCCTAATTTATTTTATTTAATCCCTAGCTTTTGATTACAAACAAGACATATATCTCTTGATTGAATTGGGAAACTTTTTGATTAAAAAACATACTTTTACCACAAATTTTCTCGGACAATTCCTTGATATATAGTAGAATTTTCTTTATTGGGAGTTTAATTCTGATTGAAGCTTAGTTGTGTATCCGTAAAAGTACAATTCTCTTGACCAATACTAGATCTACGTCAATATTCCTAAGTTTCTGTTAATGGTAACCGAAATCGCCACTGGCTACTTTGATCTGTGATATATTTAATTTGGAATTTATATGTGGATTTCTAATAAATATGTACAGCAATACTGAGATTCAATCAACTTGCATGCAAATATTACTATAAGTCATATTTTCTTAGCTTTTCAATAGGTCTGGATTTTTATTTCTAAAATACTACTGTAAGTGAAGTCCATAATATCTTAACTTTTAAATAGGCCTGGATTTGACACTACCACAAGTCATGTCCATACTTTCTAAGCTGCTCAATAGGTCTGAATTTTTATTTCTTTAATGCTACTCCAAGTCATGTTCACACTGTCTTAACTTTTCAATTGGCCTGGAGTTTTATTTCTGCCCACACTGTCTTAACTTTTCAGTTGGCCTGGAGTTTTATTTCTGCCCACACTGTCTTAACTTTTCAATTGGCCTGGAGTTTTATTTCTACAACTGAAAGTGATGTCCATACTAGTTGGTCAATTGACCTAGGCAGTTCTGACTTCAAGTTAATCACCTAATATGACATATGTGTACTCTATTCATCTAGATGCACTCAGAATCAACGGCGGACAAATTAGCACATCTCGGTGAACTTAAGTGACACTCTGATGGCTAATCAATCACAGAATGAGATATAAAGTTATACAAAATAAACAACGGAAAATCAATCGCGGAATCAGATATATAGTAATACAAGATAAATAATGAAAATGACAATGACAATTAGACGATTTCCTCTTATACTAAATAAATATTTCATGTTACATATACTGATAACGATAATGATAATGATGACCATGTTCAGATAAAATGATAATGACAATGACAATGTTCAGATTTCCTCTAACAATAAATAGAGTACCTGTAACTAACCGGTAAATAATCAGTTTGAGATACATTCAAACCTGTCTATAAAGGCCATCAAAGAGGACCTGTAAAAGTGGCCTTTTGGGGGAGGTGGTCCTTATATACAGGTTCAAATAACCTGAATAAAAAGCAATTGGAATAAAATTTTACTGGCGTTTAAAAGCAGGCTGACCCTGAGCCAAGCTGCACATATATGCACAAGTATTTTGTGCCCATGGTAGACAGCCCCCTTTAAAGTTAACTTGTCTGAAGAAGATTCATTTTGTGCTTTACAAAAAACATCTGTACAAAGGGAAGTAACTCTCATTGTTATTTCCAATCACTGCCAAGCAGAGGTATAAACTGACAATAAACATAGATGTTAATGTTTATAAAATCCAACTTTATGAGAGAAACCACTTAATTCTTTCTGATTTGGTTCTCATTAGAGAAATAATTAAACCTAATTGGCACTAAAGTTGTGAAAAATCACACACTAATTACATTCCAAGGCCACGGATCTACATTTAAAGATCAAAAACAAGTTAATTAGCAATAAATTCCATTTCACTATACTTGCTTTACAGTTTTTACCCACATTATAAGTCAGTGAGATAGGTAGTCCTGTAGTCATTGTCAAGTGTTGACAACATCGTCCTCGTCACCATCGTCATCATCATAGTCATCATTGTCAACATTGTCATCGTCATCATCATCCTCCTAATCATTGTCAACATCATCATCATCATCATCATAGTCATCATCATCAACATGTCATAATCATCATCATCGTCATCATAGTCATCATTGTCAACATTTTCATCGTCATTATCATCATCATTATCCTCTTTATCATTGTCAACATCCTCCTCCTCCTCCTCCTCATCATCATCATCCTCATCACTGCCATCATCACCATTGCCATCGTTGTCGTCATCATCATCATCATCATCATTATCAGATGATTTATAAAGATACACATTACAGACATTAAATGGAAAATTGAGAATTTAGAAAGAGAGAGAGAAGAGAGAGAGAGAGAGAGAGAGAGAGAGAATTTTATTTTCAATTGAGTAGGGTTAGGTTATGTGGTGACATTCTGAATTGTCCCTACAAAAGACATTGTTCCCATATTCCAGAAAAATGGACTATTGTGTTTACTAGAAACTCCCATTTTCACCACTATTTCATTCAAACTCTCCCAAGAGAGGGAGAGAAAGAGAGAAAGGTGGAAGGAAAAAATGTAAAAAAGATAATACAAGTGTAGTTTTAAACATGGTGCATTTATTTTTGCTTATTTCATGGTGGAAAAAGTCCTTCAAAAATTTGTACCACACGTAAAATTATACTTCTGATGGTTTCATAAATTCACAAATATTATGTCGGAAATTTAAAAATCACAAAAAATTTAAATTGGTGAAATTAAGTACATTTACAGCAATTCCAAAACTGAATATCAGAATTACAGATAGAAAACATCTTAATTTTAAATAAAATTCAAAATTATTGTAATTTAAAACTTGTCAAAAACTAATAAATCTTTAAATACACATCATGCAGAATAAATCTGTTAAAGTCACACTAAGAGGGAAATTGAAGACAAATTTAAGATGGAAACATGTTGTACAGTACAGATCTGTCGAAAGTGCAACACTCTGCTAAGGTAATGGTAGTCAAAGAGTTGCTGCTGTGTGGCCAAGGTATGGATAACTGGTGACAAAAAAAACTGTTAAGGGATTGCTACAAAATGTTAAGATATAGCTATCCAGGGGCTGGGACTAGCTGCTAATTCCTCACTGATTAGCTCTCTGAGTGTTAAACTTTGGACAGGCCTGTATTATACATCGAAAACCAATTTGTCTTTTATTTTACTTCTTTACTAATACTTTCTGGTTTCAAGAAGTGTAATGAAACAACTTAAATTACATAACATGTATTTAAAAACACTTCTGATTTATACAGTGATGTAGGGGGTGACAGAGTGTACACAGGGGTTTTGTAGGGGGTGACAAAGTGTACACAGGGATTTTTTTTATTTATACGGTAGTGTAGGGGTTACAGAGTGTACACAGGGATTTTTTTATTTATACAGTAGTGTAGGGGTGACAGTGTACACAGGGATTTTTTTTATTTATACGGTAGTGTAGGGGTTACAGAGTGTACACAGGGATTTTTTTATTTATACAGTAGTGTAGGGGTGACAGTGTACACAGGGATTTTTTTATTTATACAGTAGTGTAGGGGTGACAGTGTTCACAGGGATTTTTTATTTATATTGTAGTGTAGTGTAGGGGTGACAGAGTGTGAATAGAGATGTAAATTATAGTTAATTTTCTAACCTGTGTTGTACTAGTGTGCAATTATGGTGACATTTAGAGTGCTACCACAATTGCGAAAAGAGCTAGAGGACAATTCCTTGACTGAGGAGACCAAAGTAGCAACAGACAGAGGCAAATGGAGGGTACTTGTAAACAGACCGATTCTCCTCCGGCAGAGCAGAAATAAGTCAAATCAAACTTGCCTGCAATATTTTGGATAAACATCCCAGACCACACAATCCTTTATACTGTTACCAAGGAAACCAATAAAGGACCAGAAAATGGAAAATTCCTTCTCAACTGCAAATTTTAAGGCAAAATTCTTAACCAATCAGCCATTGACACCCCATTTAGTAAAGAAGAAACACACCTCTCATTATCTAGGTTCAAAATCCCACTCTGGCAGCTCCTAGTGTGAGTTGAGTTGAGTAATGGTGTTTAACGTCCCAGTCAAGAATATTTCACTTATATATCGAGATGTCGCCAGCTATAGGTGAAAGTGCAGAATTTTGCCTGTGCGTTGCACTCATGGCATTATACAGCAGGGGTTTTTATCGTGCCAAGTCCACCGTGACACGGGACCTTGTTTATTTTAAGTTCCAATTCGAAAGAACCATGACATCCATTTCGTAATGCTGAGTGCTTGGCGAAAGAACGGTCACTACCCACTTTCAAGTCTTGGGTCAGACCCGGCCGGGGTTCGAACCGATGAACTCCCACTTACAGAGCAAGCACTCTACCAACTGAGCTACCGCAGTGGTTACTCCTAGTGTGAGGAAGTTTGTCAGTTTGTTTGCCGAAGGTCAGTTGTTATTTCTCATAGTACTTGTCTTCTCCACCATCCCTGAACTTGCCATTCTGATAAAAGTGAAAAAATTCTGACTTTGAATTAAAACATACCAATACTTCACTCCTTAGTTTCATAGTCAGCTTAAAAATTCTGTGTGATATTAGGTATGATTTTTGGTAATCTAAATCAATCATTACAAACATTTTTGGTGATCTTAATCAATCATTACAAACATTTTTGTGATCTAAATCAATCATTACAAACACACTGTTTACATCGCTGAATCAGAAAAATCATTAAAAGGGAAAAGTCAGAGGTTGAAGGGGATCAGGCGTTAAAAATTGAGATAAATTACGTTATAGCTTAACTTGCTTCCTGGTTTCCAACCAGAAATGGTACAAAGATCACGGAATTGATTTCTAACTTTCACAACTCGGAGCAATCTATATTATCTAAAATGGTTTTCAAAGACGCCAGTGACCCAGAAAGCTTTATTGAGTTCAGATTGATGACTTCTCAGGTCATAATCTGATTTTGGATCGCTGATCCCGACGATGTAACATTAAGTTGTGTTGCGACTCAAAAACGGATATAAAAAGACGGTATTTTAATTAAATTGATTAATACGACTCGCTGGTAACCTTATGTGACTTATTTGTAAATGTCAAACTACTAAACTAAGATTGCTAGATGGCTTACACAGTTTTATGGTTATTTTTGGAATCAGCTCGTTATGGTAATGGTGAAATTTCAAATTAAACAATATTTTATGTGTTCAATTAAATTAGATAAAAGAGGTGTTTCTAAACTTAATACAAAATAATCCTATAATGAACATTTGTGTTATTGCTATTTTATTTCGGAAATAAAATATTTTTTCTTAATTTGTTAAGTTTAAACAAATACTATTACAGGGTAAACTGCATATATGGATCACACTACCAAGGGACCTGAAAAATATACACTATATAGACAGGTATATATATGGACATTCTTGTTGGTTGAAATGTTGAGCAAAGGTACCTCAAAATAACAATGGAATGATGGTAAAGAGATGGTTGCAATAACAGACTAACTGTAGACAGGAGGAGTTCAAAGCATAAGAATATTTATTTACTCCACTCTGGTGTATGCCTTAGTCAAGATTCTTTTACTTATACATTAATCAGTTCTGAAATGGCAGAAGAAACAGGAACGATTGAGGCAGAAGAAACAGGAACCATTGAGGCAAAAGAAACAGGAAGGATTGAGAAAAACAGGACCTCAAACTGGGATCTGCCCAAGTCAGAGGATCAAACCAGTTCTATGATCCTTATGCACACATCTTATACTACTCCACAACCCAGGCCCCAACTGTCATAAAATTAGAAAAAGTAAAGTGCTTTTGTCCAGGTGACCTTAACATTTCAAGTACAAGTAAAGAATATAATCCCTTGCCCAGGTGAGCTAATCATTTCAAGTACAAACTAAGAATATAATCTCTAAAACCAAGATTATCAAATGTTCCAAAAATTTGGATTTTAAGAGTTGAACTTCATGGGGTTTAAATAAATATCCATTATGTACATGATGTTACAATAAACATTGTCAACAGGTGGTCCGCCTCAGACTCTTACCAGGTAACCATGTAACCATGTTACATACGCCAGAGTTTACTGTAGGGTGCTGTGTCAATTACATCAGTATTAGATTCACAGGTTTTAAAGCTAATACACTAATGATAAAAAATATCTTAAAATATATGATATAACAGAAACACTCATACAAGTGAATCAATTAAGTCTTTTACCAATGTATGTCTAAAGATCATCCTCAACCTGGATTAGAGTGAAGTAAAGTTATGGTTTTTAGACCCCAGTCAAGATCCTTTTACTTACTGTATAAAAAGAAACATTCGCATGAAAAAAAAATATTCATGATTTTTACGGTTATTCTTTTATCGTGAATATATCTTCTCAGCTTAACTTTCTGACTTCCTTTGGTACACTTTCTCTACAGCCAGAACCGTGAAAATGTCATACCGCCAAATAATTTAGAAGGTCAAAACTACAAAAGTTTCCTACCACTAATGTTTCTTCTTATACAGTATACTAAGGTGGTCAGTTCTTGGATAGTAGAGGAATCTGGAGTACCCAAAGAAAACCATAAATTTTCAACAAGTGAACTGACAAATTTTCTGACACAGAAACACTCTTGCAGATGTATCAATTAATGCTTTTACCAAGACTCCAAGCCCCATTTAAGATTCTGTCCCTTATATCGAGGCATTCAGTTCTTGGATGGTGGGGGAGAGTGGTGTAATGGATTTTTATGCCCATGTCAAAATTCTTTTACTAATATTGAAGTGGTCAGTCCTTGGATGGTTGAATGCAGTGATGTAGTTTTATGCCAATGTCAAAATTCTTTCACTAATATTGAAGTGGTCAGTTCTTGGATGGTTGAATGCAGTGATGTAGTTTTATGCCCATGTCAAAATTCTTTCACTAATATTGAAGTGGTCAGTTCTTGGATGGTTGAATGCAGTGATGTAGTTTTATGCCCATGTCAAAATTCTTTCACTAATATTGAAGTGGTCAGTTCTTGGATGGTTGAATGCAGTGATGTAGTTTTATGCCCATGTCAAAATTCTTTCACTAATATTGAAGTGGTCAGTTCTTAGATGGTTGAATGCAGTGATGTAGTTTTATGCCCATGTCAAAATTCTTTCACTAATATTGAAGTGGTCAGTTCTTGGATGGTTGAATGCAGTCATGTAGTTTTATGCCCATGTCAAAATTCTTTCACTAATATTGAAGTGGTCAGTTCTTAGATGGTTGAATGCAGTCATGTAGTTTTATGCCCATGTCAAAATTCTTTCACTAATATTGAAGTGGTCAGTTCTTGGATGGTTGAATGCAGTCATGTAGTTTTATGCCCATGTCAAAATTCTTTCACTAATATCGAAGTGGTCAGTTCTTGGATGGTTGAATGCAGTGATGTAGTTTTATGCCCATGTCAAAATTCTTTCACTAATATTGAAGTGGTCAATTCTTGGATGGTTGAATGCAGTGATGTAGTTTTATGCCCATGTCAAAATTCTTTCACTAATATTGAAGTGGTCAGTTCTTAGATGGTTGAATGCAGTCATGTAGTTTTATGCCCATGTCAAAATTCTTTCACTAATATTGAAGTGGTCAGTTCTTGGATGGTTGAATGCAGTGATGTAGTTTTATGCCCATGTCAAAATTCTTTTACTAATATTGAAGTGGTCAGTTCTTGGATGGTTGAATGCAGTGATGTAGTTTTATGCCCATGTCAAAATTCTTTCACTAATATTGAAGTGGTCAGTTCTTGGATGGTTGAATGCAGTGATGTAGTTTTATGCCCATGTCAAAATTCTTTCACTAATATTGAAGTGGTCAGTTCTTGGATGGTTGAATGCAGTGATGTAGTTTTATGCCCATGCCAAAATTCTTTTACTTATATTGAAGTGGTCAGTTCTTGGATGGTTGAATGCAGTGATGTAGTTTTATGCCCATGTCAAAATTCTTTCACTAATATTGAAGTGGTCAGTTCTTGGATGGTTGAATGCAGTGATGTAGTTTTATGCCCATGCCAAAATTCTTTTACTTATATTGAAGTGGTCAGTTCTTGGATGGTTGAATGCAGTGATGTAGTTTTATGCCCATGTCAAAATTCTTTCACTCATATTGAAGTGGTCAGTTCTTGGATGGTTGAATGCAGTGATGTAGTTTTATGCCCATGCCAAAATTCTTTTACTTATATTGAAGTGGTCAGTTCTTGGATGGTTGAATGCAGTGATGTAGTTTTATGCCCATGTCAAAATTCTTTCACTAATATTGAAGTGGTCAGTTCTTGGATGGTTGAATGCAGTCAGGGCTCAAAGTGACTTTTTAATTCTAGGAGCAAGGCTTGCTCCTTATATGAAAATATTAGGTGCCAATTAAAACTTTTAAGCGCCAATTGAGACTTTAGCAGTTTTGGCACTGCCAATAACATTAATGTGATTTTATCCTTAAAATAATCTAAAAACGCATTGTATACTGTATAATATCAAACATTTATTATCAATCAATCATCAGGCAATGGATATATTGCCTGCTTTTCCGGAGCATCACATGTACTTGCCTTGAAAAAGCTTATCAATACACATTGACAGCCACTTCCCAGCCATGATTACATGTACTATTCTATTCAGTACACTTGACATTTCGTAAATACATATAGAAAGATTCCCTCTATAAGTCACAAAGCCGGCTTAGGAGTGCCGGAAACACTTTATCAAGATGTAAAACACAAATAGAAAAACGGAATCTGCCATGATCCATAATTTTGAACCTTCTGAAGAGCAGTCGCCAAATTGGCGACTTATGAAAAAATTTAATCGCCAATGAAAAAATTTGGTCGCCATGGCTCCTAATTTAGTCGCAACTTTGAGCCCTGGCAGTGATGTAGTTTTATGCCCATGCCAAAATTCTTTTACTTATATTGAAGTGGTCAGTTCTTGGATGGTTGAATGCAGTGATGTAGTTTTATGCCCATGTCAAAATTCTTTCACTAATATTGAAGTGGTCAATTCTTGGATGGTTGAATGCAGTGATGTAGTTTTATGCCCATGTCAAAATTCTTTCACTAATATTGAAGTGGTCAGTTCTTAGATGGTTGAATGCAGTCATGTAGTTTTATGCCCATGTCAAAATTCTTTCACTAATATTGAAGTGGTCAGTTCTTGGATGGTTGAATGCAGTGATGTAGTTTTATGCCCATGTCAAAATTCTTTTACTAATATTGAAGTGGTCAGTTCTTGGATGGTTGAATGCAGTGATGTAGTTTTATGCCCATGTCAAAATTCTTTCACTAATATTGAAGTGGTCAGTTCTTGGATGGTTGAATGCAGTGATGTAGTTTTATGCCCATGTCAAAATTCTTTCACTATATTGAAGTGGTCAGTTCTTGGATGGTTGAATGCAGTGATGTAGTTTTATGCCCATGCCAAAATTCTTTTACTTATATTGAAGTGGTCAGTTCTTGGATGGTTGAATGCAGTGATGTAGTTTTATGCCCATGTCAAAATTCTTTCACTAATATTGAAGTGGTCAGTTCTTGGATGGTTGAATGCAGTGATGTAGTTTTATGCCCATGCCAAAATTCTTTTACTTATATTGAAGTGGTCAGTTCTTGGATGGTTGAATGCAGTGATGTAGTTTTATGCCCATGCCAAAATTCTTTTACTTATATTGAAGTGGTCAGTTCTTGGATGGTTGAATGCAGTGATGTAGTTTTATGCCCATGTCAAAATTCTTTCACTAATATTGAAGTGGTCAATTCTTAGATGATGGAGTGATGTAATGGTATTGTATGCCACAGTCAACATTCTTTCACTAACATGGTGGCAGGCACTTCTTGGATGTTGATCCAGTTCTTGGATGAGTTGAGTTGAGTAATGGTGTTTAAAGTCCAAGTCAAGAATATTTCACTTGTATCGAGACATCACCAGCTATAAGCGAAGATGCAAAATTTGGCCGGCATGTTGCACTGACGGCATTATACAGCAGGGTTCTTTATTATGCCAAGCCCACCATGACACGGAACCTCGTTTATTTTAACTTCCAACCTAAAGAACCATGACTTTCATTTCGTAATGCCAAGTGCTTGGCGAAAGAAGTCACTACCCACTTTCAAGTCTTAGATCAAACATGGTCAGGACTCGAACCCACAATCTCCTACTTACAGAGCGAGCACTCTACCAACTGAGCCAACATAGCAGTATATAAAACCTGCATAAAGACCATAAAAAACGCACGGAAATAAGAGAATCATTGAAATAAAGAAAATCCCCCCCACCTCCCCACCTTACCCTAGCTGACCTGTAACCTTTAAGATTTTTGAATGCATTACTTCAGTAGATTTCAGCTTAATTGCTCACAGACCATTGGTATAAGGATAAAGTACTAAGCAACACATGGAAAAGTTAGGCAATTATTTAAATAAAGCCAATCTTCCTACCCTACCCTAGCTGAGCTGTAACCTTTACAAGTAAATAAAGCCAATCCCCCTACCCTACTCTACCCTACCCTACCTGAGCTGTAACCTTTACAAGTAAATAAAGCCAATCCCCCCTACCCTACCCTACCCTACCTGAGCTGTAACCTTTACAAGTAAATAAAGCCAATCCCCCTACCCTACCCTACCTGAGCTGTAACCTTTACAAGTAAATAAAGCCAATCCCCCCTACCCTACCCTACCTAAGCTGTAACCTTAACAAGTAAATAAAGCCAATCCCCCCTACCCTACCCTACCCTACCTGAGCTGTAACCTTAACAAGTAAATAAAGCCAATCCCCCTACCCTACCCTACCTGAGCTGTAACCTTTACAAGTAAATAAAGCCAATCCCCCTACCCTACCCTACCCTACCCTACCTGAGCTGTAACCTTTACAAGTAAATAAAGCCAATCCCCCTACCCTACCCTACCTGAGCTGTAACCTTTACAAGTAAATAAAGCCAATCCCCCTACCCTACCCTACCTGAGCTGTAACCTTTACAAGTAAATAAAGCCAATCCCCCTACCCTACCCTACCCTACCTGAGCTGTAACCTTTACAAGTAAATAAAGCCAATCCCCCCTACCCTACCCTACCCTACCTGAGCTGTAACCTTTACAAGTAAATAAAGCCAATCCCCCTACCCTACCCTACCTGAGCTGTAACCTTTACAAGTAAATAAAGCCAATCCCCCCTACCCTACCCTAGCTGAGCTGTAACCTTTACAAGTAAATAAAGCCAATCCCCCTACCCTACCCTAGCTGAGCTGTAACCTTTACAAGTAAATAAAGCCAATCCCCCCTACCCTACCCTACCTGAGCTGTAACCTTTACAAGTAAATAAAGCCAATCCCCCCTACCCTACCCTACCTGAGCTGTAACCTTTACAAGTAAATAAAGCCAATCCCCCTACCCTACCCTAGCTGAGCTGTAACCTTTACAAGTAAATAAAGCCAATCCCCCCTACCCTACCCTACCCTACCCTACCTGAGCTGTATCCTTTACAAGTAAATAAAGCCAATCCCCTTACCCTACCCTAGCTGAGCTGTAACCTTTACAAGTAAATAAAGCCAATCCCCCTACCCTACCCTAGCTGAGCTGTAACCTTTACAAGTAAATAAAGCCAATCCCCCCTACCCTACCCTACCCTACCCTACCTGAGCTGTATCCTTTACAAGTAAATAAAGCCAATCCCCTTACCCTACCCTAGCTGAGCTGTAACCTTTACAAGTAAATAAAGCCAATCCCCCCTACCCTACCCTACCCTACCCTACCTGAGCTGTATCCTTTACAAGTAAATAAAGCCAATCCCCTTACCCTACCCTAGCTGAGCTGTAACCTTTACAAGTTTGAATGCATCTCTACAATAATATCATGTTGTATTATGAATTATTGATAAGTCTATTTGTTAGTTAATTATGTATCTAGAAAATACAGTTTATTAAGAATTTTATTCCTTTCTTATAAATTCCAATAATCAATAAGCTGGTATAAATGTCTAATAATTTGTTTACTTTTGTAAATTAAATATATTATTTCGTCTATAGATGATTACGCAAGTTTAAGTTCAAAATCTTTTATATTTGTAAATTGGATATATAATTTGTTTTTTTTTATTTGTCTACTCTGTTATTTTTGTAAATTAAACATATCTTTTTTATTTTTACAAATTAAATACATATTTTCTGTTTTATTTTTAAAAATTAAATATTATTTTATAACTAAATACTTACACACAATTTGTTTATAAGGAGGCAGGTTAGTTCAAGTTCTTTTATTTTTATAAATTCAATATATTTTCTTCTCTATTTCTTTAAATTGAATATTTTATTTTTAATAGCTACTTACAGATGATTTTCATTTATAAGGAGGCTAGTTAATTCAAATTCTTTTATTTTTGTATTTTTTTATATTTTTTATTTGTTTACTTTGTAATTTTTTGTAAACTAAATATATTTTCTTTTTTACAACAATTTACAGATGAGTTTTATTCGTAAGGAGGCAGGTTTGTTCACGTTCTTTTTGGTAGAAGAACTTTGGCTCAGAATTCATTTAAATTGTGTGTCATTCTTGTTCATAAAATCAATGAATAATAAAGTGCCAATGAACTTTTAATTTTGAACGGGGTGAAAAATTGAGTAAAAAGTTCAAAATTCTAGATATATTATAACTTGTCTAAACCAAACCCTGAATAAATGTAAACCTTGTCAAAATTGACTTTATTTCAACAACCAATACAAACTGATTTTAACATTCATACCCCTTTGAGAATGCTATGTTACACTTATGAATACAGGAGTTTAACAATTTTATCTCCCTTGATTACTCTCTATGGTTAGAGGTAAGAAAGTGTACCGTCTGCAAGCCAGGGGGCATTCCCCTATTACCTACATGTATACATGTGCTAGTATATGTAATACATATAAATGTATCTACATTATATTTTATTTTCTTAAAGTGTTTCGTCTGAAAATAAATAAATAAATAAATAAATAAATAAATAAATAAATAAATAAATAAATAAGACTGAAAAGTAATCTTGACCCAATAAGTACCAACAATGTAATTGAATAATGATTGATGCAAGGTTGCATTATGGTATTTAAATAAATAAATAAATAAATAAATAAATAAATAAATAAATAAATTTTGAAACCTGACCTTGAATGCCGCATCAATATACACTTTAAATATTTTAAATCTTTATTTTATTTTTTATTTTTATTTATTCATTTTTTTTTTTTAATTTTTTTTTTATTGACACACAGTGAAAAAAATTCATGTCATGTCTATCAATTTATTTGTTTATTTAGTTAGTTATTTATCTATTTTAAATTTTATTTTGGAAAGTAACTTTATCTATTTTAAATTTTATCTATTTTAAATTTTATTTTGGAAAGTAACTTTATAAGGGAATGGTTGCCACGGTTTCTTTAGTTAAAACGTTTGAAATAAATAGGGATTTTTTCTAAAAAGTAATGAATCGTTTACCATTTCATATGCCATTTTTTATGAAATCAAAATAAAAAAATATGACAACCAAAAAAACGGATAAAATTATTGAAACCATACAGATATTAAATGTTAAAGTTTATTTTAATTTTTTTTATTCACATTCTAAATACTTTTACAATACTCTCTAACATTCATACATTTCATTTATCAGTTTATAAGTTTGATATTATCTTGTATATTGAATAAATTTGATGAAGTTTGTGTAATTAATAAAAACGATACTTGTAAATTCTTAATGTTATCGATGGATGCTGACCATAAAAGGGTTCATTTGTCGTTTGTCGGTACGTGTCATGTATTGATTCATCCGGTAATGTTGACAGGTGTGCGGAGGTATGTGAATTACGGATACTAATTAACAGATTAAGACTTCAACACCATCATCTTGGTAATACATTACGGGATAAACAAACTTTTTAATAAACAGTAATGTAACATGTAGATATGAGGAGCATCATATTTCTTGGAGCAAATATTGGGTAAGGGAAAGAATAAAATGTAATTGTAATCGCCATAAGTACTACATTATAATTTTGGGTTCGTTTAATTAATTAAAATTGGTTAAATGTAATTCTGTCAAAGGCAATTATATACATGTATACTGAATATATCGATTTAATTTTCTCCCACATCGGCGTAAACTTTATAAGTTTTGATACTATTTCAAGAAAAGAACAACTGATAAAGTTCTTCCACAGTTGTTCCACAAACTTGTATGTATTCAAGATTGTTTTTCTATCTATAGACTGCCTATTATTAGCATCATATCTTTGTCCTTATAGCAAACATAACCATTTTATTTTATTTTTAAAGTTTAAAATGCTAAACAAAATATATTAATTATACTTCTTTAATTTGGTTTATTCATTTTTATCATCTTTTAATTTTAACTGGTTTTTTTTTAATTCTTGATAGTTTTAATTTCTTAAATATTAAAAAATTAACATATTTGACTTAAAGAAAATATAAATTTATTAGTAAGAAAAAGTTTTGTCACATAAAATATATATTTATTCATGAATGAATGTAAAATATATATCTCATTTACGGCAATGTTTAACCATTAAAAAGCGTTACCAGCCTTAGACCTTTATTATGACTGCCCCCTCGATTGCAAATCACGTTCAATCGCGTCCAATCTCGTAAGGTCACGGGCCTTGCGCATGCGTAATAAACAATGTTAAACTCCTCTATTGTATATAAACAGAAATGTATATTGTAAACTGCTTGTTACAGAATTTATTTAAACCAATTCTCTCTCAATTTAGTTTTCAGATGCTATCAAACAATCTTTCAAAAGTTACTGCAATTGACCGGATACGCATTTGATAACAGTCACAGTTAAATGGTATCTTCAGCAAATTGAAAGTGTACATACACATTACTGACTGGGCCTCAAAAAATGTCTGATTGCATGGGGCTTGTAAGGACCTCAAAAAGTTTTTATGGATGTCATCACAATATTGTTGATAAGTATAATGTATCTGTATCCAAAAAAAACAACTCTGAATATATTTGATGTCTCATAGTTCCATGTTCCTTTCGCTCTAAATTTTGATTACACACGTGGCGGGTATTATAGCTAGCTAAATAAGAGGTATTTACCCTTCCAGAGCACCCAGCCTCACTTCCCTGGTGGAAGTTCACATGTTTAATTTTTCAGTTTTCAAAGATTTTACTTTGCTTTGAGATTGTAATTTGGACATAGATTGGTATGTTTGCTTTTACTCTGCTTTGAGATTGTAATTTGGACATAGATTGATATGTTTGTTTTTACTTTGCTTTGAGATTGTAATTTGGACATGGATTGGTATGTTTGTTTTTACTTTGCTTTGAGATTGTAATTTGGACATGGATTGGTATGTTTGTTTTTACTTTGCTTTGAGATTGTAATTTGGACATCGATTGGTATGTTTGCTTTTACTCTGCTTTGAGGTTGTAATTTGGACATAGATTGATATGTTTGTTTTTTATTTGGTTGATTGGTAATTAGTTGGCCCTGTGAATCAAGATAATATTCATATCAATTTCTGGTATAATTGAAATAAAAAAATTGATATTCCCATATCAATAAAACCCCTGATTAATTTTCTAATCCCTGAAAACCTAAACCAATCAAACTACTTAGAAATGAGTTTTATCAAAATAAAGATTATGGAGTGTAGATTATGAGGAGATCAAATAAAATGAGAATTAGGGACAAGGGATTACAAGAAATTACATGATGAAAACCATTGCAATTTATGTGTCAATTTCTATATGCCAAAGATGTCTGCAAGATAACATGTGTAAAAGTGATTGAGAGGAATAAATAAATTGAATGTCAATTAAAATATCAGTATTACATAAAGAAGAACATGGTATTTATCTGACAAGATCACACTCCACAAATTAACTATAATATTCTAAACTGTAACATGTGGACAACTTGATAATGAAAATCAAATATCTTTGATAAACAGTTCCTCATAAGTAGCTTCCAGTCAACATTAGCTAGGACTAATATTGATTGCTGTTTACGGATGACAGAATTCTCTACAACTCAACAAAGCAAACAAAATGTCATGACATTTATATAAATTGAAATCAACCTTTACGCAAGACTTTTTAAAACTAATGATTCTTATGCTATAAATTTATTCTTATAACAAGAAATTGACGCTAACTGGATGACCATATTGCACAGTATGTAAAATCGGACACATTTTAAAAGGGAGACAATCCTTGAAAATTTCAATGGATATATGAAAAGGGAGACAACTTTGCTAAATTTCATTGGATTGACCAATTTTAAAAGGGAGATAACTCTGGTAATATCACTGGAACTATTTCATACAGATTTTAAAAGGTAGATAGATAATTCTAGTAATTTTAATTGGAGTTGTTTCCTAATTTAAAGTATGTCAAATTTTAAAAGTAAAAAAACGAAACAAAAACTTAAACCCCTACCAAAAAAATTTTAACACTCATACACTCAACAAATAACAAGAATTTAATTTGTCACATTTTCACCAAACCATCTTCAATTTAAATCAGAAAATGATCCATTCAATTAAAGTTTTATGTCACTTTTATATCAATAATAGCTATCTAAAGAAAGTATATAGAAAACAACACAGAAAACACAGCCAGGCATATCACCAGTAGATAATATGCTAACACTTAAAACTAAAGAAAACATGCAGGCGAAAAGAATTAGGATTTTAAATATGACCAAAAAAAGTTCATGTTACAAAAATTATAGTCTTTACAAATGTACATTGGGATATTTGATTGGATAAAAAATAATTTTCTTTAAAAAAAAACGTACCAGTATATTCTTTGTCTGTTGACTCTTGGTACATCTCTCTCTGGGTAGAATCCAGTTCCTCTAATGAAGATGCTCGCCTCATGTAGCTAAGAGACGAACCTTTTTCGGACTCAGTAGCAACGTCCGGTAATAAGCCGTCCCAGGCCTTTTGGCGGAGTGGTGGAGAATTTGGTGGCAACTGCATATCTGGAATTGGAAGATGACTTAGAGGAACCGACTCTTCTGGGATCGGTGGATTTTCAGGATCTTTAGCCGTGTCAATAATTCTGGTCCGTGACTGAAATTCACGCCTGATTGATGGAAGACGAAGTCGGAAACTTTTATGTCGGCCTGTATCAAAAAAGCAAAACATATAAATTTAAATCATTACATTTAAAATATTATTTAAGAAAATTTTAGAAAAGACAATTTAATTTCAATAATTTAAAAATTTTTACTTTAGACTAAGAAAATTGTACTTAGTAAATTTATTTTAAGAAATGATAACAGCCAACATGTTCAAACACACAAAATATCAAGTTTTATTATCAGTCTTCTACAGAATATTTGAACATGTTACTTTTTACTGTTAGCAAGACTGCAAGCACATCAGTTTCAACCAATTATATTAGATGAATTGTATTAATGGCTAGTAAAGACACTCCAGCTTCCTCCATTGTTTTAAATGAAGATAATAGTAGAAAAACACAATCCTTTTATAGTCTTGATCTTCATTTTGACCATTGGTTCAAGTTCCAGTCTACTAGCAAACCATGCGATATCAAATGACATTTGCATGAAACTTGTTCCCCATAGATACCGAATAACGGAAGATGTAATTTCTTACAAAAAATTGTTATTGCAGCATTTTGTGACACAAATTTTTCCATACTATTCTGCACAAATGTATTTTTCTCACATGGTACACAATAGAACCTCTTTTATAGTTGTAATTTTAAATTTGTTTTGGTAATATGCTTTAATAAATGCTAAAAAACATTCACCCATCATACACAGAGTGGAGTAATAAGAGATTTTGGCCCCAGTCAAGACTTTTTCACTTATATTAGATGGTCAGTTATGGAATGGCTGAGGAAACCAGAGTGTTCAGAGAAAAACTCTAACCTTTGCGAGCCAACTGACAAACTTTTTCGCACTAGGATTTGTCCCGAGTGGGATTTGAACCTACGCGCTGTGATCCATGAGTACACATTTTAGACCCCATTGGCACCACTCTGGCCCCTGCTTCATCAAATGTTATCACACACATGCAATTTACCGCCATCACAGATAAATTGTTGATTTTACCTGTATAAAGTTCTCCTCACCTGTTACCTGAGTATTTGTATTATACCTACCTACGTTAACACATAAATCAAATGTCCTGTAAAATCTGAAGCAATTAATTCAATGTAACCTTTTTGTAATAGAACCATTTTAGCCGACATCACAGAAATGTCAAATTGAAACCAAGATTAATTTATGTGAATGTGGTGTGCATGCATGCAAGCTACATTGTGTGGTGAGCCAGTTAAGACCATTCCCATGCTAATTATAGACAATTATGTTAAAATGAAAATAGGATTTTTAATTGTCAAAAAAGGAGAGTCATAATTTGAAATACCAAAGAAACCACTCTCTTCCAAGTATATTTAAATTAATAGTCTTGGACCAGAGAACTAAATTTTCCTGGCTGCTGGTCTCACACACCAGTAAAAGGATCAGTATTTTGTAATTGTTATGAGACAATGAGTTAAAAAGACAAACCTTTCAAAAAAGCAGAGTGAAATAAACTGGCAATTTTGATTTTAATGTAATTTTTTTTAAAATAACTTTTCTAAACTGACCAATGATTTTACTGCAATTATTTTTCTAAATGTCCTTGGAAATGCAGGGTGACCTTAAACTGACCAATGATTTTTAATGCATTATTAGTTTGTAAATAACCTTGGAAATGCAACATGTGCAAGGTGACCTTTCTAAACTGTTAATAATTGTACTGTACTTTTTTTTCTAATTTCTAAATAATCTTGAAAATCTTGTGAATGATTTCACTCAATGTTTTCAGTAATTCCTAATTTGAATGGCCAATATAATTTTACTGATTCAAAGCAAAAAATCTTAAACTAGCCAACACATTTGCAATATTTTTTTCTAAATAAATGATTTTTTTCTGTAATTTTTTTCTAAATAAGCTTGAAAATTACAAGGTGACCTTCCTATGTCTGGCCAATCAAAGTCAGATCGTACAGACAAGTACAATTTAAAGCGCTGTAGAATCGATACCAATGTAGAGTAATTTTAAGATCAAAACTTTATGTTCTTTCAACAAAGAGATCAGCTGCCAATTAACACAGTTGTTGATGCACATAAAAAGTTAAAACCAATCGTAACTTGGTTTTTTTCGATAATGTAACATGTTGGGACTCCTCTGACATGCCGCTAAATTGTGATAATAAAATATGGACAATGTCCATGAAATCTGCATGAAAAACATGTTCTATTATCTATAACAACTTTTTGATTTCATTCCAAATGTTCTGAATTACCAGGCCATGATAAGTTAATTTTGTGATTTTCATCCTTTTCTGTTTTTGTTTTAGATGTTTAATTCAGATTTTAATTTAGCCAATATGGCAACCCTTTTTTAGAAATTTGTTCATAAGTTGAACAATTGAAAAGATTTTATGAGCATATAAATACAGTAAAAGTATTTTCTTAAGTGTTTAGATTGTGCCTGGCAAAACTAATTTTATTATAAAAGTGGGGAAACAAAAAATGCTGATGATACTTGAAAAATAAAAACTCAAAGTCATTAAAATCCACTTTTGTTTAAAATCCTAAAGTCAGATGGGGTTACCAAAATCAGAAAAATATTTCCATTTACACTTGCCTCAGATAATGCAAAAATAAGACATATTTGTGCAGAACATTAATACCCTTAATGTTCATATTAATGTGTACGAAAATCAGAAAAATAAATTCATTTACACTCAGATAATGCAAATAAAACATCTTTGTGTAGTGCAGATTGAGACCAAATTAATATCCTTAATGTTCACCATTATTTGTATCATACCAACAAGTTAAAAAGATACAATTCTACTTAAAATGTATTTATCATCGTGTCAAGTCATTAAAGAATTCTACTGTGTGTTTGTAGTTCGTTTTACGATGCAAACAATTAGCGATTACATGGATGTCCTGGGATTTAAAATAAATTAAAAACATTTATGAAAGCTGCTTTTATCATATCTAACAACAATTCTTTTGTATTCTCACTGCTATCATTTGTTTATGATGTAAAGGGTGAAAAAAGTGGGGGAAAACAAAACTTGTGTACAACAAACAGTTTCATAACACCATTTCTTTTGTGCATTCATTTCAGGCATAAAAATGTAACAGAGGTCATTTTTAAAATATGTTTTATAAATTACAAATATACTTAATTCTGAACATTTATTTTAATGCAGTCAAACCTGTCTATAAAGGCCACCCAAGGTCAACCAGTAAAAGTGACATTTATGAACAGGTGACCCTTATAAACAGGTTCATATAACATGGATAAACAGCAATTCGGATAAAATTTTACCGTACTTTATAAGCAAGTGGCCCTTATATAGTGGTGGTCTTTAAGGCAGGTTCAACTGTATAAGATTTCTAAATTATTGGTTTCTAAGCCATTTGGTCTTAGTCTTTGGTTTTAGTTTGAACCCTGCCCTCCCATAAAGGAAGCATGATCTACTGTAATGATATTCATGTTGACAGATGAAGCATAAGGAATCTGTAGAAATTCTAATTATATTTGCCAGCATTTTATTATGATCTTTCAGAACCTAGTCTAACCTTCATGATTCCATTTTTATAGATTTTATAAGCTATTTGACAGGATATTAATGTTTTCATATTTCATGGCAAGAGTTTTCACTTATAATAAGATATTACCAGGTATATGTGAGAGCAGAATTTTTATACCTTTTGCAATGAGCTCAGGGCAGGTTCTTTAACATGCCACACCTGTCATGGCACAAGACATCAGATTTTAAGGTCTTTTCTGAAGGACGAACTGACTTTCATTTCTAAATGCTGAATGCTTGGTGAAAGAACAGTCAATACCTATATTCAAATTCAAACTCCTACTTTTACATATAAAGCAAGCACTCTACCAATTGATGAATTGCTGGCCATGCCCACAATGTTCCAACAAAGGCCCGACATGCTTGAATTGCACAAATAGAATGAAATCTTGACCCGACTTTGGCCATATTGACGTCAACGACGCAACTACGTCATTAGTTGCTGTGACGCTGCTTTGGTACCGTGATGGCGGCCAGTGTCGGAACATAAAAGGCGTGGCTGGCGATACGTCAACTGATATACTGTAATGGTATTCAAGTTGATATATGAAACACAAGCACAAATTCTACTACGGTAATTCTTCCTGTAATTTAATTAAGTTCTTTTCCAAAGGACCAAGTGACTAATATTTCTAAATGTCGGATGCTTGGCAAAAGATGAGTCACTGCCTATTTTCAAGCCATGGTTTGAATCATGACCTCCCACAAACAAACCAAGCACTCTACTAACTGATCTACCTTAGTAGAATTAAAGTGAAGCATAAGGAGCCTGTGGAAAATTCTACTAATACAAATGTATTTGCTGGTATATTGCTAAGGACTCAGTTACTTTAAATTCTAAATGTTGAATGCTTGGCAAAAACAGTCACTGTCTATTTTAAAGCCTTGATTTGAACCCCAACCTCCCAGAATCAGCAAGCACTATACCAATTGGGCTACCAAAGTGGAATTCAAGTTGACATTTGACGCATATGGAGCCTGTGGAAATTCTACTAATATTTGATGGAAATTTATAACGATCTTTCCGAATCTAGCCTAATCTTGGCATCCATTCTATAATTATTCTCTAAATGGCAGCAATAAATACATTCTTAATAACCAGCTAATGAATTTATTTTCTATTTTCTGTATCAATCTGAGAGAAGTTTTATCGTTAATGACCGGATGTCATACAAACCAAATGGAAAAATTATAACAGGCTAATAAAACGCATGGTAACCATGGCAACATCTAGCTCCAAATGATCTCTTTTATATTAAAAAATTTCAAAATAACCATAAAATTGTTTTTTCTGTAGCGAATCCTGTTTTTGTAATTTAAATTTAATGAATATCATAACAATTTGAGATGGGTATAAAAGATTTCATTTTCTACAGAATAAAGGTCAGTGATAAAGGTTGATAATAATGGCCGACAATAAATGGCATTTCTATACTTAACCGGATTTGTTTGTTACAATGAAGTAGAAGATAAAAACCCTGCTTTGAATATAAATGTTGAATAACATATTTTAGCAAATTTTATCTGGTAGAAATGCTGTACACAAAACTACCTAAAATTTTAAAATAAATAAATCAGATTTTTAACAGAAGTGCAAATGATATTAGAAAAATAGTCTCTAGAATCTTTTACCCTGGATTGTACCACAACTGTCCAAAGATAGTGTACATGTGAACTTTGTGTACAGCAAAGGGCATTAGAACTAGTGACAAATAAATTATGTAAGCTGGTGCAGGTGTATAAATAGAAACAAAACAACCAAAACTGATTGGTTAGACAAACACCATGTGACATTACCCATAATTCCTAAGTTAGTGTTAATCCTTAAACCAAGATATGCTAGGTTCCCTATTTTATCAGCTTCATATCAAAAATGTTATTTATATATCCAAAATACATCCTTTTTCAGCAATTCTGAGACTTACATTCTGAGGGAAGTCTAAATTGATAATTTTTGAAGCATAGGAATGATTTAAGTATTCATTGTATATATAATAAATTGTGTGTGGTGTTTCCATAGAAAATTAAAATTCCTCTTACATTATTTATTCTTCAAGAAAAATATTTTACTGTTACCAAAAATGCAAATTTTTTACCAAAAGACCTCAAAGGGTATACTTTTGCATTTTTAGCTTCTACCTCTGTTCAGCTTGTTGGGAACCTAGTCATTAATTAGCACATGCTTTGAAACAGTATTAGAATATAGGCTAACAGTTATAGGAAACCAGGCTAGAAAACCAGGCTAGCAAAGGGAAATAACTGTTTTATTTTTGATTTTATCACCTTTGTTCAAATGGTCATTTGTCTTGTCTTTTTGGGGTGGTGGTTCTAGAGTTGCACTTTGATGACTATTGTTTGCTGATAATTTGATCTTACTGTTTCTATAATTGTGTTGTAGCTCTCGTTTATTGATTGCCATGGCGTCTGTAATGTCTTCAAAATTAATGATGAACAGTATGATCTCTCCATGCTCGTTTTTAACTGGAGCAATAAGAATACTACAAACAAATCGGTCACCTGAAATAAACAAGGGAGATAATAAGATTATCTGTCACTCTAAATAAACAAGGGAGATAATAAGAATACTACAAACAAATCGGTCACCTGAAATAAACAAGGGAGATAATAAGATTATCTGTCACCTGAAATAAACAAGGGAGATAATAAGAATACTATTAACAAATCTGTCACCTGAAATAAACAAGGGAGATAATAAGAATACTACAAATAAATCTGTCACCTGAAATAAACAAGGGAGATAATAAGATTATCTGTCACCTGAAATAAACAAGGGAAATCATAAAAAATACTACAAACAAATCGGTCACCTGAAATAAACAAGGGAAATCATAAAAAATACTACAAACAAATCGGTCACCTGAAATAAACAAGGGAAATCATAAAAAATACTACAAACAAATCTGTCACCTGAAATAAACAAGGGAAATCATAAAAAATACTACAAACAAATCTGTCACCTGAAATAAACAAGGGAAATCATAAAAAATACTACAAACAAATCTGTCACCTGAAATAAACAAGGGAAATCATAAAAAATACTACAAACAAATCTGTCACCTGAAATAAACAAGGGAAATCATAAAAAATACTACAAACAAATCTGTCACCTGAAATAAACAAGGGAAATCATAAAAAATACTACAAACAAATCTGTCACCTGAAATAAACAAGGGAAATCATAAAAAATACTACAAACAAATCGGTCACCTGAAATAAACAAGGGAGATAATTTTACATGTATGCGGTATACGACAAAAAGACAATATCTCAGATTGAATACACTGTAATGAAGACGTGGATTGATTCAGATGTTATGTCTCTGTCACTATTATTTCACTTTTTTGTACATTAAGATATAATCAGCAAAAATGTGCAGATGACAATGTTGCCAATATTCATTAGTAAGCTATATATGTCAGTTTTTAGCAACTGCTGGTTATATCTTGGCAGCTCTTTTATTACTTGCTATCCATTCCTCTGCCATTCCAAAGCCAAGTTAATCTCAGTGTTTAACTTTCAACAGGTCTTTACTCTTAGTGAGGCATAAATTCAACACTATTGCTCTTTGCTGTTCCAACTTTCCAGTAACCAGAATTCCATAATACACCAGTCAAAATGACAAAAATAGTATCCAACAGTGTAATTAGAGTTCTTTATACAGACTAACCATCCCAATTATTAAAGCTTACAAGAATGGTGTACTTATACTGAATAACATAATACCAATAAGCTTTTTTATTAGAGACTAAACAAGACAATTTTATCTATAATTCACTGCCATTCTTCCTATGACTTTGGGCCTGCAACTTCTTACAACTTGGGACCTATATTTTTCCCCAAATATTTTTGTGAATTTCCCCAATTTGAAGTTACATTAGAACAATATTTAGAACTATATTTCCCATCAGGTTTTTTCCTAAAATTCCACCAAACTACAAATTTCAAAGGTCCTGGACCTATTACAGAAAGGGGGCGTGTCACAGCCCTGAAAAGGTATCCAGCAGTGCTTTATTAAGACTAACCACGCCATCTATTAAGGCTTACAAGAATGGTGTACTTATACTGAATAATATAATATCAATAGGCTTCCTTATTACAGACCAAACAAAACTAGTTCATAAATAATTCACTATTTGTTTACAATTTGTCTGTAAATCCAATATAATAAACAAATAAACAGCTTCATTAACATGCGCTGACATTTTATCATTCTTTGAAATTATAAGAATGTCTTCCTTTGGGGCTTGTAAACAATTATGGTCACAAAGGCAGTTATGCATAATTAAGAACTCTCATTATTAAACATGTTTCAGTAAATGTTATCAACTGTATATTGACAAATGACAATGTTTTATAGACATATACAGAAAAACCTGTACATAAATATAACAGGAAAGGGAAATCCGACCTGGGATCAAACCCAGGACCCCCTGTAATATAGGCACATGCTAAACCAACTAAGCTACTCAGACCAAAACATTGTTCCCGTTATTTTTGAGTTTCAATGGTCGCATACTTGGAAAATCTCACCCAAATTCCAAATAAGACTTTTTTTTGTCTACAACTTTGTCTGTCAATCATTTTTTAGGGTAATCTGGGCATCAAACAGGGGACTTCCCGCACTATAGGCAAGTGATCTACCAATTGAGCTACCCAGTACACTACTAAAGATCACAAGAGAGAATCAAGGAATATGGAGTACCATATATACCGTATATAGCCAAGTGGTGTTTAAATAATGGTTAATATTGATTGAAACATGTAGCAATGGGACCTTTAAACACTGTTTTAAAAGGACAATTGCTTGCCATACTGCCAATAATCTGAAATCTATTGTAAAAAATTTAATTGAATTATGTCAGTTCAGCGTTCCAAATCCCTTCCAAACCCCTCTCAAGGTATTTGAAAGATCAACACCAAAGGTTTCAGTCGGGCTCAGATAAAATTTGTCAAATTGTTTAAAACTGTGCCCAGTTATCAGGTGTTGTTTACTCAGCACCAAGTAGTTGTAACTTAGCACTAGAACATTTTATTTTATTTAGTATTTCAATTTGACAATTTAATAAGAATCATCATGAATGATGCATGCCAAATAATCTATAGGCACTTGGGTAAGTTTAAATAAAATTCCATTCATCATTAGTCTGGATCAACTCTGTTACAGGATGAATTGCCAATTGTTTTATTTTAAGCCTGCTTGAGAAAAAGAACTCGGTCAGTATGAGTTGCTGATTGCTTTATCCGAAGCCTGCTTCAAAATCCATACAAAAAAAAAACTCGGTCAGGATGAGTTGCTGATTGCTTTATCCGAAGCCTACTTCAAAATTCATTCAAAAAAAAAAAAAACCTAATTACTTCCCCTTTATTTTAAAAGATTAAAAACAGAATTATTTCTTTCTAACTTAATCATATAGTTTTTGTACTTTTAATACAAATTCCTCGTTGACTTAAATAAACTAATCAATACCAAGATAATAAGAACTCAAATTATCCGTACGCGCTGCATTTTAACCTAACCGCTTCCCCAAATATTTAGTCAGCTATTAAAACCGTCCTTAAATACTGTAAACCAATATAAACATATCCGATGAATTTTATTATGTTTAATGTTTAAATTCAGTTCCTAATACAATATATTTTCTGTCTCAATCAACCGCCAAGATGAGAACAGCAACTTCATTATTGCAGCAGTGAGTAAACAAACTACCATTCTTAAATTTAATAAAATATCCTGTTTTTTCTTCAACATTGTATTTGGTCTTAGTCAATAGACATAGCTATTCGTTGTTTCAATCTCTTAATTGGGAAGTTATTTATTTATTTAAATAGAAAACCCTTCAAGAACAGCGAAAAACCAATAAAATGTTAAATACAATTAATTCTCTAAGTATTGATCTATTTGACGTTTATTTTTTTATTGAGGGTGTCATGTACACTTTTTGTGTTATGCCGTCAAGAGGGATAAATATTTACTGGAATAATTAGGTATTTTCAGGTTGATTAAAAAATTGACACAGCTGTTGATATTCCAACCATATTTAATTGGTCTGTATCTTCTGAAAATGATATAAAGATCAGTTCCAATTGAGGGATTGCTGGCCGCAATGTTCCGACAAAGGCCTGGCGTTCTTGAATTACACACAAAAAAATGAAAACGCGACATGAATTATGCAATTTAATGACCTCAATGACACTTGCACATCATTAGTTGCTGTGATGCTGCTTTGGTGCCGTGATGGCGGCCAGTGTTGGAACATAAAAGGCAAGGCCGGCGATACAGCAACTGGGATTTTATCCTGTTTTCTGAAAGCATAGGTTTCAGACCACTCAGCCACTAAGCCCCTGAAAAGAAGGGGGAGGGGGGTTACTTCTAGATGCTTTTTCAACATGGATGAAAGTAACTTAAAACTATAATACAAACAACAACATGAACATCTTCAATGACAGTCAAACTTGGTTGTCTACAAAGGCCACCTAAGGGAACTAGTAAATGTGGCCTTTATTAACAGGTGACCCTTATATACATATTCAAACAATATGATTAATGAGCAATTGAGATTAAATTTTACTGGCCTTTAGAAACAGGTGGTCCTTAAATAGAGGTGACTTTTATGACAGTAACCATGTACTGTATTGGAAGAAACATTCGAGTGTTAAAAAATATTTACGATTTTCACGGTTACTTTGATATCATGAATATATCTTCTCAGCTGAACTTTCCTATTTCCCTTGGTACACTTTCTCTCTGGTCAGAACCATGAACATTTCCTACCTCGAAATAGTTAAGAAAGTCAAAACCAAGAAAGTGTCCTACCCCTAATGTTTCTTCTCATACAGAAGTTCATCAAACAAATCTGGAAGGTTTTTAACAAATTATTCCAAATTAAGACTTACCATCTTTCTTATAACACAGAATCTCGACTTGTCTCTCCTCAGTGCCTTGTAGTGCATCCTTAATTTGTAATACGGCCACTGTACTAGTGACTGGTCCATGTAAAAAGTCACATGTACATGGTTTTTGCATCACTTCAGCACGAGTAAATCCCGTAAGATCACAGAATCCATCATTACAGAAGATGATAGGAGATGTTTCTACCTGAGCATTGGCGATAACAAACTTACGATCTGAAAATAAAAATAAAACAAAGATTAAGGAAAATTTGATTAATTAAAAAATTTCACTTTTTAAATGACATAGCATATAACTGTGATGCTGCCGCGTGATGATCACATAAACTGTGATGCTGCTGCAAGAATATCACATAAACTGTGATGCTGCTGCAAGAATATCACATAGATAAGAACAAAGCCCAATTGCAATTTGAAGGTTGTCAGTTCAAACCCCAGATGGATTGTGTGATATGTCATATCAATTTTCCAGTCCATCTTACTGTAAATTTTTGTTCTAGCAAATAAGCTTGGAGTGGAGTAGGGTAAATGGTTTTTTAAGCTCCAGTTAAGATTCTTTCACTTACCTTGGGGAAGTCAGAAGGAGATCACCAACCTTTGGCAAGCAATTTAATGAATTTTTTTCAAAAAGGATCTGCACAAATGAAATTTGAATCCAGACAGAGAGGTTCTGTGATCTGTAAACACCTGCTTTAGACCAACCTTATATTTAGATGTCACCAGCAGAAATTTTGATTTTTGTAGTGTGCTCAGGGCAATGTGCAGTAAGGGTTCATTACAATGCTTTGCCAACATGACACAAGGGATAATTCTTTAAGATCTCTTAGCAGATATTAGATCTTAGGCGTCTAAAAACAGGTAGCCATAAGTAAGGTAGAAAGATAAAACAAATAAATACATTTTGCACATAAACCTCTAATACTTGTATTTCCTGTACTTCTGTTCTGTATAACATTGTGTTCATTAAACAGATAGCAGTAAAATAACGATGACCATATTTTTATGTTAATCACTGGGATAATTAATGACTTTTGTTGACATGCATTTTAAATATTTATATGTCGTGTTCAAATGTTATTTGTAGTTACAACCTTTGATGTCATTTCATCGCAAAATCGTAATCTGTAACATTGTAGTTTTTATGGTTAAACTGTCTTTAGGGTACAATAAAATGCCAAGAATTCAGAGCTCAAGAAGAAGCTTAACGGCATTCGCATGTCAGGAGTTCTGTAAATCTAAATGGCAAAAAACTTCTAACATGATTACTGATTAGTGTGGTTTTGTTATTTTGGGTTCTTTGTATGGCATAAAAATTTCAAACATGATTAGTTGGTTTATGTTATTTTGGGGTTTTTTGTTGGACATAAATACTTCAAACATGAACAAGTGTCATAATAATGTGTATACTACTATAAAGCAATAAGATAATATAAGTACAAGTTAATACATGGAGCTGCATGATCAGAAAGCTTCTAATGTAGTTAAGTATTTTAAGTGGCAACAAATGTCAAGAGTTGTATAGAGTTGTAAAGCTGCTTAATTTGGGGACAAAATTGAATAAAACATAATTTTTCCCAAAAAGCTCCTGTATTTTCCCAATTTAAATCTATAAAGAACATATGCCTAAAACTCGCATCATAGCCACTAAAGTTCATATGCTTCTTTTTTTCCAAATTTCATGGACCCGAAATATCCTAAGCCAATAATTAGACAGCTTCTTTCTAATGAAAATCCAATCAAACATGCCTTTATATAGAGTACAAAAAGTATCCAATCAGAAATCTCTTTACAACATAAGATGACCAATCAATTCTGTCTTCACAGAGTAAGGTGACCAATCAATTCTAGCTTCAAAAAACCAATCAAACTTGTTTTTACAGAGTAAGGTGGCCAATCAATTCTAGCTTCAAAAAACCAATCAAACTTGTTTTTACAGAGTAAGGTGACCAATCAATTCTAGCTTCAAAAAACCAATCAAACTTGTTTTTACAGAGTAAGGTGGCCAATCAATTCTAGCTTCACAAAACCAATCAAACTTGTTTTTACAGAGTAAGGTGTCCAATCAATTCTAGCTTCAAAAAACCAATCAAACTTGTTTTTACAGAGTAAGGTGGCCAATCAATTCTAGCTTCACAAAACCAATCAAACTTGTTTTTACAGAGTAAGGTGGCCAATCAATTCTAGCTTCAAAAAACCAATCAAACTTGTTTTTACAGAGTAAGGTGGCCAATCAATTCTAGCTTCAAAAAACCAATCAAACTTGTTTTTACAGAGTAAGGTGGCCAATCAATTCTAGCTTCACAAATTTAGGCTGTAAAAGTCAATCTATGGATGTATAAACTAGGTATTTTATAACAGATACTGACAAACTAGAGTTGAAACACCATTACGATCTACTAAATGTCAGTTATATTGTTATAACCTGAACATGTATAACACACAAAAGCTTAGCTAGCTCATATGTCTAGATTGTTTTTACCTTAACATACAACACCATGGAAATTTCCAGTTATGATATGCTTAAGAATGAATCCAAAATGTCATGTATTAAACTTTGTTATAGCCTATTTGCAGTAAAATGGTGATTTTTGTGGAAAGAAAATGATTTGTTAACTAGTGGGCTACATTTTTCAGTTTATTTTCTCTTTATTGATAATTTCTCAATTTCTCAAATACATTTATCAATAAAGAATTACTGCTTAAAACTTAAATAGCAGTAAAGTAAAACATGCCTTAAAGTCCACAGTGAAGACTATATGGACTGCCATAATTTTGAAGAGAAGGTAATTCATTTAGCATGAACTAAACCAACAAAACACTACAATTTCAAACAAGAGTGGAGTGGAGTGGAGAAGAGTAGAGTAACAAAGTTTTATGCCAATTATGGGATGGTGGAAGAAACTGGAGTGTCCAGACAAAATTGCTGTCTTTCTGCAAGTGGTCAGACAAATCCTTCAAAACTAGGTCATGACCTATGCTCTAGGCAGTGAGAAGACCAACTGCTGGCAATAAGAAGCCCAGTATCTTAAGACCATTTGGCTACACAAAACCTGAGTGGAATTCCAACCTAAACTTTAAGAGTTTCTGTGAATCTGTAACCATTTTCTTTGGAAAGCTTGGTCACAGAGGACCACAATTTGATGGCATATGTACTTTCTGGTATATCTACATTCAGTTGTTCAAAGCTCCGTTATCTTAACAAAACGGTTTAGTGAAAATTCAAAATGTTATCAAAATTAGAAAAATTTATCATTGACATACAAATTTGACTGCCAAATAATCCTGACTTAAACCATTTCTAATTGATAATATCAATTATTATATGTATTTACTTTTGAGCAGAAATTTAAAAAATATTATTTTCTACACAAGATACAAAATTACACTGACCATGTGGTTAGGCTACCGGTAACAGAACTCTATTAATTTCCAAAACTAAAACGCAATAAGGATTAAGAATGCTGACCGATTATTATGATTTTTGAAGCGATTCCAGCATTTAGTGCATGGACAAACAAAACCGAAGAACTAAACCATTAATAACAAATCATAAAATAACACCATGAGGGGAGGAGTTTACACGTTAAACAAACAAACAGATGCTGTGATGGGCGGAGTCTACATGTTAAACAAACAAACGGATGCTGTGATGGGCGGAGTTACATGCTAAACAAACAGAAGGCAGAAAATTATAATAATAAACTCGTTTCAGTAAAAGTACTGGATAAAAACCAATTACATCATTCATGACAGAAAAAAATAATCAAGGCATTAAAATATTTGTAAAGTGTCAAAATTGCTTAAAAAGTTGCTACAAACATCATAATTTTTGGCAAGCACCAGAAGAAATCGTACAGAGCTCCAGGCTTTGTGAGTTTATCATAAAATCTACAGATTATACACAAGGTCAACTTCTGAACTAATTACACATTGGGTCGTTCAGTTCAAATTGATATGAGTGATTAAAAGACTAACATCATCAAAGAGCTTATCACATTTGTTGTTTTTTATACCCCCTTCCCCTCCCCTAAGCAAACAATGTATAGGGGGCATATAGTAATCCTCCTCGCTGTCCATCCAAGCAACATGTCCGCTCCATCTCTTCCATATCAATCAATCTTGATTTAAATGTGTCACATACCAAATTCAGATGAATAGGTCAAAGGTCAAGGCTACAAGGTCATCTCTTACAAATAACATCTCGGCAATGTTGATGTCTCTCAAAAGACTGATCTAGTTCATCTACCAAAATTAGGTATGGATGGACATAAGGACCATAATGATAGGTCTGTTTGCTGGAGAGCTGGCTAAGGTGTTTGACATTGGTTGCTAGGTGATTGTAAGTGCTCACTTCATATCCTGGCTCATCTCCCACTCCAGACAGATCCTAATGTGTAAAAGCTTGTTGGGTGTTTACTCCACTTGATCTTACTTGTTTAATGTACATATGAAACATTTCAATAAAGGATTATGAAGCATTAAATCGATTGAAATACTAGCATTTTACACCCCAACCAAATTTGGTGGTCAATTTTAGGATGGCAGGGAAAACTACAGCAGTAGTTCATATCTTAATCTAAATTAAATATGATAATAGTACTCAAAGTGAAGTATGAAAATTAAGGTAATTGAAGTCCATGTGAATGTATCAAAAGTATACTCTGTGATAAATATATATCATATACACAGTGTGTATGATTATCTAACATTTCTAATTAGGTTATTCAAAAAACAACACTTTATATGAAAAAATTATATTTTACCACAGAAAAACACTGAACAATGTTCTGACATATGTTCTGTAGTAATGACATCATTATTTACATTTGACAAATCGGAGATTCCCAAATGATGTCTTAAAGAGAAATCCGACTAAAAGTGTACATGTTGTATCACCACACTGTCGTGATACAAGATTCTGTATTATGCGTGTTCCATAAAACATGTATTTTGTCAAATCAGACAGAAAAACTAGTCTAATGTTAGATAAAATCAACATTTGCCTAAAATAAATACATTTACAGTATGAAATGATATGTCATCAAGAGCACCTGCTCTTATAATTTCTTTTAAAACAGGTTTGACTGTAAGCTGGTAATTTTTTTAAAATCTGAGATTAATTCTATTTTAATCTGAGTGATCCTAATGCAGAGTGATCAGACTTTGTTGAAGATCCATCTGCAAATACTATAATTCTTTTAAAACAGGTTTTACTGTAAATTGGCGATTATTGAAATTCCGAGACTATTTTTATTTTAACCTGAATGATTGTAATGCAGAGTTAACAACCTTTGTTGACGAGCCAGCTGCAATCAGTGGAGACCATGAACTGATTAATTTCATCCTGATAGATGGACGTCAATATTGACTTCAACCGATAGCTAAAAATAAGTTATCGCCAGCCTAAAAATAAACAGCATCAGCATTTCATTTAAACTGTCACTAAAATACAATTTCGTTAAATTCTAATGTCGTTGGGTCTAGAAGATCAATGTATTTGATTGGATAAGGTCTGGAAGATCAATGGATGTGATTGGATAACAGGATGAGAACAAAAATTGATTAAAACATATCCAACAGATTAAATAAAAAAATACGCTACTGATTAAAAATATGTCATGAGGTTCAATAAACGAGTGTTAGTAAAAACACAAGCGAGCAAGCAGACGTATCATCCCATTATGTTTCGCCGTACGATTTGAGTCAATCACCAAGGCTGTTTACACGTTTATTTTGATTTGAGCCATTTGTATCGTAAAAAAGTAGTGCCAGACAGCGAAATTGTTTTACCATTCAAATAACCAATAATGTGATCCCATATATTACAGTGATACATAGGAGTATGAATGTACATTCAGCAGTGTGTGTGTGTGTGTGTGTGTGTGTGTGTGTGTGTGTGCAGAAAAATAAACCCCTTGATGAATAAAAATATTTTTGCACAGCATGTGTAACAATGCAAACCTCTCTGTGTATGTGTGTGTGGGGGGGGGGTGAATAAAAATATTTTTGTTAGTGTGCACGTTGTATAAGAATCCAAATCATTCCTTTCCTCCCTCTCTCTCTCTCTCTCTCTCTGCAGAAAATAATTGTGTGTTTAGTGTTAGATTGCAAAATTTTTATTTTCTCTCTCTCTTTTTCTCCCATTCTCTCTTTCTTTCTGACATATCAGGAATTCATCTGTGGACAAAATTAATCCAAGGGAAATAATATTTTTGCACTTCATGGTTAAGAATGAAAATCTCTCTCTCTCTCTCAATCACAGACAGACAGACAGACAGACACACACATACACACACACACACACACTCTCTCTCTCTCCTTTTACTTATCAGTACAATATAAATCTCATTTCAGACATATCAAATATTATATGACAATAAAACTTCCATATTTATCCTATAAGAGTCAAGTTTATTAGCATAATAACAAGATGTTATTAGCCTAATAAAGTGTTGTTAATATTTCTCAGATAAGAAGCCGCTATGGTAATTCATTCATCAATATAGCTGTATGCTAATAATCATTATAGTCTGCAGGTATTGGTGATGTATGGTAATACTAAAGCTTTCCAAGAAAGTCAGAATTAATTCTTTGGCATTGCAAGGTCTGCAGGTATTGGTGATATATGGTAATACTAAAGCTTTCCAAGAAAGTCAGGTTAAATTCTGTGGCATTGCAAGGTCTGCAGGTATTGGTGATATGTTGTAATACTAAAGCTTTACAAGAAAGTCAGAATTAATTCTTTGGCATTGCAAGGTCTGCAGGTATTGGTGATGCTCAGTAATACAAAATCATTTGGAAAAAAGAAAAACTTTGACGTGGCAAAATTCTGAGGAAGTGGGAGAGTACAGTGCTATGGTTAAACCATTGGGCATTTAATTGCTCAAGGCCAATAACAGCAAAAGTACTCAGTGGCAGAGTGGTCTTATACCCACACTTGAAGTAACAGTGCCTCTCACTGTGTAGGTTCGAATAACACTCAGGATCAATATTAGAGTAAGAAAATTTGTCAGTGTCAGTTCTATGACCAAAGGTGGATGATATTCTCAAGGTACTCCAGTTTAAAATTTCCTCCACCATCCCTGAACTGACTACTTTGATGCATCTATATAAAGGAAAGAATCTTGACTGGGATATAAAACACCATTACTCAACTCAATAAATATTTGTAAACAATCATACAATCTTTTCATTCAGTACCTCTTAAAAAGACATTTATTTATATGGCTTTAACGAAAAATTCATTAATTAAAAAAAGAGTGACAAAAAATTCTTTATAAAATATTCATGAATATATCTATCAGTATCAATCAGAACAGTGAGATTGATTCCGACTGCCTGAAGTTGTGACGACTCCGGCACAATAACGGCAGAGAATATATGAATGTAATTGTGCCATAGAGACTATTCAATCATCGTCTAGCTTAGACTTTTCATATGACATAAGTCCCATGGTATCCATAAATCTACAGTGTTTGAAAGCAAAGCTGTTTCCATTGCATTATTTTCAATAAATGATTACATGGACTTCGTAACATGTCCACCAGGCCCAAAATGATGTGTAACTGAACACCATATTTTTTGTTATGATAAAGCTAGATAAAATCGGTTTTACCATGCTGAATAGAACACATTTTACAGTGCGAAATAGAATCAGTTTTACGTGATATGTTATTATGGTATAAATCCAGTGTATTGTGTAATAAAGAATTTATTATAATTCTTGTCCTTCAGATCAAAATACTGATTTATCTGATAAAGTTTTTTGTATAGTTACTAGTATAACGAATCATTGCCAAGTTTTCTTCTGTTTGGGTTTTGTATTCAGTAAGGGTTAACTACGTGCATCAATATCCATTGTAATCAGTTCTGGTGCTACAATTCATCATCAGATTTACTACTGTAAAACCTGTATGTAAAGGGCACCTGCTGATAAGACTAGAATATCTATGTTTTGATAGAAAACTTGAAATACAAATTATTTTTATGAATAATTCTACTCTATTTTGCTAAGAGGACATCAATGGCTCAGTGGTCTAAAGCAGCCACTTACAGATCAGTGTCTCTCTCCCACTAAGGCAAATCCTGATGTTTTGATGTTTGTCAGTTTGCTTGTCAAAGGTCAGTGGTGATCCTTGGGTACTCTGGTTTCCTCCACCATCCCAGGACTGACTGGCCACCTTGATATAAGTGAAAAAATCTTGACCTTAATCCTAAATCCTTAATCCTAAAACCTATAACCCCACTTTACTTTTCTTAGACTCTATTAAGACTTCAAAAAAGTAAGTTTGTATTTGTGGCCTCAGATTTTAAGTAGTCAGCTTACACTCACAGATCATAGTTAACCTCTCACTGTCTAGGTTTTAGTCCCACTCTAGACAGATCCTAGTCCAAAAAAAGTCACTTCCTTTGCCAAGGGTCTTATTTTTTAAAATTTTATATGAGTTTGTACAACTTTTTTCAGTGCCAAGTTTAGCACACTAATACATTAAATGAAGCTATCACACAAATCCACACTTGTTGAAGCTGACATGTAATTAAGGCTTACATCAAAGGAATGACCGATCTCTACAAGCAGATGGCCAGTGGTCAACACAATATCAACAAGTTCAGTGACTTTAGGTGTTTACAAATGTTGACAAACAGATCTGACATAAAATCAATGACAAATATGAATTAATATGCAACACTCTGTAAATGAATAAATAATCTGTGACACATATAGATTCAAAATGAATAATAATATTGAACATTATGTAGATGATGAAAAATCTTCATCATGCTATATATAGTAAACGTATTTAATTTTGTGTGTATTTATTTTCATGGTATAGGAAATTTAGACATATCTGGGTAGTTAAATTTTTGCATTATTGAAAAAACACTATAAAACAATAGGCATAAATAATATAATTTTCGCTAGGTATTAATTTTCGTGCAAAACAAACAACTGCAAAATAAGCGAAAATTAGTACACCATGAAAATAAATACATTTTAAGTATGACAGCTACAACACAGGTTATAATTTGGGTAGTCTCAATTGAACTTGAATTAACATAAATCACATGGATCACCTTATAGACTATGATCACATTTAATCAATTCCTCCCTTGGATCACCTTGTTGGCCCCCCACTTCACAGGGTCAGACAAGCCCATAAATGTAATTGGAAAAGGAATATTGCAGTGGCTAAACAAGGATTCAAAGCTGAGACCATCCCAATACTAGCTGAATGCTCTATCAACTGAGTTATCTGGCCGTCTATCCATTCCTTCCTTTTTGTTATTTCAATTACCTTAAATTCAAAACCATGGCCAGGTTCCTCCCTTGGCTCAAGCTATTGGTCAACCTCACACAAGGGTCAGACAAACCCCTAAATGTAAAAGGAAAAGAGCAAAATGCAGGACATTCTATGGACTGAGCTAGCCAACTACTTGTTAAGCCTGGTCCATCACATATATATAAAACATATATATATATATATTCTGTTTCAATTACCTTAAATTGAAAATCATGGCCAGGTTCCAACCTTGGATCAAGCTATTGGTCAATCATGCCCCAGGGTCAGGCAAGCCCTCAAAAGAACAAAATGCAGGACATTCTACAGACTGAGCTACCCAACCACTTATCAAGACTGGTCCATCACATATATAACATTTTAGGTCATTTCTCCGTGGATCAGACATATATTGAATGTCATCATTCCTACATCAAAATATTCAGATTTAGTCATAAATCCATACATAATTCAACAACAGTAACTTTGATTAAGGCAACAGAAATCTTGTTTAATGTGCAAATACTGGCACTACAGAAATAGCAATGAACAGCTTTATTATACCACAATGTCGTAATGTTATTCATGAATTCGTCAAGAGGATTGATTATAATTATTTCTATCAATAATAGAAAGGCATTAGGATGTAAAATACACAGAATAATTTTTCCCTCGTTGATAAGTTAGGATATATTAGCTTCAATAATCAAAGAGTTATTTCCCAGTAAACAAACTTTCCCCCAAGTCCTTTATTACGTTTTTGTGTCGTTAATTAAACATCATTAGCATTTCCCATCACAACATCTGTAAAATTACATAATATTTTCTAATAAACTCAATATTTTCTCACTTTAATGCCATGTTATCAACAATCTTCATCACAAGGAATCGATGGTGTTAAAAATATGTTGTTAGAAGGTACCGGGTCACTGCCCTTATAGTGCCACTTCAATAACTGTATTGGGCATTGAGTCGTTAGGAAGTTATCAAATTCAAAATGATGATAAAAGAAAATAATTTATTATTACAAATATTGGCTTCGAGATAACAATAGCATGCAGGGAAAATCTACAATGGCGATAATACAAAAATACTATCACTGCCTACAAAGACTTCTGTTAACTGGCATCAGTAATTAATGTTTGCAAGAATACTCATTTCAAAATATTTGCATTCTTTTATTTTAAAAACGTCTGATGATGACAAGCACAACTGCACAGAATTTTTTTCAAAATTCAATATTCTAGGAAGTTTTATTTCTTGCACCATTATCCTGAATTTAAGTAGAAATAAAAGGAACACGAACACTTCTTGATTTATGGTATGCCGCCTTGATCTTCAATTGGCCATATTTGTGAAGTTAGTTATTCCTCATTAGTATTTCTATCACAACATCTGTAAAGTTACATAATATTTTCTAATAAACTCAATATTTTCTCACTTTAATTCCATGTAATCAACAATATTCATCACGAGGAATCGATGGTGTTAAAAATATGTCATTAGAAGGTAACGGGTCACTGCCCTTATAGTGCCACTTCAATAACTGTATTGGGCATTGAGTCGTTAGGTAGTCATCAAATTCATAATGTTGATAAAGGAAAAAAATTATTATTACAAATATTGGCTTCGAGTTAACAATAGCATGCGGGGAAAATCTACAATGGAGTTATAACAAAAATACTATCACTGCCTACAAAGACTTCTGTTAACTGGCATCAGTATTAATGTTTGCAAAAATCCTCATTTCAAAATAATTGCATACTTTTATTTCAGTGACATCAGATAATGGCAAAACTGCACAGAAATTATTTCAAAATCAAATATTGTCGAAAGCTTTATGTATTGCACCATTCTTGCGAATTTCCTCAGAAATAAAACGAACACAAACAGGAACATGTCTTAATTTACAGTATGCCGCCCTGATCATCAATGGGTGATATTTGTGAAGTTAATTATTCCTCATTAGTATTTCTATGACAAGATCTGTAAAATTACATAATATTTTCTAATAAACTTAATATTTTCTTCGCTTTAATTTCATGTTATCAACAATCTTAATTGTACACAAGGAATCAATGGTCGTTAAAATATGTCATTTTAAGGTACAGAGTGCGATTATGGTGCCACTTTAATAACTGCATTGAGCATTGAATCGTTATGAAATTCAATAAGATGATGAATATAGAATAATACATGTTGAAATCCATATCATATACCATATCTGACAGAGATCACCCATATCAGACAGAGGGCTTTATCCCGAGGTCTGATATTGGTCGAGGTCTGATATGGCATGATATGAATTTCACATGATGTTCTACTCTGTTTATCATATCCTTAAAATTTCACCATTTCTAAAGAACAAATAATGCATTACAGACACATACCAAAAATTCAACTTGACACCAAGTAGACGAAAAATACATCGCTCCCAATATTTCCACTCATGAGATCACACATTCGTCATCAAATAAACCTTTTTAAGGCCTTATGATGCTGTTGAAGGTTTTTCTAAATGTATTGTATAGTGATTAGATCTATTTTTCTGAATAGCCGTTCTGATGTCCATATCGGACTGGTGATACAGCTTTTCCGACCATGCACATGCAGTCAGTGATATAGATGGTGTCATTTTAGCCCTATCAAAGCATGCAGAAACTACGACTACAAGGTATATGATAGAGAAAAATAATTTATCATGTCCAAATATTGACCTGGAGTTAACAATAGTATGCGAGGAAAATCTGCCATGGAGTTATAACAAATATACTGCCAGTGACCATGGCACAAGGTGATCCATGGAATTTATGTAATTCAAGTCCATATGAATTTACCCAATTTATTATTTGTGCTATAATTATACAAACTAAAATTAATACGGTACTTAACAGTAATGCATCTGACATGGGTAAATCCTAGTGTTTTAAGTTTGCTAAAAATTCTGGTAACTTTCTCAGGGAACTCCAGTTTTTCCCACTATTTCAGAACTGGCCACCTTTATAACATCATTAAACTACTCTACTCAAGAGAAGGTACCTTCATGGCCAAGTGGTCTAGATCACATACTAATGGATTATAGTGCCAATTAGTGTCTCTCAACACCAATGTTCAAATCCCACTAGACACATATTCTAGTGTGACAAAGTTTGTCAGTTCACTTAATGAAGTTTGGTGGTTTTCTGTGGGTATTCCTGTTTCCTCTACCACCTCCATAAGTGAAACACTCTTGTCTAGGACATAAAAACATCATTTCCCTCATACTCAAGTGACATGTAAATTATAATTTACAGAAAGTGTATTTCCATCATATTAACTGTAACAGTCCAGAACATATTTCTCATTTCTCCACCATCTATGAATATATGACCACTTTAGTAAGAGACATAGTCTTCACTAGGGGTGAAATCCACATTACCCAGCTTTAACTCAAGTGACATGTGAATTATAGAAATAAAGATATTTATAAATAAATTGTATAACTTAACAAGCGTCATTCCAACATACTGACTGTAACAGATTAGAACATATTCTGGTGTTCTCCACCATTCGAGAACTGACCAATATGTAACAAAACACCATAACTCCTCTACTCCTACTCAAGTGACATGTGAATTATAGAAATGAAAATATTTATAAATAAATTGTATAACTTAACAAGCATAATACCAGCATATTGACTGTAACAGTTCAGTACATCCCAGATCTGACCACCTTAATAAGTGACATGCTCTTGACTAGGGGAAAAATCCACATTAACCCACTCTTACTCCAGTGACATGTAAATTATAGAAATAAAAATATTTATAAATAACTCAGTTATTCCAGCATATTGACTTTAACAGACCCGGGGATCATAATTGATGTTTTAAGTTCCCTGTAGATTCTAAATTACTCTACATCAGTTTTACATAATCAATATCAGTACAAATTGCACAATGCTTATAATTAGGCAACACAAAAAAATATTTTGGTTTTACTATCCCTCTAGGCCACTGACCATTGGCTCAATTTTATGTTTTTATAACAACACCATTTTTCGGAACAGGTCCCAGTTTTACAATTATTTCTTAACTAACATTTTCAAAATTTGTCAGAATTAAGTTAAGAGAAAATCTTAGTAAAGGAATGATTGTGAAACTGGAGCCAGCCAGGTCTTAAATTAAGAAGACCTAGAGACAGACTAAAGTAGAACTTAAAGATGTATAAATGTGTAAGTGTACTAGACTTGACTGGCCTTAAATTTGAGGTCTGGGTTTTTATAATACTTATTTTTTTAACTAAGTCTGAAATGAAGAAAACCTAGAAGAAGACTAAATAGGAACAATGGGATGTACAAGTGCATCAAGGGGGCCACACCTTTATGTTTTAATGACAGTTTTCCACCGAGACCAAAATTAGGGAGACCTAGAAGATTAATCAGGAATGTGCAAGTCATAGGTACTTTTGTTGTAGAAAAAAACCAGACCAGGTGACAAAACTATCAGAGGCCAAAACTAAAGCAAGTGAAATATACAGAGTGAGGGTCATGTGGAATTTCTGAGATTTGCTTTGAGGTCATTGTAACTGACCAAAAACAAATTTCTATAGCATCAAATTGCCTTCGTACTAGCCAAATTTTAAGAGAATGAAGTTAATAGAAACACAATTTTTTTTGCTTTACATAACATTGAATTTTCTGGCATAATTAAAATGTGGGATCACAGTAACTTGCCATAATTTTATTTCATTTTTATCAAATTGTCTCCATACCAGCCATATTTTAGAAAAAAAAAGTTACTAGAACCACATATTTATTTTGTCTTGGCCTTACATAACAATATCCCAAGTTTCTTCGTTTCTGTGTATGATATATTTAATAATATCAGACAGGTTTTACTTATTTAGTATTTCTGTTATCAAAAGATGACGTATACATGAAAAAAAAAAAAAAAAAAAAATTGTGGTGAATTATAAAATTATTACCCAACCAGAAACTAAAAGATATCTTACTTTGTCATGTCCCAATTACATAATTGTTCCTTGACAGAAACATTGCTACCTCTCAAAGATTTAAAATGGTGAATACCCTAATATCTTCCCCAAATGTAGTCCAGGTATAGTAGATTCCGGTAAATAGGCGGCTACATCATTATCCTTTATATATACTAAGACATGCAACAATGTTCTTGCTTGGTAGTATCATGCATGCTCACATCATTACTTTTGTCTAGGGTCATCATGTATGCTCACACCAATTTTCTTGCTTGCTCACACCAATGTTTTTGCTTGGGTGCAATTATGCATGTTCACACCAATGCTCCTGCTTAGGGCCACCATGCATGTTCACACCAGTGCTCCTGCTTAGGGCCATCATGCATGTTCACACCAATGCTCCTGCTTAGGGCCATCATGCATGTCCACACCAATGCTCTTGCTTAGGGCCACCATGCATGTTCACACCAATGCTCCTGCTTGGGGCCATCATGCATGTTCACACCAATGCTCCTGCTTAGGGCCATCATGCATGTTCACACCAATGCTCCTGCTTAGGGCCATCATGCATGTCCACACCAATGCTCCTGCTTAGGGCCATCATGCATGTTCACACCAATGCTCCTGCTTGGGGCCATCATGCATGTTCACACCAATGCTCCTACTTGGGGCCATCATGCATGTTCACATCAATGCTCCTGCTTGGGGCCATCATGCATGTTCACACCAATGCTCCTGCTTGGGGCCATCATGCATGTTCACACCAATGCTCCTGCTTGGGGCCATCATGCATGTTCACACCAATGCTCCTGCTTGGGGCCATCATGCATGTTCAAACCAATGCTCCTGCTTGGGGCCATCATGCATGTTCACACCAATGCTCCTGCTTAGGCCCACCATGCATGTTCACACCAATGCTCCTGCTTGGGGCCATCTTGCATGTTCACACCAATGCTCCTGCTTGGGGCCATCATGCATTTTTACACCAATGCTCCTGCTTGGGGCCATCATGCATGTTCACACCAATGCTCCTGCTTGGGGCCATCATGCATGGTGGCCCAGTGGTCTAAAGCATGTACTAATAAATAACAGCGCCTCATACCAAATAGGTTAGAATCTGGTTTAGGCAAATCCTAGTGCAAGAATATGTGTCAGTTTGCTTGCAGCCGAGAGGTTTAAAGGCCAATGGTTTTCTCCAGGCACTGCATTTTTTTCCATCATCCCAAAACTTACAGCTCAATATAAGTGAATAAAATCTTGACTTGAGCGTAAATCACCATTACTCTACTTCTTAAGCCACTTTGAAGTATAGTACAGGCTTACTACAATGTCCTTACAATCATGTATATCCAATAATACATGTACATCAAATGTCCTTGATCTCTGTATCAATACCTGTGTCTGATTTACCTGTCATATCAACATAAAACACTGTATTTTACATCTTTAATTAGCTCCATCGATTCTTCTTCTTACAGATTTATCTTATATTTTCTGTTAATACCACTGTTCACAGATAGAATCGTATAAAATAGATTATTAGTTCTATCCTAAATGCTAAAGACGTTTTTTTTTAATTTACAAATGTGTAACAACATTATTCTGGTTGTAAAGACAAGAAGATTCTTTTATTCAATTGAATTATAAATTTGACATTCAAGTCTGTAATAGAAGCGATTTCCAACCGGCCTTAAAGGCCACTTCTGTATGAGGGCCACCTGCTTATAAAGGCCAGTAGAATTATATCCTAATTGTTCTTTTTTCATATCATTTGAACCTGTATATAAAGACCACCTGCCCATAAAGGCCACTTTTACTGGTTCCCTTGGGTGACTTTATAGACAGGTTTGACTGTAACAGTAAATAGTTGACCTAACTTTGTAGGTGCCTCAATGGCTGTGTGGTTAGAAACATGCTCTAATGAATCATAGCACCTTTCACTGCTAAGTTTCTAGAGAAAACCACTGACCTTCAGCAAGCAAACTGACAACCTTGACCTTCAGCAAGCAAACTGACAACCTTGACCTTCAGCAAGCAAACTGACAACCTTGACCTTCAGCAAGCAAACTGACAACCTTGACCTTCAGCAAGCAAACTGACAACCTTGACCTTCAGCAAGCAAACTGACAACCTTTCATGCACTAGGATCTGTCCTAAGTGGGCCCAAGTTGTGAGGAGACCAGAATGGGCCCCTTAAGCACTGGATTATGGATCACAGTACCTCTTTCCATCGTGGTAGGATTTCCAGATCCTAGTCCCAGAAAGTCTGACAGACTCCAGCTTCATAATCGTGTCTAAGCTAAGATATTCCTTAACTTAAATCTGGCAAAAATTGAAATGTTAATAATTTTGATAATTTGTAAAACAATTGGGGTTAAAATGTCATTTTAAAGATCATTACCAGCTTAAAGCATCCATATTTCAAGTTTTTGTCAAAAATGTTAATTCATATAGTTCCAAAGTCTGCAAAATCTAAGCTAAAATCTGCAAAATCTAAGTTAAAGAAAATCTTAGTTAAGAAATGATTGTGAAACTAGGGCCTGTTCAATTGAAAAAAATTGGATTGAGGCATTTATACCATTATGGTAGTCTGCTCCTGGCCAATGTAGTATTAAATTGTGATATGAGTCTGTATGTACTAAACAGAATTGTACAGCTACCAGTTATAATAGATACTGGTATGTTCAATTAAGCTTTTAACATCAATATTACCTATAGACGATTTCTATAAAGTACCTGATTATCTTGTCACTTATTGTTTAATACTGATGTTCAATAAACCAACGATTTAGTTTTAGTTTATGGAAACAGACTATAGTTGATTTGAGTGATATATTGCTCTTTCTGACATATTCGAGCGATTTTAATTAGCACAAAACATACTTTTAATAACCTTAAATAATAGATAAATGATTTCTTTTCAATCATTATATGAACATAAATACATCTTTATCATGCAATATAATATTTGATGTACAGTTTAGGCTAAGGCTTATTCTTGTGAGTAATATTGTTTTATGCCCCAATCAAGATTATTACACTTTTATTGAGAGGTTGGCTAAGGGATGGTAGAGGAAACTGGAGTTACATGGAGAAAACTATGGACTATCTCAATCATGCAAGATGATGTTTACAGTTTAGAATAACACTAATTCTTATACAGTAGAGTGGACTAACGGTGTTTAACGCCTCATTCAAGATTTCACTTTTTACAGAGGGAGTAATATAGTTCAAGACTGACGGAGGAAACTGGAGTTAACTGGAGAAACCTATAGACCATCTTAATCATGCAAGATGATATTTGTATATACATGTTGAAATTTTTAAGTCTTGAATGACAAAGGTCACAAAGCTGGTCTGACATCAGTTTTTAAGGTCACTTCCATTTCATTTTTAATGGCTGAGGTCTTGGTGAAAGAAAAGTTACTATCAATTTTTAGCTCACCTGAGCCAAAGGCTCAAGTGAGCTTTTCTGATCACAATTTGTCTGTTGTCTGTCGTCGTCGTCGTCGTCGTCGTAAACTTTTCACATTTTCATCTTCTTCTCACGAACCACTGGGCAGATTTCAACGAGACTTGGTCAGAAGCATGTCTGGGTCGGTGCAATTCAGATTTGTTCGTGGCATTGCCATGGCTACCATAACTAGGTCAAGGTGACCTAGGGGTGCAAAAATCTTAAAAAATCTTCTTCTCCGAAAGTATTGATTGGAGAAAAAATCTGATGTGATATTTGGCTTCTCTAGGGTCTTAAGCCTGTAGTTTGTTCATTTCGTGAAATTCGGTCGAAAAATGGGTTACGCGTTTTTGCGTTTAATTTTGAAAAAATCGTAAAATAGCTTCAAATTGTTATAACTTGACTACTTGACCAGATAATGACATGGGGTTTTCAGTTTTGACATCTTCTTGTTAGTATCTTCAAAATGAGGTCAAGGTCAATTGTGAAGGTCGTGACCTAATTTTTTTTACCTCTGATTATACTTATTATCTCTAAAACTATAAACTTTTTGTATAGTCATGTATATTAGAATGTTGTAGGTATTGATACAACGACCATTTTGATGTATAGAAAAAGGTCATGGGTTCAAAGGTCAAGGTCACAGATGCGAAACAATTCCGAAATGGTTAATTATCTCGAAAACTATAAACTTTTTATATAGGCATTTATATTAGAATGTTGTAGATATTGTTACAACGATCATTTTGATGTATAGAAAAAGGTCATGGGTTCAAAGGTCAAGGTCACGGATGCGAAACAATACCGAAATGGTTAATTATCTCGAAAACTATAAACTTTTTGTATAGGCATTTATATTAGAATGTTGTTGATATTGATACAACGATCATTTTGATGTATAGAAAAAGGTCATGGGTTCAAAGGTCAAGGTCACAGATGCGAAACAATACCAAAATGGTTAATTATCTCGAAAACTATAAACTTTTTGTATAGGCATGTATATTAGAATGTTGTAGGTATTGATACAGCAATCATTTTGATGTATAGAAAAAGGTCATGGGTTCAAAGGTCAAGGTCACAGATGCGAAACAATACCGAAATGGTTAATTATCTCGAAAACTATAACTTTTTGTATAGGCATGTATATTAGAATGTTGTAGGTATTGATACGACGATCATTTTGATGTATAGAAAAAGGTCATGGGTTCAAAGGTCAAGGTCACAGATGCAAATCAATACTGAAATGGTTAATTATCTCGAAAACTATTAACTTTTTGTATAGGCATGTATATTAGAATGTTGTAGGTATTAGAAAAAGGTCATGAGTTCAAAGGTCAAGGTCACAGATGCGAAACAATACCGAAAATGTTAATTATCTCGAAAACTATAAATTTTTTGTATAGGCATTTATATTAGAATGTTGTAGGTATTGATACAACAATCATTTTGATGTATAGAAAAAGGTCATGGGTTCAAAGGTCAAGGTCACAGATGCGAAACGACACCAAAATGGTTAATTATCTCGAAAACTATAAACTTTTTGTATAGGCATGTATATTAGAATGTTGTAGGTATTGATACAACGATCATTTTGATGTAAAGAAAAAGGTCATGGGTTCAAAGGTCAAGGTCACAGATGCGAAAACAATACCAAAATGGTTAATTATCTCGAAAACTATTAACTTTTTGTATAAGGATGTATATTAGAATGTTGTAGGTATCGATAAAACAATCATTTTGATGTATAGAAAAGGTCATGGGTTTAAAGGTCAAGGTCACAGATGTAAAACAATACTGAAATGGTTAATTATCTTGAAAACTATAAACGTTTTGTATAGGCATGTATATTAGAATGTTGTAGGTATTGATACAATGATCATTTTGATGTAAAGAAAAAATGGGGTCATTGGGGTTTAGTATTTACGTTGTCTTTAAATCTATCAGCTAGCCATTAGTTATCAGGTGAGCGTATAAGGCCCATGGGCCTCTTGTTAAGTTTTGTTCAGACCCTGGACAAAATTCAAATCCAACCTCCCAAATACTGAGCTATTGTAGAAGTCTTGTGTAAAAAAGCAGCAACATCTGCCTTGATTTGGCCTAGGCTTCGAAGTACAACAGCAGCTAGCTTTGATTTCACCTTCACTGTATCATAATACAAATTTATAAACACAGGCTGATTTTTAGTCTAGCAAACTTTTGTTCTACCTGAGGCAAATCTGTTAAAGGTCAAGGTCATAAGCTACCGCAAAATGATAGTGTACTCAAAGTTAGTACTATCAATATAAAGGATGTGGAAGAACATTGAAATTTGAAACACTGACCTTTGACAACCAGACAAACACTCAGTAGGTACTGTCCTAAGTGGAATTTGAACCTAGGTGAGACATGGCTACACTTTAGGCCACTATGCTTCACTTTCAGCAGTCAAATTTAAAAAAATTGTGAAAATATTATTATTTTAAAGTATTCTTTTACAAATTTGTGAAAATCAGTTACTGAATGAAAGAATTTCTCAGCAATAACATGTAGTAGCCAACTGCACAGTTGGCTACACGAAATGCAAAATAGGCTCTACAATCAAGACCCACTAAATGTAGGCCAGTTATGAACTAAGGACTCAAACCCATGACCTTCTGTATATAGTAGCACATCTGTAGGAATAAATGAGTTAACATATAAATAGAGGTGGGTTGAACTGTTTTTAACACCTTCCAGCTGATGTATCAATCGGAAGCATTGATTGTTTAAGCTCATTAATTTTAACAACCCCCTAAGACTAATACACAGCTGGGCGACAAGTATCCTAAATTCGACCAGGACTGGGGCCAATATCTGAATACATTAGACCAATCAAAAGATAGGCCAAATGTACCCTTAGTTTGACCAGCACTTGAGGCCAATATCTAAATACATTAGACCAATCAACATATGGGGCACATGTACCCTTGGTTTGACCAGGTTGAAAGGATAATAGGCTAATATCTGAATAAATTAACTTGTATTTATACAGGAATCCAAATGTAATTCAACATCCTCTAATATGTCTGCAGTTCATGCCAGTTTCAAATGCTATACCTTGTAAAACTCAAACAACTTAAATACAAAGGTATATTCTCTAGCTCAACTGGATCCCTTGGCCTATAGTTTAAAATATAGTAAAATAAAGTGAAATCAACAGCAAAAACACATGAGTTAAATATCAAGCACACCACTAAGGCAACACAAGATAGGCCCAATAACATAAAAAGTCCGTTAAGATCACAAAACTTGATTAAAATTTTAAGGGACACAACTCTGGAAAAATTTCACATCCTTTTCTGGCACACACAATCTCCTATCATAGTATCATGTACATACGAAGTGAAAATATCTTTAACGTTTACTGTAAACATATTTAATTTTGTGTGTATTTATTTTCATGGTATAAGAAATTTAGACATATCCAAATAGTTAAATTTTCATGTTTTTGAAATATGCACCATGACACAATCAGCATAATATAATTTTTGCTTGGTTTTATTCTCGCGCAAAACAAACGACCCTGAAATAAGTGAAAATTAGTACACGGCATTATTAGTAATAAATATGTTTACAGTATATTTATATTATTATAATATGGACCATTTATGATCAAGATGAATGGCTGACTAACAGACACATTTAAACAATTACAAAGGGACAACAATCAATCCATGTAACAGCTGATGACATTTAATTGTTTATAAAATACTTTTAATAGTCATTTTCATATTGATGTTTTAAATATATACCAGTATATATGTGTCCTCTGCTAGTATGCCATAAATCGTAAATCCGGGAAATATCGCATTTGTTTTGTTTTTGCACAAAGTAACCTGGCGCAAAATAAAACCTTTGTGAATATTTTTATTTATAATTCATTTTTATTTTCAGTGACCATTATTCGACAAGACAAGAATAAAAGCATATCATCGTCTTGGTTGTCTTGAAATGATGATTTTACAAAAATAAAACCTATGCAAATATTTTTTTTAAATAATTTGTTTTCATTTTCAGTGACCATTATTCGACAAGGCAATAATAAAATTATGCCATCGTCTTCGTTGTTATGGAATTACGCTTATTGCAAAAATTAACAAACATGAACATTTGTCAACTGGCATTATTTGCTGTTTTTCCAGTATCACAAACATGGATAAATTCAAGACCTTTTATTAGGCATAAAATACAAGATTAATATGCAGAGGCCGGCCCTGTTGTAATTAGGCCGATCAAGGTTCCCATTGTTTTGGGGCCTGGCCCATGATGACTTCACCAACCAGTCATTTCATTTCAAGATAGAACATTGCATACAAAATTGCAAAATCGTAAAAATAAATTAAAATCTGAATAATAATAACCATGACAACATTAAAATAATGATTGAAACATGTAGTTTTCGTTGGAAACGAGTAGCCATTTTTTTCAAGGCTTGGACAATAATGACCCACATCGACTACATTTCTGGAATAAATATTGCATACAAAATAACAAAATCATTAAAATAATCAAAAAACAAAATAATCTTAACCATGACAACAATAAATAATGATTAAAGCATGTAATTTAACCATACTCAGAGTTAAACTACGGCATCAGAAAGGAAGGATCAAGATGTCAAGATTTGAATGACAAATTGGAATCTACTGTGTAATTTACAGAAGATCGGGGATTTTAAATAACAGTATAGAAAATAAATTTAGGAGATGAAATTTGACTTGAAATTGAATCCTTCCTTGATTGCATGCCGGTATCAATGTATCCATCAAATCTTATATAGAAGAATAAAGAGGGAGTGGGCCTTAATTATAATGGGTAAAGAATAGGATTCTTAATGTTTAGTATCACAAGGTTATGGTTGATGTGCACAGACACTGACAGAGGTGAATCCAGAAGGTTTATGTGCACAGAAGTGGATCCATGATTTGCACAAAGGCAGATACAGGAATTTAGTAACGGGGCATATGAAGTAAGAGCTAAAAGCTAGAACATTCTACAAGGTCCAGTATGCTCCCTTTCAAAAACCACATGACTGAATGCTGAAACATAATTTTATGAAGGTCACAACAAAACAAAAGACAAGAAGATTACTTGTACTTAAACATCATTATAATGTTCATTGATAACTTTGTCACCTTGCTTGTCACTACACTGGACCCAAAATACATTTCATCTAAGGTCATCCCATTATTTATCACAAACCCCACAGTGCTTGAAACGGTCTAAAAAAATTCCATATCTCTATCCTAACACATGAAACCATAGAGACATAGGATGATTTTTTTATCATATCGATTCCCTGTGTCAAACCCCTCTTTTATAATGCAAAAATTTGACAGTATGAACAAATGCTGGTGGCGGATCATGAAAGTTTTACTGTATGAACAAAAGCTGATAGTGGATTGTCAAGGTTTTACTGTATGGACAAAAGCTGATAGTGGATTGTCAAGGTTTTACTGTATGGACAAAAGCTGGTAGTGGATTGTCAAGGTTTTACTGTATGGACAAAAGCTGGTAGTGGATTGTGAAGGTTTTACTGTATTGGCAAAAGCTGGTAGTGGATTGTCAAGGTTTTACTGTATTGACAAAAGCTGATAGTGGATTGTCAAGGTTTTACTGTATGGACAAAACCTGATAGTGGATTGTCAAGGTTTTACTGTATGGACAAAAGCTGGTAGTAGATTGTCAAGGTTTTACTGTATGGACAAAAGCTGGTAGTGGATTGTCAAGGTTTTACTGTATGGACAAAAGCTGGTAGTGGATTGCCAAGGTTTTACTGTATGGACAAAAGCTGGTAGTGGATTGTCAAGGTTTTACTGTATGGACAAAAGCTGATAGTGGATTGTCAAGGTTTTACTGTATGGACAAAAGCTGGTAGTGGATTGTCAAGGTTTTACTGTATGGACAAAAGCTGATAGTAGATTGTCAAGGTTTTACTGTATGGACAAAAGCTGATAGTGGATTGTCAAGGTTTTACTGTATGGACAAAAGCTGATAGTGGATTGTCAAGGTTTTACTGTATGGACAAAAGCTGGTAGTGGATTGTCAAGGTTTTACTGTATGGACAAAAGCTGGTAGTGGATTGTCAAGGTTTTACTGTATGGACAAAAGCTGGTAGTGGATTGTCAAGGTTTTACTGTATGGACAAAAGCTGGTAGTGGATTGTCAAGGTTTTACTGTATGGACAAAAGCTGGTAGTGGATTGTCAAGGTTTTACTGTATGGACAAAAGCTGGTAGTGGATTGTCAAGGTTTTACTGTATGGACAAAAGCTGGTAGTGGATTGTCAAGGTTTTACTGTACATATTGCAGATTTGTTTACAAAAATAACAAAGAAACGTTAAATTTTGATATTGTGTTTAGCTGTTAAATAGATCTAACAGAGTGATAAGTACACCATATTTAACATACACAATCTAATATAAACCATTATACACCATATGTTTACAAGGAAACCTGCCATTTATACCAGCATCTGTTTTATATGGCAGATTTCAAAGATGCTGTAAAGTGTAAAATGTGGATTAGATAGGACCCTTGCAATAGATAGGGTTCTTGGACTGGATTAGACTCAATGACTGGATTCCTGGATTGGATCCTTGGACTAGATTGGACTCTTGAACTGAATTAGACCCTTTGACTGGAATGAACTCTTGGATTGGACTTGTGAACTGGACTCATAAATTGGACTTTTAAAATTTTATACCAAATGATCAAAAGTAAAACAAAAATAAGAGTCCAAGAGTCCAATCCATGCATCCAGTCCAATAGTCCAATCTATTCCAATAGTCTAATCCAATCCATGAGTCCAAATCACTCTACAGTTTACACCAAGAGTCCAATTCAAGAGTCCATTCCAATCCACATTATAAATTCTGCCCAAAATTACTGCATGGAGGGTCTGTAGTCTACAAATGTAACAATGTGAAGTGCCTTATCATTCAGAAAGTTAGATATTCTCAGATTTGACATCCAAACCAGATGTATTTTAAATTTCAAATTATGAAATTCCCTTAAGTAAAGCAAGGCTTCAATAATTCACCAGAATGTCATCTGATCAATATACCATAATGGCTCTATAATGATATGGAGTCATGGAGCTTTATACCCCTAAGTCAAGATTTTTTTCACTTATATCGAGGCCATCAGATCAGAGATGGAAACCAGTGTGTGACCTTACTCACTGTGGAGGTTGGAATCCCACTCAGGACAGTTTCCAGCATGAAAAAGTTTCCCTTGCAAAAGATTGTTAGTTTTCTCTGGGTACTCCAGTTTCCTCTACCATCCAAGAACTGACCACCTTGATGTAAGTGCAAGAGAGTCATGACTGAGGCATAAAACTCTATTACTCCGCTCTATCCTACTCTAACAGAGATTATGCTTCAAGTATACCTGTGGTTATTTATGTTATTTATTTACTGTAAGATCCAATTAAACTTGTTTTCAACACAATTTAACAGATTAGCCAACTATATAACACTACGTCAAAAGCCTTTACAAAATCAATGAGGTATGTACTGAAAAAAAGGCTTAATTCAAAGCTTCATTCTGCAGTAAATAAAATATGTTTTATATAACATTAATGACAAATAAGACTTAATCCCTTGAAAAAATAAACATGTTTATAACATTAATGAGCCATGAAATTAAGCTTTTTACAATAGAGCCAAGAAATTAAGCTTTTTACAATATAAATATCTTGTATATGTAACATATTCCCAGTTAATTAAGTTACTTTAACAGGTATGGTTGATTGCTCCTTCCAGAGGACATATATTGTTAAGCTACTTTAGCAAGTATGGCCAATTTGACTCTCTATGGGACAAAGTTACTATTCTTGTCGGTCATCAAGTACAGTAAGTTGCTTTTGCAAGTATGGCTCATTTGTCCCTCTATGGAACATATTACTTTAACCTGCTTTTGCAGCAACTATGGCCAATTTGTAAGTCACTGCATGACTATGGTATATGATGTTAATTAAGTCATGTTAGCAAGTATGGCTGATTGGGCCCTCTAAGGGACAGAGTAACCTTTCTTATTGGTCACTGAGTATGGCATATGATGTCAATTAAGTTGCTTTAGAAAGTATGGCCAATTTCTCCCTCTATGGGACAGTTAATATTTCGATCAGTCACCGAGTATGGCATATGATGTCAATTAAGTTGTGTTAGCAAGTATGGCCTATTTGTCCCTCTGTGGGACAGAGTTAATATTTCAGTCAGTCACTGAGTATGGCATATGATGTCAATTAAGTTGCTTTAGCAAGTATGGCCAATTTCTCCCTCTATGGGACAGTTAATATTTCGATCAGTCACTGAGTATGGTATATAATGTCAATTAAGTTGTGTTAGCAAGTATGGCCTATTTGTCCCTCTATGGGACAGAGTTACCATTCTTGTCGGTCACCAAGTACAGTAAATGATATCAATAAAGTTGCTTTAGCAAGTATGGTCCATTTGTCCTTCTAAGAGACAAATATAATGTTAACCTGTTTTTGCAGCAACTATGGCCAATTTGTAAGTCAATGACTATGGTATATGATGTTAATTAAGTCGTGTTAGCAAGTATGGCTGGTTGGTCCCTCTATGGGGCATATATAATGTTAACCTGCTTATGCACGTATGGGCAATTTGACCTCCAGTCACTGAGTATGGTATATGATGTTAAGTCTAACATGACCTGGGTTGTCCTTTCAAATGAAGCATGGAGAAAGCCAATCATGGTAAATCAAAAAAATATACCAATAGATGTTCTCATACTCTCTTACTTAATTTTTGGCATCAGACTATGTGTGACATAATACCAACAGCTAAGTTGTTTCAATGAATCTTTTTGCAAATAAATAGCAAAACATACTTCTAAGAACAGAGTTTGCAGTGTTTATTCCAATGCTCTTAATTTAAGCCATGTTAGAATTGAAGCAATCAACATTTTGCAGTAAATAAAATGTTTAATAATGTAATGTCATTCATATGCAGTTAATATAACACTCAGTGGCTTCACCACCCCATGATATATTCTTCCCTATATGAACAGTGGCTTTACCACCTCATGATATATTCTTCCCCATATGAACAGTGGCTTCACCACCCCATGATATATTCTTCCCCATATGAACAGTGGCTTCACCATCCCATGATATATTCTTCCCCATATGAGCCTATGTATCATTCTATGACATACAATGGGTAGATGTTGAATATTTCTTAATTAAACTGCTTCAGCAAGTACGACTGATTTGTCCGGCCTGTATGGGACAGACTTAGTATTCTGGTCAGCCATTAACTATGGTATATGATATCAATTAAGCTGCCCTGATTTGTCCTTTTATTGGACAGACTAAGTATTCTGGTCAGTCAGTAGAATAATCATTTCCTTATTTATTTACGGGAAATTATTCCTTATAAACATGGTCATACTTTTCATTGGAGTTTCGTAATTTTCTCGGAATATAATTAATGTGTATCCTAAGTAATTGAAACGTCTGCTTTGAGTCAATCTGACTTGACGGTTTTCTTGGTAATTAACATGATTAAATGGCGGTCAATAAGGTTGTATTTGAAAACGTCCTCGTCTTGGCATTCAGAATGCTGGAAAACAAATCAGACAATACTAGTATTATTGAATTTACTCTCTATATGTAATCAAGCTATGACATGGATTGGATGGGATTACTCGGTCAATATGCGAAAACGAAGATGTCCGTGTTACGATGTTTTGATACAACTGTTTAAAATGATCTGTACTACAGAGGAGATGTTTTAACATGTAATACAATATTTTGTAGAGAATGCTCACTGTTACATAAGGTGGTTTAAGGAAATATTTTTAAATTGTCTTGTCAATCTTTGAAAAGTATTATACAGAAAGAATAGATGCTACAGTTCACCCAGTACAAGGGATAGATGAGGTGTGGATGTATGGATGACTGGAGGAGGGAGGGGGAATTGATGGATAGGTAGATAGAGATGTTGCATAGATGATGAATTATAATGAAAAAAGAATCCATTGTGACCGCCTTCCATGTGCTTGATTAAAGTATCAAATTATTAGTAATTGGTTCCCTTTTGGCAGAAGAAGCTACAGATTGAGAACAAGCAATAACACATGGTGATGGCTGCCTCTTTTAGTACTGTGGTTATGTCTGTTTCCTGATTATAAGTCCAGATCCAGAGTATGTTTAGCTTTTGCATTGTTTTCAGAAAATTCATGTAAGTAGTCCCGCAACAAGGAGAAATCTGGATATAACATGGGTCATTTGCAAAATATGCATTCAAAGATAATCCCATATAATTAGCTATTTGTACCCATTTCTTAAATTCTGAATTTATATTTTAGTACCAACAAAAGTTGTAGAAATATTTGTAGACAAATTGTAAGTAAGGTAAAACTTCCGTTACAAAGTCACTCAATCACTCGCTTACTGTTATAGTATATTCTACATTAAGTCACAAAGTTTTATTTTTATGGATTTTAATTTCCCTTGATATATCGCCAAACCCCTTTATAACACCAAAATCTGTTTTAACAGGTTTTACTGTACAAGAAATAAAGTAAGTTTCCATTGTCTTTATGAGCTTCAAAATAAACTGGGTTGTCTCAAATTTTCCATAAAAGGTGAAAGCTTTATTTAAGCCTTTGAGATGGCCGACTTTGTAAGTTCATAACAGCAATGGAAAAGTACTTTTATTTCTAGAATACTACACCATAGTATACAGTAGTGAACCAGACTTTTATAATTGCCTCCTCATGTTGCGATTTAACACTGATATTATAATTTACAATATCATGTAAAACACTTAGAACTTGAAATCATAATTCCTCTCAATTGATATAAAATATATATCACAAATCACTCTTATAGATGAAAAGAGACAACATAATTTTTTATCATGTAGATTCTGTTATTTGTAACAAGACTTAACATATTTTTTTATCGCATAGATTCTGTAATTTCTAGACTTAAAGCATAATTTTTTATCGTGTAAATTCTGTTATTTGTAACAAGACTTAACATAATTTTTTTATCATGTAGATTCTGTAATTTTTAACATTTATATACTTATACATTAAACTGCAATAAATCTGATGTAAGCATTTTGAGTCTTTATAGTAAAGCAGAGTTGAGAGTTGAGTTAAATGGTGTTTAACGTCCCAGTAAAAATATTTCACTTATATCGAGACATCGCCAGCTATAAGCGAAGGTGCAGAAAGTTTCCTGTGCGTTACGCGGATGGCGTTATACAGCAGGGTTCTATATCATTTATATTAAGTTCCCATCTGAAAGAACCATGACTTTCATTTCTAAGTGTAGAGTGCTTGGCAAAAGCACAATCACTACCCATTTCAAGTCATTTTCCAGACTCGGCCAGGGTTCGAATCCATGACTTCCCACTTAAAGAGTTACAGTATAGCAGAGATTGTACAGTAGAACATTCTTCATAAGATCTAATACAAGGATAACTATGTCAGTACCATGCATAACTAGGTCCACTGAGAAATTCTTTCAAAAAGTTACCTATTTTACCAAACTTGTGGAAAAAAATTCTTTCAAAAGGCCTATACAAGTATTTCAAAAATTTTGGTAATTTGGCTTTTAATGATTTCAAATTTGTGGAAACTTAGTAAAAATAAACTTTCTTTATCATAAATAATTCACCAAGGTCAAACCCATAATAATGAAATGCATTTAGATTACAGCCCCACACTATAACCATCAGTCCCACGGAAGTTTCATCTGACTAAAGGACAAAATACACAAACATAGATATTTTTATCAGCTCTGAGCAAAAAGCAAAACCAATTTAATTATAAAAGGGTCTATTAACTAGTGGAACAGAACGTTTTATGAAAAAAACAACAGACTATTAACTCGAACCCTTTTCAATTTGTTTGAGAGATGATATCTGACAACCATGAAACTTTTAGTTCTTGCGATAAATGAAAAGACATGATTTTTTTTCTTTCCTGTTCAAGTCATATAACTCTTATAGCATGAAGTAATCAATACATGGACTCTTAAAAAAGCCATCATTGTTTTTTCAAACCCGAACCAATCTCGAAACCATAGCACAAAACTCAACGAGTGTATAATATTCTGCATTTATATAATTACTTCGGTTGCAATTTAATTGAAATTTTTAACACACACACACCAGTAATTTTGATTTAAAATTTTTTCGAAAGTTTGCTTGTAGCTATTTTGATTAGAAAATTTTGTTTTTGTTGCAATTTTACATTGAAACTACATTGATCCTTAAAACAAATTTGCAAATGCACTTAGTTTATAAACTCATGACCTTTAATGCTCAAGAACAAACAGACAATAGAATGTCAATTAATTGAATAAAAAAGCAAATGTTTGTTTTTCTTTCTTGATTCACCATCAAATTAAAAGAAAATATTACATGAAGTATTTAAGTTTTATTTTCAATCAAATATGTGTTATTTTAAGTTTTATTTTCAATCAAATATGTGTTGTCAAAAAGATGGAATTTAGTTAAAACATTTCAAATGTGTCCATAAACAAATCCCAACTGGAAAATAAATGTTATTCTAAACCTCATACAATAGCCAAATGGCACATCTACTCTACTCAAAGATTCTTTCTGTGAATTTTCATAAAGATCTGTTACATAGTTGGTTTTTTGTTTTTGTTTTGTTTTGTTTTGTTTTTTGTTTTGTTTTGTTTTTTGTTTTTGTTTTTTTTTTTTTTGGGGGGGGGGGGGGGGGGGGGGTTAAAGTGGCCGACAAAATGCTGATGAACTACATGTACCAAATTACTTCATCCCCTTCATATGGGGATCATAATTATGTAGCTTTTTAAATATGAATTAATTACTAAACTGGTTTTAATTTTGCAGCACTAGATGGCTGTTTCGAAATAAAATTTCTCATAAGTAGTGCTCAATGAACCACAATTGTAAAATTTCCAAATATTTTAATGGTTGTTGAAATGAGCAAATAAAAGGACCAAATTGTATTTTACAAAATCCACTTGTGTATGCACATTAAAAAATCATCAGTGTCGTATCAATTTGTTGTTGTAATATATTTTTCTTCTCTCTAGTTATCTCTGAGTATTATATAATGCATTACTTATTCCTGACATATGTTATACATCTGTTAAACATCTCGGTATTTAAGTCAACTTTACTTAGTATTACTTAGTACAAATTCATAATTAATCACTAATTATAATGTACTTATGTTGTGTAAACAAATCCATCAACTGTAACAAGTGTTACTAAAATAAAATCCTATTCTCAGAATATAAAACTTCCTTGTGGTTTAAAACTGTGCACAAAATATCTTTAATTTTACAAATTGTCACTCATATTCTACAAGCTATATTCCAAGGTTGTCAATCTGCTTAATTTGGAGCTGAAAATGGGCTCCATTCTCAATGTTCAAAACCTGGTTTTTCTTTCCAAAATATTGTGGTACATTTTCCTAATTTGAATACATGAACTACAAAATAGTCACTTTTACATTTAAAATATGTAGTCATCCCCCCACCCCATTACATTTTTCCAAAACAAAAAATGCATCAAAAGACATTTATTTTTTCCAATTTTAAGTGCCCTGGACCTGTAATAAAGAGGACTGTGACAGCCAAGGATTTTAAAGTTCCAAAGAAACACAATGTAGATGGACAGATAATCTGATTTCAACCTATTAACTGCAACACCAACTTCTTTACCAGTACTAGGGTTATACTGGTGTAAGTACCGAAAATAGAAAATTAAGATAAATACATTTCCAATATTAAACAGATTCAAACAATGGGGGTTAAACCATGTACACATCTCTGATATTCTAAATCTTTTCTGATTGTATGTTGCTTTACACTATGAGTGTTGTACACATTTGTGATAATTCTGAATTTTCACCGAATACTATAGTTTTCTGTACTAAGTGTTTACAGTCAAAGAGTTTGGAAAGACATTATGCCATTTGATATTATAATTCTCTTTCAATACTACAGCATGTAGCTTTGAACTACGTATTTACACTCAAGGTTTTGGAAAGATGGGTTAATCCATAAATATAGAATGACTGACAGTATCTGATCTGTACAAGAGTTAATACAAAGTTATCAGCAATAACAAATCAATGTGCATTTTAACACCAGCCAACATTTACCATAAATAAATATCGAAAGAGCAGTTTTGTCGGCCATGTTTACTGTCAATGCGTGCCAGCCGCTAAACATCACACTATTTATATATCAATGTACATTTAACACTGCAAATATTTTTTTGTCGGCCATGAATACTGTCAGTGCATACTAGCCATGATTACTTCAAGCATCTTTTCAATCAATGTGCATTTATAACACTATTACCATTTATAAATAATATCATTGTAGTTTTTGTCAGCCATTGTAATTTTTGTCGACCATGTTAACTGTCAGAGCATACTAGCTAGCCATTATTACCTCAAGCACCCTTTTCAATCAACATGTATTTTAACACTGCAAATAAATACCATTGCAGTTTTGTCATGTTTACTATCAGTGTGTGTGACAGCCATGCTAACAAATATTTGAAAGCAAAGATTGCTGTAATTTTTGTCAGCCATGTCACTGTGAGTGCATGTCGTCTATGTTGACTGCCACATAATACTACTTCAAGCACCTTTATCAATCAATGTGCATTCTAACTCTACAAAAAAAAAAGATCACTTCAATTTTTGTTGGCCATGTTTACTATCAGTGCATGTAAGCCATACAAACAAATATTTGATCTCACTAGTTTTTGTCCATCAAGTCATTGTGAGTGCATACCACCCATTACAACTTCAAGCAACCTTATCAATCAATGTGCATTTTAATACCGCAAATAGAGATCACTGTAATTTTTGTCTGCCATGTTCACTGTCAGCGAGTGTCAGCCATGCTAACAAACATTTTAGAGAAAATATCTCTAGTTTTTATCAACTATGTCACTGTGAGCTACCAGCCATTATTACTTCAATCACCTTTATCAACTAATGTGTATTTTAACACTGAAAACTTTTACCGTATATAAATATTGAAGAGTAGTTTTTTACCATATATAAAATATAAAGAGCACTTTTTCTCAGTCATGTTTACTGCCAGTGCATGCGAGCCATACAAATATCCAAGCACCCTTTTCAATCAAATGCATTTTAACACCACAAATACCATTGTAGTTTCTGATATAAATATTGCAGAATAGTTTTTCTCAGCCATGTTTACTGTCAGTGCATGTGAGCCATGCAAACAAATTTTCAAGCACACTTTTTCAATCAATGTTCATTTTAACACCACAAATACATTGTAGTTTTGTTGCCTATGTACTATCAGTTAATGTCAGTTCTCTAATAATTCGAACATCTTTAATTAATCAATCTGAATTTAGTCATGCAAATAATTAATAGAGAGTAAAATTAATTGTATTTTTTTCTGCCATGTTTGAGGTTATTTCTGCTATGTTTATGGTCATTAGTGCATGTCATCTATTTCTGCATGCATTCTAGTTATTTTTAGGTTTAAAATGAGGTTTACTTTCATATTAAAAAGGCCTCAGCAATCAAGTGGCCCAAATTAATGCCTACAGATCACAGAGGCTTTCGTAGCAACATATGTGTCTAATAATTAATTCACTTGTCAGTTCATGTTATCCTGTAAAAATGACATCATTCTTGGAATTCTTGGGGTAAACATTTTCCAAACGTAAAGGGGTGTTGATCATGTGGTACAGCAGCAAACTCCATTATCTACAAATTACACAGCAGCAAAACTCATATATATAAGACTACTCTCAAAGCAAAGCACACATCTAAGGCAAAATCGATGTCTTGCAGAAAATCACACATCTTAAAGACATGTCTTGCAGAAAATCACACATCTGAGACACATGTCTTACAATCACACATCTGAGACACATGTCTTACAATCACACATCTGAGACATGTTTTGCAGAAAATAACACATCATAAAGACAAACATCTTGCAGAAAATCACACATCTAAGACACATGTCTGACACAAAGTCAGACATATAAGCGACATACCAGTATGTCATGCAGAAAATCACACATCTGAGACACATGTCTAACATGAATTCACACATCTGAGACACATTTTGCACAAAATCACACGTCTGAGACACATGTCTTACAGTCAGACATCTGAGACACATGTCTTACAGACAATCAGACATCTGAGACACATGTCTTGCAAAACATCAGACATATAAGAGACATATGGGTATGTCGTGCAGAAAATCACACATCTGAGACACATGTCTAACATGAATTCACACATCTGAGACACATATCTTGCACAAAATCACACGTCTGAGACACATGTCTTACAGAAAATCATACATCTAAAAGACATGTCTGACTCCTAATTGCGGAGCTGTAACAACTTAATATAACTCATGTTAAAAACTGTCCATCAATTCGTTCTTCCGATAGCCAATTTATAACCAAATCAGCCAAAAAAGATCAATCAATATTTTTATTTGGAAAATGTATTAGTCATTTATGTCGTATAACTCAGAGACACAAAAACAGAAGTGGACAAGTAATGAGGTATCTTAAGGGGAACTTTGCAAATGACACAAAAACAGAGGTGGACAAATAATGAGGTACCAAAAGGGGAAACTTTACAAACCATTTTGATTCAGGCAGTGGCATGATTATATTTTTCTTAAGTTGGTTGGTTGGTTGTAAATGTAATGTTGCCTAATGTTGCACCAGCAATTTTTAGCTATTTGCAATGAATACAAGAATCTCGAGATATAATCTAAGAACATGTTTGTGTATGTGCGAGATGTGTTATTATGTTTTATGGTTTGCATTGTACTAGTGTGCACTCAGAGAGACTTTAAGGTGCTTAAGTTCACAGAGTCATGTTGCAGCAGACAAGCATACCACTCCTCTATACCGGATAAAGCAGTCAATAACCCGTCTTCTTTATACTTACCACCAGACAAGAAAGCAGTATCTCAAATTTCAAACCCACAGGCACAGTGGCTTAAATGCATGACCTCCCACTCTCCAGGAGGACATTCTACAACTGAGACACAGGGACGGTCTTTCTCTTTAGTACCAATCAGTAGACAATGCATTGACATACAACAGGTAACGTGTTGGGTACTCTATAAACACATCTGCTTCACAAATAACAGGTAATGTGTTGGGTACTCTATAAACACATCTGCTTCACAAATAACAGGTAATGTGTTGGGTACTCTATAAACCCATCTGCTTTACAAATAACAGGTAATGTGTTGGGTACTCTATAAACACATCTGCTTCACAAATAACAGGTAACGTGTTGGGTACTCTATAAACACATCTGCTTCACAAATAACAGGTAATGTGTTGGGTACTCCATAAACACATCTGCTTCACAAATAACAGGTAACGTGTTGGGTACTCTATAAACACATCTGTTCACAAATAACAGGTAACGTGTTGGGTACTCTATAAACACATCTGCTTCACAAATAACAGGTAACGTGTTGGGTACTCTATAAACACATCTGCTTCACAAATAACAGGTAACGTGTTGGGTACTCTATAAACACATCTGCTTCACAAATAACAGGTAACGTGTTGGGTACTCTATAAACACATCTGCTTCACAAATAACAGGTAATGTGTTGGGTACTCCATAAACACATCTGCTTCACAAATAACAGGTAACGTGTTGGGTACTCTATAAACACATCTGTTCACAAATAACAGGTAACGTGTTGGGTACTCTATAAACACATCTGTTCACAAATAACAGGTAACGTGTTGGGTACTCTATAAACACATCTGTTCACAAATAACAGGTAACGTGTTGGGTACTCTATAAACACATCTGTTCACAAATAACAGGTAACGTGTTGGGTACTCTATAAACACATCTGCTTCACAAATAACAGGTAATGTGTTGGGTACTCTATAAACACATCTGCTTCACAAATAACAGGTAATGTGTTGGGTACTCTTTAAACACATCGGCTTCACACCTAAAGTTGTAGTAGAATCCGTATCAATTCATCCTTTTTTTGGTCAATCTTCAAAAACATTATCAACCTGGCCAATATCTACTCTGAAAAATTTGAGATATATGGCAATACAGTCAATGACTTTACTGTTTTCTGGAGCAATCATTATTATATTTGCAAAAATTGTGGAAATTTTTGGGTTAGACCCCACTATCCTGTTTTTAACAAAACTGAATCTCTTCTTTTTAGTAAAGGTTTGAATTTAGTTTGTGTAATAAGTGTTTTGGCTAATTCATAAGCTCTTAAATGCCACCATTACTGGTTTTCTATTTTATACATACATAAACTATTGATGAAACAAGTCAATTATTCTTGTGTCTTTAATGTTAAATGGCCAAATAACATCCAATGAAGGACCTGGATACTACAACAATGGTGCAAAAACATTCAAGACAACACAACTGCAGAAAAAAGGTCACGGAAAAAAGGTCAAGCAGAAAAATCTAGCCACACAGAAAAATCTAGCTACACAGAAAAAAAACCTAGAAACCTATTTCCTTCACCCGGCAGTGAATCAGCTTTTTAGTCAATATATAATCAAATATTCTGTATGATGTCTACCTGTATGTGTTTGTGTGTCGGCATGCGAGTTAGCATGTGATAATATTTATAATGTGTGATGTTACTACCTGTAAGATGTAATAATGTGTGATGTTACTACCTGTATGCTGAAGTCGTTAACATGCTGTTGTAATCACCTCAATCAATGATTACTAATTACGTAATACAAAATCCCTCTAATACAAACGTGATTACGATCAGGATTCTTCTGCATCATCAATTATTGCATTAACTCTGTCACATGAGGCAATCTTCTCGAACTTAGTTCAGGTAAATATACAGGTGTGATAAAATCAGGTATGTCAGTTTTGTATTGAATTCAAAAACCTGAAATTTGTTGTTTACCAACATCATCAATTACTGCATTAACACGTGAGGCAATCTTAACAAATTTAGTTCAGGTAAATACACAGGTGTGATAAAATCGGGCACATCAATTTGTATTGAATTCAAGCACTTGAAATTTGAATTGTAAACGAGAGTCAAACTTCAAAGATGTTATGGATACCTTTCTGTCTGACATAATTCAATAAATGACTTCCTGTACTAAGTGCCGTATGTTGTATGACACAGCATCATGCACTTTGTATTTCTAAGATCACATGTACAGATTAGCTGTGTCAATTATAACGATTCTGTACCGATTCCTTTTATAACTGGATTCACCAGGATACCACATGATAGCCTAGAACATTTGTACAGAATCATTATTTCCAATGGATATGAAACCACATAAGCAGAGGTTTCCCGGTAAAAACAACATTGTTAAATGTTATAGACCTCAGTCCCGATGGCAAAAAATTTATATTTTTCCTACAAGTGAGTTTTTTCCCAATTAAATGTATCTTACGGTAATTACTTTTTACAGTTATTATTCGCTTACCAAAAGTACTTGAATAAAATTATAAAAAGTACAAGGCATTTACTTAATCTTTTAAAGTACACTCCTTAATTTATACTTATATAAAGCTTTCAGTAAAATAAAAAAAATTCTGAAATTCAAAGTCTGCATGAACTTTGGTGCACCAAAGTCATGACCCTAGCCTCTTTTTCTAAAAGACAGGACCCTCCAGTTATTTCTGAAATAATGGGTACTGACTGATTGCTTCACTTTTAGACTGATGAACCCCAATAGATGACTGCGACCATGATGGTTGTTGGATGACTGCGACCATGATGGTTGTTGGATGACTGGGGCCTTGGTGGCTAAGTGGTTTAAAGCCATATCTTACAGATCACAGCCTAGGTTCCAATCTATGTCAGTTTGCTAGTCAAAGGCTAGTAGGTCTTCTCTGGGCACTTTGGGTTTCCTCATGCATCTGCCTTGATCTTGACTAGGACAGAAAACACCATTAATATTCTCCAGTCCACTTCCGTTAGATAACCGTAAATTAGAATCTTTTCAAAAACAATGGTGAACCAACATGTGATTTTTTAGTAAGAATCTGCAACATAGGTATTTATATTTTTGCATTCTCAGAGAATTAACATTCATTTTTTTCAATGTATGAACTTTAACTTTTAAAATTTTATCATTTATTTGAAATCACGCACAATCAATAGTTAAACAGTGAAATTATTCCCCATGTCCAAATTACGTTGCCATGGTAATCATACTCAAGGATATTTTCTATATATAATCAAGAACAAGTGCAGTTTTATTGCCTCATTTTGAATTTACATATGACATTTTAAGAGCTCGTCATAATTTACGCACTTTACAGTAAATCTTCAATTAACAAGATTTTTGTTGTTCGTGGGTTCTTGACGATTACGTCTGCTATAAAAATAAATGTTTTTAAGGAGCTGCCGCCCAGCGATCTTAGTATAGACTGCTTAATTAGAGAAAAGAAGTACTATAAAAAATATTTTTAGACTGAAGACCAGACCATAGTTCAATTTTATTTATAGATGTAAAAACGTAATATGTGTAGGTTTAGTTTGGTTCATTGTGTGGTGTGTACGGTTCATCGTGCGTTTACACGGCGATTTACGTTTTCAGATTATGATAACATTTACATGTCAGATTGCCAATTCATTTCTAACAAATACAATATACAAAATCTGGCTTCAGAGTACTTGATTTTGCTGTTAATTTATAACAATGTTTATTAACAAAACTTAACACATTGTTATAATGTAACATCTTACACAGCTTCTTGTTTGGTCTGGATCATGTGACACCTTGAAAAACATTCTAACATTTGTACTTGTGTCAGAAATATTTACCACTACAGATTGCAGCCACACTCACCGATAAAGCCTTGCATGCTTGAATTACACACAAAAAGAATGGAAACTCGGCTTGAATTGTGCCATCACTGATACCTGTAGTTGCCATGATGCTGCTCTGGTACTGTGATGACGGTTAGTGACGGAACATAAAAGCATGGCCAGCAATAAGTCAATTGGTAGAGCGCTCATGGGTTAGAACCCTAGCCAAGTCTGACCAAAAATTAAAACTAGCTAGTGATTTTTCTCTCAGTAAGAATTCAGCATTTAGAAATGAAAGTCACAGGATCCTTTGGAAGACACCCTAAAAAGGATTAATGTCCCTATGGCCACTCTTCTAGAATGAAAACTGAAATATTAACCTATAGGAAATACAAATGTGTATAGATATTTATGTGGAAGGCAGTGTATGCATCAATACACAACCTGTTACATCATGAATGAATTATGACTTTATATAACTTCAGGAAAAAACATTTATCATATATATGTATATTATGATTAATATAAAATATGAATTTATTTGACACAAACTCTATAAATATGAAAATACAAGAAAAATTAAAAAAATATGAATTTCATTTGACAAAAACTCTATAAATATGAAAAAACAAGAAATAATTTAAAAATATTTATTTATTTGACAAAAACTCTATAAATATGAAAATACACGACAAAAAATGAATAAATGCCCCATTAATGCTTTGTGAAAAATGAAAATGTGAATAAAATAATAATTTTCCTATAACTCTTTGTGAAATATTGAAACATGCAGTGCTCCGAATAAATTTTGTTTTAAAGATTGAAAGTGTTGTATTTCTAATAAATTTTGTCTTAAAGACGGAAAATGGTACATTTGTCATAAATTTTGTCTTTAAAGCGAAAAGCGATACATTTCTCATAAATTTTGTCTTATAAAACGGAAGGTGATATTTTTCATATCAATTTTGTCATAAAAGATGGAAATATAACCATACAACACACATTATGAATATTATCAAGAACAAAATCTTGTTTTGCATAAAAAAACATATGCCACATCAAACAGCAATAACCAGAATATGTAAGCCAACTACTGGACTAAAGACATGGGACGTTAAATAACCTTCCCTGCACATTGTCCACAATGCAACAGTAAACATTTCTGCCACTTCACCTATAGCTGGTGATGTCATGATATAAGTAAAATATTATTAACTGGGATGTTAAACCCCATTCAATCAATCAAACCTTCAATACAAGGCTCTCAATATATTATTTGACCTGTTTATGATACAACTGAACCCATTTAAATCTGCAGCAATTTGTTACAATCTGCAGCAATCGGCCATGGAGTTTTGATGCAGTTGAATTTATAATAATTCAAAAATACAACAAGCAATCATGAAGCTATGATGCTGATTAATTTGTTCAAATATACAGCAATCATGATTTAGATGAATTTGTTTAATTTGCGGCAATCAACCATGGATTTATGAAGCAGCTAAATGTGGGCAAATCTGCAGCAATCAACCATTGAATTATGATGCAGCTAAATGTTGGTAAATCTGCGGCAATCAACCACAGAGCTATGATACTGCATAATTTGAGCAATTCTGTTGCAATCAACCATGGAGCTAATATGCTGGAGAATTTGCAAAAATAACATCTGCAAAAATCATGATGTAGGTCAATTTGTTAAAATCTGCAAAAATCAACCATGGTGGAATTATGATGAAGGTGAATTCGGATACCAAGTTGTGATGTAGCATCTGCACAATCAACAATTGTTACGATGTACCACATTTGCTCAAATCTGCAAAAATCAACCATGGATTTATGATACAAAATCTGCAGTAATCAACCATGGTTTTATGAAGCAGGTTTATTTATCAACATCCGACACCTCAGACATGTGATGATATCACGTGGCTATCATATCCACGTCTCAAATTATGACAAAACGTTTTATTAATGTATATAAAAATTACATAATTTTATGCACTAGGGATTTGAAATAAGGCAACACATCTGATTTATCAGTAAATCAACATGCAACGATCAATCCAAGATTACCTCGAGTTGTGATGCAAAGGTTCGTTAGTCTCAGTATATCCCAGACACCCTGTATGTTCTCAGACAAGTGTAAATGATAAGTATGCAGAAATAATCACGCAATGTTGATGTCAAGTATAACATTTCAACTAACGGTCTATTATGCTTATGTGAAATAAAATCAAGCCATTTAACAGTTCTATACACACTCCAACAATCACGGAAGTCGGTTTCCGATCATCAGGCTACGGGAAATTGCCTTTTTGTCTCGAAATTTCAAGCATCATTTCAATAAGTAGAGATATAGAATATCAACTGAACAAGGAACTTTAAATTTACTTTACTCTCTGTGATGGCATAATAACAGTGTTTTGTACAACATTTAATAAAACAAACTGATTTTACATCATCATAAACTTATATCATTAAGATATCAGGTTTTACCTTGAATTAAGTAACTTATATTGTTTAGGTTACCTGGTTTCAGATTTTATCTTGAATATCATAAACTTATGCCGTTTAGACATAGGGTTTTACCTTGAATTAAGTATTTGCAATATTGATAATTTTAAGATGTTGGAAATGTTTGATAAACTGAGGAGTTCAGTTTTTCCATCAATTAATATGTTCATTTTTCCAAAGTTCAGTTTTTCTGTCAGTTACTGATTTCATTTTCCCAAAGTTCAGTTTTTCTGTTAGTAACTGAGTTCATTTTCCCAAAAGTTCAGTTTTTCTGTCAGTTACCAAGTTCATTTTCCCAAAGTTCAGTTTTTCCATCAAAAGTTCAGTTTTCTGTCAGTTTCCGAGTTCATTTTCCCAAAGTTCAGTTTTTCCATCAAAAGTTCAGTTTTTCTGTTAGTAACTGAGTTCATTTTCCCAAAAGTTCAGTTTTTCTGTCAGTTACCAAGTTCATTTTCCCAAAGTTCAGTTTTTCCATCAAAAGTTCAGTTTTTCTGTCGTTTTAAGAAGATACTCGAGTATAAACCAATATTGATTCCGATTATTTTAACTTGTCTATTTATTAATTCAGTGGTAAAAAGGTAAACATATCCGACTGATCAGCGATTATCAAGATCGCTCTAGTGAGTTATCTGCTATAAAAAGATTATGCAACTTAATGTAATTAGGTGAAACTTCAAAGTACGAGTAAGTCATCAAATCTAAAAATAACTTAACAAAGGTAATCAAGTGAACAAAAACATTACAGATAATATGGCATCAACACTTTATAATTATCCAATTATTAGATCTCCTCCAGATAAAAATAAATTTTGAATCTGACCAAAGAGGACTTGATATACAGTGCAAATTTTAAAATGCTGTACCAAGGGTTTATTTGATAAAGGCTTTTTCAGACCCCAAAATTTCAACGAAGAATGAAATCTGAATTACGGTGAGTTTATTTAGTAATGGTCTTATTGTAAAATATATTTATATTTTGGTCCTTTGGGTTTCTTTTCAACATCTTGGAAAAAAGGTTTGGTTTTAATAGTTTTGGTCCAAGCACTACTAAAAAGGAATTTTATTCCAAAAAGGCCGTCTGGTACTGTAAAATTACGACTGTTACAATGTGTGATTGGCACCAAATTATACGGATAACTAAATACTTGAATTATGTTTTATAGACAAGACCTTACATTTGAATTTGAAACCAATTACAAAAAAAAAGTTGAATTGGTTTTGGACAGTAATGTCCTTTATTCTTTATAATACTGTTAAACTGGAGTGCTAGGGAAGTAAGGGAACGTCTAGCCACTTATGGTAAAGGGCAAACTTTGTGCCATATTTAAGACTTCATCACGACAGTATTGTATGAAAATCACCAATCAAAGCAGATATGATAAAGATGTTGATACATAGTGACACAATCTGCCCGGTTAATTGTTAAAAAACTTTTTTTTTTTATTTTACAATAGTAAATTACTACTAAGTGCTTATAGAGAAGACCATGTACAGGAGACTGTTTCAGCAATTTGAGATGCTTTTCATATAACACAAATGCTTCTTAAACAGAAGACATTCAATTCTCATGTGACATTTGCTTCTTTTAACTTTGCTATGGTGATTTAAATGAACAATAAAATATTTAAGTAAATGTTAAGGTGTTTGTTCTCATAAATCCATTACACAGATCCATGTGCTAAAAAGTTGAAAAATGTGAAAAATATACAGAGACCTTTTTTCAAATGGCATGTAATGATTTTTCTTTTAAATCACATACTATGTAAGTTAAGGTTCACAATTTCTGTGCCACTGATCAATAATGGGAACTGAGCCATTTTAGAATTGAAAATCCTTATATGCTATCAGGGGAACATTAATGTCAGTGGAAATGTTTTTGATACCAAAACCACAAAAGTTTATAGTACATATAGAACAAAACTGACTATATATAGGCAAACAACATTGACCTGTCCATTTGATCTTTAATTTAAATAGTTATTATGAACAAGTTTATTTACGTATAGGGAATGCACAAGTTAATTTCGTCCACATAATAACAGTAAACACGAACACTGTTCACTGTGAATACTAAAACTACCCATGTAATGAGTGGATTCTCCTATATGAATATTCAGATTTTCTAATGAAAGGTCAAGCGGACAGGTCAATGTTGTTTGACAGGCTTCAAAATGTTGTTATGTACTATTAAATTGGTTCTGCAAGAATACAATCATCTGAAGAGGAATGGAGTAATGGAGTTATTCAAAAATTTTTGTATTTCACTTATTTTAAGATGGTCAGATTAAGATTGCAGGAAGAAAACAGAGTACCTGGAAAAAACCACTGACCTTCAAAAACCACTGACCTTGAAAAACCAACTGACCTTGAAAAACCAACTGACAAACTTTCTCACACTAGGATCTGTCTCAAGTGAGATTGGAACCTAGAAAGTGAGATGTACTATGATTCCTTGGCCCGGTTTGGTCCCCTCAGAGAGCTAACTGACAAACTTTCACACACAAGGGTCTGTCCTGAGTGAGATTGGAACCTAGAAAGTGAGATGTGCTATGATTCCTTGACCCGGTTTGGTCCCCTCAGAAAGCAAACTGACAAACTTTCTCACACTAGGATCTGTCTCAAGTGAGATTGGAACCTAGAAAGTGAGATGTGCTTTGATTCCTTGACCCGGTTTGGTCCCCTCAGAAAGCAAACTGACAAACTTTCACACACAAGGATCTGAGTGAGATTTGAACCTAAGCATTGAAATGCTGTGATCTGTAAGTGTGCATTAGACCACTCAGCTGCTTAAGACCCTCATCATCTGAATGATTGAAACAGTAAGGAAAGGCAAAACAAAGGAATATTTATACATGTACAAATGAAATATGTCTAGACTACAGTTGTCCAAAATAGATATAGACAGACATTAGACATTATGGTATCTGCAAGATATAGAAACACATTCAACTACTAAATGTGACACAAAATAGGAATAAGTGAAAAAGATAATAGAAAAATGACCGAAAGATCAGAGTAAATGAGTGAATAATGAAGATAGATCTGTTGACATCCCAGGGCGAAATTGACAGTAAGGGGAGAAGAGTGTAGACAAACAAGTTTACTTCTGATTGATCCTGATGACTGGTAATGCCTTTACACAATGTGTTATATGATAACTGTGATTAATATTGGTGATGTCTGACTGACTGGCCAATCTGATAATCTGTGCGCTTACAAAAACAAGGTTATCGGGTATTTTTCTCTTACAGAAAATAACATCTTTATTCTATACAGAAAATAACCAATCGAACATCAACAAAAAAAACTGAAATTTCAATCTGCATTTCACTGCCAAGTTCTTAAGACTCATGACAAATAAAATCTTCCACTTATTCATGGTATTTAAGACATAGTTCTACTGTATTTCTAATACAGCTAACAAACATATGGACATTGAATATTCCTTTCCATTGAATATTTCTTCATATATTCTTTTGGCTGTCCATCCAAAAAATTAAATATAAGAAGTTAACAAATGCTAAAGTGGAATAAAGAATACTGCTGCGATGAAAATTAAACCTTAGAATTTTAATTTCAAAGTAGTAATGGAGTGGAGTAATGGTGTTTTAATCCCCATTAAAGATTATTGTATTTCACTTGTATCAAGGTAGTCAGTTCTGCGATGGTGGAGGAAACCATAATACCAGAAGAAAAACACAGACCTTTGGCATGAAAACTTACATTAAACTTTCTTTCACTATAGGCTCTGTCAAAAAGAAGAGGCCAATGAGAGGCTCTATTTTTCATAAGCCACAGTTAGGTAACTTGAAGCTAACTTTATGGTTACAAATACTTAAAATCTACATTAAGCCGTTATGTATTTGTAACTAGTAAGACAAATTCAAGTCATCAAAACCAGCACTTTAGGCAACACTATCACCATGGCCTCTATTCTGATGTGCAAGTTGAGTACCAGTTTGTGCATGCAAGCTGGCAATTAATCTAGATATACTTTTGATACAAGTTTCAGATAAAACATATCAGTTTCTATGTTCACCATGACGAAATGATAAAAACAAAAATATAGGTTTACAGTTCAATAAGAAAAATAACAAAGATAACAATAAAGAAACATCACGAACACAGACATGAGTCGAGGATAGCTTAAAACGTGATAGTCCATTCTGGGATGGCGGAGTAAACAAGAAGAAATCCGTAACCTTTGGCAAGCAACTGACAACTTTCTCAAAACTAAGATCTACCCAAGTCAGATAGTGTGAGGCACTGTGATTCATAAGCAAGGACTTTAGACAACTCAGCAACTGTTGCCTCTATTCATATATTCAAGATGAATATCAAATATTAGCAACACTTGATGCTAGCTGAAATTAATCTAGATACAGTTTCGATAAAAGCTTAAAAAAAATGTCCTATCATTGCCATATCACCATGACAAAATGACAAAAACAGAGGTATAGATTTACAATTAAATATCAAAAATAGCAAAGATAACAATAAAGAAACGTCATGAACACAGACATGAGTCAAGGATAGCTTAAAACGTGATAGTCCATTCTGGGATGGTGGAGTAAACAAGAAGATATATATAACCTTTTACAAGCAAACTGGCAAACTTTCTTAAACTAAGATCTGCCAAAGTGAGACAGTGAGAGACACTGTGATCTATAAGCTAGCACTTTAGACAACTCAACCAATGAGATCTCTACCATCATGTGCAAACTGAATATCAGATATAAGTAACACTTTGTGCATGCTAGCTGACAATTAATCTAGATACAGTTTCGATACATGTTTCAGATAAAACATATCATTTACTATGTTCGCCATGACAAAATGACAAAAATAGACATATAGGTTTACAGTTCAATATCAAAAATAACAAAAATATCAATAAAGAAACATCTCGAACACAGGACATGTATCAAAGATAACTTATATCAAGATAGTCAGTTGTTGGATTGTGTAGGAAGCCACAATACAAGAAGAAAAACACTGATGTTTGGCATGCAAAGTGACAAAACGACAAAACTGAATAGCTTTCTTTCACTAGGATCTGTCAAATTGAAGTGATGAGAGGTACTGTTTTGCAAGATGAGTATCAGATTAAAGCAACATTTTGTGCATGCGAGCTGGAAATTACTCTAGATATGAAGTGCAAGCTGAGTGCAGATATGTATTGCTTTATGCAAGAAAGCTGGCAATACCTCTAGATACTATTTCAATACAAGTAACAGAAAAAATATATCAGTTTCTATGTTCACCATGACAAAAAGAGATGTATAGGATTACAGTTCAATAACAAAAACCAACAAAGATAAACATAAAGAAACATCACGAACAAAGTCTTGTGTCAATAGGTTTACAGCTCAATAACAAAAATAACAAAGAAAACAGACATCATGAAACCAGACAAATGTGGAGGATAAGAATCAAAGGGCAACCAAAACAAACACAAAGACATCATGAACACAGATATGAGTTATCGTAAGGATAAGAATCAAAACAGGAACAAGAACAAACAAAGCAACAAAATAACAAGAAATAAATCAGGATTGATTTGGTCAAATGTTGTATTATGTATCATGTGTAATCAACGTCTATCTCTCTTTCATTTACAGATAAATACTTCGATACAATTAATTTATGCACCATTAGTATTGACTCTAGGATTGTCTTATAAGTACCAGCTGTACAGTAGGAAGGAAATATCTGTAAATAATGACGCAACAACTAATACAACTCGTCTGGTTGAATATTGATGTGTCATGGTAAAACAACTAGAAATTTCAACTTGAAACTTGTCTGGTTGAATATTGATATGTTATTGTTTAACCACAGCACAACAACTAAAAACTAAGAATTGCAAAACAACTAAAAACGGACATTTGAAATCTTCTGCAAAATACTCTGCAATGGTTTTGTCAAACTGGTCACCATAACAATAACTTCAGAATTGATGAACAAAACAATTATATACTCAAATTAGAACTGAAATTTAGAAATTGAAAATTTTGTGATGATAAAAAGAGAGAAACAAGAGTAGCAGAAATCTATATAAATGTGTAACTGTATTAAATAACCTTTGTCCTTGATCTGACCAGCATTAAAATTGAAAAAAAACATATAGTGGTGAGTTAAAATGTTAACATCAAGCCCTGGTCTTACAAGAGTATTGAAGAGTAATACACTCTGTAATGTGTTTGTCAAAATGGTCGCCATAGCAATAACCCCAAAACTGCTGGACAAACTATAGCAGACATGGGAACATATGCTGACATCATATTCAGACAGAGTCATATGTCATAATGATGTGTGGTCTGTAACGGCTTGTTTCAATAAGAAATGAAATTTGGGATTTGAAAAAAATTTAGTAAAATGAAAGGAAAAGACACAATTATCTGTGTAAATGTGTCACTGTATTAATAAACTTTGTCCTTGATCTGACCAGCATTAACATCAGAAAACACCCTTATTGTGAAAAGACCAGTCAAAAGATACATGTATAAATACTATATATATATTAATAAGTATTTTATTATTCACTTATATTCATCATCATTTAACATCAAGACCTGGTTTTACAAGAAGCATAGCAGAATATGCATTTACTCTGAAATAATATTCCAAACTGGTTGCCATAGCAACCATAGAATATTAAGATAGACAGCCATACGTCATCATGGTCATCTTGACATATGGTCACATGATGTTCTCAGCTTGTTCAAATTGGAACTGAAATTTGTGGTTTGAGAAACCTTTGTCCTTGATTTGACCAGCATTGAAACCAGAAAACGCCCTTATGCTGAAAGATGGTTAAAGCAGACATGCAGGTATAGGCAAACAACATAAACCTGTCAGCTTGACCTTTTATTAGGAATATTTATATAGGAGAATCCACCCAACATACGGGTATTATTAGGATTCTCAGTTAATACATAGTTTACTCTTAAAATAGTGAAAGTATTTCCCATTATGTACTTGTGTTCCCCATACATAGGTATTCTCTTCTATAGTAAAAATTTAAAGGTCAAGCAGACAGGTCAAATTTGTTTGCCTATATATATCAACAAGTATTTTATAATACATTTATATTCTCATCTTCGAATTCCCTATTGTTTTTATGATGTAGTATAATTTCTTTTTATCTGGAGTTATTGACTTATATATAGAGCTGTTAAAGATATCTGTATCAAAAAGCAGTGGGTAACAGATGTAGGTAATAACCTTTAGAAGACACATATGATACTATCTCTGTTATATATACAGAAATACTAGAAAAACGAGAAATACTCCTGCTGGAACAAAGTCAATCGTTAATGAAATGATAAAACAGAGTCAAGGACTTTCATTCCACATTGTTTTTTTTTTTAGTTTTTCTTAATATTTTATGACAAGAGCTTCAATTCTAGTTTTAAATTTCGCAACAACTATTATAACTCCTGCTAGAAAAGTCAATTGATATGTTATTGATAAAACAAAGTCAAGGACTTTCATTCCACATTGTTTTTTTTAGTTTTTCTCTATATTTTATTACAAGAGCTTAAATTTCAATTTAAATTTTGCAAAACTATATATATACTCCTGCTGGCAAAAGTCAGTCGTTAATGAAAATGATAAAAACAGATTCAAGATTCCATTGGTTTTTTTAGTTTTCCTTAATATTTCATGACAAGAGCTTCATTTTGAATTTTAAAAGACTATATATCTGTTGTAACAATATATATATTTAAATACAACTGCTGGCAAAAGTCAATCATTAATGAAAAGGATGAATCAAGAGTCAATTAAGGACATTAATTTTACATTGCTTTTATAGTTTTTCTTTATATTTTATAAGCAGCTCAATAAAATATGAATTTGCAAAAAATAGCACCTTTTTCACATGCGCTGAAAACAGGTCAATAAAAAATTCTCAGAAATTTAAAAAGACATAAACCTACTTTCTATTTATCAAGTATGAACTAAATTGGATCATGTCTATATATTTTTCTATTTATAGTAACTAAAACCATCTTGACTTTCAGGTGGTGATACCAGACATGATTTTCAATCTGTATTATCAACTTCTTCACCAAATTCAGTCTGTTTGAACCATCTGCCATTACTTTAGAGAGCTGTGCTGACCGTGTAGCAGTTTTACCTTTACAAATTTCAGTAAGAAAACTATAAGTTATATGCATTTTTAACATCTGCAAAATTTGTATATCTAGAATCCAGATAATTACAAATTATGAACACACAGGTATCCTGGCAAGCAGCTTTAACCTTTACCAGAACTAGGTTTGTACAATTTTTAAGTTATTAGTGGCCAAATTTCCAAACTTTAAAAATACAGTCCCTTTTAAAGTATTTTTTCACAATTGTGCTAAAGTAGGTTACTTTCTGAAATTTTTTTTAGAAATTATCTCCATAGCTAATTTTGGCTACAAGAAAAGTAAAATAGTTTGTTTTTTTAGTTTTTCTTACTATTTTAGGCCAAATAGATTCAAGTTTTTAGAAATTAGTAGTAAATGGCAATTTTGGCTGCCAGGAATGAAAACACAGAATACATCTTTCAATCCCTGCAAACTTTCTATATACAAATTGCAGATAACAAATGCCGATTGACTGATTGAATGGGATTTTAAATTATGTCCCAGTCAAGAATAATTCACTTATATAGATACATCACCAGCTATAGGTGAGGTGGCAGAAATTTTTACCTTTACAGTGTGATCAGGCCAATGTGCAGGGAGGGTTCTTTAATGTACCATGCTTCCCATGACACAGGACACTGATTTTTAAGGTCGCTTACAAAGGACTTGATGACATGCCAAGTATTTGGCGAAAGAACAGTCACTATCTTTTTTCCAGTCTTGTTTCAGAACCCAGTTGGGGTTTAAACCCTTGACCTCCCACATACCAAGTGAGCATTTCACCAACTGAGGTACATGTACCTTAGTGGTAATTACAACTGTAATTAACAGACAGGTATCCTGCTAAGCAGTTTTTAACCTTGACCAGAATTTTGTTTTACCTAGTACCATAAATAATTCAATCAGTTTATCTTTGACAAGGTTAAATTCAGATCAAACAGTTATTTGGTCTAAAACAAGAAAGTTTCATTGATAAACATCTGGAATCGGTACACATTGGTAATTATAAAGGGTATAATGGAAAACCTGGACTAAATTTTTTGACTTGGACTCGGACTCTAGATATATATTATGCTTAACATTTATCAATCATTGTCTCTATATTACCACTGGATATAATTCAATTCTTAAGTTTCTACAAATTTAAAATTATTAGTAGCCACATTTTCCCAAATTTGTAAAATATATTGTTTAAGAAGAAACATTAGCAGTAGGAAACTTTTGCAGTTTTGATCTAAGGGTTAGGGCTAGGATTTTTGATGAGGTTAGAAATTGTCATGGTTCACGCTGTAGGCAATGTGTACCAATTAAGAGATGAGAAAGTTTTGCCTAGAAGATATATTCACAGTACAAAAGTCACTATGAAATTCATGAATAGTTTTTTGGCATATGTTTCTTCTCATACAATAGTCCTTTATAAAATATCTTTTCACAAAATTGCTAACATGGGTTACTTTTAATTTTTTCTCAGAAGTTAGTACCCAATGGCAACTTTGGCTACATTTGTATAAGGAATGAAAACATAGCAAATACAATCAATTAACAAATCTATGTGCTATGTGACATTTGATGATTTGTCCAAATTAAGAGTCCAGAGTCCAAGCCTAAGTTCAGTCCAGTGCAGACTTTCCATTATGCCATTATAAAGAAGTTATAGTTTTTGTGATCATAGATATAGTTGTACATCCTCCAGTCCAGTCCAGTCCAGTTCAGGGTCCAGTCTAGAGTCCAGTTCAGATTTTCCATTCTACCATTATAAAGATAAGCTTCCTGTGAGTGATGTAAAGTATTTTACAGTTTTTGTGATCATAGATCTAGTTGTACATCCTCCAGTCCAGTCCAGTCCAGTTCAGGGTTCAGTCTAGAGTCCAGTTCAGATTTTCCATTCTACCATTATAAAGATAAGCTTCCTGTGAGTGATGTAAAGTATTTTACAGTTTTTGTGATCATAGATCTAGTTGTACATCCTCCAGTCCAGTCCAGTCCAGTTCAGGGTCCAGTCTAGAGTCCAGTCCAGATTTTCCATTCTACCATTATAAAGATAAGCCTCCATGTGAGTGATGTAAAGTATTTTACAGTTTTTGTGATCATAGATCTAGTTGTACATCCTCCCACTAAGTTTTACTACATGACATCAAGGTAGTCAAGATACTGTTTATTATTCTGGTCTGGTCTGCATTAAGCAATAAGTGTTGGTCTAGCTTATAATTCTGTCTGATTTACTTATGTGAATATTAATGAAAACTAAACAGTCTACTCTATGTTTCCTTTCCTGGTAGCCAAATATTTAAAATACTACTATCACGACAGTAAGTTAGTTGGTACAGAAGTTGCTCTGTATGTGACAGATTGGGGTTTGACACCTGGAAAGGTCTGACAAAGGCCTGGAAATAGGAAGTGACTGTTTTTTCGTCAAGCACTCAACATGGCAGAATAATCAACTTGTTGATGGTGGGCACTACAAAGCAGAAGTAGAAGCATTTAGAAATGGAAGACAAGGGACCCTTTGGAAAAGACCTTAAAAAGTAATGCCCTGTGTCATGGTAAGCATGGCATGCTAAAGAACCCTTCCTGTGCATTGCCTTGAACACACTGCAAAGTCAAAATTTCTGACACTTTACTTATAGCTGGTGAAATCTCAATACAATTGAAATATTCTTGACTTCTGAAAGAATTTCTCTAAACTCAATAGCCAATGGCAACCAGGAATAGAAACAGCCTTACAACTACTTTTACTGACCGGTTCTAAAAATCTGGACAAACAATCAGCAAAATAGACCTTGACCAGTGCCCCCTTTATTATCAAAGATAGAACACACTGTTTGATGAAGACAAGATCTGAATCGTCTAATTAAATACTACAGACCTCATAATGTCAGTACTCATTATAATCACAAACTCTGTATTGTTTAATGTCTATATATTTCCATTCCTGGTAGCCAAAATCGACTACTTCAGTTCCAAGAAAATCTTTCAAAAAGTAACCCATTTTAGCAAATTTGTGAAAAAATACTTTTATTAAAACTACAACATTTGGCTGCTGATAATTTTTAATTTGTGGAAACCTAGAATGTAGTGTGAATAAACAAAATTCTCGAAGAAAAAGCTCTGGTGAAAGAAAAGACAAACCAACAGTTTTCAGGTGGGAAGCAGACAAAATATTGTTCTTGTGGAAAAAGGCATATAAAATCATTATCATTTCAAGAGAAACCAAATTTCAATTAAACATGACAAACATCTTCCTATCTTGTTATAATACCAAACATATGTGGCAGGGCAAAGAAATTACAACATCAGATAAAAAAGATGCACTGTATGCTTTGCCAACTATGTTACTAGCAGTCAACAACCTCAACATTTTTTTTTACTTCAACTCCACTAAACTTACAAATTAAAAAATCATTCAATATTTTTGCTAAGACTTCCATTTACCCGATATACACCTCCCCCTAATCCATGAGTTCTATATAAAATTCTTAAAGTATATTTTCCACAGAAATGTTCAAAATAGCTTGATTTTGTCACTTTTAGTCTTTTGCAGTCAAAATGAAATCTTAGAGGAGAAATATTAAAAAAAAAACCTGGATTCCACAATTTTTAAGTTTTTTTTCAATTAAAATGACAACTTTAGTGGGGAAAAGTTAAAGGAAATGTTCAAAATGGCTGGATTCCGTCATTTTTTAATTTTTTTCAGTGAAAATAAAAAAAAATTTCAGTGAAAATGAAAATTTTAGTGTAGGGTATACAAATGGAATTTGTTAAATCTTTGTTTTAACATTTAAATAAAACAATAAAACATTACAAAGTTGTGACTAAGTGCTGAGACTGAGTTCGCCTCAGTAAATTATAAGGTTAATTACACACAGTAAACATGTTTTCGACATCTCAAACCTGGCAAGAGTTTCTTAATTACCTAGCTAATAACATACTCTATCAATCTAAACCACAAAATCAACATCTTGATCAAGATTTTACTGTTGTTTTTATCCACTTAAACACCAATATCGACATCTGACTTGTGATGTCTGTAAACTGTAACCTTTAGTATCATCATCATCGTAACCCGTTCTACAAACATCTTTTGTACTGTAAATGTATTTCATTTTGGGTATATTTATTTTTGCGGTAAAGGAAATTTAGACATATCCGCATAGTTAGATTTTGACATTTTTGAAAAATGCACTATAACATAAACAGCATTGTATAATTTTCGCTTGGTATTTCTTTTGCGTAAAACAAACAACCGCAAAATAAGCGAAAATAAATATATTTACAGTAATTCATTGTTTGGAGGCAATGGAGAGAATGGAGTCAAAAGAGTAGAGTAGAGTAATTGAGTTGAGTTGAGTAACGTCCCAGTCAAGAATATTTCACTTATATCGAGACGTCACCAGCTATAGGCAAAGGTGCAGAAATTTTGCCTGTGCGTTGCGCTGATGGCATTATACAGCAGGGTTCTTTAGCGTGCCAAGCCCACCGTGACACGGGACCTCGTTTATTTTAAGTTCCAATCCGAAAGAACCGTGACTTTTATTTCGTAATGCCGGGTGCTTGGCGAAAGAACAGTCACTACCCACTTTCAAGTCTTGGTTCAGATCCGGCCGGGGATCAAACCCACGACCTCCCACTTACGAAGCGAGCACTCTACCAACTGAGCTACTGCAGTGGTCTGGAGTAATTGAATTTTGCACCCCAGTCAAGATTCTTTCAATTACTGTAAATGTATTTATTTTCGTGGTGTACTAATTTTTGCTTATTTCACGGTCATTTGTTTTGCACGAAAAGTAATACTAAGTGAAAATTATATTATGCTGATTATGTTATAGTACATAATACAAAAACCCGAAAATTTAAATATGCGGATATGCCTAAATTTCCTAAACCGCGAAAATAAATACACTCGAAATTTAATGTTTACAGTATATTTAGGCACTCAGTTCAGGGATGGTGGGGGAAACCAGAGTGGCTGGAGAAACTGACAGCAAATTGACTCGTACTACTAGTCTAGGATCTGTTCTGAAAGAAAATCGAACTTAGGCAGATGAGAGACACAGAGATTCACAAATGTGGGCTTTAGGCATTGCATCAATGGCCAAGTTGTCTAAACTGTAAGCTATTAGCTTTAGTATTATCATGACCATAGTCAGATATATACTAACATCATTTCTTTTAGTTTCTGGGAGGAGTAGAGGGGAAAGACGTTGCCATTAATGTGCAACTGTCTAAAGTACCGGCTTATGGTGTGGTGCCCTCAAGGTGTCTCACTGTCTAGGATGGAATTCTACTTAGGTGGATCCTATTGTGTGAAAGTTCATCAGTTTGATTGTTGAATGTTAGTGGTTTCTCCTTGTAATTTAGTTTCACAGAACTGCAGACAACCGTGATGTAAGTGAAATAATCTTGACTGGGTCATAAAACATTATTACCCCACTTTCCTCTGATATTTATATCCTGAAGTCTATTATTATAGAAATGAAATTAATTTTTCATTTTGTTATGGAAGTATGAAAGAATTGGACATTTGACACACTGAATAATTCTTATAATTCAATTAATAGAAATTTTCCAACAACAATTTAAAACAATATAGTCTTAGCAAGTAACATAACTATGACATAGGAATTCAAATCTCTGTGTGTCTTCCATAATAAGATGACATCACTGAGAGCCTATCCATTCATGCAAACAAAACAGAAATGATCTGACCAATCAAAATGCCTGATACAAAGGAAAATTTAATTACACTGATAGATCATGTATTTTTTTATAAATAGAAAAATAGGAACCCGTGACCTTCTTTTTTAATAAGCAGAGCTTCTACAAACAATCAAAGTGTTTTTTTCCTCTCATTTTTGGCCAAATTCATATTCATCGTAGTTATCATAATTGATCGAAGAGAAAAAAGAGAAGAGTTTTTATGATCTTATAGTTATGCCAGAAAGTTACAAAATCTTTAATATTGGTATTTTTTCATTATAAAGATTAATGTAAATATATTACAGATATTTAGCAGAAAATTACCTTGTATACTTTATATATCATTATGTATAGCCAAAGAATTTGACCTTTTTCTGATTGAAGCAGTTTCAAATGTTTCACAAGTCTGAACAAATTCACAGTGCAAAAACACACATGAAAAAAATTTCACCATGCAAAAACTCTTACAAGTATGTAAGTGTGACAAAAGTTGTTTCCCCTTATAGTCTGAGTGAAATATCCAATATTTTGCATTTTAACAACAATGCAATAACACTATAATATTGAGGGGAAAAAACCTATGAAATACAGTCTCTATCAGGGTTAGCTCTGCCATTTGCCACTAATTGCTAATTTTTATAATTTCTGACTCCAAAAGTAGCTTCTGCTAATACTTTTGATCCAAAATTTTTATCATTGTCAATATGAGGCAGACAAAAATACCCGGTAAGTATTTTTCACAAAACAATTGGCATTACAAACTATTTATCAACAACAACCTTTATAGCAGATTAACACAAGAAAAAATTTCTACATTTGAGACATTTTTGTTGCACTTAGTTTCTTAAGCTTTTTTGGCTCCTTAACATATAGTCCACTCCTGATTTTTAAAACCGGCTAATTTTTTGCTTAAATAGTCATTTATAACTTTTTTACAAACACAAAACATTGAATTCTAATTTCTTATAGAAATTCAATTTATGTTCATGATTGCAATTTCAAAGATTTATCTCCCTTTATTTTGAAACAAATGGGTCATTTCAGAATTGAGAAATGAGTACAGTAAATTGAGGTACTGGTAATGGTGTTTTATGTCCAAGCCAAGATCCTTTCACTTATATCAAGACATCACCATCATGATAATGGCTAAAATTAGTACACTACTAATTAAAACTGATACGTTTACAGTGTTTTAATTTGATGCACTTTTAAAATCTGTACTTTAAACCATAAAAAGGCCCTCTATTTAAAAACTAAAATTCCTTTCCTGAAATTCTACACCATTCTTGAAATATTTTAGTCATTGTTGACTTCATATAACTGATGACAATTCACTTAATACAACACATTAAATGATATTAATTTTGTTCACTTTTAGAAACGTTGTTAGCAAATATTGATTTTTTTTATTAATAAACTGTCATGTGCTATTTTTGAATTTTTATTAATAAATACATTTTTGTACATTCAAAAAGTAATAAAGACAGCATTATTGACCAAAATTATTAATTTATTGATAAAAACCACTTCTTTTAGGAAAAAATTACGAATTTTTTCATTGACTTTAAAATTCATGTCTTAACATCCTAAAGCACTCAATACTCTGTGTACATATTGACAAAATTAATTAAAGAAAAGAGGCCATTACTAATTGATTACTAGTTTTAGTTCATTTGTATTGGAATTTTAAAAGTAAACTTCAATAAAAAAAAACTCTGAGTCAGTATTATTTTAGCAATAAATAGGACGTTTTAGTGAAAGCAAGATCCTCTGCCAAGAGGTAATTTATAGTCACTGAAAAATATAAAGGGCCATAACTCCTAGACAAATCATTGAACCAGAACAGGAAAACAAGCATTCCATTGATCATTCCCGTAAAGTTTCACCATTATCTGATGGAAATAATTGGAGAACTGGTGTGGGCAAAATGTGTGGTACACGCATGTGGACAGACAGACAAATGCATTGTCATATATCACCACCTGCGATTTCTCAGCAGGAGATAATAACTTGTATAAACTGACCACTTATATCAATTACCTGAATGACTTAATATAGAGCAAATATTGAAATTTTAAATTAAAACTGTTAATGAGAAACAAAAGATAACCTTTATCCCCTTCTTATTCTGGTGTTAATGTTTACTCACACCAAACTTATCAAATAGCTCAACAAAACCTGAATAAACACCAAAAGTCAAAAAAGCACCAAGTTCATATAGGTGACTATTTACATGAAGTTACCACTACTGTATATTTACGTCAGCTGTTTACATAAATAAAAATTCTGGTCCTACTTAAGTGTTTGTTGAAACTGACCAGCTGCTGATCTCCTGGAAGAAGTAAATACGTAAATATCTTATGGTAAAAATTATACATTTTGTAATATTATTACTTTATAATGTTGAGTACAGAAAGTTTGCTTAAAATTAAGACTCCTGGTCCTACATGTACTAAGGTGTTTGTTGAAACTGACCAGCTACCGATCCCCTCGAAGAAGTAAATACGTAAATATCTTGAGGTAAAAATTATATTCGAATAAAAACAAAACATATAGAAAATGTTTATTATGGGGGAGTGAGCTCTAAATTCTGAGCCTACTTAATGGTTTTTAATTGAAACTGACCAGCTGTTGTTCTCCTTGAAGAAGTAACTACGTAAATATCTTATGGTAAAAATTATATTAGAATCGTAAAAACAAAACATATAGAAAATTGTTTATTATGGGGGAGTGAGCTCTAAATTCTGGGCCTACTTAATGGTTTGTAATTGAAACTGACCAGCTGTTGTTCTCCTCGAAGAAGTAACTACGTAAATATCTTATGGAAAAAATACATGTTGAGTATGGAGGGTTTGCTTAAAATTAGAATCCTGGGTTGAAACTGACCAGCTGGTAATCCCTTGGACAAAATATAAAATATGATATGAAAAAAATTATATTTAAATTAAGATTATGCACATACATGTAAAAAGAATTTTAGGTCATAAGCATAAAGTGATCTTTGAAACGACAACTTAAATTCCTGAAAGTCATTATCTTAAATATTAACACAATTATTAAGATTTCAAATTTGCAAGATTTAAGTTGAGGAAAAATGTTATTTAAGGAATTATCATCAAACAGGCTAGATGATCATTGAGTAAATGAGAAGTGGAGTTAAGTAATGTTGTTTTATGCCCCAATCAAGATTCTTTCACTTCCATCTGTCAGTACTGCAATGTTGGAAGAAACTGGATTTAATGAGAGAAAACCATCAAATGTCTGCAACAGAACTGACAAATTTACTCGCATAAGTATCTACTAAAGTGTAATCCATAAATACACAATTTATAGTAATTAAAGGTTAGAAATTTTTGTTAAAATTGATCAATTTCAAATTTACAAATATGCCAGTTTGGCCACTGAAAAGGTTATAGTTTATCAAAGCAATCAAGGTAAAACATTTGTTTAAGTTTTAATTCCTTCAGGTTTGGTTCCAATACACCAAGGCATCACAATCACTTCTTACTGTATAAAAAGAAAAATTAGCCATTGGAAACTTTCCTAGTTTTAATCTTCTGAACAATTCGATGTTTTCACATCGACATTTTCACCGTTCCGACTGTAAGGAAAATGTACCAAGGGAAATAAGAAATATTCACTAAGAATATATATTCACGGTATAAGAGTCACCGTGAAAATCTTCAACAGTATCTAAACTTTTCCTTAGAAAATTTTGGCAGTCATTTTTAGAACTAAAAATAACATTTTTGACAAACTAAATATAGATGAGATAAGGTTAAATTTATCTTCAAAATGGCATCTCAAATTCCTAAAAAAACTTAAATATTAACAATACTGCCAAATTTAAGTTAAGAAAACTTTTAGTTAAGGAATAATTGTGAAACTGGGCCGGAGATTGAAACATTTTAAGAGCTTTTAGAAAGTCATATATTCAAATTCGTCCTTGAATTTTAAAACTGTTCTCATCAAAAACACAAAAACAATGGTAAATCTGACAAATGAATGACTTCAAACTTCGTACAACATGATCATTATCTTTGATCTATCTGTTATATGAATAGAAATTTCAAATTTTATCTGATTTATCACGTAATAAAATTCTGCGTTTTAAGTCTTAATATGCTACAAAAATCAAAAAAACACAGGCACCCATTCTGACAAGTGCTTTATGACAAATTCTGAAATTGAATTATAGACTTAAAATCCTTATATGAACAGATATTAAAGAAGAATCGTTTCATGGAAAATTAAATTACAGCGATATGATGTTGTTTATTACTCTTTGAAATATAGCTATATACAATATCAAAAACATCCAAAGTCATGTATTATTAATTTATTTTTTATATATCATTACATCATGGGAGGGTAGGTACATGTATCCAAGAAATAATTCACGGAAAATTATTAAATAAATTAAATTATAGCAGTTTATGACTATTGTTCTTTGAAATATAGCTACTGGTATATATATATATATATATATATATATATATATATAACATATATATATATAGATGTACAAAATTCATGTATTATTCATTTAAGTTATTTTTTATAACTTTATATCATTGTCTGGTGGAGAAGTCAAGAAATGCATTACACGAAAAAATTACGGAAATACAGAATTGTTTCCCATTCTTTGAAATGCAAATGAATATAATATAAACAATATTAAAATCCATCTTTTATTCAAATGAAGGAATGGAGTTCCATAATGGAATTTTCACCCCAGTCAAGATTCTTAAACTTAATTGAGGCAGTCAGTTCATGGAATAATGGTGGAAAAAACGAGAATGCCTGGAGAAAATCACTGACAAAATCCATCTTTTATTCAAATGAAGGAGTAGAGTGAAGTAATGAAGTTTTATGCCTCAGTCAAGATTCTTAAACTTAATTGAAGCAGTCAGTTCATGGATGGTGGAGAAAACCAGAGTGCCTGGAGAAAATCACAGACCTATCACATGTGAAGCGACAAACATTCTCACATTAGGAGAATGAGTGGGATTCGAACCTAGGTGGTGATAGGCACTGTGATCTGTAACTGTGCATTTTAAACCACTTGGCCACTGAGCCCCCACAGAAAAAAGAAGGATATACAGAACCCCTGGAATAATCTGGAAGCAAACTGATAACCGAGGCCCCTATTTAAATGAAGAGATGACATCAACTATGTTGGTTCATATGATACAAGAAATTTCATTTAAACTTCTGTATGTGTAACAATCTATCATCAGCACAAACTTAAGAAAGTAGCTACAATTTTCATATTAAACCAAAAACACAATTACTGCATTAAAATCAATACTTTAAACAGATTATCTAATCAACCATTATATTTAGAGGGAATTTTGGTGCAATTATGAAAATATTTTGAATTGAGTTTAGAAGCAACTTTGTCAATAAATTTGAGAAATTCATCTTTTTTTTATTTTGTTGTAATTAATACACATCAATACCTTTATAACCAAGTGAAGTATTTTTTTCAGATTTAGATGTGGTATTGTGTTTCAAGTATGCCACTTTTTGTGTGACTTTGTTTTTCTTGCAACTTTACCAGTTCACAGGAAAATAAATTGAATGTGATAATTTACAGAACACATTTTTCATGAAATTTTAAAATACCATAAAAACTGATTATTTTAATAAGTTCCTCATTACTTATAAGTATCAACACAGGAAACAAACATCATTATATAGTCACACAACATTGAGCTGTCCGGTTGACCTTTTCGTTAAGAATATTCATATTGGAAGATCCACTCAATATATGTGTAGTGTTCGGAGTCGCAGGTTATACATACCCAACTAGCGCTACTCATTGTGTAAACGAAATAAACACTTGATTCCTTAAACATAAATCAACTTGTCACCAATAAATATTTAATTAAAGTTCAATTGGACAGGTCAAAGTTGTTTGCCTATACTAGTTCTACTACTGTACAACTATTTGTTGAAATATTTCCCCTTGGAAGTTACAGCGTAATGTGAATTATGCAACTTAAAATAAACAATAGAGATACACCATACAGTCAGTGGTAATTGTTATGATGATGAACATAATTAAATATGCATCATCATGCAAACTAAGGCCAAAAAAGTGCAGTTCGGGTTTTCTGCCTAACCCATTTTAGTATAGCTGATCCTTAAGTTTTTCCATCCAGATTTCAGATTTTGAAGCTTAACTTTTTTCATGAGACACAAATGCAGCAACAATGAAAAAGATAATAAATAAGTACAAGTTTAGCATTTACAGGAGTGAAAGATCCTGAAGCAACATGCATTCATTAGTTTTTTTTTTAATATTTACCCTCACTTTGTACAAATTTAGCATTGCCAATTACTGAAAAATATTTCTTTTTTAATATTTACCCTCATATTTGCATTGCCAATTACTGAAAAAATCTCAGAAGAAAAACATACAAACAAAAAATACCAACTGACCCTAGTTTTTTTTAGACTGAAACTTGAAACATACATATATTTTGTTTGGCCTAAGTATCATCCATGCAATAATGATGGGATGTTTTTATATCACACCTATTTATCTGTATATCAAGATACACATGCAGTATTTATAATTAATCTGCTAGAACAGTTAGACCTAATTAAACATTACCGATAATTACTTCATTTGTGGTAACATTGTGGTTAGCATTATATCCGATTACTCAACATTTTTGTGTTTACCGTACTTAACCTAAAAGATGGCATGCATACATACATATACATCAAAAGTCTCTTTATTTCTGTTACTTTTATGGTTGAGATTAAACCTTTTTTCTGCAGGGGTTCAAAATTCCCTGAGTTCGAGGTCCAGGACCTTTCAATTTTACACTGAGACCCATGATATTTAACTGAAAAGTCTAATGAACCATTTCATTTTTAATTACAAGAAACCCATTTTCAATTTCATTCTCTTGAAAACTTAATTGCACATAGATTTTGGACTTTCGACACTTATTGTGGGACCTGCCAAAATATTGACCCTTGATATATGCACTGAAAATCTCTGATGAACTTGTCATTTATAATTACAAGGACCCCATTTTCAGATTATTCTCTGAAAACATAATTACACATAGATATTGGACTTTCAACACTTATTGTGGGACCTGCCAAAAACAAAAGCAAAACTCCCCAGACCTTCCATTACAAAACTTAATTTTGAACCCCTGTTCTGTTTACCATACTTATCCAAAAATTCACCATCAAAATTCTCTCCACAGCTTATGTTAAGACTGGGGGGGGGAGATTTAGCCTTTTTCTTTCTGTTTACCTTACTTTCCTACAAGTTCCCTGCATACATGTATACATCAAAATTCTCTCAAAATTAATTTGAGAATTTGGTTTTGAGATTTAACCTTCTTTTGTGAACCATAACACTTGCATGTTCCTAATTGTCTTGCTGTAATTACTTAATGGTAAAGACAGCTCTGTTGATAAAGGACTTCAAGTACAGGAGCCTGCCACAGGTTCAAACCCTTGATAAAGGACTTCAAGTACAGGAGCCTGCCACAGGTTCAAACTCTTGATAAAGCACTTAAAGTACAGGAGCCTGTCACAGGTTCAAACCCTTGTTAAAGGACTTCAAGTACAGGAGCCTGCCACAGGTTCAAACCCTTGATAAAGGACTTCAAGTACAGGAGCCTGTCACAGGTTCAAACCCTTGATAAAGATCTTCAAGTACAGGAGCCTGTCACAGGTTCAAACCCTTGATAAAGGACTTCAAGTACAGAAGCCTGCCACAGGTTCAAACCCTTGATAAAGCACTCCAAGTACAAGAGCCTGCCACAGGTTCAAACCCTTGATAAATCACTCCAAGTACAGGAGATTGTCATAGGTTCAAACCCTTGATAAAGCACTTCAAGTACAGGAGCCTGTCACAGGTTCACACCCTTGATAAAGCACTTCAAGTACAGGAGATTGTCACAGGTTCAAACCCTTGATAAAGCACTTCAAGTACAGGAGCCTGTCACAGGTCACCCTTGATAAAGCACTTCAAGTACAGGAGCCTGCCACAGGTTCAAACCCTTGATAAAGACTTCAAGTACAGAAGCCTGCCACAGGTTCAAACCCTTGATAAAGCACTCCAAGTAAGAGCCTGCCACAGGTTCAAACCCTTGATAAATCACTTCAAGTACAGGAGCCTGCCACAGCAGTTCAAACCCTTGATAAAGCACTTCAAGTACAGAGCCTGCCACAGGTTCAAACCCTTGATAAAGGACTTCAAGTACAAGAGCCTGCCACAGGTTCAAACCCTTGATAAAGCACTTCAAGTACAGGAGCCTGCCACAGGTTCAAACCCTTGATAAAGCACTTCAAGTACAGGAGCCTGCCACAGGTTCAAACTCGATAAAGGACTTCCAGTACAGGAGCCTGTCACAGGTTCAAACCCTTGATAAAGCACTTCAAGTACAGGAGCCTGCCACAGGTTCAAACCCTTGATAAAGGACTTCAAGTACAGGAGCCTGTCACAGGTTCAAACCCTTGATAAAGCACTTCAAGTACAGAAGCCTGCCACAGGTTCAAACCCTTGATAAAGCACTTCAAGTACAGGAGCCTGCCACAGGTTCAAACCCTTGATAAAGCACTTCAAGTACAGGGGCCTGCCACAGGTTCAAACCCTTGATAAAGCACTTCAAGTACAGGAGCCTGCCACAGCTTGGTCCTGCATTTTTCAACAGTTCAATGTACAGTTTTTCACTTGCAAGTGGTGGACTGATAATTTCAGCCAAATACCAGTCATACAAGTTCAAAAGAATTGGGGTGTGGGGTTTCCCATGTGTTGGACCATTGGAAACTCAAGAAAAACAAAAAAGAAGTACATGTATAAAGATCTGGGTATCTAAGTCGGTAAAACATTCACCTTAATAGTTCAGGTCCCAAGTTTTGAACCCATGGCAGTCCCATCCTCCTTTTTTATCTACTAAATTGTTACATTGCTCTGGTACAAAGTTTTGCAATTTCAAATATCACTGATGGTGTCTTGATATAAGTGAAAAACAATAAGTTTGCTGTATAACTCTATTTAACTGACAACATCCAAATTTGTGTTCTGAAAATATCTCAAAAGCAGTAGGTACCAGTTGAAGCAAGATGCAATCAACATAACATTACCTATTATAATTGTACCCATCAATTTGTAACCAAGAACAAATCAATACCTATTTATGAATGGCATATAAACTGAACGTTGTTTTCATTCAAAATTGATATGACATTACTTCTCTTACAAGTGGGGAATTTCCATTTACTCGTAACTGGTAAGTAAAAACAGAAAGTTATACTTATCAAGCAATATTAATGAGTGTAAAATTTCAAAAATTTCCAGAAGGGAAAAATACCAAACACATGATTCCGATAGTCGGAACAGGTTAAACTGGTCACCAACAAACATGTTCTTAAACCTGCTGTAAAAGCACACTTTATTAAGTCTCTGATAGTCAGAACAGGTTAAACTGGTCACTGACAAACACATTCTTAAACCTGCTGTAAAAGCACACCTTATTAGGTCAAGTTCTAGTTTTACAATCATTCCTGAGCTAAGATTTTCATTAATTAAATCTGACAAATTCCACTTTTTAGACCTTCTCTTACACAAGTACATAGTTTTGCTGTGCAAGTATGTTCCAGAGGAATCAGGCACAACATAGGAAGAAGAAGAAGAAATTATGGTAATAATTTATAGTATACTGCAATAAAACATTCTGAAAGAAACTACTGCAAACGTATTTAATTTCGCATGTATTAAATTTCGCGGTAAAACAAATTTAGATATTTCCGCATAGTTAAATTTCCGCAGTTTTGAAATGTGCACTATTACACAATAAGCATAACCTAATTTTCGCGAGGTTTTGATTTTCGCGCGAAACTATTTAAATAGACCGCGAAATAAGCGAAAATTAGTACTCCGCGAAAATAAATACGTTTACAGTATATACCGGTAATATAGTAGTATATAAGATGCCATAAGCTTAAATCAATCTTTTGAATATCAACTTAAATTCATGTTAACTTACTTACGGTATTCAGATTTCAAATTTGTAAGATTTAAGGGAAAGTTTAATTACGGTAAAGCTGTGACAAAAGGTTTATTCAAATTTATATTAAAGGCGGTAAAAGTTAAACAAGCAGGAAATAATGGAACTTATATTTGGCTTCATCTTAAATTAATTGATTGATTGATTGATTGATTGATTGATTTAATTAAATTGGGTTTTCCATTCAAGTGAAAAATATTTATTTTATATGGATATGCAATCAGTTATAGGTGAAGTATCACTTTTTTTTACCTTGCATTGTACTCAGAGCAATATGTAGGGAGGGTTCTTCAGCAATACAATGCCTACTTGTACCAAGACATGAAGTTTTTCAAGGTCCTCCTAAAGGATCCCGTTTTATTTCAAAATGCTAAGTATCTGGTGAAAGAACAGTCACTACCTATTTTCAATTTTTTCATTAAGACCAGGCCAGGGATCAATCCACAACCTCCCACATACAAAGCAAGCATTGTACCAACTGAGCTACCATAGTGTTTTCATAGAAGTATCGGTGGTTTTAATATGCAGATTTCTAGTATTTAAAGGTTCTAATTTGTCAACTACCTTCCAGTTAAGACCACCTTTATATTCAGGTTATTGCAGGTTTTTATGCATTTTTACATCTAGGTATTTTTTTTCTTGGTAGTTTCAGAGTAGTTTTTAAGTAAAAGAAAGAAATTTAAACTAGAGCAGTTTCTAAAGAGACGCATACCCAAGTCCCCAACACTGCCAAGTTGTTATTTTTAAGATTTGATTGTGTGGCCTTGACCCTTGACCAATGCACCTAAATTTTTTAAGCAACACAATGCCTCCTGTTCGTTTACATTTGTACCAAGTTTTATCAAAATCAACTCATAGACATGGAAGATATGGAGTGATCACGATATTGGGACAGACAGCCAGGCGGAGAATTGGACAGTAAGGGCGATTCCTGTTTACCCCTTCCAACTCTTTTTGCAGGGGTTGGGGAGAGAGGTATTAAACTCTTCAGTGTGGTCCTTATCTACAGTTTTGTAAACTTTGTATCTATATATACATTTGTACTATATATATATATGTTTAATTATTTACATACTGGGACAGTAGTTACGCCTACACCATGAAAACTGACCAGGTGGTTAATATGTACAGTACTCTATACAGCATTGTCAGTATCAGTATATATATATATGCATTGTATATACAAATGTACTATATATATATAGGCAAGAAAATCAATCCATTGACTAAGTTTTTATATAATAATCCACTCCTTCTTACAATTTTTAGTATGTGTATTGTGTATTAAAACTTGTACATTCTTGCACACGGCAGCTTTAGGGGTATTCTGTCTGTCCTAAAGTCTCAATTTGCAACATTTTTTTTAAAAACAAGTTCTAACAAAAAATTTCACACCGACAGAGCATAGAGATTCATCATTTCTTTAAGGCATAAACATAGTGGGGCCTAAGTGGCCGAGTGGTGTAAAGCATGCACTTACGGATCAGTTCCTCTCACCTAGGTTTAAATCCCACTCAGATAGATCCTAATGTTAGAACGGTGTCAGTTTGCTTGCCAAAGTTAGGTGGCGATCTCTAGCTCCAGACACCCCAGTTTTCTCCACCATTCCAGAAGTGACTGCTTCAATATAAGTGAGCTGATCTTGACTGGGGAATAAAACTCCATCACTCCACTCTATTCAAACTTCTTTGTGCAATAAAATAATCACTGAAATTAGGCAGGTGTTTGGTTTATTCAGGTTTAGGTTTTCAAAGGTACAAGAGTGTACATGTCTTATTTACAAAACAGTTTTTGTAAAGACCAATTTAGGCTATATAACTCTCTTGTCTATCTCAATTTCTTTTTTTCTGAGATTTTTTTCATCTGGTCCCAGTTTATAACAATATATTTTTTTTTAGTTTGCTTCCAGACTGTTTTAAGTCTTCCCTATTTCTTTCTATTTCCTGGATCCATATAATATCCAAGTTGATGATGTTCCCCCAGGATATTCCTTACAAAATTTCCAAGTACCGATAGATAGCATATGTTTTAAAAAATGTCTGTAACATTTTAGTGGAAATAATATTGACTGGGAGGCAAAACATCATTTAAGATTTGAAATTGATAACTATATTCATCTATGCAAAAAACTAAACTAAAATCATTCAAAGTGATTTTATTGAACACTTGAGTAACATACAAGTCACAATCGAAAGCCGTACAGACCAATAAAACCTTACTCTCTAAAGAGTGACGATCGTAAAATAAACATAAATATGTACGATATTACATCAATGATACTTCTGATGCCACGGGTGTTTCTTATTGATAACTGTTTTTTACATCTTTAAACTTGCAAAAATTGAATACAATAAAAGATATAAACATATGATGTTTGTTTTGTGGTTGAAAATAGTTTTATTTTATAATAGACAGACAGAAAGACAGAGAGATAGTCTAAGAGAGGGGAGAGATCTCAAATTTAGATTTCATACATCTATAAAGTTGATTGATTGACTTATTTCACTCAATGGGGATTTTTGTCACAGTCAAGAATATTTCCTTTAAATTGAGACATCACCAGCTGTAAGTACGTGGTTGAATTTTTTACATTTGCAGTACACTCAGGGCAATGCACAAGGAGAGTACTTTAGTGTGTAATGTCTACCATGCATCAGATTTATGGTCTCTTCCAGAGTACAGTATGACTTACATTTCTGAAAGCCAAGTGCTTGGCAAAAGAAAAGTTACTTCATATTTTCAAGTCTTGGTCAAACCTCCTATATTAAGAATGAGCTACTAGAGTGGACGATTGGCGAGGAGAGACAGCCAGAGTTAGATATGTAGCGGGACTGAGCTAGTCGTGGTATTGTATATATATAATATAATAGAGTGATTTACTGCCAGACTTTCTGATCCGGATCTTTTAGCCTTGTGGTAGAACGCTCGCTTTTCACCCGGGAGGGCCGGGTTCGATCCTCAGCCGGGGCACTCGGTGAGGAAGTGTTTTTTTCTGGTGTTTCCTCCCTCCTGTTACAGATACCTTGTCTATATATGTAACAGTATATAGTGCTTAACTGATAACCTTTATGTGGGTCCATCTCTAAAATTCCTTACAGATTTTGTAATTTTTTCCATTGCACAAGCTTTCACCAAAATTAGGCAAGGATTATAGGTCAGACAAAAATGTTTAATTTTGATTTCTGAAAAAAATGTATTGAGTTGATTTCAAGATTTCAAAAAGTTTCAGTGAACTGAAAACCTGTCTAAACTGAAGTACCGTAAGTGGAACCTATGAAAATTGAACTTTCTGTAAACTGAAAACCTTTTTATACTGAACTACAGTGAAATCTGTGAAAACTGAACCCTCTGTAAACTGAAAACCTGTTTATACTGAACTACAGTGGAACCTGTGAAAACTGAACCCTCTGTAAACTGAAAACCTGTTTATACTGAACTACAGTGGAACCTGTGAAAACTGAACCCTCTGTAAACTGAAAACCTGTTTATACTGAACTACAGTGGAACCTGTGAAAACTGAACCCTCTGTAAACTGAAAACCTGGCTATACTGAACTACAGTGGAATCTGTGAAAACTGAACCCTCTGTAAACTGAAAACCTGTTTATACTGAACTACAGTGGAACCTGTGAAAACTGAACCCTCTGTAAACTGAAAAACTACAGTGGAAACTTAATCTCATTTGTATTTCTTGTTAAAAAAAAATTCAAAATTTTACATGGGCAAACGGTACAAAATGAAGCCTAACCACATTTTGTAGTAAAGATTAGAGTTGAGTTGAGACATGGTATTTAACATACAAGTCAAAAATATTTCACTTATATCAAGATGATGCCAGCTAAAGGCAAAGGTGCGGAAATTGTGTGCCTGTGTATTACGCTGATGTCATTATACTGCAGGGTTCTTTATAGTGCCATGCCTGCAGTGACATGAGACCTCGTTTATTTTAAGTTCCCATTAGAAAGAACCATAACTTTCATTTACCGGTAGTAATGCCGAGTGCTTGGTAAAAGAACAGTCAATAACCACTTTTAAGACTTGGGTCAGACCTGGCCAGGGTTCAAACCCTCGACCTCCCACTTACAGAGTGAGCACTCCACCAACTGAGCTACTGCAGTGGTTTTGAAGTAAAATATAGAACCCGATATATTCTAGGACCCTATGTTAAATATCATATTAATTGTGAATGCATACATTGATCAAGGTTTTATGGAAATGGCAGTAAATAGTATAACACCAATATAGCCTTGTCCCCTTATGTGACATATTATATTGACATCAGATTGGGTGTTTTATGTTGATGATTTTATACATGGCAGATACATATATATGCAGATAGACTGTTTAACTTCATTCTAAGGTAGTTCTGTTGGTAGAGTGCTAGCTTTGTATCTTGGAGGTAGTGGGTTCAAACCTGGTCGGGTCAGACTAAGACTTGAAAATAGGTAGTGATAGTTTTTTCGCCAAAAACTTGACATTACAAAATGAAAGTCACTGGTCCTTTGGAAGAGACCTTAAAAACCGATGCCCCATGTCACAGCAAGCGTAGGATGTTAATTTAAAATATAATAATATTATAATATCCTTGGACCCTTATGTTACATATTGACATCAGACTGGGCGGTTTCCGTTAATGACTTTACACATATATTATATCTACTACTCTATGCAGGTAGGCGGTATAACTTCATTCACTACTGATAATATACATATTATTTTTCTTCTAGTATTTCAGTATTTTATCAATGAATTAATTAACTTATATATATATATACTACCAGTATTCCACATTGCATCACTGTTAATTCTTATATTTTCTATTTGAACATTATTCTGCCTTGTTTGAAAGATGCAAATGGATGAAAAATATCTAATCATTGCCCTTTTAAGATCAGGACTTTTCTAGGTTTCCAATATTGGACAAGTTTATAATCTCATATTTAAGTTAATCATCTTCCCTCTCGACATCATTCATTACTTGACAAATAAACATAAATTCAAGGGCAAATGAATACCCCAATAAAATTTAAATGTGTGTGTGTGTGTGTGTGTGTGTGTGTGTGTGTGTGTGTATAACACAGGGAAGAGGGAGATGTAAAATGATCATTATTATTCGGATATGAGAGAGAGAGAGAGAGAGAGAGAGAGAGAGAGTTGCATTCTTATACAACTTATCAATGTGCAAAAATATTTTTATTCATCTTTGAATCTGAGAGGAGAGAGAGATTTGCTTTCTGACACAACTTGCTTTTTTTATTCATCTTGAAATATTTTTTTCTGTACACACACACAGAGAAAGAGAGAGAGAGAGATGTAAATGTCATTTCACTTCATCATAGGAATAAATTATTTTCATCCAGAAAGAGATAATGTGTACGTTTTGTTATAATGCAGTGTCCCCACTATGTTACAATAATGTATACATTTTTGTTATTCTAAAAGTATACATTGTATACATTGTATGAGCGACATCTTTTTTGTACGTTTATCTAAATTATAACAATGTTATTTTTTATACATTATTTACGATTTACTCATAAAGTTTAGAATAAAAAGATTCACGAGCTGTTATTTTAAACGCAGTATTCGATAAGCTACTTGACAGCTGTGACACGCATCACTAAACACGCACGTGCCATGTGTATATTTTACGGTTAAGTGATCACAGAAAATAATAAAGACTTACTTTGGCCGTCAAATTTCCGGATGATCGTGTCGATAAAGATGTTGGGTGGAGCGACATGGCCTCGTCTCACGGGCATCTTTGCAATACCCCAGAATTCAATCAGTTAACCCATCTGTCAATCCATCAATAAATTTAACATCATGCACACATAAAAAATAAATATCTAAACCATCCAAGTAAATGGCCACCTCAGATTTTTCCAACACAATAAAATTCCCGTGAATCTTGTTTAAAATAAATACTGGCGATATATTAAATGGTTTTAAAGGGTCCACTGGTATCGTTTTGTCAGAAATTTCATTAACGTCGCTGGCTTGGTTTGTATCATATACAAGTATCGACCATCGATATCACCACGATTCGTCAATAATAACCAGCAATGTGGACTATACAACAGTTACGCCGTCTTACACACAATGTAAATAAGCTCCTTCCGCACTCGACCAATCTCTAACAGCAGCCAATCGGAGGAAAATTAATACGCGCACTGCTGTGACATATGGTTCAGTTATCTAATGTTTACGATGTGCATAAAGTTTTTAGAAATAACAAAAATTTCGCAATAATGATGTGTGAACCATGTGATAACTATTCTATATTATGGCAATAACCACTAATCAGATTTTTTTATAGAATAAAAAATACTCGTTATTTTGTAATGAATAAATAAAATATACTCGATTAGGTCTAGTTTATAAAAAGCGAGCGCGTGTGTTTATGTTGGCAATTTACAAAACAAAGTCATATTTTTTTAAATGGATTTTTCAAATCAAATTATACAAAGAATCTTTTCTTCGTTTTCACTAAAACTACAGATTCAAATTTTGGATTTTTTAGTGTAACTTGACAGAGCATTCGGAAATTAGTACGAAATAGCCCCCAGTTTAACATATTCATTCTATAAGTTAGCTATGATTTTCCTTAACTCAAATCTGACAACATTTCATATTAGTTTTGTTAATTGGACTTTAAGGTGTCATTTTGTCATTTTTCGCTTAAAACATTTTTACAAAGTGTTATCAGAGACATATAGGTTTTATATGTCTCTGGTGTTAAATATTAGCGGCAGTGCCAAAAACAAAATCAAACTTACCAATCCATGTCCTAATATTTCAAACTTTCAAATTAAGTTATGCCAGGGAAGTGAGGGCGGGTGTTTCGGAAGGATAAAGACTTCCTGTTTAGCTAGAACTAAACGAAATTGAGAATGACACAGATTTTTAAAATTTGCGAAATTTAAGTGAAGGAAAACTTTAGTTAAGAAATGATTGAAACTAGAGCACGTTTAAAATTTTGTTTTTTTTTTTATGAAATCGAACAAGTTAAGTTATCTTTTGTCAATAAAATTAACGGATAAACATGTCGATTACCGGAGAATTTTTTACAAGATTATAATCAACAAAATCAGCACACTCTAACCAGCTGTTTTATTTCAACAATCAAACAATATTATATAAGAAAAGGGGATAATGTTAAAAAGAAAAAAACTATCAAAAATTTCAACAAGCAAACAATGATTATGTAAGAAAAACATTAGAATATTAACAAAGAAACTAATAAAAAGGAATTTACATTTATAGGATAAGTGGGGTGGTATGCTGGATTTTTACTCCGCCGGCACAGTCAAGATTATTTTTCTTACATCGAGACGGCTAGTTCATGGGTGATAGAGAAAACCGAAGTGTCCGGAGAAACCACTGACCTTCGGCAAGCCAACTGACAAACTTTCTCACATTATTGTCTATCCCAAGTGGGATTCCAACCTAGGCGGTAAGCGAACGCTTTAAACCAGGCTCGGCCACCGTGGCGAGCCCCCCCCCCCCTAAAACAACGAATTTAAAACTTGGATCTAGTCTGACCCCTGGCTCCAGTTTTACAATTATTCCTTAACTACGATTTTCTTTAACTTAAATATGACATTTTGACAATGTTTTATGGTATTACGACTATAAAATTTCAGCAAAATAAGAATAATAAGCCGCGAGTGAGATTGTTCATCAAATTGACTTCTAAAAGTAACAAAATATTCATATTTTAAAACAATTTTTTTATTTTTTATAACAAAAATATTCATATTTCAAACTTGCTCGATTTAAGTTGAGAAAATCTTAGTTAAGGAATGATTGAAAAACCGAGGCCAGCTGTTTTACTTCATTAAGCAAATACGTGCATTATATAAAAGGAGAATTAAAAAGTATAATTACAAATAAATAAAATATAGAAGAAAAACTGGAGAGAAAAAAAATCAGAAAAAAATATTGAAAGAATAAAGACAAATCTCAGACTGGAATGCTAACACTTCAGACATCAAAGTTATTTTGACGTCGGGATAAATCCCTAAACCGTATATCGTTTCAGTAAATATTTGCATTATTGTCACCAAGAATTTAGCGGCATAACGTGTTGGTTTAATTTGTCTGAAGTTTTAATTGGGAGGTCGAGGGTTTGATCCCCGGTTGCGTCATTCAGCTACTGATTCGTGCATGTGAAGCATTACTATGCCACGAAAAAAATGAATATTACAGTAATCAGAAGCTTTTCTATTCAGAGAATATCAAGTGTTGTAAAAAAAAATAATAATAAAACCACGATTTTGCCTCCACCAAGGTCTCACGTGCCTACTACATGTAATTTCTTGGGTTCACTTTGTTGTAATCCACGTATAGATCTGTGTGTATTTTGCAATTGCCATTAAATTGCGCTTCAACAAATTTTGTAGCGAAATTTCAGTTGGAGAGTAGGGAAGGAAGAGTTGCGAGATTCCAATTAGAGTTGGGAAAGTAGAGAGTTGCGAAATTCCAGTTAGAGAGTTGTCAGATTACAGTTAAAGAGAGTTGCGAAATTCCAGTTAGAGAGATGTGAGATTACAGTTAAAGAGAGTTGCGAAATTCCAGTTAGAGAGTTGGGTAAGACTGAGAGGGTTACGAAATTCCATTTAGAGAGTTGCTAAAACTTTCTTTAAGAACTTTCTAAATAGAGAAATATTTATATACACGTACTTATGTCTGAATATATTAATTTATGTACATGTACATACTAATGTCATATACCATTTTTTCGAATGTATTTTATGATTAATTTTCTTACAAAAATGATATATGACACTTAATATTAGGAGTGCAATCTTCAGTGCCCTGGTGTCAAACATATAGAGGTTTTAATGTAATTATTTCGTGTAAACTTAAATAAAATAAATAAATAAATACCAATTCATCTGTCATATGCATTTTATTTATTTGATGTCTCATTCTTTCATGTTAAGTTTTTTTATTCCCATTTTGATCATTAACATGACGGGAGTAGTTGGCTTAATAGGAAATGTTTATTCTTCCGGAGCACCCGGTCTCACTACTCTGGTGGAAGTTCATGTGTTTCTTCTTATTCGCTAGCTTCAAATGTTTTACTTTCATTTGGGTATGTGGTTTGGACATGAAACGTTATGTTTATTTATTTATTTATTTATTTATTCTTAACATTTAAATTTTAGAAAAATTGAAAAAAAACACATGACACTTATGGCTATATATATATATATATATATATAATATATATAGAGAGAGAGAGAGAGAGAGAGAGAGAGAGAGAGAGAGAGAGAGAGAGAGAGATCTGTAATCTGTAAATTGTTATTGGAATTAAGAATTTAATATATATACAAAATGTATACTCCAGGGTTTCTATACAATAGTATTTATTGCAACAGACTTTTAAGATGATTAATTTTCATTTTAATGGAAATCCGGACCAAAACAACTAAACAATCGAGAATACAAAATACACACATAGAGAGACAGACAATGTATATTGGTTTTTGTAAACTCGTAGACATGTTAAGGACCTTCGCGTCGTGATTTATTTTCTCGAGGGAAGCGGGGAAAATAAGCGTTTTTGTGCGACATTTATCATCTGTATCAGGCGTATGGAAATTTATTACGTTCTGTTTCTAAATGATTTAAGGCATTCTAATATCGGATTACAAAACCAATCAAGTTCGGCGGCCCCGGTATTGGACAGCTATTTATCCAGAATTTGTAATTTCACACTTCAAAAATGAACGTATTACATATATCGATTTCCTGATTTCACTTCCCATTGTTCAGTATTTCCGATCCTATTTTGTACAGAATATTTTCCAGAAATTCAATTTATATAGCATCTATATTAGATTTTTTTTTACTTCAGATTATAAGCCTCGTTTCTTTCCTTTCCTGTTTGGTCCTATACGTCATGGGGATCAGCCTAATTATCCATAGTCACCCGGACCGGACTGAGACATTGCGTCTGATCCGCTTTTTATATAGCCTGTGCTTATTTTGAGGGACTCATATAGAGTTTCAAAATTTAGCAATAAGCGAAAAACGCCAAAAAGACACTTAAAGCGTTATGAGAAAATTATATGAAGAATGTGTGTTCACTTTTAGTTCCAATTCCAAAGAAGACGATTCGAAAACGCGAAGTAGTAAGAACGATACTGGACGAAGTAGAGTGGAATTGATTTGGATTGGAGTAACGGAGTTTTACATTACATTCACATATATCGAGACGGTCAGTTCTGTAATAATCAACCAGGAAGAAGCCAGAGTCCTCAGAAAAAACTACATAGGCCCCTACCTTCGACAAGCGAACAAGTAAACTTTCTCACACTGGGATGTGTGCCGAATGGGATTCGAGCATGGACGATGAGAGGCACTGTAATCCGCTTTAGACAACTTAGGTCGATAAAAGCACGATAAATGAGTATTGGACATGCACAAAATCTGGACAAGATAGATTGATTTGTAATGGGTGTTACTATAAAACACTGTTTACTTTTAGTTATCTGGTGAAAGTTTAACATTTTGACTTTTTAAAAATGCGTGTTGCAAGTTTAGAAACCAAGCACCTTGTAATGACGTCACTGGAAAAATATTTTTTGTCTAAAGGTCCGCAATAATGTATTGTTATCTGTGTTTCAAAGAAAAGATTATCGGAATTCCTTGTTAATACCAGATAAACTGTTAAGATTATTGGAAATTGGCCATTATTTGAGCTCCGCTGGAGGGATGAACTCGGGACTATCTACAGTTATCATCTAAACTGGACAAGATGCCAACCCCAAAATAAATTACAGGCCTGTACAAAGTTTAACACTAGGTTAACGAATAGGTACCAACTCTACAGCTCATCTCGATCCATCGTAAGCTATAGCTCGGCAGCGTTTCGACAGGTGTTGTCTACAATATCTTGGCATCTTTACGACCACTCACTAGCTATCAATATCTCGGCCACTCTATAGCCAAGCTTCGGCTACTTTTCGTAAGTTCCTTGTTAAACTTTCGACAGGTCTGTACAATGTATACTGCTTCACGTACAGAACGTTACACAAAATGGCTTTACATGATAATTCGTTAAACTAGATTTAGTCAACCAAAAATATACCAGTCCATGTTAAAATCATATTAATATACCCAAAAAAGTAGAACTTGAAAACTGACAAATCAGATTAAACACGCGAACTCCCATTCTAAGGAAGTAAGGCCAGATGCTCCAGAAGAGTAAGCTTTCAATGTCTAGCAAGCTACACCCCTTATGTTCGTGTGAAATCAAAATTTAGAAAGAACAGAATATGGAACTATGAGACGTCAAACATATCTTAAAGATATATCATACAATATTTTAAGGGTATTAATAAACCCAAGCTTGCAATATCCTTGCGTCAACAATTTATTTGTAAGCTTTAGCAGCTTGCTTCGTTATAATAAGTTCAAGTAGTGGGAACAATACCTACCATAACGTATTAAATGGGAAACAAATATACACGATAACGAGAAGCAGGTACGGTGTGTATTTTGCTGCATAGAAAAGATAAGTTGACAATAGAAAAATTGAAGCCATTACATTTGCCATATCTATCTTAACCAACTGCATTAGGTCGATCATTGCATGCGTATTGTTAAGTAGCTTCAGAATATTAAGTGCCATGTGCTCTTGGATTCAACCATGCAGTATATGCGTGATGGACATTCTAAAGAATTAGAAACAGCAACCTGCAATTCAATTTCCTCTATTTCTGTAATGGCTAAATGGGTGCATTGCAAAGAAAAAAAACCCATCAAAATTACAAATGACAAAAAAACCTACAAAATCTATTAAGCACAGATACAGATTTAAAATAAATTTCACAAAAGCAGTTGGTAATATCCCCTGTTTCTGACAACCGTCTCTTTTCACAAATGGATGTCGAGCCAAACATGCGCATAAATCCAGCAATCCTGACATCGGGCTCGATATACAAGATATTTAGAATTCTACAACACGCAATGTTGATGGTATAATACTACTTTTACTTTTCAATTTGTAGTTTTATAATTACAGATTGCGTTTTTTATGATGTAATGAAGAAATTCTAAATCTGTATTGTTCTATTGATTACACACTCATTTACATTGTACCTTCAATATGTCTTAATTCTTAATTAAAGAAAAGGAAAAAGTTTAAAATGTCTTAAGATTGCATGTGGCGAAAGTACGAAGCCCGTTATCTGACATGGGACCTGGATGGTTAAGTAGTATGAAACACACGCTAACAGACTACAACGCCTCTGAGGCCGCGGTGGCCCAATGGATAAGACGTCAGTCTACAAATCCAGGGTCTCTCACCGCTGTGATTTCGAGTCCCACTCGGACCACATGTGGAAAAGTGAATTTTCATTACTGGTTTACCTGGTATCAATATAATGGACTGGAGGAGTGGTACGCCTGTCTGCGGCGTACTGACTCTGTGAGCTAGCACGTTAAAGTCCGAGAGCGCGCTAGTACAAGGCAGACCATACAACACACTTGCACTTCACACGCATACACGAAATTGTTCATAGATTAATTCATAGAGATTAATAAAATAGTTCTCGTCGCGAATAGCTGAAAAACTGCTGATGCGACGTTTAGCAACATTCAACCAAACAACCAACAACGCCTCTCTGTTTAACACTCAATATAGCCTAAAAAGTTGCAAACACTTAATATAACCTCAACATTCGAACACTTAATATAACATTGATGAACACTCGAACATAACCTTGACGAACACTCAACACAGCTTAATGAACACTCAACACAGCTTAATGAACACTCAACACAGCCTTAATGAACACTCAATATAACCTTGATGAACACTCAACACAGCTTAATGAACACTCAACACAGCCTTAATGAACACTCAATATAACCTTGATGAACACTCAACACAGCTTAATGAACACTCAACACACCGTAATGAACACTCAACATAACATTGATAACACTCAACATAACCTTGATGAACACTCAACACAGCTTAATGAACACTCAACACAGCGTAATGAACACTCAACATAACCTTGATGAACACTCAACACAGCTTAGTGAACACATAATATAACATTGATGAACACTCAGCATAACCTTGGTGAACACTCAACACAGCTTAATGAACACTCAACATAACCTTGATGAACACTCAATATAGCCTTGATGAACACTTAACATAACCTTGATGAACATTCAATATAACCTTGATGACACTTAACATAGCCTTGATGAACATTCAATATAACCTTGATGAACATTCAATATAACCTTGATGAAAACTTAACATATTCTTGATGAACATTCAATATAACCTTGATGAACACTTAACATAAACTTGATGAACATTCAACATAACCTTGATGAACACTTAACATAGCCTTGATGAACATTCAATATAACCTTGATGAACACTTAACATAACCTTGATGAACACTTAACATAACCTTGATGAACACTTAACAAAACCTTGATGAACATTCAATATAACCTTGATGAACACTTAACATAACCTTGATGAACACTTAACATAACCTTGATGAACACTTAACATAACCTTGATGAACACTTAACATAAACTTGATGAACATTCAACATAACCTTGATGAACACTTAACATATCCTTGATGAACATTCAATATAACCTTGATGAACACTTAACATAACCTTGATGAACACTTAACATAGCCTTGATGAACATTCAATATAACCTTGATGAACACTTTCTGTTTAACACTCAAAATAGCCTAAAAAGTTGCAAACACTTAATATAACCTCAACATTCGAACACTTAATATAACATTGATGAACACTCGAACATAACCTTGATGAACACTCAACACAGCTTAATGAACACTCAACACAGCTTAATGAACACTCAATATAACCTTGATGAACACTCAACACAGCTTAATGAACACTCAACACAGCGTAATGAACACTCAACATAACCTTGATGAACACTCAACACAGCTTAATGAACATTCAACACAGCCTTAATGAACACTCAACATAACCTTGATGAACACTCAACACAGCCTTATTGAACACTCAACACAGCCTTAATGAACACTCAACATAACATTGATGAACACTCAACTTAACATTGATGAACACTCAACATAACATTAATGAACACTCAACACAGCCTTAATGAACACTCAACATAACCTTGATGAACACTCAACACAGCTTAATGAACACTCAACACAGCCTTAATGAACACTCAATATAACCTTGATGAACACTCAACACAGCTTAATGAACACTCAACACAGCGTAATGAACACTCAATATAACCTTGATCAACACTCAACACAGCTTAATGAACACTCAACACAGCGTAATGAACACTCAACATAACCTTGATAAACACTCAACACAGCTTACTGAACACTCAACACAGCCTTAATGAATACTCAACATAACCTTGATGAACACTCAACATAACCTTGATGAACACTCGTACATAACCTTGATGAACACTCAACACAGCCTTAATGAACACATAATATAACATTGATGAACACTCAACATAACCTTGGTGAACACTCAACACAGCTTAATGAACACTCAACACAGTCTTAATGAACACTCAATATAACCTTGATGAACACTTAACATAACCTTGATGAACATTCAATATAACCTTGATGACACTTAACATAGCCTTGATGAACATTCAATATAACCTTGATGAACATAATATAACCTTGATGAACACTTAACATATTCTTGATGAACATTCAATATAACCTTGATGAACACTTAACAGAACCTTGATGAACATTCAATATAACCTTGATGACACTTAACATAGCCTTGATGAACATTCAATATAACCTTGATGAACATTCAATATAACCTTGATGAACACTTAACATATTCTTGATGAACATTCAATATAACCTTGATGAACACTTAACATAACCTTGATGAACATTCAACATAACCTTGATGAACACTTAACATAGCCTTGATGAACATTCAATATACAAATGTAACCTTGATGAACACTTAACATAACCTTGATGAACGATCAACATAACCTTGATGAACACTTAACATAACCTTGATGAACACTTAATATAACCTTGATGAGCATTCAACATAACCTTAATGAACACTTAACATAGCCTTGATGAACATTCAATATAAACTTGATGAACACTTTCTGTTTAACACTCAATATAGCCTAAAAAGTTGCAAACACTTAATATAACCTCAACATTCGAACACTTAATATAACATTGATGAACACTCGAACATAACCTTGATGAACACTCAACACAGCTTAATGAACACTCAACACAGCCTTAATGAACACTCAATATAACCTTGATGAACACTCAACACAGCTTAATGAACACTCAACACAGCTTAATGAACACTCAACATAACCTTGATGAACACTCAACACAGCTTAATGAACATTCAACACAGCCTTGATGAACACTCAACATAACCTTGATGAACATTCGAACATAACCTTGATGAACACTCAACACAGCCTTAATGAACACAAAATATAACATTGATGAACACTCAACATAACCTTGGTGAACACTCAACACAGCGTAATGAACACTCAACATAACCTTGATGAACACTCAGCACAGCTTAATGAACACTCAACACAGCCTTAATGAACACTCAATATAACCTTGATGAACACTCAACACAGCTTAATGAACACTAAACACAGCGTAATGAACACTCAATATAACCTTGATAAACACTCAACACAGCGTAATGAACACTCAACATAACCTTGATAAACACTCAACACAGCTTACTGAACACTCAACACAGCCTTAATGAACACTCAACATAACCTTGATGAACACTCAACACAGCCTTAATGAACACATAATATAACATTGATGAACACTCAACATAACCTTGGTGAACACTCAACACAGCTTAATGAACACTCAACACAGTCTTAATGAACACTCAATATAGCCTTGATGAACACTTAACATAACCTTGATGAACATTCAATATAACCTTGATGACTCTTAACATAGCCTAGATGAACATTCAATATAACCTTGATGAACATTCAATATAACCTTGATGAACACTTAACATAGCTTTGATGAACATTCAATATAACCTTGATGAACACTTAACATAACCTTGATGAACATTAAACATAACCTTGATGAACACTTAACATAGCCTTAATGAACACTTAACATAACCTTGATGAACATTCAATATAACCTTGATGACACTTAACATAGCCTTGATGAACACTTAACATAACCTTGATGAACATTCAATATAACCTTGATGACACTTAACATAGCCTTGATGAACATTCAATATAATCTTGATGAACATTCAATATAACCTTGATGAACACTTAACATAGCCTTGATGAACATTCAATATAACCTTGATGAACACTTAACATAACCTTGATGAACATTCAACATAACCTTGATGAACACTTAACATAGCCTTGATGAACATTCAATATAACCTTGATGAACACTTAACATAACCTTGAAGAACATTCAACATAACCTTGATGAACACTTAATATAGCCTTGATGAACACTCAACACAGCCTTAATGAACATTCAATATAACCTTGATGAACACTTTCTGTTTAACTCTCAATATAGCCTAAAAAGTTGCAAACACTTAATATAACCTCAACATTCGAACACTCAATATAACATTGATGAACACTCGAACATAACCTTGATGAACACTCAACACAGCTTAATGAACACTCAACACAGCTTAATGAACACTCAACACAGCCTTAATGAACACTCAATATAACCTTGATGAACACTCAACACAGCTTAATGAACACTCAACACAGCCTTAATGATTACTCAACATAACCTTGATGAACACTCAACATAACCTTGATGAACACTCGAACATAACCTTGATGAACACTCAACACAGCCTTAATGAACACATAATATAACATTGATGAACACTCAACATAACCTTGGTGAACACTCAACACAGCTTAATGAACACTCAACACAGTCTTAATGAACACTCAATATAGCCTTGATGAACACTTAACATAACCTTGATGAACATTCAATATAACCTTGATGACACTTAACATAGCCTTGATGAACATTCAATATAACCTTGATGAACATTCAATATAACCTTGATGAACATTCAATATAACCTTGATGAACACTTAACATAGCCTTGATGAACATTCAATATAACCTTGATGAACACTTAACATAACCTTGATGAAAATTCAACATAACCTTGATGACACTTAACATAGCCTTGATGAACATTCAATATAACCTTGATGAACATTCAATATAACCTTGATGAACACTTAACATAGCCTTGATGAACATTCAATATAACCTTGATGAACACTTAACATAACCTTGATGAACATTCAATATAACCTTGATGAACACTTTCTGTTTAACACTCAATATAGCCTAAAAAGTTGCAAACACTTAATATAACCTCAACATTCGAACACTCAATATAACATTGCTGAACACTCGAACATAACCTTGATGAACACTCAACATCACCTTGATGAACACTCAACACAGCTTAATGAACACTCAACACAGCCTTAATGAACACTCAACATAACCTTGATGAACACTCAACACAGCTTAATGAACACTCAACACAGTCTTAATGAACACTCAACATAACCTTGATGAACACTCGAACATAACCTTGATGAACACTCGAACATAACCTTGATGAACACTCAACACAGCCTTAATGAACACATAATATAACATTGATGTCACCGAACATAACCTTGGTGAACACTCAACACAGCTTAATGAACACTCAACACAGTCTTAATGAACATTCAATATAACCTTGATGAACACTTTCTGTTTAACACTCAATATAGCCTAAAAAGTTGCAAACACTTAATATAACCTCAACATTCGAACACTCAATATAACATTGCTGAACACTCGAACATAACCTTGATGAACACTCAACATCACCTTGATGAACACTCAACACAGCTTAATGAACACTCAACACAGCCTTAATGAACACTCAACATAACCTTGCTGAACACTCAACACAGCTTAATGAACACTCAACACAGTCTTAATGAACACTCAACATAACCTTGATGAACACTCGAACATAACCTTGATGAACACTCGAACATAACCTTGATGAACACTCAACACAGCCTTAATGAACACATAATATAACATTGATGTCACTCAACATAACCTTGGTGAACACTCAACACAGCTTAATGAACACTCAACACAGTCTTAATGAACACTCAATATAGCCTTGATGAACACTTAACATAACCTTGATGAACATTCAATATAACCTTGATGACACTTAACATAGCCTTGATGAACATTCAATATAACTTTGATGAGCATTCAACATAACCTTGATGAACACTTAACATAGCCTTGATAAACATTCAATATAACCTTGATGAACACTTTCTGTTTAACACTCAATATAGCCTAAAAAGTTGCAAACACTTAATATAACCTCAACATTCGAACACTCAATATAACATTGATGAACACTGGAACATAACCTTGATGAACACTCAACATCACCTTGATGAACACTCAACACAGCTTAATGAACACTCAAGACAGCCTTAATGAACACTCAATATAACCTTGATGAACACTCAACACAGCTTAATGAACACTCAACACAGCGTAATGAACACTCAACATAACCTTGATGAACACTCAAAACAGCTTAATGAACACTCAACACAGCCTTAATGATTACTCAACATAACCTTGATGAACACTCAACATAACCTTGATGAACACTCGAACATAACCTTGATGAACACTCGTACATAACCTTGATGAACACTTAACACAGCCTTAATGAACACATAATATAACATTGATGAACACTCAACATAACCTTGGTGAACACTCAACACAGCTTAATGAACACTCAACACAGTCTTAATGAACACTCAATATAGCCTTGATGAACACTTAACATAACCTTGATGAACATTCAATATAACCTTGATGACACTTAACATAGCCTTGATGAACATTCAATATAACCTTGATGAGCATTCAATATAACCTTGATGAACACTTAACATAGCCTTGATGAACATTCAATATAACCTTGATGCACACTTAACATAACCTTGATGAACATTCAACATAACCTTGATGAACACTTAACATAGCCTTGATGAACACTTAACATAACCTTGATGAACATTCAATATAACCTTGATGAACACTTAACATAGCCTTGATGAACACTTAACATAACCTTGATGAACATTCAATATAACCTTGATGAACATTCAATATAACCTTGATGAACACTTAACATAGCCTTGATGAACACTTAACATAACCTTGATGAACATTCAATATAACCTTGATGAACACTTAACATAGCCTTGATGAACACTTAACACAGCTTAATGAACACTCACCATAACCTTGATGAACACTCAACATAACCTTCATGAACACTCAACATAACCTTGATGAACACTCAATATATCATTGGTGAATACTCAATATAACCTTGATGAACACTTAATATAGCATTGATGAACACTCAATATAACCTTGATGTACATTCAATATAACCTTTATGAACAATGAACACTTAACATAACATTGATGAACACTCAATATAGCCTTGATGAACACTCAACATAACCTTGATGAACACTCAACATTGATGAACACTCAACATAACCTTGATGAACACTCAACATAACCTTAATGAACACTCAATATAACAACGATGAACACTTAACATAACCTTGATGAACACTTAACATAACCTTGATGAACACTCAATATAGCAACGATGAACACTTAACATAACCTTGATGAACACTCAACACAGCCTTAATGAACACTCAACTTAACATTGATGAACACTCAACTTAACATTGATGAACACTCAACATAACATTGATGAACACTCAACTTAACATTGATGAACACTCAACACAGCCTTATTGAACACTCAACACAGCCTTAATGAACACTCAACATAACATTGATGAACACTCAACTTAACATTGATGAACACTCAACATAACATTAATGAACACTCAACACAGCCTTAATGAACACTCAACATAACATTGATGAACACTCAACATAACCTTGATGAACACTCAACACAGCTTGATGAACACTCAACATAACATTAATGAACACTCAACACAGCCTTAATGAACACTCAACATAACATTGATGAACACTCAACACAGCTTAATGAACACTCAACATAACATTGATGAACACTCAACACAGCTTGATGAACACTCAACATAACATTAATGAACACTCAACACAGCCTTAATGAACACTCAACATAACATTGATGAACACTCAACTTAACATTAATGAACACTCAACACAGCCTTAATGAACACTCAACATAACATTGATGAACACTCAACACAGCTTAATGAACACTCAACATAACCTTGATGAACACTCAACACAGCTTGATGAACACTCAACATAACATTAATGAACACTCAACACAGCCTTAATGAACACTCAACATAACATTGATGAACACTCAACTTAACATTAATGAACACTCAACACAGCCTTAATGAACACTCAACACAGTCTTAATGAACACTCAATATAACCTTGATGAACACTTAACATAACCTTGATGAACATTCAACACAGCTTAATGAACACTCAACATAACATTGATGAACACTCAACATAACATTAATGAACACTCAACACAGCCTTAATGAACACTCAACATAACATTGATGAACACTCAACACAGCCTTAATGAACACTCAACTTAACATTAATGAACACTCAACACAGCCTTAATGAACACTCAACTTAACATTAATGAACACTCAACATAACATTGATGAACACTCAACACAGCCTTAATGAACACTCAACATAACATTGATGAACACTCAACTTAACATTAATGAACACTCAACACAGCCTTAATGAACACTCAACATAACATTAATGAACACTCAACACAGCCTTAATGAACACTCAACATAACATTGATGAACACTCAACACAGCCTTAATGAACACTCAACATAACATTGATGAACACTCAACACAGCCTTAATGAACACTCAACTTAACATTAATGAACACTCAACATAACATTGATGAACACTCAACTTAACATTGATGAACACTCAACACAGCCTTAATGAACACTCAACATAACATTAATGAACACTCAACACAGCCTTAATGAACACTCAACTTAACATTAATGAACACTCAACTTAACCTTGATGAACACTCAACACAGCCTTAATGAACACTCAACTTAACATTGATGAACACTCAACTTAACATTGATGAACACTCAACACAGCCTTAATGAACACTAGGCACTCAAAACAGTATGCTGTTATTCTTAAGATGCATTACAATGTGTTAACTCTTTTATTTGCTTTTAAGATAGACAGAAATCTGATTACTAATTCCAAGATGTTATGTTTGTTGATTTCTACCAAATTAACCCAAAATAACCAGCTATAAAATTTATTTTTGTTTAACAAAATTTAAAATTTAAAAAAATCAAATTATAAAGCAGTGACTCTGTATTATATGCCACTGATAAAAGTTAACAATTTATTCTTCACAGATAAGGTAAAGTGACAATACCATTACATTATAATAAGGATGATGATAAAATTTCACTTTTATTCTCTGTTACGTAACCAGATACATGTATTACTTCAGAGGTAACTATTTTGATCATGGCTTACAGCTGTCTAGAGACATGCTGTGTTTCTACTTAACACAGGGCTGTAAAAATTATTTTTAATCTGGGATTCATTTTCCTTTGTATGGTGCAATTTTATTTTTACAAATGTGTTTTACGATAATTATACAGAGGGAATACTAACATAAAATACAAAATTTAATTAGATTAAGTGATTAAAACAGGATTTTGCGTCCATTCCAGATTCATTTCACTTATATCATAATGTCACCAGCAAAGATGAAGTAAACAATGCTTGATGACAATATGTAGTTGTATTATAATAGTAATACTTGTGTTTTGATATTGACTTACAGCCGTCTAGAGACATGCTGTGGTACACTTAACATGGGGCTTTAAAAATTATTTTTAATCTGGGATGCATTTTCCTTTTTACTTTTGTACAAATTTATTTTGCAGTAATTGTACAGAGGTATTAGTAACATAAAGTACAGGATTTAATTAGATTAAGTGATTAAAACAGGGATGTGGCATCTCATTCCAGATTAATCTCACTTATATCATAATGTCACCAGCACAGATGAATTGAAATATGCTGATGGCAATGTTGATAAATTGTTGAATAGGGTTTTAGGCTCAAATCAACAATATTTTATTTATATTGAGGCATCACCAACTATAGTTGAAGTAAAAAGACAATTTGACCATTGCAGGACCAAATGGCTTTTATTTCTATTGGTAAAAAAAGTTTCTACCTATTTTCAATTCTTGGTCGAGCCTTAAGCCCTAAACATATAATTAAGATGTGCACAAAATTATGGCATAGTTGACAATGCATACATAGATTCTGTAACTGAAGAATATACATTTAATCTTATCTGATGTCTCAAAACTTGGAGTAATAGCTGTTACAAATATATATACAGCAAAATCTTGTTAAAATGCTCCTCTATAACTTTGTCACCTCCCAGATCACTTAATTTGAAGTACCAAAGTCTATTTCTTTTTCTTAAAAGTCTTCGTTGATTTATAATACCCCTTAATAATGCAAATATTTGATTGTTGGCAATGACACAAAATTTCACTGTATATGCATGTACAACTGTAGAAGAAATTAAAGATTGGTGAGTGTCATACACAATGCAAGTCTCTACCTTTTTGTAATAATATCTGCACCTTCACCTATAGCTGACGGCATCTCAATATAAGCGAAATATTCTTGACTGGGATGTTAAACACCATTACTCACTCTAAAGATATATTTATGGTCATATGACTAGGATCAAGAAAGTGAACAATCAAATGAATTGACAAAATTTTGAAAAAATTAGCAAATTTGAAAATTGCATGCAAACATTTCATGTTAAACTTTACTATAGTTGAACAATAAATCAAACGAGTGAGTGGATTTGATTTCATGTTCCAGTCAAGATTATTTCACTTATATCAATTTGTCCTAGAAATATATAATTATACAATGTACTTATGACAATGGACAATTAGGGTTATTTTCTGTGCTATACAGTGGTTCAACGCCTCATTAAACAAAGTGGAGTGGAGTAATATAGTCTTTCACCTCAGTCAAGATTCTTTCACTAGAGGTGGACAGTTCTGGGACTGCAGAGGAAACCAGGGTATGCAAGAAAACCACCAACCTTTGGCAACCATTCTGTCAAATGTTCTCCACTAATGAGATTTGAACCTAGCAGCTAGAAGCCAATCTGTAAGTTTGTGCTTTAGACCATTTGACCACAGAGGCCTGGTCTCGTCATAAAGATGTAAGAAAAATTAGAAAATAACAAGAAGACTTTGTCATTTAGAATTTAAATATATTTATTTACATATTATATTGATGTATATTTAACTGTATGTAGACATACAGCTATTCCATATAACATACACATATAAACCTTATCCAATGATTAACTTTAGACGTTTGTAATACTGAGGTCTAAGGGGAGATAACTCAATATATATTGTGTATAAAAGTATAAGCTTTGTTATTTGATATGACATAGTTTAATGAATGATATGTCTGTAATATTTGATAATGCTTAATTAAAGGAATGACTTTCTCATAAAAAAATATTGTCAGTATAAATATATACTATCTAAGTTTCCATTCCTAGTAGCCAAAATGAACATTAGCTACTAATTTCTAAGAAATTCTGTAGCCTATCAAAAAGTAACATATTTCAGCAAATTTGTGAAACAATAATACTTCAGGACCATTTTTTACAATTTTTTAAAATTTGGCCACTAATAATTTTAAATATATGGAAACTTAGACTATACTATTACTAGACTAAAAAAATTAATTAACCACAGAGAAGACTTGGTGTATCTTGCTACTTTTCATTGAATAACCAACCAGTGCTAATTATTTTCTTTTCTTTTTTTAAATTGCAGAAAAATAAATTTGAGTGGATGAAATGAACTCAATTGTATTGTGGTCATGCAGAATGTAATTTACTACAGAATAATAGATTTATTTTTGAGACCTAGAGGAAACACTGGATAAAATATTTCCAAATTTCATTTCTCTAATTGTGGCATATATATTTTTTTGTGTTTATATTTTAAAAAAAAACTTGTCTGCATCATGCTATAATTTAGTCAATATGGATAATCTAAAAACAAACCAAACCATGGAAAAAATTGTGGTTACTTCAAAGATAAGCAGGTAGATACACCAAAAATCAAGGTATTTATACATGTATGTTTGTGTATGGAAAAAGAACAACAATTAGAGGTACAAAGAAAAGAGAAAAAGGAAGGAAGAAAATGAAGAATAAAGATGTAAGAAAAAGTAAGAAAGTTGAAAGAAAATAATACACATAACACTTCATTATATGTGAAGAGTTTGAATGAGTATTTTAATAACCATATAATCAGCTAAAATTCTATACTTGGAATGAGATCAAATTCTGGATTTTATTTCCGGAATTTTTTTTTATAAAGCTACATAGGTAACAATGTTGCATAATACATACACAATTAATGGACTTTCACTTCGAGACAGTTGATATGCTTAAGAAAAAATATTTCTCGACTAGAACATTTCTGGTGGATATGTTTTGACAAATTTATAATATTCTTACTTTAATTTATAAAAAATATATATATTTCTTGTGAGTGAAAATGAAATTTAAAAATAAGATGCAAAATTTTATATAAAGCTGACATGTAAAAAGCAAAATTAATTGGCAAAATTTTTAAATAAAATTGGCATTAAAATAATATTGCAACTTAAAAATTAAACTTTTGATTGATTCTGCAAAATTTCATATATCAAAATTTCACAAAAAATGGCAAAAATATACAAATATCAAAATTTCACAAAAAAGGCAAAAAATGAAAAACCCGTATAACATAAAACATTGACTTAAAAATCTAGTACTAAAACCAATAATTCAACCTACATTTTCTGTATAATAAATACAGCAGCTACTGAGACATCAGTGTTCCACATACATATAAAATTTTATCAAAAAACATTGGAAAATTGCACATGATGATTTTGACATTTTCAAATTAATGAATGAATACCAATAATAACTTAACCTATTGGTCTATATATTGCTGTTTATAAAATTACAAATTGCAACATAAAATTAATGCTGTGAGTAAAATTTGATGATTAACAAAAATCAATGATGTGAAAACTTAGTGAGACTGAAATTTTAAAACCTATTCATTTCTAAAATACATTTGTATATAAAAAAATATCTGAGATCCTTCTTAAAATGCTTGCATTTATTTGTTATGTCAATATTGCTCACAATAAAAAATATAAAATAGTAAATACTGAGACACAAAACTGTGACAGGAGCTACACAACTTAAGAAAACCAAGGCTGAACGGAGATGTATTTCCAACCCTTCACAGGAGTCTAAAGAATTTCACTACATATTTTTACAGAAAAACAAAATATTATAGCACCATCTGTGATAGCAAAATTAACAAAAATTTACAAAATATTTTACAAAATTTAACAAAATTCCACTATAGTAACTTGTTATAATTAATATTCATTTTTTTATTTCTCTCTCTCTCTCTTTCTTGCTTGCTCACTCACTTTCTTTCTCTCAGGTTTCAAAAACATACATCACATCTTGTGTACATACTGTAAATTGGGAAATTTTTGCGATCGTTTTATTTTTGCATAAATTCGCGAGTGAAAAAAGTCTCGCGAAAAATAAGCAGTAATTACAATTATAACTAGAGTCGCAATCATGCGAAAATTAAAAGACGCGAATAAATATTAAAGTGTGTTCACGCAAAAATTAGATGACGTGAAAATTTCCCAATTTAAAGTATCAACAATATACTAATGAATTTTATTTCTAACTTGCACTAAACACACACTCTCTATTTTGAAACTCAAAATTTCCTTTCTAATCTCAAATCTCTCTGGTTTTTACCTGACTAGCATAAGATGGGTACAACCATATATTTTAAACGAGTCCTACATACTTGTGACATGCACACATCACATCCACAATCAAACAACACATCAAACACAAATTCCATAAAGACAAAATACTGTAATTGAGCAAATTAAAATCCTTAGAGATTTCTCTAAATAAGGAAAAGCGCATTAAGCTTTTCTTATCAAAAAAATATTTGGACCCATAACAATTATTGGTCCCAAAATAATATAAAATTCACTTTATTTCCCACACAACAATAATCTTCCCACAATGCATAACCCTCAATCAAAATAAAAAAAAATAAAGAACCATGATCAATGTAAAATCATGATTATTTAAATGTTTGTCAATCTTAAGATGTCACATAATTTTTATATAACAATCTAAATCGAAACATACAAAAGACCATGATCAATGTAAAATCATGATCATTTAAATGTTTGTCAATCTCAAGATGTCACATAATTTTTATATAACAATCTAAATCGAAACATACAAAAGACCATGATCAATGTAAAATCATGATCATTGAAATGTTTGTCAATCTCAAGATGTCACATAATTTTTATATAACAATCTCAATCAAAACACACAAAAGACCATGATCCATGTAGGAGCATGATCATTTAAATGTTTGTCGATCCTGATATGCCACATAGTATGATAACAATATAACACTTTTAAACATGTTTTGTAGTTCTAATTCTACTGAAAGCACTTGTTTGTGTACTGGTAAAGTCTATGTGTTAAATCACCATGGCCACTCTCTACTACGTCTTCCTGACCGACTACGTCGGATACGGGTGATGACAATAGGTGATGGTTTATCATCTTCATAGGGAAAATTATCAGCCTGTGGCCTCTGAAAAATACAGAAATCATAAATTATTATAAGAAATAATGAAAATGCAGAAGTTGTGTGCGTATAACACATTTTTGATCGAAAACTTTATTTATCACTAACCAAACAAAAATTATGAATTAACTTACATGGAATCATCACAGGGAATGAAAATCCTATTGAGGATATGCCATTGTATCAAGAAATTTTCAGTTATTTGCAACAAGACATAATTTAATCTCTGAGATATCATATTAATCTAAAACAAATTTGAAGTGAGGGCATTATTTTCTGGATTATTCACATTGTAATGGAGAAATTTGCTTAAAAAATGAAGGACACAATTGCCTTTTCAAAACAAATGGAAGAACAATTACAGTCTTTTTTCAATCAGTCAGTGAATTACAACATTCTTACTTATTTTTGTAACATTGGAAGAAAGTGGCAACTTTAGGACTTAATCAAAATATATAAACTATTAATTGCACAAATATCTAACTTAAAGCACTTACCTGACACAGAATAGATCTAGGTTTAACAGGCTCTTTAATTGGTGTATGATGAACTTCATCTAGTTTCTCCAACTTTTCATCCCAAATAATTCTAGAGGCTGACTTTGGAGCTAAAAAATATAAATATAAAACATTAAAGCACTGACAGTAGGATAGCCAACCCGGCCAGCGCATTGATTCATCAAACAAAATTTCACGCGCAGACAAAGTGAAAAAAATTGTCAAAAATTTGAATTCACTTGAGGCGGTAAAATTACACAATATTTATTTCACTGCGAGTTTTTAATACTATTTGTAGTATTTTATCGTCTTTTGAGGACAAAAGTAAGTCATTAAAGACGATTTTTATCAAAGTCAGTGAGAATTTAACATTTAAATCGTAATTGAATGTTAGGCACCGGCGAAAAATTGAAAATTGAAACTTTAAAAATATCATTCTGTGTACGCAGTTCCTCATGCACCAAAGATGTTTTTACATGAACGGAAAGAACTTTTTCTCACGGTTATTTTTGATGTATCATTTGTCAAATAATTTTCTTTACACAAAAACGTACCAGTTTCAAATGTCGAAAAAATCGATGACATTGCCGGATTCTCGATCATGGGCCGCCCCCTTTCCGGCTAATTTGACACAGAAAATGCTAAGACAGCTTCCTTATTGTATGTAATGTATAAATTTGATAATCGAGAGACGCTGTGGATATATTTTTGTTGAAATAAAGTAAGTTTTTTCCTTAAAAATATTGTATTTTCTCTACATTTCTCGTCTACTCTGCCGATTTTTGGAAACTACTTCCAGTCGGACATATTTGATTAGCATTCGTCCCGCTTCGATCACAATTTTAGCATGCAGAAAATGTCATCGTGTATTTTGGACAAAATAGTCAAGCTTTTTTGCCTTATTTGTCATGTATGGTCGATCTGCATGGCTGCCGAACACATTAGATATGCATGTGTTCTAATTTTACCCATATGGACTCGGGATCTGTACAAATACAGTGTACAGTGCAACCTGCTCATGTAGGGCTAGTTAGGGACTCAGAATTACTGAAAATTACCAACTGATTTTGCTTTGCTGGCAAAATATAAACAGGACCTGTCTGTCATATCAGTACATATCATTGGATAAATAAGCTAATATCATTAAAAAGGGTTAGACTGGATTTTTCTTTATGAAATTTTCCCAAAATGAGGAAACATCTCCCATGTTAGTTTAGCCAGAGTCAACACAACATTGGTTTTTATTATTTGAATTTTGTTTCTGTTCTGATGCCAATAACCCCGGCATTATTATTTTAGTACAATTTAGACATGAAAAGTTGATTATTTGCTTCATTAAAAGTTTTAAGTCAACTTGACATAGCACAAATAACATTTAAAATAGACTATGTGGAAGTAGGAAATAGGAAAAGTGAATACTATCATGTGGATTTCATTTGACTTGGTTAAAAATTTAACTCCATATTATAATGATTAAATACAGATCTGTAAAATATTTAGGAATTTCAGTAATTTCTGTAAAATTGTAAAATTCTAATAAATAAATATCACCTTCTTTTAGGAAAATTCAAGGGAACTGGTTTGATAATAGCATTAAGAAATAAGTTGATGCAAATGCAGTGAAATTCATGACACAGTGTATCCAAATGGGCATTATTAGTTTGTAAGAATTCAAAATAATTGTAACACACTAGGCCTATTCCAGATTTATTGATTTATCAGTTAAATTTAGAATTGATTGGTTGGTATACACACCCCATTCAAGATTATTTCAATTATAATCAGGTAAACCAATGGCTTCTAAATTCGAGTATGGGCCACTTAATGTTTACACATTTAAGCCATTTAGTACTGTTACAAATTCTTTTATGAAGTGAGCTGGCCCCAAACTCAAAATATTCAGGCTTCATCCCTGAGGTAAATCACACCCCTCAACAAGAGAACTGGCAAACTTTCTGACATAGTAAGATTTTAACCTATGCTGTTACCTGTATGCTACACTTCAGGCAAGGGTGCATGAAAAGCATTTCATGTGGTGAAAAAGAGGTATGCAGTATCAAGAGAAGCATTCAATTTATAAATGTGTAATGGTATATAATTCCCAGTATGTTAAGGATATTGATATGTGTTGATTTTTTTAATTCTATGTAAAATGAAACATTCATAAATGGCTGATGATATCTAATTCCTAGTGTATTAAAGATATTGTTATGTTTTAATTTTACATGAAATGAGACATTCAGCATTATTACAATTTACAAAGTTGGTTTAGACACACATAATGCATTTTTCTTTGAAAAATGTTCCATTATGTGTAAATAGTAATAACCATGAGTGTTCATTCTAGGATTTTTTCAGATGGGTTAATTTCTAATAAAATTCCTCTAATAACAATTTGAACAACATCAATGATTTTGCATACATCTAATGTTTGATGTGACTTGTAGTCTTTTAGGCTGATGTAAAAGCCTTTGTAATGAAGTATTTAAAAGTTTCATATAATGTAGCTTTTATATATGACAATGCTGTCAATATTTTGAACTTGCATTTGAAATCTAATTTCAAATGTGGCCAACTATGGCCTTTACAATGGTGCCATTTGGCAAAATAAAGGATCAACAGCCCCTTTCCAGAATGAACACTGCCATATGATCCCATAGTTTTTGATTTATTTGTAAATGATTTATCTATTTATCACAGCCAGAACAACTAGAAAGTACCTGTCCCCCAAAAAATCACCTGTTTGTGTAGTTTCTAAATTAAATTTGATAATTTAGACAATTTTAGTCCTTTTAAATGCTATTATGGCCCACTTGTCATTCATTTAACAAACAACAATATGACAAAATTTCTAACTATCTGCCTGTTTATAAATTTTTCTAACTTTTAGTATTCAATATCTTTTATTTTTTAAATGTTAATTTTGTTCATATAAAAATATTTGTTTTATTTTCCAAAAAATATCTGAGGTTACTTTCCATGGTACCCATGCCACATTTCATGTTAGTACCTTGAGAAAGACAAAATGCACTTATTTTGATCTCTTTTATGTATTTACCCTATTTATCATCACTAACCTGCTCAACATACTGTGTCCCAGCTCTAACTTATTTCTCTGTAGAAGGTCTGATTTATTTATTTATTTATTATCATCTCTAACCTGCTAGACATTTTGTAACCTGTTCAACATACTGTGTCCCAGCTCTAACTTATTTCTCTGTAAAATTCTGATTTATTTATTCATTTATTTATTTATTTATTAACAACTGCTGACATATTGTGTCCCAGCTCTAACTTATTTCTCAATTTAATTTCTTAATTATTTATTTATTTATTAACTGAGCACTGACATATTGTATCCCAGTTCTAAATTATTTCTCTGAACAATTTCTGATTTATTTATTTATTTATTATCATCACTAACCTGCTAGACATTTTGTAACCTGCTCAACATACTGTGTCCCAGCTCTAACTTATTTCTCTGTAGAAATTCTGATTTATTTATTTATTTATTTATTTATCATTTATTTTTTTTAATGTAGGCCCTATTTATTTATTCCTGTTGGGGTCCTAAAGTATCTCCATCAACAAACATGTCATATGATGTGTGCCAGATGAGGATGCCTGTTGCAAAAAAAAAAATCGATAAATACAGTACAGACCTGTACAAAGTTTAGCACCCAGCTAACGAATTAGTGCCGACAGTCCATATTGGTTCCTCGTTTGGTGTTTATATCGACAGCAGTTGCCATCTATCTCTTGGCAGCTTTTCGACCGCTACCTTTCCATACCTTGGGCACTCGGCAGTCGAGCTTTGACTTCTTTTGGTTAGCTTAGTGTTAAACTTTCGACAGGTCTGTACTGTACATTGCGTGTACTGTGTATACAGTAGACAGTTGACCTATATATTTGACACGGGAACGTTGTTTTACGTCACTACGTTAGAACAATGTTTATCAAGGTCGCGGCCATATTTGTTTTTCATTGACAACAAGACGTACTGAAATCATGCTGTTGGATTTTTGCGATTTTCGCATATTTAACCCTCATGCACCAGGTACGATAACTTACTGGCGTATACTGTAATAATTTTCTGACATTGTATTAAAATTTCTAGGAAAATTATTCTTTACACAAAAAACGTACCAGTTTCAAAAATGGAGAAGAAATTTCTGTTGATTTCAAGAGAAATCGGTTATCGTCGGGATATCAGTAATTTTAAATAAATGTGGCATTTTATCTCGGACTTTTGATACATGTAGAAAGTTTAGTTAATTCATCACACGCTTGCATCATATTCGTAGCTAAAAATGTTAATTTTATGGTATAAAAAGATTCTGAAAATGGCGAATTTTTTTCGGGTTCAGACACTTGCCAAAAATAATCCCTTTTTATTTACCGCGGAAGGTCTCAAATTTTAAAACCAACGCACATTTTGGACTTGGCTATCCTACTGTGAGTAATTAATATTTAATAAGCCTATTGACCATGATATACAGAAATTATCTTTTTCGAAACTCATGATGTCCAAGTAATTTCTGCAGAAGTTTATTATTTATTTTTTCTGACTTTCAACTTGAAAATGTTTTGGTTCACATATTCCACACAATATTTCTTCAATACCATGTGAGAAAAGTTTTTTTTTTATTTCAAAAGAGATATAACCTTCAGAAAATCACAAATTTCTATATACAATGTCATATACTGTTTTGTATCAAGGGAGGTAACTTTGTCTTTTTCTTGGTTAACTTGACAGTTAACATGAAACCTTGATGTTTTGTTTGCTACTGAAATGATGAGAAGAAAAAACCTGTGTGGAGTGGTCTTAAGGAATTTTATGCTTCATTCAAGATTGATTCACTTATATAGACAGTAAGACTAAGAGAAAACCAAATGAACTGAAAGACTTTTCACATTAAAAAACTCCAGATTTTGATTTAAACCTTGGCAGTAAGAGATGATGTGATCCCCAATCAACATTTTAAAGCACTCTGAGGCCATGATTATGACAAGTAGATACTTACGAGGGAAATGTTTGATAATCATCTGGGACTCTGACTTATTCAAATATCTGACCATTCTCTGACCGTTACAAATCGTGTGAAGCTTGGTAATGGTATCTATCTCTTGCTCAGACTGAAAAATGTAAAGAAAAATATTAAGATTGAAAATTTCTGTATGTGTATGCATGAAACAAGGTATATAAGAGCTTCATTTAAGACATCTATGACTGAGATTTCTGACAGAATACCAGGTGGTGATTGAAATCTAAAACTGTTTAAAAACCTTTAATTTAATTCAATTTCCATTTAATTAAAAATGTCCCTATATTATACTGTGTATTAAAAAGCATTAGCACAAGGTGCTTCAAACTCTGCAAACAATTTCAACTAAATTCATTGGATTCTACCCATTACTGGTGTGCAGGCAATATAATTGCATGTATTTGACCCGTAAAAAGCATAAAATTGAACATTTGAATTAATAAATTGAAGTTAAAATTTGACAATTTCTGTTAAAACTTCAATTCCATCTTCCACCAAAAGGGTCTCTTTTCATAAATAATCCTTTAGCAAAATGTTCTAAATTTAATTTTTTTTCTCATTAAATTATTTACCAGTATAGAAGCTGGACGACTATCACAACACAAATGTGTACTGGATTCTTTAGTTTTCTCTTCAATGATAGCAGGATCAGGAATGGTTGGTAGTGTCTGAAATTACAAAACATACATATTTTAACATACAATATGAATAAGTGCAATTGTTTTGGTATAACTGGTCATGGTATGAAAAGGTTGTATGACATGGTATGAATTTGACAGATTCGGGTATGAAATGGGAAAACTGGGTATGATAGTCATGGTATGAAATGGTTATAAGTGAAGGCTTATGAATCACACTGCATTTCAATGCATACTTAAAGTGTATGATTTTCTCTAGGTACTCTGATTTCCCCCTCTATCACATAATTTGATGCATCAAATATGTGAAAAATCAAGACTTAGGCACAAAACAGCTATGTTTCCATTCCTGGTAGCCAAAATCGCCATTAGCTACAGGCTGAGAAATATTTCAAAAAGTTACCTATTTTTGCAAATTTGTGAACAAGATACTTCAAAAATTTAGAAAACTTGGCTACTTTATATATCATCTTTAATTACCTTATTCTGATCTCTAGATAAACTATGGATTTTCTCTTTCAGTATGGCTTCTTGTTGTTTCAGTTTTTCTAGCTCTATTTTCTTTTGATGAAGTTCTAACAACTTATTGTCTTCTGGTAAGGACTCTTCTGGTTCAGCTGAAATTACAATACCAATACAGAGTTAAATATATTTCTATGTATTTGTAAAACTTTTAAGATTGATCATTATTGATGGAGTAGATTGATTTAATGTTATTGGTGAAGTGGTAGGAATGGCTCTATTAATGAGCCTAAATCATTAAACTTGCTAAACGACACATTTTCTAAAACTGGCATATTAAAACAAAGCCATGGTGAGAAAACATTGTTTTTAAAGTTATTTCAGTTACAATTTCTTACTTAACTAGCTGTAAAAGTCAAGCGTGTAAATATATATAACTGATTGATGTTTCATCTGTTTTTTGTTGTTTTTGTTTTTTTAAATTTAGGAAATCTGTAATCAACAAGCTAAGCTTCCATTGCTGGTAGCCAAAATAGTCATTGGTCACTTATTTCTAAAAACATTCTTTCAAAAAGAAACCTACATGTATTTTACCAAATTTGTGTTAAAAAAACCTTCAAAAGGACTATATTTTCACAAATTTTGGAACATTGGCTACTTATGATATTAAATATGGGGAAAGATAGAACAAGAGTTGATTAATCTAACAGGCAGTGGAAGCTCAGTGTAGCTTATCAATTAATCGGTCATCTGGCCGGTTTTCACATTCCTTAGCTAAGATTTTCCTTAAATATTGCAAAATTTGAAATCAATATAATTTTATTAATTTTCAAGATATTTTGGAATTTAAGGTGTCATTTTTAAGATCACTTCTAGATTAAAACATTTGCATTTAGTTTTGAAAAAATATTCAATAATATTTCGCAAAAGAGATTACAAAAATTTGCTAAATTTAAGTTAAGGAAAATCTTAGCTAAGGAATGATTGTGAAACTGGGGCCTGTGATTTGAGTAACTTATAATACTAAAGGTAACTTACGACTCTTGATTTTTCTGGTAGTAGCTTTAACAGTCTGGTAAGGTTCTGGTACAAACTTGGCTACAGTGAGTTCAGTACTGTTGTCGTTAAAATCTGGACTAAGGGTCTCTTCATCGGATAATGATAATGAAGAATTGGAATCTTGTTCACCAGAATTGTCCAAACACGATGACGAGAGAGACGAGTCACTTTCTTCACTAAAATAAATCCCAATAATTTTATCACACAAGTCCTTTTCATTAACCTCCCTATTTTGTTTGAGTAAAGATTTTGTCGACACTTCATCAGGATTGCTATCATAGCCGTTGTTTTCTATCCAAAAAGCTGTTTTCTGCATCGCTTGTTCAACGTCAACTAAACTCTTTGATGTATCCAACTCACTAATGTCACATGATGTTCTTATAGCAGTATTTGAATTCTTATAACTTCCTGTATTAGTTGTTCGCATTCCAGGAACGGTCTTAATTCTTGGTTTACGTACTCCACCAACATCACTTGCACTTCGTTTCAAATGTTTATTTCCCCGATTTGACGGCACATTCACATAATCAGGCTCAGCAGATTTGTACACTAACTCGTCCTTTTGTAATAAATCCTCTGAGAAGGACACCACATTTTGACGATCTTTTGATGACTTCTTACTGATGCTACTAGTTGAACAATTAAAATCATCTGTGTAACTAATTCGAGGTCGCCTAACCACATGATTTGACTCACAAACACTACGATTAACATCTGAATTCTGATTCACTGATTTACAAGAAACGAATGCACTTTCTCCTTTTTTTGGAAGATTCGACAGCGATGTTGTCACAGGAAGTGGTGTTGAAGTGACTTGACGACTCTGTTTACATTTGACAGGTTTTGGACTTATACACTTATGCGAACTGTTCAAACTTATTCTACTGGAGTTCAATTTCTGTTGCGAGTTATTCAAACTAATTTTGCTGATATTCCACTGTGGATATGAACCATTCAAACTAACTTTACTTGTGTTCAACTGTTGTGAGTTATTCAAACTAACTTTGCTGGTGTTATGTTTCTGTTGAGATTTCTTAGAATTTCCTATTTTACTTGAAGACTTGTCAAACTTTCCAGTCAACTTTTTCATAAAACTACTAGTACTTGCTAATCTGCCTAACTTGCTGGAACTTGATGATTTCTTCTCGGATTTGCTGGCTTTCTTCACAAGCTTCTTTGATTTCCCACTTTTAACACTACTTGTATTCACACTATTATTCAGTAAAGATCTATTTACAATTGCACTACTTTGTCTGGAGTGATTCAGAAAACTGTTCTGGGAAGTGGGAAAATAGCACTTTGAATCCTCAAAAGAGTCCGAGCAGTCACTGGAATCAGAATCATAACTATTTCCATCTCGAGAATCCCGTCTACGATAATCCGAGTCAGAATCAGAACTATGAGGTTGTTTAGAGGATGTCGATCGGCGATCTACTTCATCGTGTCCGAGTCAGAGTCAGAACAAGAATCACAACTGTCACAACTACAGGAAGAACAGTCACTTAAGGTTCCAAATGAGACTGAGGAATTATTATGCACATTTTCAGAATTATCTCCCCACATTTGTTGTTTCTGTCTCGGGTTCTTCAGTAATGAATCGTCTTCTGTGAGCGATGGAGCACGTCCGGCAAATTTTTTCACATTTTCTTGATGAAGCAAGTTCTTACTCATGTCTTTTTCGTTTAATCCATATTAGGTAACATAGATGATGATAAATGACAATCAATCCCACTATCTATACTGACTGTTCTCTTATTGTCCACTAAAACAGCTTCTAAACTAGATACACACTTCTGATTGAGGAGGAATCAATACTACAGTTATCTCCCTTATTTATGATCTCGCGAGCAGACATAGTCCAAAACTTCGTCTTCAACTATTAAAGGTCCTAATTGCTGAGTATCTTTGTCAGAATGAGACTTCTTATGTTTACGGAATCCTGGAATAAATAAAACTGTGCGCTTTTTGGAAGATTTTTTATTCATTTTACTGTCTATTTCACTAAATTCAGCTACGGATACATCGTTTTCTTCTTCGTCCGGTGACCCAGCTGATGACAACTTACTGAAAATACAGAAAAAATAAAATTCTTAAACATTTATATCAAAATTGCATTGCACATTTGAAAATGGCTAAAAAAAGTATTGCTAGTAATGTTTTCATAATTTAGGGCAGTGTAAGTGGTCAAGATCACAGTCAGTTATACATAACATAGACAGAAAATCCAAAAATTCATTGTATAAATTTATCAACAATGGAATTGAGTAAACAAAAACACATACAATACTAATAGACACTATACAAAATATAACTTACAAACAGTAAATAAACACAAAGCTTTCAAAATTCAGTAACATAATAACAATAGATGATATCTAAAATATACTTTACAATTATTTTCAAAATATTAAACACAATATAAAACACAAAAACATTCAAATTAAGTTCTTTAACAATTCTTTTGACAAAAACTTAAACATACAAAAAAATTACTCTGTAATATACCGGTACAAAGAGATCACATGGGCAAGCACATCAACATACAAAACAAGAAATAAATAAAAGATAATATAACCTCTATATAAACACCAAAAATACTTTCTTACAAGAAATTTTTCTGACAGCAATGTCAAGAATAATTTCTATTTACAAAAAACTTGTTTTGACTTTTATAAAAAGTCAACTTGTCTATTAAAGTGTTAACATACATGCCATCCAAAATGTCTTAAACTGGACACAAGTCCATTCTTTTCAAATCTGGTATATCCCCAAAATATTTTCTTTCAAAATAACCATGGGGCAATAAAAAAGAGAATGTTTCTGACCTCACCTTAAACCATTACCTATCTACAGTTGGGATACTTACACAGTAGTAATAGAGATGTTTTTGATGTCCACTATAATTTTAAAATCAGTATAAAAAGTCAAATCAGTATATTCATACTGCCCTGTGGTCATTATTGACCACTATCAGATTCAGATAAATATTTTCAAAGTGGGCAGTTTGTTGTACAATTTGTGTAACATTAGACTTTGTATTAAATAAGATTGATCAATTGACCAGTGGAATGACCACAGGGGGTGCAGCATGAGTCAGCTGGACAATGGTCAGTTTGACCAAGTGGACCACTGTGACATTACATAATTATGTTATCTGGTTAGGTACTTCAATAGAATATTTTAAGGGGGACATGCATTAATTATATGACCCCTCATTAATACCAATAAGCTCACATACTTGTAATATTTACTCCCAGCTGTGAACTGGACATGTTTTTTATTGTTTTATTAGCCACTAGTGAGGGTTGGTGGGTGGGTATTTTATTGGGAACTGTGAAATACTATAAATGCCTAACAAAATCTGTGTTTTATTTTAAACAAAGAACTGTCAGTGGCATTAGCAGTTTGGCTCCATTGTGAATGAAAGTCAATATTTTCTTTAAAATTACATGCTCTTTAATTATTCATGAAAAACAGAAATTCAATTTTTTGGGAATTGTTTCCCATGATTATCACAGAATGCATTGACAAACTGACATTTTTTTGAAAAGTTTAGAATTGCATGTGAATATATTCTCAATATTTTAAGAATACCATAATTAACAATTTTGAAACAGGACATAAACGTTTGAAAGCTAACTTTTGTAAATTAACAATTAAGAACAAATTATAAGAATAATAATTAACAATTTTGAAACAGAACATAACACAGAAGATTTGAAAACTTTTTTATAAACTACATAAAAGTTTAAAGCAAAAAAAAGAAAAAAGAAATGTTAGTGCTGGAAAAATTCAATTTCTTACCTTTCTGACTTAAAAATAGTAAACATATATATAGCTTCTAAATGATATAACTTCTCTATAAATTTTGCTAAATTAAACCACTAAAACCACCGATTACAAAGAAACAGGTCTCTCTATCTCTCCCTGACTATCCATAAACACAAGTTACCATACAAATGTTATGAGGAAGTGTGGCTTAATGGTTTATCTGTGGTGAATCTTAAGATAAATTTAATCTGGATATCAAATATCCGAGGTTTTTGTTATCATTTCTGTCACTAAGTCATGATGAACTAATTGCATGGAAGTGAGTTTGTACTAGATAAAACTAAGTCTATGACTATATAACAACTTATCTCTATAGCCAAGACCAGATAGCTGGTGTTTTTCTGACCATTAGGCTGTACTTGATAAAAAAGGTCTTTGATTTGGGGTATAAAAACATGTTTTTTGTCATTTATTTTTTGTATTTTTACAAGGATTGGTTTCATTGGAACATGTATGTAATTTATCTGGCTGGAATTTGTCACCTAAAGAAATTCCTTTAAAAGTCTTCTTTACAAATACTATGGTATACTGTATTAAAGGGAGATAATCTGAGTTGCAATGAACTTATATTCTGATAAAAAGTGTCCAAGACCAATCGTTAAGATTTCTTTTATACATGTGTAGGTTTTCATTTCTGGGAACCAAAATCACCTTTGGATAATAATTTCTAAGGATGTCTTTTAAAAAAGTATTCAATTTTAGCAAATTTATGAAAAAATACTTTGAAAAGGACTAAATTTTCAAATTTTCTTGAAATATGATGACTAATAATTTTAAATTTGTGCAAACCTAGCATTTCATTGTTTTAATGTACAGACTATCAAACTTGTAAAGATTTATCCCCAAGGGAAATAACTCTTGCACATAAGTAATGGTATTAAAATATTTTATCCAGGAAACAATTTTACCCAAACAAAACAAAAATTGATTTATTTTCAGAGAAACATAAAAGAAGGGAAATAGTTTGATTTGATTTGATTAAATTCAAAGTTGCCCATACAAAACAAATTTACTTCAAATGAAGTATCATAAGCATGAATATTTTAAGAAACTTAAGAATTAAACATGCCTTACCTAAACTTTTGCCTGTTAAGGCCAAGGTGTATACACATAGACATGGTTTGCATTACTGCACAACCCTGAGTTTCTGATTTAAAGTTTTTATACTTCATTGCGATTACAGAGTCTGAAGTAAACGTCTCGAAATCCAAGCTAGTTTATCTGGTCACTTAGCGGACAGTTATTTTTAACTTAGTAGTAATCCAATGTCCCAAGCCTAGCTTTTACCATTCCATGTGGTCAGTTTTGTTAAGTAGACTTTAGGAATACAAGTATCCTGTCCAAGCTAGATGTGTATCAATGGTTAGTTTTTATAAGGAAGTCTGCTTAAATCACACCTGGGTAAATGTTTTCTTAATTCATTTCCTAATTAACAAGTATGAGTAACACCTGAGACTCAGGTGTGAAAGATGACTTGAGTAGATCACTTAATTGAAATCAAGACTAAGCCTTATGCTTGCATATAGATTTAAAAAAAAAAAATGAAACTTATATTAGTTTAATTTTATTTTCAAATTCTGTTTAATTCTTGAGTCAGTTTTTACATTAAAACTTTAAAATAATTCATTATACTACTTCAAAAACCATTTAATTATTCATATGTAGTGGTAAAAACTCTTATAATACAATCTTTTATTGTTGTATAGTAGATGTTTTTTAGTTTTCTGAATTTATGAATTTATTTTTTAAGTGTCTCATAAGCCGATTGTGACTGGATATCAATATGACAGGTATTTTATATTTTATAAATGTAATTCAAATGGTTAGATTTAAATGTATATTGATATGCAGGAAGAAATAAAATATTTTAGAAGTAGCAGTAATTTTGTTGCTTTTATAATAATAACAAAAACATCCCCTTTAATTAGTCTGTTAAAACTATTGTTTTACTTATATTTCTTATGTGATTAGTTGAGAAGGAGTTAAAATTTTATTTTCAATAATTCTTTTAATTTTTCCTGTTTAATTAAATGTGCGATCTACAATTTTTTTAAATGAATTTCAGTAATTTAAAATTAAACAATTAAATGACATTAATCACTTGAATATCAAAGCCAGATCTATGAAAAAAATTACATTGAAAATAAATCCAACATTTTAATTCTATACTATGACAAGTAATTGAGTAACTTAACCTGCATGACAATAAAATTTTGACAGTTTACAATGAGTAAAGGCACAAATGACCATGTGTTGCAATCAATGTATCTAAATATTTATACATTATTTATAATTTTTTGACACTGGATAGAGCTATAGATGGAACACAGTTTTTCAGGTTTGCAGAAACAAAGAAAAAACAAATGTGGTTTAAAAATTTAAGCTGCCCACAATACAGAAAAATTCATTTGCTTACAGATCAGATAAGTACCTCACGCCAAATTTCAAGTTGTGAAACTAAAGTCCTTTTTAAAACAAATTTCTCAGAAATTAGCAGCCAATGACGATTTTGTCTGCCAGGAATGGGAACCTAGAATTTAATTCTGGCAATTAAATGTGTTATATGACATTTTGGTACAAGTGGCTAACAAGAATGTAAACTTTTGGTTAGAGTTGTTCCCCTTTAGTATTATCACAGAGAAAACGAAAACAGCTTGACCGACTTCACATAGATGAGATTACTAGAAAAAAAAATCTCCACAAATGTGGAATATTACAGATTAATCAATTATATTCATTTACATAAACTTGTACAAAATTAATAGACATATTAATTCAACTTCATTTGACCTTATTTGACAAAATCTCTAAATCACAGAATATCTCAATCTTTTTCTGAAAATATCTGAACAAAAGTAATTTTTAATACAGTTATCCTTGACTGGATACTATTATGCTTAAAATAGTCAGTCAACTGAACAAAATGAAAGTCATACTATGGATATTTCAATTAAATGGAAATGGAAAACCAAAATAGCAGTTTGAAGGAACTTTCCTATATAAGTTTCTATATTTTATTTTTATAAAATTTAAAATGAACAGGTATCAAAAGAAAACTGTAAGTCCTAAACACATCTTATAAGCAATTTAGAAAAAAAAAAACCCCAAAAACCCCCCAAAAAAACACTTTACCCCAAAAATTGTAGATGTTGAAACTTATGTGAGGTATGAGGTCTTTTTGAAATTGTAATTTATGCAGAAAACTTAAAAACATTCCCATTATTTCACATGAAGAATAGTCCCTGATCTAGAGATATTGCCATACAGGGTTTGTTGAAACTTTCAGAACAATACCCATATTGGATCAAACTAAGATAATTTTAACATTATTTACAGTTATAGAAAAATAAAACATGAGAACATCAATGTATACATTTAAAATACAAACATTTTTGGGCAATCCATAATTTCAAAAATTATACATAAAATAAATATTTTACCTCATTTACAGAGCCACATCAATGAATGACATGAAATATGGTTACAGGTACCTCTGAATTTTGTCTAAGTAATATTATGAAACATACATACACATGTATATTGTGGTAAACCTTTCAAACTTGACAGAAATATGACATGGTCAATTATGATAAATAAATAAACACAGTAATAAACAACTATCAGAGGTACAGGTGATTATAAACACAGACATAATTCACCAATATAACACACAGTAGAGGTGACAATATTGTGTATAACAGTCACAACACTCAACATCAAGTAGAGTACATTAGTGTCAAAATTATAAGTTTGCACCAATAAAAACAAGCTATATGTGCTATGTGTGGCATGGAAATGGATTTTTTTAAATAAATGTGTAATAATTATTGTAAAAATTATTATCATGTATATTGGTGTCTGATCACCAATCATGCCATATAGAGTATATAAAAACATATTTGTGGTACCTTTTTAAGACAACACAAGATTTTAACAGTCAACGCTTTTAGTGTCAACCAAAACAACAAACTGACTAGATTAATTTCTAGAACACAAACTACATTTCTTATAGCAACTGGTCACAGTTTTAAAATCATTCCTTAACTAAGATTTTCCTTAAATCTGACAATGTTTGACAATATTTCACAGTACAATAAGAAGTTTCAACAAAATTTGAATATATATCTGATAAGCTTACACTGATCTTCAAAATGACAACCGAGATTAAAGAATATTTTGGAAAATTATGAAATCATTCCAATTTCAAATATGCCAGATTAAAGGAAAATCTTAGTTAAAAAGGCTGTATGACATTTGCGCCATTTTTGAAAATTCCATTTTTTCATTTGCGCCTATTTCATTTTTTCATTTGCGCCAATTATTTTTTTTCATTTGCTGATTTACCTGTAATTACCTGTAAAATGTTTTAGGTATAATATTTTAAGTAATGACATGTCTTCATTATTTATAGATGGTACTTTTAAGTGTTGTCCGAAATACTTTTATCAGTTATATACCATACATGGATGCAAAAATGGCAACTATGTGCCACTCATTTATGCCCTCTTGCCAGCTAAAGATCAACAGTGCTATGAAGTAATGTGGCAAATGATTATCAGTATCTGTTGTGAAAAACAACTATCTTTTGCACCTGATGTTATTCACATTGATTTTGAACAGGCAATGAAATAATAAAAAATTACCTATTTTATCTGAGAATTACCTGTAAAAAAATCGGCGCAAATGAAAAAAAAATCAGCACAAATGAAAAAAAAAAATCGACACAAATGAAATGCAAATCGGCCCAAATGCAAAACGCCGAGTTAAAAAATGATTGTGAGACAGTGACGCCAAGGCCTGACAAACAAAAACGAAATAAGAGTTTATTTTCCCAATATTTCGTATGAGTTTTTTTTTTTAATTATTCTAACTATAACCTTTTATAACCCCATAAAGCTAAGCAATTTGGGAAGACTCACAATTGTACCATCCATTTGTATGACTGGAACCAGTTTTACAATCATTTCTTAACTAAAGTTTTTCCTAACCTTAATACTGGCAAATTAGCAAACTGCATAATTTTTTAAGTTTTATAATTGTGTATATAATGTGTCATTTTGAAGATCACACTTAATACATCTTATTCTTATTTTGTTGAAATTTTGTATCTGTAGTACAACAAAGTATTGCCAATATTTGACAGATTTAGATTAAGGAAAATCTTAGCCAAGAAATGATAGTGAAACTGAAGCCAAAAATTCAAATCTTAATTAAGGACTGATTTTGAACCTGAGAAGGCCACTCTTATAAAGGACTTTATGACTTTAAAATATGATATCCAGTAGTTCTAGTAAAATATCTGCATTTAAACTAAAAGAAAGTAAAAGTGTGTTACAAAAGTTGGTTTACTGCTGGTACAAATGTAATAACTGACACTGGAAATATCCCTTTAAAATAGAAAGCTGTAAGAAAGCCAGATCAAATTTGGATATTATCAACTCAAATTGATTGATTGCATGTGGTTTTATGTCCTAGTTAAGAACATTTCACTCATATCGAGACATCACCAGCTATTGAAGAAGTAATAAATTTTTGGTTGCTGGAGAACTTGTACCCAACCCAAGACAAATCGTACCCAAGAAAACCATTTAATAAAATAAATGAACTAATTTCTTATTAAAATTCAATTTAAAAAAAAACTAAAACTATCAATTTAAGTATTAATTTCGCCAACAAAGCACACACACACAAACATCAAAGTTCAGCATTTAAGTTAACAAACTGCTAGTTCAGGGAAATATAGCTGATAAATAAATTATAGTTTTTGGCGGGGGTGTTCTAGTAGTGCCTTATAACTTTGAAATAGCTGACTAAAGACAATTTCAAATTAAAAAAACAACAGTTTAAATTTTCTTAGATTAACAAGAAATTAGTTCATTAATTTTTTTAAATTGTTTTCTTGGGTATGAGTTGTCGTCTTGGTATAGGTACAAATTTTATTGGGTACTAGTTGTCTTGATACCAAAATTTTTACTTTTGCAATGTGCTTAGGGCTATTTGCAGGGAGGGCCACAGCTGCCATGACATGAGGCATCAGTTTTTACTTTTTAGGGTTGCTCCTGAAGGTTCCATTTTAAAATGTCAAGTGTTTGGCGCAAGAAAAGCCACTATCTATTTTAAAGTCTTGGTCAGACCTGGCCATGTTCGAACCCATGGCCTCCCACATATAAAGCGAATACTCCACAACTAAGCTACCACAGAAGTTTATCAACTGAATTCTAGTCATTTCGTACCATATCAAATACCATTTTGTACCATGTCCATTTTGTACCATGACCATTCCATACCATAATTTTTGACCATTCCATACCATAATCTTTGAACATTCTGTACCATACACTCAAGCCAATTTTGCCACATTGCGAAGCTACTATTTCATACCAAAGTGAAGTGTTACCAATTCGTATCATAAATTTCCTATCATTTTGAAGTTAAATAAAGTGTTTGCTGAACTATGGGCATTAGATATGAGTCACGAAATTTCTAAATGATTTGTGGAGAATCTTATGAAGGTTCTTTTTCTTCCTGTTCTTCATACCAGTGCTAATTAATATGAATTAAGTAACACTTTTCTTTTTAGTAAAGGACTTTTTTAAAAAATGATCAACAAATAATTTCATTAAATATTTTTGTATGTATGGTATGAAATGAATTAAACTACAGCTATATGAAATGGAAAATTTGGGTAGAAAATGGTCATATGACATGGTACAAAATGGTCTTATGGCATGGTACTAATTGAACCGACTTGGGAACAAAATGATAAATTTGGGTACGAATTGATTATGGTATAAAATGGTCATATGGCATGGTACAAATTGGACCAAGTTGGTTACGGAATGGTTATGGTATGAAATGACTAGCATCATAACAACTCGGAGGGAGAGGCCTTGATGACCAAGTGGTCTAAAGCACACACTTATAGGTCACAGTGCCTCTTAACATCAAAATTAAGAAAAATCCTATTCTAATAATTTTTTTCATAAATTGATGCCAGAATCATTTGACTGATAAGTGATAAAGATCCTGAGAATCAAAACCAACAAAATGTTATTAATTCACACTGAATGACTAATTATTCATATTGGATAAATTTGTTCTCATTTTGATAAATTTTTATGATATAAATTTTGATTTTTGAAAATTTTTCATTTAATTACTACCATTTTAATCAGTCAAACAATTTCGACATTAATTTAAAAATCTTAAAACACCTACTGGTAAATGTGAAATTTTGATTTTAGTAAATTTTGTACATTTTTATGAGAAAATTGTCAATTCTTAAATTACCGGTAATATAACAATTCATATTAATGCAAATTCTTACTAATTAATGTAATAATAAAATAATTTTGAAATTAATAAGTCAAATTTTCACATGTGGATTTTCCAAATTATTTGGTTTGTTTAACAATTCTAAAATGATACTTTACCTAGCCATCTTCTCATGAATTTTCTTAGATTTTGAAAAACCAGGTAGAGCTTTAGAGGATTTCTTCTTAGTCATGTTGAACAAATGAACCACACACAACAGTCACAAAAAAAGTTCTTTCATAAACAATAAATGTCAATTCACAACTTAACAAGAAATAATACTCCAAAATATTCTTCTAAACACAAAAATTAACACCCAAAAGTAAACACACACATAAAATCTGGATTCTAACAAAAAGCACTAAATCCTAAAAGAATTTTCACAACTACCCAGACAACATCAACTTGACTTAATGAGTGACCCTATTGAGGATTAGGAATTAAATAGCACACCTTTCAGGTGTTAATTAACACAATATTATGCATATTATCATCTACTTATTACAAACAATGAGACTTTACCTAAAGTACCTGTATTAATTTCCAGGTGTTTTTATAACAATTACCTGTTTACATCACTACTGTGGGAAATATACAACTGTCAGGTTTTGTTAGTATATTGTATGTATATTGAGATCAGATGAAACAATAGGTACGGAAGCAGATTAAGAAGACAGGTGTGATTATCAGTATACCTGTATGTATACTGCATCCAAGTAAACAATAGATAAAGAAGATGAATTAGATAACAGGTGTGACAATCAGTATACCTGTTTGTATATTTTGTCCAGGTGAAACAATAGATACAGAAGATGAATGGGACAACAGGTGTGTTAATTATTAGTGATACCTGTCCTTTTACCTGATATCCTATTGTTCTGATATGAGAGTTTGTATATTGGTTGTTTATTAGACAAGTAATGTCAAAGGATTTCTAAGATAAACAACTACCTGGAAATGGTCTTCAAATATTGTTTGATGTTTCAGGATATGTGTGAATAATGTATGAAAATTACAATATTACACAAGGAAATAAAAAATAAAAAATATTTTTTTGTTTTAAAAATGGAAATAAACAATACCTGACATTTTGTAAATCAGACCCAAAAAAAATTTATATTTGTATTCAAATTATTTGTTTTAAATTTTAAAAATAATATTGTTTTTCAAAATTATAAAGGCTTGGTTTCCATTTCTGGTAGCCAAAATTGCCATGGACTACTAGTTTCTGAGAAATTCTTTTTTTAAAACAAGAGGCCCATGGGCCTTAACGCTCACCTGAGGAAGAGTACATATCTTATGCAGAGGTTCAATGGCCAATGACATTAATAAAAGAGAATATCAAAATTTTCAGCAGTAAGGGCCAATAATATGCAAGTATTTTTGCAAATTAATTATAATAATTATTATATAAGTATGCTATATATAACATATTTAAAGTCTAGCTACAATATATTATTTATAAACAGCTAAAACACCTGTATATTAATATGTGCATTAGGCCAATACCTACAATATTCCAATATACATGCCTATACAAAGAGTTTATAGTTTTTGAGATAATTAACCATTTAAGTATTCGTTTGCATCTATGACCTTGACCTTTGAACCTATGACCTTCATTCATATATCAAAATGACCATTGTGCCATTACCTACAATATTCTGATATACATGTCTATACAAAAAGTTTATAGTTTCCGAGATAATTAACCATTTAAGTATTAGTTTGCATCTATGACCTTGACCTTTGAACCTCATTCATATATCAAAATGATCCTTGTGCAAATGCCTACAATATTCTAATATACATGCCTATACAAAATGTTTATAGTTTTTGAGATAATTAACCATTTAAATATTCGTTCGCAGCTATGACCTTGACCTTTGAACCTATGACCTTTATTCATATATCAAAATGATCGTTAGGCCAATACATAAAATATTCCAATATACATGCCTATACAAAAAATTTATAGTTTTTAAGATAATAAACCATTTAAGTATTTGTTCAATTCTATGACCTTGACCTTTGAACCTATGACCTTCATTCATATATCAAAATGATCGTTGTGCAAATGCCTACAATATTCTAATATACATGCCTATACAAAATGTTTATAGTTTTTGAGATAATTAACCATTTAAATATTTGTTCGCAGCTATGACCTTGACCTTTGAACCTATGACCTTCATTCATATTTCAAAATGATCGTTAGGCCAATACATAAAATATTCCAATATACATGCCTATACAAAAAGTTTATAGTTTTTAAAATAATAAACCATTTAAGTATTCGTTCAATTCCATGACCTTGACCTTTGAACCTATGACCTTCATTCATATATCAAAATGATCATTAGGCCAATACCTACAATATTCCAATATACATGCCTATACAAAAAGTTTATAGTTTTTGAGATAATTAACCATTAAAGTATTCGTTCGGGTCTTTGACCTTGACCTTTGAACCTATGACCTTCATTCATATATCAAAATGATCGTTAGGCCAATACCTACAATATTCCAATATACATGCCTATACAAAAAGTTTATAGTTTTTGAGATAATTAACCATTTCAGTACTTGTTTACATATGTGACCTTGACCTTTGAACCCATGACCTTTATTCATATATCAAAATGACCATTGTGCCATTACCTACAATATTCTGATATACATGCCTTTACAAAAAATTCATAGTTTTGCAGATAATTAATTATTTTGGTATTCTTGGACATCTGTGACCTTGACCTTTGAACCCATGACCCTGATCTATGTATCAAAATGATCGTCATGTCAATACCTACAAATAACTCAAAATCCTACGCCATTATCAAAAGAAATGTTAAAAAAATAGCATTTTTTATCAAAGGTCAAAAACTGGGACATGACCTTGATCTTCGACCTTTACATCAATTGGAAGAAAATTGCAAGACAAGATCAACAGTGAAAACTCCATACAATTATCTTCAGCCGTTATGAAGTTATAACAATAAATGTCTCATTTTAGAAATTACATAATTTTACGTAAAAAACGCGTAACCTATTTTTCGTCTAATTTTCATAAAAAACACAATTTCAATGTTCCCAGGTATGCTGAATCCAAATATCCAATCAAAATTTGCCTGCACCTTTTGGTTTCAGAGAAGAAGATTTTTTTGTCTTTTTGCTATTTTTAGTAACAGCGGCCATCTTGTTGGGCGTGACCAAACCCCGAACACAATTTTGAAAGGCTGTTACCCAGGCATGATAATCACCAAGTTTCATCAAATATGGCCCAGTAGTTTTGGAGGAGAAGATTAAAATGTAAAGTTTACACACGACGGACGACGCACGACGGACGACGGACGACGCACGACGGACGGTGATAGATTGCAATAGCTCATCTGAGCCTTTGGCTCAGGTGAGCTAAAAAACCAAAACAACCTATTTTAGCAAATTGTAAAAAAAATCTTTAGAAAGGTAGTTATATTTCAACAAATTATTGGAAAGCTGAGCAATAATAAATTTGAATGTTTAACTGGAAATCTAGAAACAGTTCACAAATTTGTGTTTCAAATTTTAAGAGGAGTCACTTCTATTTCCATGCAATAAATTAGATACTAGTATTCGAAACACATTTTTCACAAAAATGTTCAAAATGACTTACAGATATTCAGTTGATTAACATGCTTTTAAGTTTTTCTTGGTTTAAATTGACAGTGTTGGTTGGTAATGGCATGCTTTCCAAAGAAATTCCATGAAACCTTGTAAAATAACATAACAAAATGGCAATTTTTTTTAGAGAAAGTTGGGTAATGGAGTTTTACGCTCCAGTCAAGATTTTTCACTTTTATTTTAGCAGTCAGTTCAAGGATGGTATAGGAAACCAGAGTGCCCCAAGAAAACCAGACCTTTGGCAAGGTAACTGACAATTTGACAAACTTCCTCATACAAGTCATTTAAGAGAGATTGAGATTCTATACACTTATTTCAATAATCTTTCCAAAGTCTAATCTTTTTCTGTCTTCCTGGTGCCGAGTAGAGTCTAAGTTAGCACTTGAAAAATAAAGGAGTATTGACTACTACTGTCTAAGTCATTAAAATTATAAATCAGTAAAACAGGATTAAGAATGAAATTTGGCAGACAGGACACTTATAGATGTTAATCTCTGACTATCTTCAAACAGGATTAAGGAGGCACTATTGGAAAACAGGAAACTTGTTCAACAATAATATCAGCAGGGCTGAAACAATTCTTCTACCTAAGATTCAATATTCTTTATTACACTCTGTACCATGGAGGCGGTATTAGAGGTTAATATACTATACAAAATATATCTATATACAATGGCGGTACACATATTACAAAATTATATTACAACAAGATATTATTAAAACGATTTACAATAATTACTCAGGATGATAGATATCAATAGATTAGATAAATGTTATAAACAGAAAAAAAAGAATCACTAATATGGTAATCACTAATCACAATTTAAGACAACAGTTTGATACAAAATTACACTCAAATATCAGATTTTGGAAGATTTTGAAACTTCAGTATGGTGTTTTACTATGTTTAATATATATATTTATTATATAATCTACTCAATAATCCATGTAATACGGTCATACAATAAAAATTGTATTGAATGAGTGTGACGTCATAAAAACATACAAGTCATTCCAGAGTGACGTCACGATTGACCTAGTTCACAGATGTTTGTTTCATTTGACACTATTTGTTGATTCTAATTTAAGCTGATACTTTTGTACTTGTCTTCTAAAAAGAAGATACATTGTATTTAAATTGAAAATGTTTGTTTTGTTTTTGTATCCTGCGGACAGACTATTGTTTACTTACAATATTTCAGCAGGATTACTTTTGGCGCATGTACACAGTTACGTGAACTTGTTGTGTTTTGGTCAATCAGCTGTTTTCTTATAATGAGAAGACAAGTTTTAAATCTACGAAAAACCCGTTTTTATGGGATTATATAATAAATAGAATCTTGCATTCGTGTTTATGCAATATTGAATTTATTAAACTCGTTGAATAAAGTTTTATGCAACTCGCCAAGGCTCGTTGCATAAAAAATTATTCAACTCATTTAATAAATTCAATATTACATAAACACTCATCCAAGATCCTCTATATATATATATCTTTTCAATAGATGAAATAAATAATGAATGAATGAAATTTCACATCCAGTCATAATTCTTATTCCTGTGTTAAAACTAACATGTGTTTACTAAAGACAATCCCCAATTAAGAAACTGTCATAAACATTCAAATATTGTAAAACCAAACAGGAAATGGTATTCCAATAAAAGTTTTTTAATTCATCATTTATTTGCAGGGAGCCCACTTGAAGTTTAAGATCCCCTTATGTTTATCAAAAACTGAGATTGCATTTACACTGTCATAGGGACACTCCCCCCATTTCAATTCCCTTTTCGGCTTCCTTAAATTATCAATTATTTACAATTCTTTTTTCTTCCTAAATTCTTCCACAATTTTTACCACGCCAGGCATGTGTACCCTCCACTAAAATTTTATTTCATCTAAAAAAGTCTATAAATGAAGGAAAAAGGGCCATTTTGACATTTCTATGAAAAATTAATTTTTCAAAAAGTTTGCATAGAATTTAAAGGCTGGGAGGTACAAAAGGAAGTGTTAGGGTCTTAACGGTTTGCACATTGGCTGAGAGGCCACATGTTGATGTTAACTCCAAAAATCATCATCATTTATTTATTTAAGAAATAATCAATATTCACTAAGAAATAATTAACATTTACCTGTGGTATATTGTCAAATAATACACGGGCTGGGGTTCAAATGCGGAAGAATATATGAGGTGGCTTTGTCACCAAGTGATATATTCGCCGCATGTTAACGACGACCCATGTATTATTAAACGATATGCCACAGGTAAATGTTGATCATTTCAATTCTGACATGGTTTAGATAAAAAGGAATTAAATAAACATTGCAAACGCTTTCTTCGGAAGTACATTTTACTATCTATTTGCAAAAAGGTCCATTGAAACAATTTGGCTGTTGAGATTACCTACATTGAAATAAATGATTTTATGAATGAAAATTATGTCACAACCATTGTTTGCAACACATAGCATGTTGTCATAAAATAAGCAAGGGAGTATGTCATGAAAATGGTACAGTGATGAGTATATCGTTTGTTATACAACTGCTGGCTCTCTTTATGTTTCATATAAAGGAAAGTGCAGTTCATGTCAAATAATACATGGACCTGAATTCACATGTGGAGGTGAATATTTAGTATTTACCATGTGTAAGTGATGGCCTGTGTATTATTCGACGATATACCACAAGTAGATGTTGATTATTTCTATTCTAACATGACTTAAATCAAAGCATTGCATGTAAATTACAGCTGTGGAGATTGGTTATTTTTGGTTATTTTTGGTCTGTGGCTTGTGCCCGAATCCAATTTATTTTATTATACATCTACTTAATATGCTTATTTATTACTTTGCAATAAATTATTGTTTAAACTAAATAACGGAGTCTATTCGATTTCTAATGTAGGAACCACTCTGTCTGTGACAGTGAAATACTCTTCATATCCATAGAAAATCAAATATATTTGAATAAAGCTTGATATTTTTCACTTACTTGTACCTAGTCATAACAAGAAATCTGTATGCACATCCGCCATTGTCATAAAGTATGTCTGTACAAAGGAAAATGTAGGCACTATGGGGATTTTACATGGCGAAAATGGTGAAGTTTACACCAGAAGTGATGTCCTTGGTGACGTTTTATGTCACATGCGCAACAGAAGCTGCCATTTGCCTGGTTTTTCAACATGTTAAATCCCCATAGCACCCACAATCGCCGACAAGGTCATTCGGCGGTAAAGATCACCGCTAAAAAAAAACCCCAAAAAACGTCATTGTCATTCATACACCCCCCCCCAATTCTTCATTGATTAATTGAGCTGTGAGCTTTTTGATGGAGCTTATATTTCGTTTGGAATGTTACACAGCAAAAACCTACTTTTATATGCTTCCCTTCTTTCTTCATTTTATTTATAAAAAATTTATTCATCCAAACAGTCACCAAAAAGTCGGGAAAGCCTACAATCTGACATATGTTTGTTTACTTCCTGTCACTGTCATGATTATGTCCCTTTAATACATGTTATTCAAAGCAGGGTAGGTAACGACTATTTATCGAGTTAAAATAAAATGAAAAATATGGCTGTCAGGTTTTACTGCTTACATGGTCTTAATCATTAAAATCTGGGTTTATTAAGAAGAATATTAAAGAGATCATGATTTTATTGTCGTCATACAGCCTTCCTATGAATAAGGAATATATAGTATTAGTAAGGTAATTATTTCCATCTGTCTTGTGCAATCTACACCGTTTGCTTCCAGAACAGATGGAGAGTTTCTCTTTGGTGCCAAATATTCAAATAGGATTCAAATAACAGCAAACTAATATTCAAATGCTTAATTTGGTATTCTTTTCAGCTCTATTGATTCATCTCGCTGTTTGAATCATCTCCATAAAACACGAAACAAGGCATAATGATATATGAAACGGGCCTCATACAGGATTTTGTTTACACGGTTTGGTGAACACTAGGGGTGTGCCATATTTCCGGTATACCGGTAAATTGCGGTATGGTAGGGTCGATACAATATACCGGTACGCAAAATAAAAAACCGGTATGCCGCGGAAATTTTAAAAAATCAGTTGATTATGCTTTACGGTCATTATTTTGTTATTAACACTAAAAAGGCTGTAATATAATCTTTATCTCGTTAGTGTTTGTCAACTACATACAAAATAAAGCGCGTCTGAGATACAGACATGTATACATGTTATAACTGATAATGGCAGACGACAATAGTTGCATTTGGAAATACAAAAATACACAACTTTTAAGCATTCATTAACTTTGCAATATATTGCAATATTTTCTCAAATATTGCAATATATTGCAATATGCTTTTTCCCCCAATACCCACCCCTAGTGAACACACAGGATCCCGGTAATTAAAGTGATTAAAGGATTAACTCTGGTGTTGATTATACACAGTCAATGATTACTTACCACACCGATTTTACACCTGTGGGACAATATTCAGACATGTGGCTTCATCTTAAAGGTCACCGGTCACCAAAAACCGAAATTTTTTTAGTACTATTTTCCGAAAGATTACATAATAAAAAGTCGATTTAGCCACAAATAACATTTTTTAATCATTTCTGTCTTTTGTTACAGCGTAAAATAAAGTCATAAAACTGTTGAAAAACGGTGTTATCTCCCTTTGGTAGTAAAAGGGTCCCAAACCGGAAGTGACGCAGAAGGTGTTATCCAAGTTATCTAGTAACTAAAGCTTGTAGAGTGATCTGTATTTATTACCCAGATTTATCAGTAGTAACTTCTCATGTTTTATTTATTTATTTATTTTTAATATTGGATGTTTCAATTTCCTTCAGCATAAAAAAATAAATAAAAAATAAACATAATAAATAAATAAATAATTAAATAAATAATAAGAACTATATTCTTGTTTGCTCTAAGTATGATATACTATTACTTATACTATTACAAAACATAATTTTTACATTATTTATTTATTTATTAACTAATTTATTTATTTATCTTTTTATTTTTATCTATCAAAACGAATTGATAAAAAGAATACACATTTTCGTGTTTTTATTTAAAATATTATTCATATTTATTTTCATTAATATTTAATATCATTCTAAATATCTTAACTTCTCTGTTGAATTTATTTATTTATTTATTTATTTATTTATTTATTTATTTATTTATTTCGGTGGATTAATATTAAATATCAATATTAATATGTATATTAAAAACATACATAATTTTCGAGCACTTTTGACCGGATTCTGTAGTCTGTCGCTTTTTTTCTTCTCTCTAGTACAGCTATATTATTAATTTACCTCAAATTGATTTTAATTCATATTTGTTTCAGAAATTATCCCATTTTTATTTTATTTTTAGGTGAAAATCAATATATTATTAGAACACGTTTTCGAGTAGAATTTTTGTACAACGAAAATATCAAAATACAGGTCTAAAAAATAACTTCTTATTGTCTCTGAATCAAATATTTCACCCCAGTATTACTTGAATATGAAAACGTTTGTAAACAATTTCCGAATTCTAATTTAAATCAATAGCTTCCCTATTCGCAGTAAGTTTAATTTTATAATAATAATGGAAATTGGAGTTTATGTCGGTGCGTAATATTTTTTTTATCAAATATTGTTTAATTTTTTTTCGATAGAGTACTGGTCAGATTTCCAACCCCCATTTTGTTAAATCTTCAATTTTGATTTAATTTCAGTGTTTCAATGAAATATTTAAAAAACGATATTTAAAATTTTCGTTTACTAATAATAATAATTTTCTTACGCCTAATTTTAATGAGCTGAAAAGAACTCATATCAAAATGTGATACCAGTGGGATTATACCCGACTAACTAACGGCTTATTCAAAACTCGAGGGAAACTTTCTTTAATTTTTTCACAATAAATTAATATCGGTTAAAGTGTGATTTACATCCCCTCACATACCAGTAATTAAGAGATTATCAATATGCTACATTGGCAAGCAACATCCTGTTTAGAAGTAGACATCTATCACCTGTAATCAACAGGGTTTACCTTACAATTTGCAATATTAATTGACACGTGTGTATAAATCTTTATGATATACCCGTGTGTATAAATCTTTATGATATACCCGGTAAATGTTATTTGTCGTTTTTGATGGATTTGAAAAGATGTGTTTGAAAAAAAATAAATGTAAATTAGATTAGTTGATTTGAATAAGAGACATACAAGTCTCGATTTGTGTGAACATATGAACTGGTGAACTGACGGAATTAAATTAATTTTGAATATTAAAATTGATTAAAATCTATGAATTTTTTAATTGACTGAATCCATTCATAATAATTTATATTGTCTGAAATGATTATACCACTCTTATTTCCCTGACTTTTCTCGTATACAAAAAAGCCCCAATACATTCAAAGCAATTACTGTATTTCTATAAATTGAGTGCACATGGTTTTCATCATTTATTTCTTTCAATTGAAAATGTTTCCATTAAACTATCAATAAATTGCATATTAAATGCATTGACCTAACCAAATTATATTTTTAAATGACAAAAAAAGTTATTCAGTTCATCTGTACATAGAGACATTTTGGGAAAATTCGACGAAGTTTATACACCAATTGGGCCTCGTTCAAAGTTACATCAGGGTATTTAGGGTCAGGAAGGTCATTGTTGTTCGTTTTTTTTCATATTTCATCATGAATATTCCAACTATGACATAATTATAATATTTATAGTTGTTTGAGTAAGAAGGTACAGTATATTTTGTATCAAGTTTTTGACAATATTTTGCGAGTTTGTTGGGAAATACAACTTTATTCTTGCGTTTTCCATGTGCACTCAATTTGTAGAAAGCTGCATTAGGTACTTGTGTAAATCTGACTTTAATTTGTTCTTAAATTTTTGAAAAAAAATTTTTTATCGTTCATTGTGGTATTATTATATCAACATTTTACAAAATATATAATTTTGACTTGAAATCAAACTTTAAAACCCTTCAAATGGCACACAAACCACATGTTACATATGGATACATATATAGGTGATGTGTCTTTCCTCAGCAGCTTAACACCATGTACGTCATCAATTAGGTCGCCGGAAAGTTACGAGCCGTGTCGGAAATTACCGAGTATTAGAACTTCGTTCAGGTAAGTTTTTAGTATATTACAGGTAACTGTAATGTGTGAAAACCCACCAGACACATCAATATTGACAACTCTACCCATAGGAATGCAAATTACAAAATTCATAAATTTGGTGACCGGTGACCTTTAAGTCTTTTGTGATTACTCGATCGTGAACTAATCTTAATTGACAACACAAAATTTAGAAGTTTATCGGGGGAAAAAACCGAATGACCGATTTTCAATTTGGCGTTTTATTTGCCAATTCAGTGATTTTTAGCCGATTTCGTCGATTTGTGGGGCCCTGCCCTGCCCTGTGTAGATATATTCTGGGCTAATCGTGGATGCGCATACAGATTTCCTGTTACGACTAGGTACAAGTAAGTGAAAAATATCAATCTTTATTCAAATTTATTTGATTTTCTATGGATATGAAGAGTATTTCACTGTCACAGACAGAGTGGTTCCTACAGTAAATAAAATTCACATTGAGTCAATGATTAGGGTACTTGAACTAATAAAAGTTGTACATCCACAGTAAGCTGCTTCTCTGACAATGTGCTGTCATCTGAGGACAACAAATTGTAAGATAGCAGCTTGCCGTCAATCTCAGCCTCTAACTAGTAGGAGCAGAGGCATTTATCATAAATTATATGCCTCTGGTTTGAGTAATGGTCAGGGTACCAAAAAAATTATTAAATGTCTTCAATATTTTCTGAAATAACTTAATTTATTTGGCCACTTTGTTGAAATATAAGTTATAAAACGATTTAAAATGCTAAACGGTCAAAGTTGTGTAAAATATGTCTTTTTTTTTTTTGGGGGGGGGGGGGGGTTGTTCAAAGGGCCCTTGGAAAGAGATTTGAATTTCCACAGAAAAACAAAAAAGAAACACGCTAAAAACTACAACGTGATTATTGAATTATATCCAATGGGGAATCTGATTGAATTTAACGCCTTTCATTGCGTATAAAAACACTCATTATGGGGAACAATGTCAATGTGTCTTGGCAGGTGCCCGTTCAAAACAACATGGCTTCATTTTACAAAACATGTATCTCACGGGATGTATTAACGTTTAAACTATTCCTTTTTCTAAGTTTAGTGCCCCTTACAATGATTTTCTTACCTATCGCGTAATAACATTTTCTTCGGCGCATTTTTCTTCCCTTATCCCACACAAAAACATTATGAAGCCATTTAAAATTCGCGTCTTACCCACAATGCATTGTTCTGTTATCGTAAAGTAATCCCCCTTTTATGTAGACCGACGCCGATCAAACGGACTAGAATCAATTCAATTCAATCTTTACTGCATTAAGCATACATATGCCTTTTGCCACAAATATATTCTATATTACATGTAATAATTATGTATAAGTATTAGTTTACATGTATAATAAGTTACACATTTGTAAAAAAAAGTGTAGATTATATTAAACATAATATTTCGTCCCTCAATTTAAATGCATAATATAAATATTTTTGAAGACAAAAGACTTGTAGATTTTTGTATGTTAGGCCAGTTACAATAATAAGTAGAAAAATATTTTTCGCCGTAAATCAATATAAACAGGACACACTAACAAAAAATGATATTCATTTTCTTGAACTTTCATATTACAACAATTACATTTCCACAAAACCTACCATTCTCAATTTCTAAACAATGTGGAGATAAAACGTAGCGACATTTAACGTATTGCTTGCTTGCTTGCTTGCTTGATTGATTGCTTGATTGATTGCTTGATTGATTGATTGATTGATTGATTGATTGATTGATTGATTGATTGATTGATTGATTGATTGAATGATTGAATGATTGATTGATTGATTGATTGATTGATTGATTGATTGATTGATTGATTGATTGATTGATTGAAGTTGTTCGGTACCTTAGTACTAGTTTATAATCAGGTAATCAAGTAATTGGTGCCATTTCATAACATCAAATTTTGTCATTTTAAAATTTATCGAGTTGACTGACTGATCGCTTTTTAACGTTATGACGGGTCGAATGGCCTTGCATAACTAATAATTTATTTTATTTTATTTATTTTTTTTTTGAAGCTGGATTTTTTTGGGTGAGAGGTGTTTTTTTTCTTTTGGACAAAACTGAATCTGACATCGAGCTTGGGCTTTTCATTTTTATTCATCACAAAATTTTGGAATATCTCTTATCTTTTTATATCCCAATGTAATAATCAAGTTCCGAATGCGTATCCAAACCTTTCTTTGTGAATATTAACCTAACAAAATAGACCAATCACAATACAATTTTCAAAAAAATCCAAATCCAACAATAATGAATTAAAGAGTATTCATCATAATTTAAAAAATTATAATTTATCAACGTGTAAAAACAAATCATGTTTCACTTTTGCATTTAAGTAAACATTAGATTGAAATACTTAAATTCAAAATCAGTACATTTCACTTGGGTAATATTTTGATACAGGTACGTTACCATGCAAAACATCATGGCTTCCAAAGGCGAAAATTGTTTCGGAAGAATTTCTTGTTGTGTGATAACCGGCGCAAGTAGAGGACTAGGAAGAAGTATTGCACTTAAATTTGCAGGAAAATTTCCAGCGAAATCCGTATTTATTTTACTGTCACGTGACAAGGAATCGCTCAGTGATGTCAAACGGGAAATATCTTCGATAAATCAGGAGGCAAAAACCATTACAAAAGAATTTGACCAGAGTGTTTTAAATCAATCGAATTTTGATTCCTTATTTCAAGATATATTCCACGAACATGGACTCTCTGTGTCCAATTTTGAACAAGCCGTTATGATTCATAACGCTGGGTCTATTGGTGACATTTCAAAATATGCTGGAGAGCTCACTGATGTCAAAATAGTACAAGACAATTTTGACATTAATGTTTCTGGGATGATTCTATTGAATTCAGCATTTTTACAGATGTTTAAAAAAGAATTGATAGAACACAGAATTGTCATTAATATTTCTTCACTTGCTGGGATACAGCCTTTCAAATCATGGTCGTTATATTGTACAGGTACTATAAGCACTTGATTACATTATGATACAACCAATCATATTTATGGCAACAGGCTACCATTTCATAAAGAAAGCGGTCTCTCTATATAGAGAAGGACCTCAAAGTCCAAGAGGTCCTGTGTCATGGTAGGCATGGCACGATAAAGAACCACGCTGTATAATGCCATAGTGCAAAAGGCAGGCAAAATTTTTACACCTTTGCCTCGATAAGTGAAATATTCTTGACTGGAACATTAAACAACATTATTCAAGTCAACTCTGCTAGGCTCCAAATATCAATCTGGACAGAGCCTTGTGTGGGAAAGTTTTGTCAGTTTCCTTTCCAGAAGTTTCTCTTAGCACTCCAGTTTTCTCCACCATCCCTGAAGTGACTGCCTTGATATAAGTGAAAGAATCTTGACTGGATTTCTTAAAACACACTTTGGGACTGCGGTATGAAAAAATAATATCATAACCATCACATAACACAGAATATAACACAAAGATATCACTACTATCTACCTATGTTCCCATTGAATACCATATGTAACAGGAACGAGAAAAAATGTAGCCTTAAGCCTAGGGTTTGAACCCAGGACCTCCCACACTATAAGCTAGTGCTCTATCACTGAGCTACCCAGACCGCTACACATATTTATGGAGTCATCTTGGATTCTGGTACAGTCGTGTCCTTGTAAAATTGAACTGACACTACTTTGATGCAAATAATCTGAATAATATGAGTGTAAAATTTTGAGGAAAGAAATTTCTTTACAATACAAGTTCATTGGCATTACGAGTAGTGATAAAGCTACGAAAAAAGGACGAGACCTGATATGAAGCAGGGCTCTCAAGTCACCCGGATCGTGCGGGTCACACCCGGAAATTAAGACCATGACCCGCATAACACCCGCACGCATTTAATCACCCGCGTAAAGTAATCCTTAATTACTCCTATTTTCAAGTCCCTGGGCAATGATTATTTGTGTATAGACACTAATTAATCTATCTACCCGTGATTGATCAGTCATGGTTAAATAAACAGCACAGGTACTGTGTACTGGACTAACACCTGTGTATATCGGGTATACATAGGTAAAACAGTACTGCATACAGGAGCAAACATAAACTGCACTTCGATTTTTTAAATAGAACTTTAATAATATAACAGACTCACTTAGAATGTTCCTTTTTCATGAAATAATCCATAAATAAAAGCATTATCCTATTGCATGATGTTAAATAGCGAAAACCATTGCTGGAAAGTGACAGTGTCACAGCGGTGCATCTGTCAGTTCTGCCATGTGTTTACAAAAGGGAGATAACTCGAACAGCAACCTATCAGTCTATATTTAGAAAAGACTGGCACTATTTTAGAATATGTTGTATTTGATTCATTCATCAGTATGATATTAAACAACATAATTTTATTTATCTTTTAGTTTATTTTCAAACAATTTTTTTTAATTATTCATTTATTTAAAAAATGTCCTGCTCAACTATGGCATGAAAAATATCAGAAGCTTATTATAAAGTGCTATGCACTTTTAACAATAAACAGAGTGAAAATAAAATGAAAAAATAGTTTTAGTAAACATGCAGTCAGTGGGTATAGTTTTTCAATCTTATGACCATTTTGTAAATATTATTTAAAAATGTTTTTGATTTTACCAAACAGTAATTCAGACTGTGAAAGACTATTCTCTCATGTAAAACATATTTTTACAGAATTTAGAGCTAGTCTAGGTCAGGACACAATAAATTCACTGTTAAGTTGTAAATACAATTCTGATGAATTATGTTTCAATTATGAACCAAGTGATAAGGTACTGAGAAGGGCAAAAAAAGTTTCCTATGAATATAACATTGAAAAAATAGAAGGCAAGAAAAAGAAGTATTGGCATTATCATGTGATTGTATGCACAAACATTTCTATTGTTTTTTTTTTTTTTTTTTTAAATAAAATGTATAAAGTCTAATAATTGATTTTGTTAAGCTTGGAAAAGTCCGTCCGCGCAGTGACCTGCATTTGTGAAGTCCAATGCAGGTCATGACCTGCATTTGAAGTTTCAGTACTTGAGAGCCCTGATGAAGGGTTGTACATACACACTGTATATGGTATTTTTTATCTAACATTTCCTATTGGGTCATTAAAATAATAAAAAACCCAATACTTTATGTGAAAAAACATTTTACCACAGAAAACCACTGAACTATGTTATGAAATGTTTTGTAGTAATGACGTCATTGTTTACATTTGACAAATCGGAGATTCCCCAATGACGTCACAATAAGAAGTGCACATGTACTTTACCGCTAATGTTGTATCACCACAGTGATACAAGATTCTGTATTACGCATGTTCGATAAAACTTGTATTTCATCAAATACAGACAGAAAAACTAGTCTAATGTTAGATAAATGTATTTACAACTGCATCCAAAAACAAATAAGTATGGTTTTCTTTTGACAAGATGTAATTATTATTTTGTTAATTAACCTTGTATATATTTTAGGTAAAGCTTCCAGGGATATGTTTTTCAGAGTATTAGCCCTAGAGTATCCCGATATTCGAGTACTCAATTATGCTCCAGGTCCATGTGACACGGATATGCAGAAAAAATGCAGAGAAGAAACTGGAGATCCAGAAGTTAAAAATATGTTTATTTGTAAGTAGTGATGTCGTCATTACTGTTGATAATCGATTGTCAGTCATTGTCAGAGGTATCAGATTAGGGATTTTTCTGGCCATTACCAGCCTGAGGGTCTGCTAAAACAACCCATTCCCAATAATAAAAAAGTGCATATTTCTCAATTTTGTAGGTGAAAATTCCCAATTGACTTTGTATAAAAATTGAGGTTGTAAACTAGAGAAAAGGTAAAAAACCCATAGTATTTCAGCATATCGTGTATATCTTTTTCTCACACCTGTGACATGGAAATCCCGTGTTTTTACCCATGTGGGATTTCCTTGTCTCACCCTAGGGTTGAAACAGGCTACACGCTGAATTCCCCACGCAGTTATACCTGCTCTGGATTTATCGTTGGGAGGACTTGATAAGCTGAGAAAAGTTCCGAAGTCAACCAACAATATTTTCAACGTCACAATCACTTACACACGCTTAATTGATGACATCATAATCATTTTACGTGAGAACATCAACAAAAATTGATTACGTCATTTTCAGCAGGCATGGATGGTGACATAAAAACTTAACATTTTATGCAATATTTTGTTTACAATCATGTTTTATGGTGCAAATGTGTGAGAAAAAGAATCCTACACCAGTAACAGGGTAAGACAGAAATATCTCAAACTCAGATGAATATTTTCAATATCCTATTAATAATAACCCACATTTAAGCATACAGTGATGAGTACTCAAGTAATTTACATGTACCATTGTTGTCTATGTATCATTAAAGGTCAAAGGGGAAATAACCCATAATATAGATTTTTGCTCGCCATGAATACCTGAAAAATTTCTAATGCAACATTAAACAATGTACCTACTCATTAGTATGTTATTTGATTAAAATTAAAAAATAATTGTTAACAATGGCATAATTTTTAGCAACATTTCAAACACATTCTTCTCTTTTTTTATTTCAGCTTTGCATGAAAAGAAAGGACTATTAGATTGTGACACATCCATTTCAAAACTTGTACAAATTTTGGAGAATGATGCCTATAAAAATGGAGCACATGTTGATTTTTATGATTAGGTGGAAAGACTGGTTGTATACCACTTTGTGTGCAATTGTAGAAATGGCTTTAATGCAAAACATTCCAGTGTCTTAGTGTAGATAGAAATACAGTTACAACTATGTTTCCATTCCTAGTAGCCAAAAGTAGCATTGGCTACTATTTTCTGAGAAATTCTTTCAAAACTAACCTATTACAGCAAATTTGTGAAAAAATACTTTAAAAAAGACTACATTTTTATAATTGTTGGAAATTTGAATGCTAATAATAATAGAAAACTGGTCTGGATATTTGAAGTGGATTCTGAAGAAAACCTTTTGGACCAAATATTTTTGTTGGGATAAAACAGGGCTTATTTGTTTACACGGTATGACTGACACAAGTTTATTCAACAGACTATATTTTTTATGAATATATACCGAGCTTTGTAATCTTTTTGTTCTACAGAATCTTTTTTGAGACCAAATGTAATAAATGAGCCACTGATTAAGTGACATCACTCAATATTTGCTTATGCGTATACGTGTGACATCAGTTACTAGCTGTTCCAATGACTGCACATCCATGCTGTAAGCAGCAGTGTTTTAATTTCTGTTTGGACAAAAAAAACTAAGGAAATATGAAATATAAATATAACTATTAAACTGTCTAAAAATGGCGTTTATTCAGTTTGCTTTACACAGCAGTGGAAGTTGTAACAATACTGAAAGTGTAGTTTTATTGAGATGAACTAATTTTTTCTTATTTTGCGGTTAAAATTTTCCATGGGAATTTGAACCAAGAGTAAAAAATATATTCTTGATCTTACAGACATTTTAATAAATCCACGAATATTACATTCCGAGAAAAAGCCATGACAGTAGTAAAATGTGTGTTGTGTTGTTATTGTCTTGTTGTGATTGAAATGTTGATATTGTATTTTGTATTTGAGGGTCAGTTAATATATACTCCACATATGTACAGACAAACAATATTTACCCTGGGGCCAGTTACACAAAACATTGGTTGTAGTGTTTCTCATTCTGTAGACAAAATAAACAGTGTGTTTCGTAGACATGTGTGTTCCCTATATATTAATGCAATCATCCACAATAAATATTTATATAATTGTATATTGTATAATTTACTACGAACCTTAACATTGGTAGAAGTGTTGTATATTCTTTTATCATATACGTTTTGGGTAAATTTTTTTTCCAAATATTAAAAAAGGCATTAATTTTTCATATTGTCTATTTTTTGAACATGTTAGATGTTTTATAGAAATGGAGTTCGCAGCTGTACCACATGATCAATACCCTTCAACATTTGTGTGAAATGTTTTGCAAAATGTTTTTGTGGAATGTTTTAGAAAACCTTTACATTGCAATGTCCTGGAGCAACAACATCTTTACATGAAAATGAAACCTAAATGGAATTTCATCTCCAATGGAAACTAAAGGAATTTCATCTCCAATGGAAATTAAAGTGATTCCATCTCCACCAGAAATAATTGTTCCACAGAAATGTTATGGGGTACACTGGTGAACCCCATCGTCATTATTTTTTTCTATTGACTGTTTTATATATGACTAGGTTGAATTACAATCAGTATTACATCTTCAATGTCTCATTTTATGCTCTGTAAATGTGACTTTTTGACTGGGTTCATTTGTAATCAGTATTTATTTTCAATGTATTTTTTGACATTTTTAGCTCACATGACCTTATGGCATAGTGCAGTGTGTGTAAGTGTGTGCATTTGTTGTAAACACATATTTTTCAACTTCTCCCAAACTACTGGACAGATTTCAATGAAACTTGGCCAGAAGTATCTATGGGCCAGTGCAATTCAGATTTGTTCATGGAGTTGCCATGGTTATCAAAACTAGGTCAAGGTGACCTAGGGATAAAAAAATCTTTAAAAATCCTCGTCTCTGAAACCAACAATTGGAAAGAACAATTTGATGTGATTATTTGATCTCTGTAGGGTCTTAAGATTATAGAGCCAGGTGAGTGATGCAGGCCTTATTGGGCCTTTTATTTTTATATACGTGTACTTTACATGACCGAAATTGAAAAAGCCAAACAATATACATGTGTATTTAATTATATGTTTTTGATTATTTTAATTACAAATTTTATGTTTACATTGGGATGAATAATGTATTTAATTATTTATTTACAACTATTATAATTATAAAATGTTATGTTTACATTGTGATTGAGATAAATAAATACTGTACAGCATTTAATAATGTATGTAATTATTTACATTTATGAAAAATTTCTGATTACATTGTTACAAGAAGAGTGACAAAGTTTTAAGCCTGTGACAAAGTTTTAAGCCCCAATCAAGATACTTTCACTTATATCAAGGTGGCAAGTTCAGGGATGGTGGAGGAATCCATAGTGCTCAGAAAAAACACCGACATACAGCAAGTGAACTGACAAACTTTCTCACACTAGGATCTGTCCCTAGCAGTATTCCAACATAGATTGTGAGAGGTGCTGTGATTCATAAACACTGACTTGCTTTAGACCACTTGGTTACAGCATCCTAATATTTATGACTATTTTAATTATTTAATTATTTTTAATTTTAAAAATTTTACATTTATATTGTGACTGGGATGGTTAAGGTTATGTTACTTGGATGGTTGAGGTTATTTCCCTTTAATTAGTTACCAGTGATATTTTCTGTGTGTTGCTACTATTTTTGTACTGGAAGCCTTGGTAGCACAGTGGTCTAAAGTGCATGTTTACAGCACCTCTCACTGCCTAGGATCAAATCCCACTCCTAACAGAAAGAAGTGTGAGAAAGTTTGTCAGTTTGCTTGTTAAAGGTTGGTGGTTTTGATTTGGTACTCTGGTTTCCTCCATCTTCCATAAATGACCTCCTTGATATAAGTGAAAGAACCTTGATTATAACGTGAAACATTATTACTACATTCCACTCTACTGTAGTGTTTTTACTTGTACTATCTCGGCTGGCCCACGATATCTAGCTAAGTTGATGGTATGATGAAGCATCCATTTGTGTATAAACTTTAATCTACTTGCCTAAATAGAACCAAATTTGTTGAGGAAGATCCTTGGCTAACAAAGATTCAAAATAATGTCTGGCATAGTCTGCCAAAATTTAAGTTAGCTGCAATTACTACATCTTTAGCCAATACAGATTTATTAGCTCACATTGGTTAAAGTTGTTCTACATCCCATCAGCAAATTTTCAGTTATTCATGAAGAGACATTGTTTACTTATAAATCTAAAGGAGTATTGTAGTGTTAGTTTGTGCAAGTATTTTTGATCTGCTTTGTCCTAATACTGACTCATGGTGACCTTTAGATTGCTAGTACACTCACCTGCAGCCATGGGACATAGGACCTTGTTTATTTTAACTTCCCATCCGGAAGAACTATGACTTTTATTTTCGTAATTTGCTACTTGGTGAAAGAACAGTAACTACCCACTTTCAAGTCTTGGGTCGGATCTGGTCTTGGTTCAAACCCAGGACCTCCCACTTAGAGAGAGCAGGCAACCAACTGAGCTACTGCAGTGGTGAAACAAGGTCTAGAACCTTGAACTTCTCATTATAACATCTATCAATGTGGTCATTTCATGAGTGGTAGAGGAAACTGGAGGAAAACCACCAACCTCCAGCAAGTAAACTTCAAACTTTCTAACACTAGGGTATGTCCTGAGTGGAATTGTAACTTAGGTGATATGAGGCATTGTGATCCCTAAATTACCCTAGGCATATGCTTTATGCCATTCAACCACCAAGGCCCCTCATGCATGAAGGGCAAACAAGCTTATGAAGTTTGTTGACAGTGAACTTATTAAAGGCCACACTGTTTAAATTATACACATTTCTCAAGGCGGCATTTAGCGCTGATGACAGTTCCTCTCACTACTTAGGTTTGAATCCTGTTTGGAAAAGATCCTCATGCAATGAAGTTTGTCAGTTCGCTTGTTGAACATCTGTGGTTTCTCTGGGCACTCTGGTTTCCTCCAACATCCAAGAACTGACCACCTTGACAAAAGTGCAAGAATCATGACTGGGGCATAAAACACCATTACTGGTACTTCACTCCACTCTTAAAATGTTGATCAACGTTGATGGAGTTAATCATATGTTTTTAATGAGTGCAAGCACAGCTTGATGATGTCACCAAAAGTGAAACCTGGAGTGATGGTCAGGAGACCTATTACGAGTTAACACAGTAAAAGTCAACCACAATTTGGATAAAACTAGGTCAAGCTTCAAGTGATGCCCACTTCAAGGTCACTAAAAAACATTAAATGCCAATGAGACATTTAGATTTAATTATCATAAAAAAAAATCAGATATTCAAACTATGATAAAAATTGTTTTATTTATTTACATAAAAATCTGTGTAACATATAAATAAATATCAGACATGAAATGTTGCACTAGAAGTACTAAACACAAAATTGGATTAAATAAAACATTATTTAAAACTTAAAAATTACAATTATACCCTGAACCGAGATGAATCTCAATTAAGGTAATGAAAGAGATAAAGAAAATAATTTAACTAAAATCATTGTCTCGATGACTTTATCTCCCTTGTTCACATGATAAATCGCTTCACTTTCAAACAAAAGATTTTTTTTAAACTACATGTACACTTAAAGAAACACATACATAAACAACCACATGCAAATACACAAATACAAACACACATGCAGAAATTGCCATTTTTCAAAACCACACACACACACATAGAGATAAAAGTGGAGAAATTGTCTTAAAAAAATAAATGAAGAATATACATTTTTTAATACAAAGTAGCTGTTCCAAAGCTAATTTGTGAATAAGAGTGCAGAAAATCGTCTTTTTAAAACAGTGACCCTCCAGATGCCACTCTGCGATTACGAGTGCAGAAATTTAAAACAAGAGGCCCATGGGCCTTAACGCTCACCTGAGGAAAAGTACATATCTTATGCAGAGGTTCAATGGTCAATGACATTAATAAAAGAGAATATCAAAATTTTCAGCAGTAAGGGCCAATAATATGCAAGTATTTTTGCAAATTAATTATAATAATTATTACATAAGTATGCTATATATAACACATTTAAAGTTTAGCTACAATATATTATTTATAAACAGCTAAAACATCTGTATATTAAAATGTGCATTAGGCCAATACCTACAATATTCTAATATACATGCTTATACAAAAAGTTTATAGTTTCTGAGATAATTAACCATTTAAGTATTAGTTTGCATCTATGACCTTGACCTTTGAACCTATGAATTTCATTCATATATCAAAATGATTGTTGTGCAAATGCCTAAAATATTCTAATATACATGCCTATACAAAAAGTTTATAGTTTTTGAGATAATTAACCATTTAAATATTCGTTCGCAGCTATGACCTTGACCTTTGAACCTATGACCTTCATTCATATATCAAAATAATTGTTAGGCCAATATCTACAATATTCCAATATACATGCCTATACAAAAAGTTTATAGTTTTTTGAGATAATTAACCATTTAAGTATTCGTTTAATTCTATGACCTTGACCTTTGAACCTATGACCTTCATTCATATATCAAAATGATCATTAGGCCAATACCTACAATATTCCTATATACATGCCTATACAAAAAGTTTATAGTTTTTGAGATAATTAACCATTTAAGTATTCAATTGCATCTATGACCTTGACCTTTGAACCTATGACCTTCATTCATATATCAAAATAATCGTTAGGCTAATATCTACAATATTCCAATATGCATGCCTATACAAAAAGTTTATAGTTTTTGAGATAATTAATCATTTAAGTATTCGTTCAATTCTATGACCTTGACCTTTGAACCTATGACCTTCATTCATATATCAAAATGATCATTAGGCCAATACCTACAATATTCCTATATACATGCCTATACAAAAAGTTTATAGTTTTTGAGATAATTAACCATTTCAGTACTTGTTTACATCTGTGACCTTGACCTTTGAACCCATGACCTTTATTCATATATCAAAATGACCATTGTGCCATTACCTACAATATTCTGATATACATGCCTATACAAAAAATTCATAGTTTTGCAGATAATTAAGTATTTTGGTATTCTTGGACATCTGTGACCTTGACCTTTGAACCCATGACCCCAATCTATGTATCAAAATGATCGTCATGTCAATACCTACAAATAACTGAAAATCCTACGCCATTATCACAAGAAATGTTAAAAAAATAGCATTTTTTATCAAAGGTCAAAAACTGGGACATGACCTTGACCTTCGACCTTGACATCAATTGGAAGAAAATTGCAAGACAAGATCAACAGTGAAAACTCCATACAATTATCTTCAGCCGTTATGAAGTTATAACAATAAATGTCTCATTTTAAAAATTACGTAATTTTACACAAAAAACGCGTAACCTATTTTTCGTCTAATTTTCATGAAAAACATAATTTTAATGTTCCTAGGTATGCTGAATCCAAATATCCAATCAAAATTTGCCTGCACCTTTTGGTTTCAGAGAAGAAGATTTTTTTGTCTTTTTGCTATTTTTAGTAACAGCGGCCATCTTGTTAGGCATGGCCAAACCCCGAACACAATTTTGAAAGGCTGTTACCCAGGCATGATAATCATCAAGTTTCATTAAATATGACCCAGTAGTTTTGGAGGAGAAGATTAAAATGTAAAGTTTACACACGACGCACGACGGACGGTGATAGATTGCAATAGCTCATCTGAGCCTTTGGCTCAGGTGAGCTAAAAAGCCAAGCAAATTAAGTGAATAAGGATCCCCTGCCTGTAGGTACTATTTTGTGATTTGCAATTATGTTCAAAAGGCAATATTTCCTATGAAAATTAGCAAAAACAACTTGGGTTAATGATATGCACATCTCCTATCAATGTTGATGCTATGCATAAAGTTTCATGACACAGTGCTTCATTGTTTAGAATTACTCCAGACAAGAAGTGCCTGAACATAACAATTTGAAGGCATTTTTACATTTTTAAAAAATTTAATGCAAAAACATTTACATTGTACCCGGTAACCCATTTTTAGATCAAATTTCACATATGGATGCTTCATAGTTTTAGAGAATTACTCCTGACAAGAATTGTTTGGACAGATGGAAGGACGGAAGTTTGAATTTAATATCCAAAGGCAGGGATGAAAAAAAAATAAAAAATTGCAGAAAATGCCTTTTTTAAAACACAGTGATCCCCACTATGAGATTCTATAGCCTAAAAGTATCAGCTTTTGTCCTCTTGATCTTTTTTCTCTAATGATCCGTCTTTCAAATCACCATTATTACCATTCGCTGAGTTGTCCTCTGCCTTTGTTAGCTGTTGATTCCACATATCAGCATAATAACCATCATGTGATATTAATTCTTCATGTCTATATAAAATAAAATACAGTTATAATTTTAATGCATCATGTTTGTAGGGATCTCAGTGGCCAAGTGATCTTAAGCACACACTTATGGACACACAGTGTGCCAAGTGGTCTTAAGCACACACAGTGTGCCAAGTGATCTTAAGCACACACTTATGGACACACAGTGTGCCAAGTGGTCTTAAGCACACACTTATAGACACACAGTGTGCCAAGTGGTCTTAAGCACACACAGTGTGCCAAGTGATCTTAAGCACACACTTATGGACACACAGTGTGCCAAGTGGTCTTAAGCACACACAGTGTGCCAAGTGATCTTAAGCACACACTTATGGACACACATTGTGCCAAGTGGTCTTAAGCACACACTTATGGACACACAGTGTGCCAAGTGATCTTAAGCACACACTTATGGACACACATTGTGCCAAGTGGTCTTAAGCACACACTTATGGACACACAGTGTGCCAAGTGATCTTAAGCACACACTTACGGACAAGCAGTGTGCCAAGTGATCTTAAGCACACACTTACGGACAAGCAGTGTGCCAAGTGATCTTAAGCACACACTTACGGACAAGCAGTGTGCCAAGTGATCTTAAGCACACACTTACGGACAAGCAGTGTGCCAAGTGGTCTTAAGCACACACTTACAGACAAGCAGTGTGCCAAGTGATCTTAAGCACACACTTATGGACACACAGTGTGCCAAGTGGTCTTAAGCACACACTTATGGACACACAGTGTGCCAAGTGGACTTAAGCACACACTTATGGGCACACAGTGTGCCAAGTGGTCTTAAGCACACACTTATGGGCACACAGTGTCTTACTGCCTATGTTCGGCTCCAACTGGGTAGATTCTAGTGTGAGAAAATTTGTCAGTTTGCTTGATGGAAGGTCATGGTTTTCTCTTTGACTCCAGTTTTCTCCACCATTCCTGAACGGAACACCTTACTCCACCATTCCTAAGCTGAATGTGTCAATATAAGTAAGAGAATATTTGTATTTATTGATGAATAAATATTGTTTAAACTAAACTAAATGACTGCATCAATCTTGACTGGAACATACTGTGAATACATTTAATTTTGTGGGCTCCAATTTTCGTGGTTCTGAGAAAAAATACCATTTCGTGGGATGATAAATTCGTGGATAAAACACCTGTTAATATCTTCTTCTATTGTCCGTAACTTCCTTTGAAGATTGGCAAACCGTTGACGACTCTACATACATGTAAACAGGTGGGTAAAAATCAGTCTTATGCAGAAGGTAATCGAAATTAATCATTACGATTAAGGTGAGCTGATAATCAGGCACCCGGGTAAAAAAAAATAAATCAATTTCTTTATTAGATATTTACCGGTATGTAAAGGTAGAATAAAAAATGACCTCATTCATTGAACAAAGATGACTCCAGATTTAACTGGTTTCCGATCAAATAAATATTTCTCGAAGGTGTAAATTTGGTGAAAATTCAACTTCTTTCGCTCGAATACAATTTTATCAGAATGACATGTGGCCAGTCCTTGTAAACAAAACACAAGCTGAAGCCATGATACAGATTTCACTGAAAGTAATAGAGCGAAACGAAATAACTCGCCTGGAACATGGAGTGTTACTCAAGATTAGTAATTAACCGTGATCAGTTCAGTAATCTCTTAATCAGATTACGACCCGCGGGTGCTTGATCGGTAAAACACCTGAGTCCACGCCAGATGAGTGACTTTTTGCTTCATTATAGAATATTCAGATTCTGTTATTTACATTTCATTGGAATGCGCATGGCAATGTGTATTGCCGGTAGTTCCGGTGATTATTAATAACCGGCAATACCATGTGCTCTGTATTATAACGACCATAAAGTAAGTTTATTTTATATCGTCAGTTGTTGTTATTTACTTTTACTTTTAATCAAATTTATTTATTTATTTAATTCAAATGAACTGTCGATATCGATAGATTTGCCGTTCGAAGTTCTACATTTTATTACAAATGAAATTTGAAAACTTCGAGATATCATCGTGAATTTAATATTTTTAAAGTGACTGAAACCAAAATCTAATGAAGATCGCCGCTCTATGTTCGGTTGCTCGAATACTTGGCCAAAGTCCCATGGACTTCGAGCCATCCAAGTTCTACTGTACATATATATTCGTTGACATGTAAATTCGTGGGTCAAGGTATCCACGAAAACAACGAAAATTGGAACACCACGAAAATTAATGAATTCACAGTAGAATCCCATAACTCTTCTTATCTCCACTTTTGGTTGAAACATGAAAATTAATTGGTCACTTCCTTCCAATTTGTAACATGCATGTACACATCATAATACATTTCCAAATCATATCAAAAAGTGGTACTCAAATTAGAATATTAAATGGAAACAAATATCCTTGACCTGTTTCTGTATGTGAAAAAATGAATCAATTCTTATAAATATAAAAAAAATTCAGTAAGAAAAACTATTCAATCACTGTAACATTGTAAACTAAAACTTTTGCAACATGTGACCTGAAAGAGACAAATAACAAACATTTTTGCACTCTTGACAATAAAATCGAACTGAATATTACAAAATTTTCGACTTACGTTCCCCTTTCTACAATTTCTCCCTCTTTCATAACTAATATCTGATGTGCATTTATGATAGTAGATAATCTATGGGCTACAACTATAGTTGTTCTGTTTTCACACACTCTGGATAATGATGCCTGGATATTTCTTTCTGTTTTTGTATCTAAAGCTGAAGTTGCCTACAAAAATAAATACATGTACATGTATCAGTTTATTGTTATCAAGTTATTGCTATACTAGGTAAAATTCAGATTCATGTTAAGGATCTCTGGCTGAATGGTCTTTTGACAAACAGCACTTCTAATTGAATTTGAATCCCACTCATACACTCATATCTAAAGCTGAGGTTGCCTACAAAGGTAAAAGCATATGTGATTTTATTTTCGTTTTTTTTTAAATTGCTATATTCTGCCTTCTTATTTTGGAATAATTTGTCCTTACTTTTTTTTGGAAAAAATTGACGTTCTTAATTTAATAGCAAACAATATTTATATGATGTGTTTGCAATACTAGTAGCTGGAAGTACACACTGCAAAGATGCTATGTTGACAATATGTAGGTTTTTGGGGAGTGGGGTGTGTAGAAGGGGCGGGAAAATAATTTGGTCTTGTATTACTATTTATTTCAGAAATTACCAATATAGTGGTCAAACTGAGAAATATCAGTAATTTTAGACAGATAAATCACTGTACATGTACCAGTTTATGTTATTAATATACATTTTGTGTATTTCTACAATGGATAAAATTAAGATTCATATTCAGGACCCCGGTGGCCCAAAGCACTGACATATGGAAGCAACACTTCTTGTTGCCTAGGTATGAATCCCACTTGGATAAATTCTAGCATGAAAAAGTTCACTTGCTGAAAGTCTGCGGTTTTCTATGGGTACTCTGGTTTCCTCCACCATCCCAAAATTTACTGTGTTGATATTAGCGAAAGAATCTTGACTGGGGTCTGGAGTTATGTGAAATTAAATGTCTTGCTGAATGACATGCCACACAGTCTGTCTGGGGTTCAAACCCCACAACCCTTGAATTAAAAGTCCCGGCCATATACCTCAGGGCCACACATCACTATCTGCATATTATTGCCATGGTTACTATGCTTACCTCATCTAAGAGAACTATAGCAGGTGCTTTAAGCATAGTTCTAGCTATTGCTACCCTTTGTTTCTCTCCACCACTTAACTTTAAACCTCTTTCTCCAACAACTGTATCATATTCTGAAAACATATAAAATGATATTGTAAGTTTCCATTTTTATTTATCTCTTAATGTTGCCTAATCCTTCAACATTGTTGAAATCAAATTTATCATAGTTGTATCACTTTGAAATTTTAATCATGTTTTTGCAATCTTTTCTAATAGTTTAATGGAAAAATGTTGACTCTGGGATATTGCAAGCCTAGGCTTTTAGCCCTAAAAAATTTATGACCATCATCACATTATTATTGATAAATATGGTGTCTCTGTATCCAAAATTACCCTGGATATATTTGATGTCCCATAGTTCATGCTCATTTCATTCAACACATTTTCCGGAGCAACCGGCCTCACTTCCCTGGTATAAGTCCACATGTTTTCCTTAATAGGCCAGTTTTCACAGTTTTTACCTTGCCTTTTTTCTGCTTTGCATATTGACTGGTATGTTCGTGTTTGATTTTATAATGTGTGTAATAACTTACTGCTAGGGAATGTTAATATTCTGGCATGTATATCTGCATCATCAGCAGCTTGCTCCACCTCTTCATCTGAGGCGGTTACCCTCCCATATCTAATGTTATACATAATGTTATCATTAAATAATACTGTGTCCTGGGGTACCACTCCTATACGTTGTCTTAGGGATTCTTGTTGTACCTGAAATATAGTTTAGTTATAGGTTACCCTCCCATATCATATGTTATACATAATGTTATCATTAAATAATACTGTGTCCTGGGGTACCACTCCTATACGTGTCTTAGGGATTCTTGTTGTACCTGAAATATAGTTTAGTTTACAGAGATGGGATACCAAATATAAAAAGTACCACTGTATACCATAGGAACTTAGTATACGATGACGGGATACCACAGGAAAAGAGTAACACTGTATACCATAGGAACTTAGTATACAATGATGGGATACCACAGGAAAAGAGTAACACTGTATACCATAGGAACTCAGTATACAAGGATGGGATACCACAGGAAAAGAGTAACACTGTATACCATAGGAACTTAGTATACAATGATGGGATACCACAGGAAAAGAGTACCACTGTATACCATAAGAACTTAGTATACAATGATGGGATACCACAGGAAAAGAGTACCAATGTATACCATAGTATATTCCTTTTTAGTTATTATATATACATGTACATGTTAGTAGAGTTAAGAAAAAGTACCGAGGGTTACCATACACTTTGAGTTTCTGAAACATGTTTCTTTAAACAATTTTGATGAATAGTAAACTGTATTGGTGACTAAAGTTGTAAGAAAAATAGTATGATAGTAAATAATCACTTCATGTCCTACTTTTCACAAAATTTAAATACCCTTAAAATTGGTATTCTTAGTTAGAAGCAAAGTATGCCCCAACCAATACAAAAAAGTCCCCTGCAATTTGACATCAGAAAACCAGCATTTCAGTTACCTGAAAACACAAATTGTTATGTGACATTATTTAAAGTAATTTCTAATCACTCAGATTGTTTTTGTACTTGGAGATCACAGAAAATGTCCATCATACAAATTAACATATCATAATATTTAGAATATACACCCACTTATATTGGTTTTACGAAAATTACACCCATGCGAAATGCCAGATTTCAGAAATTACAAAATGTTCACCTTGTGAAAATAATCCCCTTTACAGTATTAGTAATCAGTCACAACACTTACTGTAGCTATATTTTGTCCATCTATGAATATAGTGCCACTGTTAACATCATAGAATCTAAATAACAATCTTATAATGGTACTTTTACCACTTCCTGAGTGTCCAACCTAAAATATAAAAATATAATAATACATGTGTATGGTGCTTACAGAGCAACAATACTGTAAACATATTTAATTTTGTGTGTATTTATTTTTGAGATTTATGAAATTTAGACATATCTGCATACTTTAATTTTCATTTTTTTTTAAATATGCACTATAATACAATAAGCATAATATAATTTTCATTGGGTATTTATTTTTGTGCAAAACAAACACCTGGGATATAAGCGAAAACTAGTACACTGTGAAAGTTTACAATAACATTAAATCTGAGACATGTTCAACTATGCTTTTGTTTACCAAAGCACTTGCATAAGCATTTTTATCTTTTGAATGGTAGAGAACACTACATTGCATCTAGGTTGTCTTATTCATCTAGATGCTTTATCAGTTATCACCCTTAGATTTGGATAAGGGTGCAGACTGGATTGATAGGATTACAAATGTCAAATATTAATAATAACAAAACTCATATCAGTAATCTGCATGACCAAACAAACCAAAAATATAAAAAACTAATGAAAGCAACATGCACATCATATTAGAATCACTGATTATAAAATTGGGAGACTTTGGACAGGAACTGAATTTAAACCTAAAATTTAAGTCTATTATAACTCACCAGAGCATAGGTCTGTCCTGCTGGAACACTAAATGATACATTCTTCAAAATCTGCTTACTGAAAAAAGAAATGTGTTTAGTTAAAGAATGAATAATGAAATGATATAACAGGTGAAATACTGCACTTATTTAACCTGAGACAGTCGAAGGCTGATATCAAGAATGAAATTATTGGTATCTATCACAGTAGTATATGGCATCCACGATGTGTAAGATACTCTCCCCTGAAAGGGTATTTATGAACTCACTTTCTGTCTATATCAAAATAAACCAAACTGTTTTGTACATGCTTATCCAACTTATCCCAATTTATGAGAAATTACTTATTAAATATTATTGTTTATATATGCCAGCTTACAAATCACATCCTCTCTCACTGCCTACTGGTTCCAATCCAACAAGGGCAGATCCTAGTGTGAGAAATTTTGTCAGTAGGCTTCCTTAAGGCCACCACTGCGGTAGCTCAGTTGGTAGAGTGCTCGCTCCATAAGTGGGAGGTCGTGGGTTCGAACCCCGGCCGGGTCTGACCCAAGGCTTGAAAGTGGGTAGTGACTGTTCTTTCGCCAAGCACTCGGCATTACGAAATGAAAGTCATGGTTCTTTCGGATTGGAACTTAACATAAACGAGGTCCCGTGTCACGGTGGGCTTGGCATGCTAAAGAACCCTGCTGTATAATGCCATAAGTGCAATGCACAGGCAAAATTTCTGCACTTTCGCCTATAGCTGGCAACATCTCGATATAAGTGAAATATTCTTGACTGGGACGTGAACACCATTACTCACTCACTCACTCCTTAAGGTCAGTGGTGTTCTTGGGGTCACTTCAGTTTCTTCCCTCATTTCTTTACTTACCACCTCAATTTAAGTGAGAGAAACTTGACTGGATTGTAAAACTCATTAAACATGTAAGCATAAAAATCTTGACTATGTCGGTCTTAAAACTACAATACTCCACTTCACTTACTGTTTCAAAACATGAAATAAATGTTTAAATTACCTTGGTTCATAATGAAAACAAACATTTTTCAGTTCTATCTCTCCCTGTTTTACATCTATAGCTTTAGCATTTGGAATGTCTTTTACCTGATTTGAAAAAACATCAAAATCGTAAATCTAATTCAAAGGACCAAATACAGAGTATAAACAAGAAACACAATATAAAACCATTTTGATTTAAATGGGCAGACATGGCCAAGTGGTATTGTCACACTTTCTATGTCAGGGGTTGTTTTTGATTCTCACTCGGGACTTGGAAATTTACTGACATGATTTTCATCTCCTGCCCATACTAGAGCTGTAAAATGCTCATTACTAGAATATTAGTAGTCTTTCGTATGAGACTCAAAAGCCCCCCCCCCTCTACAATGGATTAATTTTTCCTGTGACCTTGACCTTTCCGATTATTCATGTCAGGTTTTATAACGGGCGTCTAAAGCTATTTAAAGATAAGGCTCAGACACAATTTTACACAGGCAGATGGACAGACAGACATAGTGATTCCTATATGCCCCCCTCAAACTAGAGTGTGTGTGTGTGTATCTATGTGTAATAATGAGGTATTATACTCAACTATTGTATATCAAACTGATAATGTCCCCACTCTAAATGTAGAGAGAAAACATATCACTGTTTTAAAATTTTTTTATTAAAATTTATTGAAAATTATTGACCTAAGTTTCAATTTAACTTTAAAGTAATGAAGCCATGATTGTCGTATTACAAAGGGCATTGAAAAACGGCTGACAACAGTATAAGGCCTGTAGGTTTATAAGAACATTCTAATATATTATTTTATATCAATGTTTATCTTGTATATGTATACACCATGTTGCCATGATTACTGTACCTCTATTCCTTCTTCTAACAATTCAAACATGTTCTCCATATCAATAAATGATTGCTGTATCATTCTGAAAAATGTTTAAAGATTTTATGTAGTTTTACTATCAGTAACATGATTGTTTAATATATTACAGAATCAGATTTTTCTGTTATTTTCAGTCCTGTAAATTAAAGACTAAAATAATTTCAGGTATCAATTTTCAGTTTTTTAAATTAAAGGCCAAAATAATTTCATGCATCAATTTGGTGTTTAAAGTCCTATTCATGATTCTTTGACTTATGATGTTCAAGTTACTGAATTCAAAAATTGACTAAGAATAATCATAGAGACCAAATAATTATTCTATAATGTATTAATTTGAGGGTGTATCAATTTTAGTGCAAATTATAATTTTTGGACTTGAATAAGCATATATGTCATGGATCACCTTGTGCACTATTATCACATTTAATTTGGTAATGATGGATTTAAATTAGCAATATTGTATCATCACCAAAAAACGCTAAAATTGGTACAATACTAAAATTGAGATGTATACAGTACAAGTTATCAAATTGCTACTAAATAAAATCCTATGAAAATTACTGTAATTATTACTATTATTTTCGCAGTGTACTAATTTTCGCTTATTTTTCAGTCGTTTGTTTTGCAAGACAATTAATACACAGAAAAAATTATATAATGCCTATTGTGTTATGGTGTACATTTAAAAAATGTAAAAAAAATTAACTATGTGGATATGTCAAAAATTTCCTTAACCACGAAAATTATTACACAAGAAATTAAATATGTTTACAGTATTAAAAGTGAAATACTAAACTACAAACCTATAGTAGGTTCCTAAGAAGTTAAGAGGTCCATACAGCTGGTTAAGATATGTACCAAACAATACATAGTCCCCTACAGTCAGTTTGAGGTCCTTAAGGCTATGTACCACGGCCCAGGCACATAACAGTGATCCCACTAACATACCACCTGTTATAACTACATTCTGCATTGTATTCAGTAAGTTAAGAGATGCAGTTGATTTCCACTCTGATACCTGTTGATTAAAGTCATTAGATGGTAAATAGTATGTTCGTAAACAATCTGCAATTAAATATAATGTAGAGTTGGCCCGTTATTACTGTAAAGCGGGAAATTTTTGTGTTTGATTTATTTTCATGTAATTTCGCTTTAGCGAATGTATATAACTTGTATATAATTAATTATCATTTGCATCAACTATTATCAGACAATGCAAAAATAAAAATATGGAAATTATGATTGTTGTGTAAAATTAATGCCTGCAGAAATTTCCCTATTTATTAATAATGAACCTATGTATACATTTCTAAATAGATAATTAAAGAAGAAATGGATAAATTTAATGGTTGGATGGTTTATTATTAACTTATATGGATATGGCCAGTTTTTGGATGGTTAAAGAAACAAGACCACCCAGAGAGAACATTTGTTTTGCTATAACTCACTGAAGAGTGATCTCTCTGGAATATTTTTTCAAACAAGCACTTACCTGATAAGTTTTTATAGCTTCGTCATATCTATTTACTTCAAAACTTGATGCACCATAGTACTTTACCTGTAATTGATTTATAACTTAATATTAATTTTTTCAGCTAAATAAAACTAAAGTCTGAATAAATTAAAACACCCCTCTAAACAACTTTATTTAGACATACAGGCCCCAGTTTCACAATCATTTCTTAACTAAGATTTTCCTTAACTTAAATCTGGAAAAATTAAGAACTATATTAATTATGTTAATTGTTCAGATATTGGGTGTCATTAAGCTTATGACATTTGCACATAGTTTTGACAAATATTTTAATAGCCAAAAAGTTGTTGAAATTTGCTAAAATTTAGTTAAGGAATGATTGCGAAACTTGGAGCAGTTATGTCTTTTGCTCTTCAGAATCTTGTATCATGTTTGAAAAATATAGTAATTATTGATAATTCTTCAAAAAAAATCAGATCATACTAATAATCAAAGGTGCACAGGATTGTACTAGTATTACAGAAAAAAATTCATTATGCATAACTAATACATGTACACCACTAACAAAACAATGTATATGGATAGACTGATAAATGGACAAGGTGATTCAAGTATAATAAGAACTTTTCAATTAATGAGTATAAATGCTTAGACTGCTATTGAAGCAACTCTATATAAAATACTACAATTTGAAAATTCAAAATTGGTTTATCATCCAGACTTACTGTTTCAAAGTTGAGCAGTGAATCGACAGCCCTAGCGTTAGTAGCATTGTCTTTTCTGTTCATATCCCTCCTATACTTGGTTCTCCATTCTGTAATGGCTACAGTCACAACTGAAAAGTATACACCAGAAATGATTTAAAAATTGCTTATAATAAAACCTAGCTATAATGTCCCTTGAAAAGTTTGCTACCTTGCTTATTGCCACAGTATTTTGAAATCCCAAAATTCATTTCTTCTACAAGTATATTCTTCTTTATAAGAACCTATTGACTTACTGCCAAAGTATTTTTTCATATTAAAAAATTCCTGAACAAACAGTGGTGATGAATTGAGGTTTTACTGTAATGTGACCACCTTATGCAGATAATGACCTTGTATGTGGTTCATGTATACATGAGTTGTTATTAAATCTATATTTCTTCACCATAAAATAGTGTTCAAACTCGATTTCTCTTTTCAGGGGTGCTTTTCAAGGTCTTTCCTCTGCAACAGCATAACATAAATATTTTTTAAACATGACCTATTAAGGATGTAATAATAATGGGACCATTTAGCGGCCCCTACTTGATCGAACACTGAAACAATATGGACAGGGGGTGGGGTTTAACTCCTTTTTATACTATCATGTTACAATGTATATTTATTGACTACCGTAAGTGGATTCCTCAGTTCAGAAATGAAATCCCTTTTTGTTAGATTGGTTTGGAGTCGAGTAATGGTGTAAAACAAGATCGAGGAAGCTAGTCCATGGATGTTGCAGAAAACTGGAGTGACTGGAGAAAATCCCCAACCAAACTGTCAAACTTTCTCACATTAGAATCTTTTTGACATGGATTTGAACCAAGACGGTAAGAGTCATTTTTGTTAGCAATGCATGAATATGTAAACGAGGAAAGTTCAAATGTATGAGTGGCAAAACCAAAACAAAGGTACAAACTTGTTTTTACAAAACACTAAGTATTTAGAAGTGAAAGTCACAATGATTCCTCAATGGTGACAATGCCACAATAAAAAAAAATCACCAAAACTAAATCCTTTAAAAAATAGAGTGATAAGTGAATTCTCTAACACAAGACCAAATGATACAGACAAGACATTGTGGCAGTAAATTACTTTGTTATATTGAATACTAACCAGTACACCTAAACAAGTTCATGGGAACTTGGTGACTGAGTGCTTTAAAGAACCGGCTCACAGATCACAGTGCCTCTAGCCAACTAGGTTCCAACTTAATTTGGGTAGTGCGAGACAGTTTGTCAGTTCACTTACTGAAGGTTGGTGGTTTTCTCTGGGTACTCTGGTTTCCTCCACCAAACAACAATTTATTGCCTCAATATAAGTGACTGGGGTGTAAAAGACCAATACTCGACAAAGTTCGTTTTTTTACCTATTGATTTTTTAATCTGTAAACCAATACTCACCTAAATACAGGACCATAGCCAGGAAGACGACAACCCCAAACACATAGTTAAAGGCAGTTACAAAGTAAACTATAGCAATAATTATATCTATGATAGTTGGCAAGATCTGGAATGTCACATAGCTACAACATAAGAAAAAAACATATACAGTTCAACCGATCTTAAAAGTCAGCTCTATATAAGGACCATCTGCTTATAAAGGCCAGTAGAATTGTATCCGAATTGTTCTTTATTCATATTATTTGAACCTGTATATAAAGGCCACCTCTATATAAGGGACTCCGGCTTATAAAGGCCAGTAGAATTGTATCCCAATTGTTTTTTATTCATATTATTTGAACCTGTATAAAAAGGCCATCTCTATATAAGGGCAACCTGCTTATAAAGACAAGTAAAATTGTATCCCAATTGTTCTTTATTCATATTATTTGAACCTGTATATAAAGGCCACCTGCACTTTCCCATGGGTGGCCTTTAACCAGGTTTGACTGTATTTACAGGAATTGTCAGAACAGTATAATAAGTAAAAGTATAACTTTTCTACACCTGTAGGTGATAAAAAGTCTTAAACATGCATAATTTAATCCACAAAAACTAACATATCTAACACATAAATTAAACTTTCAACCCCACATTTATATTCTTTGTATATTACTGGTAATAATTTGTTAATGCACAATTTGTTGGTATAACATGTTTTAATCATTACCAAAAGAATTTCCATCATATTATGAAGAAGAAAAACATATACAGTAAAACCTCATTAAAATGTCCCTTGATAGGTTTCCCACCCGACCATCATTCCAAAAACCCTTAACTTCTATGTTCTACTTTATAAGAACCTCTTGACTGATTAAAAATTACTTTATAATGCCAAATGTTTTCTGGACAAAGAGTGGGGATACAGTAGAACATGTTTTCAACAAATACATTGATAGTACAAAGTCAAATATTGGGCCTAACTGCTCTTCTATATCTATATATCTATTTATAACAATATAATAAAGTTGTGTATAACAAAGTTAAAAAAGAGTCTCCAGGACTTCTTTATAAATGTGTTTTACTGTAAATCAAAGTTTTACGGTATTGTATCTTTATTTATTCCTACCTGAGTAAACTGTTAATACTATTAGTTCCCCTGTCTACAACTCTTAACACTTCTCCTGTTTTTCTTGATAAATGCCATCTCAAAGATAAACTGAAATATACAAAATCAATAGTCAATAAAGTATTGCAGCTAACATGTAAATTTACTCAATGAAAACTTTTAACACTAGGCACTGACCCTCAAACTTAAGTTACAACAAGTTCCTGCACACACTAAAATCCACAATTATCTTCTTTAGCATAACACACCCATACTTAGATACACATACATACAAAAAGAATCAACCTGATTGAGCAAGGTAATGACTGGTTTACTTTCCATCCTTATACCCAAAAACAGGTGTCACAAATATTACCTGAAAACTAGTAATAATTTGTTATACAAACTTTTCATTTCAAAATAAAAAAAATATGTTTCTAGGATGGTCTGGTGCTTCAAATATTTAGGAATTTATACATGTAATTTCTATTTATGGATTGTGTATGTTGGATTTAGTGTGCACAAACTTACAAAACATTACATGTACAACCATAATCACACTGATACTCTAGCCAACCTCAAAGCTTTTATTATTAACATATTTAATTTCGGTGTATTTATTTTTGCGATACAGGAAATTTTTGTGTTTTTGAAATATGCACTATAAGACAATAAGCATACCGGTACCAGATATAATTTTCACTTGGTACTAATTTTCGCGCAAAACAACAGTGAAAATAAAATTGTTCTATCTTCACATGGACACACAATTACACATACCTGTGTAAATGGCTAAATAATTTAACTTGGATTCTTCTGGTTGTGTACTGCTGGACTGGTATCCATAGGAAGGTACGGATATTATTGAGAAATCCTGTTGTTCCTGAAAAACATAATAAACCCCAGATGTATCAACCCATTAACTCTTTTCTCAATAGCTTTCTACATGCATTTATGGGTGGACATTGCCAATTAGTACTGTCACTGGCTTTCGAAGTCAAGAGTTGTGGGTTTAAACCTCACTTGGGATTTGGAAATTTTCTGAGATAAATTTCATCTCCTGCCCATACTAGAGCTGTAAAAAAGCTAAATACTTGCATAGTCTTTTGGATCAGACTTAAAACCAAGGTCACGTGTCTTAGTGCACGCTGTAGACATCTCTGTAGAGTTCCAAAAAGAGTGTGGCGGCTACAGAGGACTCTTACACTAAAGAGCAATTGAAACAAACTGAGCAAAGCAAGGAGAGATGTTTTGGGCCTTGGTGGTTGAGTGGTCTATAGTACATGTTTATGGACCAGTGTATGAATTCAAACAATTTTTATAAACTGGAAATTTTTCAAAATCATACATATGGTATAAACTACATTATGACATGTTGCAGTGAGATCCTTATTTCAAAAACATTGTACTGAGACAATATCTATCATTTTGGCAAGTCAAGACAGTTTTAGACAAACAAAATTACTGCACTCTTGGAATGATTTACTTAAGTAACTTCTGTAGCTACTTATTTATCAGCTAGTGAGGGGGAGGAGGGTGGGAGTAATGTGAGATAAAATATCACATTCAATGACATTACCTATAGCTAAGCCGAGATGTGAACATGGTCCTCTAATCATAAGAGGAAAGCCTTAACAACTTGGTCATACCTCCTATAGTCCTTATACTAGAAATAAGAGTGTATATGTACTGATATAGTTAGCGTACCTGAGCCGCCACCTCTCAGAAACACCAGTAAGCTGTATATACAGATATAGTCCCATCTGAAGTCTGGACCAACTGTGGCCTCCATATCATCTTTACTGCTAGACTGCTGTACAGATAAACTGTTCACTAAAATATAGAACAAACATAGACAAAATACATACATGTAAATGCAAAGTACAGAACATATATGTTACTATACATTTATTGCCTTTGAGTGAGGGAGATATTAATATTTGTTCACCCTTAACAAGTCAGATTTCCCAAGGGCAAACAAATGTTCATATGTTCCTCAAACAAAGGCAATAAATTGTTTACTATACCAAAAGATAACCATGGTAATAAAAAAGACAGAAAGAAAGGTTACAAAAATATGAAAATAAGACAGATCGGATTAATTGATTTTCCTTTTATTGAAACTCATCATAGGCAAATGCTAGAAGGTCATGTCAGATTCTCCATCAATGACGTCAGATCATTGTCACGTTATGGTGTGCTCTGAATAAGGAAGATATTACAAGGAAACTCAGTCAATCGCATGAAGGAAATATGGTATTTGTATCTTTGCCATGTGCCATCCAATTAATTTTCATTTATGAATGAGGTATAATAGGTATAATAAAGTGGTTTTTTGGCAGGTTACACTGCCCCATGTACCCTGACGATAATTTACATTAATTTTTGTCCGAGTACATGTATATTGGGGCATGTAACCTGCCACAAACTTGTGTAAAGTTTTTGTCACCATTGAAAGTTGTGCAAGGTTAGCCATTTGAACTTTGATTTTGTATTCTGTGTGACTTGTATACCTTGGAGTCATGTCTGTTTTGTTTACTGTAACTAGACTTCCATAATGTATGAGTTACTTCCCTTATGTCACTAAAGGTTGAATATGTTTATGTACCCTAGCGGATTTGTGAAAATAGCTCCATGTACCCTAGTGAATTTACCAATCACTTTGCAAGGAATTTCTTTGAAGGGTGAACATATGCATGTATTAACTATTTTATTTGCACAGTAGAGAAAAAGAGAGAAAGAGAGAGAGAGAGAGAGAGAAAGAAATCACCATTTCATGAATTGTTATTTTCCTTTATTTTACATTCCTGATTAATTAGTATCACAAACATAAAATTCTTTACCCGATAAAAGTTGATTTACAGCTGTTTTAAAACCAGTAATTTTGTTACACTATTTGAAAACTACTTTCTGGCTTTAGATTAGGAAAATTGAAGTTCTGAGATCTAGCAAACTGCATTATGATATGATGGCAATAGCTAGTGTCTTCATTGCAAAGATAATATATTTTGGTACAATATGATATTATGTGGTTAAGGACACCTAGATATAATATTTCAGTGCATCACTGTTGTTTTGGGAATTTTAGTGGACAAATAGGGAAATTTTAGTCATTTTTCCTAAATTTTTCCTATTTTAAGTAAACAAAATCACTGATTTTTTACATACTCACCTATATATTTGCTGTATATAGGAACTAGAACATTGATTCCTCTACCAGCGCCGAGTATCACTAAACATCCCACCACTATAGCTTGTCTCCACCAACTACCTTTTGGCCACACATACGGAAGCATCATCTTCAGCTTCTGAAGTATGTTAGACCATGTGCTTCTTGGTGCTTGACCTCCACTTGAACTCTGCTGCTCACCTTGCTGATTTGAAAAAAAATATAATTTGTGTTAATGTTAAATCATTTTTTTAATAACAATGAAATTTGCCAGTGTACCATGTGATTAATACTCTTTAACGTTCATGCAAAATTTTTTGTAAACCGTTTATGTCAAAATTTCCCAGAGTAACGTCATTTTTACGGAAAATGTGAACTAAAGCGATTCCATCTCCAAAGGAAATAATTGTTCTGCAGAAACGTTAGAGGGTATCATGTGGTACACTGATAAGACATATATATTACACTTAGAAAAGATGATGATGAAACATACCATTAGTGTTACAAATCGCTAAAATGTTTAATGAAGTTAATACTGATGTATATTACCGTAGTTATCTGTTTCCAGACTGAAATCCGATATAAATTTATTTTGTTTTTAATTTATTTTATTATTTTCAGTCACCTTTTTAGTTTTTCTCTGAAATTAACAAAATTAGCTTGGTGACAGGTGTTTATAAAATAAAAACCCATTAGACTTTTTTAAAATTTTTAATTGGACCAAGTACCAGCCCCTACTATGGCCCAGCTCTGATTTGCTTGGTGTTTGTGAAAAAAATAAGATATATAGAATAGGGCTCAATACCAGCCCCAACTATGGCCCAGTAAGATTCCTGACTTACCTGTTCCTCATCATTGACCAGGAGATGATGTGTATTCTTGGGTAGACCTGGAGCCACAAATCCCAGAATAAACAGTACCAATGAACAGGTGTATCTAATTACCCATAATGCAAACTCTAATTTATGTGAGTAACTGTAAAATAAAAGTATCTAAAGTATAAAAGTTGGAGATAACAATCCATCAACTTTACATTGCATCCATATCTATTTCATCAGTGAAGAAATAACTGGAATCCCACCTGGATATCTAGTCCAGTAAACAAATTATTCTAAAAACTTTATCAATTAACATTTGAGATATGACTAAAGCTGGAACTTCTGCACTTCATACAATTAAAAATGGAGCAATAAAGAGTATATATGACGTCCATGATCTGAAAGCAGTGTTTATAAACATGGACAGGTTTAAATAACACAAGTAAGGTGCAAGTAGTGCATTGCCGTATGTGTATAATTACTCTAACTCACGCTTTATTTGTCATAATTACCCTAATATTAAAATAGACTCACTGTATACTTTGCCATCAGATTGTGGACAACCTATAGTGGAATAATGGTATTTCTACAGCCTGTTAAAATATCTAGGATAGTGGAGAGAAGACCATAGACCTTTGGCAAGCAAACTGACAATCTTGCACTAGAATCAGTGGTCTGAGTGAAATTAAAAAATAGTCAAAGGGAAGCACTATGATCAGTAAATGTGTATTTTATACACTCAGCCACCAAGGCCCCTGGGTAATAAAGAGAATTAAAGTAACAAAACCAAAATTCTCTGAAACATTCTAAAATTAATTAAATTATAATTAAATTGTACAATATCAATCTACCTGTCCAAATGCCACCACCACTGATGACTCCACCATGAGACAAAAGCAAGATTCTCTTTCAGAAATGCCAATGACCAAAACATTAACAACACCAACCCATGTCCTCTTGTAGGAATTGTGGGTAATGCTCGGTTTCTCTCTAGACTTAAAACTTTCAGTGATCCCATCCAGCCTACAACTAGTACTAACACTGTCAATAACTGGTAACCGGCTACATTTTGTGGAGCTATAGATGTGTCCTGTAAAATTACATGTATCACAGCCTCCGAGATCAATATTATCGTGAACAGATACTGGAAAATGTATCCGCATGCTCCTCTACGGAATTTGGAGTCTATAGGAGTAGAATATTTTCTGAATACTGTACACTGCACATAACCACCAATAAAAATGACTAAAAAGAGGACTGCGGATGTGACAGAGTATAGAAAACAAGGATTTATTCCTTTATCCACCCAAATATCTGTAAAATTCTCTCCTGTCTGGCAATATTGCATTTTGTCTGTGATCCTGTTTCAGTATTAAAACTTTCTGTCTCTGCCAAGTTCAACAAATTACTGTTTCAAAGCACTTCTGAAAATATAAACAGAAAAAATTAACATAAATTTCCAGCTAAACACAAACATACTGTCCCATGTACAAATCACAATATCAAAAACAAAGTAAAAACTTCGGACAGGGAAATTAAGATAAGCACATGAACTTCCACCTCGGAAGTTGCCTTCCAGTGATCCAGAAGAGTAAGCACCTCTATAATGAAACAGATTTAATTCTTGATTACTCACATCATTTCTGTTGACAAACTCAGCATCACAGTATCTATGAGTTGAGTAATGGTGTTTAACGTCCTAGTCAAGAATATTTCACTTATATGGAGATGTCGCCAGCTATAGGCGAAGGTGCAAAAATTTTTGCCTGTGCTTTGTGCTGATGGCATTATACAGCAGGGTTCTATATCATGCCAAGCCCATCGTGTCACAGGACCTTGTTTATTTTAAGTTTATGGCTCGAACCCATGACCTCCCACTTACGGAGCGAGCACTCTACCAACTGAGCTACTGCAGTGGTATAGTATTTATGAACTGGTGGGCAACAAGTTCCCACAATCTTTGACATTGTTCTATTGGTGAGTCAGTGTCTTAAATTTGGGCTTGTTGATGTCTTGTTACCACTTAGTAAGTTGTCATCACTCTTAACTGTACATCATGGTGTTATGTAACTTGTCAAGTGCTAGCATTCAGTTAGTTTCTTGCTTAACACTACAAGTTATGTCAATCAGTTTCCTGTCCTTATGGCAACCTGGATGTGTATGGCAACAAAATGGCATAAGGAAGGAAATAACAGGAAATAAACACTTCAATATTTCCTATATATCATTTCTTTTGTGTTGTATACAGTAATTAAACTATGATTACTAGGTTCTAGAATGGGCTAAAGGTAGAAACATAATTGTTAGTGCTCCTGAATTGGAGGGATTCCCGAAAAAGTGCATGAAATTAGGACAAATTTTAGTACAGCTATCTGGTATTAGCATCTGAGGCCCACAACAGATAGGTTTTATATTTATTTAAACAAAACAAGCTCATTTATGTGGCAAAATAAATTATTTTCAATGTAAGAACAATGGTTGATAAATTTTTTGTCAGTTCTCTCCTTAGCTGCACAAACTTGGGGCAATGGAGGATAAACAAAGAGAACAAATGAAACAACTGATATCCCTCAAAACATGGTTGTTGTTTTCAGTCCCATGGAGTCTGTCGAACCCACATTTTAATTTTGTCTTGTTAATATCCTCCAACAATTTATAGGGATGGTTAGTCATACTAATATTCATATTCAATTTAATGGTATAATAACTCCCATTAGTCCATACAATGACCCCAAAAATTGAGTTTTCTTATGTTATCGTCCAGTGCTCGAAATTCATGCATGCTCTAAAATCATGCAGGTTTGTTTCTAAAGAAACATTTAAACAAAAGAGCTAATTTTTGTGGAAATTAAATTGTTTTAATGGTAGGAACAATGGTTTTAATATTGATGCTATTTTTTAATACAATTATTTCAATTTTTTCCCTTAGCTTAATGAACTCAGGGCAATTGAGAATACATCCTGGGTACAATAAACACAGAATTTACATTTATATTAAATTGATTAGACTTGTTGTTTATGCAACTCATGCAATAGTGAAGGCTCCTTACCAGACTGAAAAATCAAATTTATTTATCTGTTCAGATCGGTATATTTTTAGTGTACAAGGTTGCCATTTAGGTACTTTTTTATTGTTAAGGTTTGGTTTTGGTACAATTTCCATACAAAAAGTCTGAATATTTATTACTTTTTAATTGAAAAAAACAATCAAAATGGGAAAAATCCGTCTAATTTAAATTGACCTTTTCCATTTTGTCCGTCCGTTTATCCGGTTTTATGGTACAAATCCGTCAAATTGGTCAGCCTGCCCAGCGACTTTTAATACATTTCTGTATTAAATGTCGCTGGTCTGCCTTACAACAATATTCAACTTGTTTAATAAACCCAATATTACATATTCACTCATACAAGGTCCTTAAATATGTAGATAACATATTGTTTTGTATGTCTGGATCATATGAGAAAATCATGCTTATTTTATGCTAAACGGGAATAAAAACTTCATATAGAAGCAAAACTGTATATGACAGTCCAATCAAATACAAATCGTGACTTCTGGAAAACCGACAGATTATAAGACCGATGTTCTAGAATCCATTTTTCATGTTCTAGAATTCGACCTCGATGCCCCACTTACATTAAATCGAATTTGTCGCTTTTTGTGATCTGTTGAATTTTGAAACATACTTTGGAGACTTATTTACATTTCATTTGTACAAAATATCAGAGAAAAACTATCAGTTACAATACCTGTTCCTGAGATCTGTTCCAGACACCCTGACTACCTAACAAAGACCGGTCAGATAATCAAAATGAAAGTACCCGGCGAATGACAGTGCTTGTTTTAGTAGTCACCAAAGCGCTTTAAATAAAAACTTTTGAATAAGAACACTCAAAGCGTCTTACTGACAGCAAAAAATACAAATAGGAAAACGTGATGTTGGAAAACCGGAAACTTCTGCTGGTTAATTTAAATTCAAATCACGAAGCGAGTGATTTTTAGGTAGATAAAACGAAACAAGTAGTCGACGTTGCATATATAAATATGAAGGATCTACATCCTCACTTGGGTTTGAGAGGAAGAGGTTTTCAGATTTTTCTGGGTGCTAGATAATAATAATCAATGAATAATAATAATATCTTTATTGCTCGGACTAAATTACAATAATTGGTTATGGCAAGTAATTCAATAAACATAAAACATAATGAACAAGAAATCATAAAAAATTAACTGACAAATGTATACATATATAACAAATGAATATTTTACAGATAATGAGATGCAACACTGCAAGGTACTTAAGTAATTTTAGTTTTACGTATTTCAAGGCACTCGATAATAAAATTTGATGTTATTTTCAGGATCTCTTTTATGTTGCTATTGAAAAGTAACTGAAATTTTCTTTTAGAATTTAGATGGTCCAAAAAAAAGGATGGAACTTGTTGATTTTAGAGAAGAAGATGTGTCTCTTTTTGCCATATAGCCTGAGGACAGTGAAATAAAAATGCATTTCATCTTCTATGCAATTCATATTGCAGCAAGTACATATTCTGTTATTATAATCTATATTAGTGTATCTTCCCGTTTCAACCATTAGTTTGTGGGAACTTGGTCTGAATTTTGCAATAGTGGATCTATCGGAGAAATTATATAATATGTTCATGTAATCAGAAGTCACTGTTGAATAGAGAATTTCGTTTAATATTTTCAATTTTGATGAAGATTTAATCAGATTGATTTGTTCCATTTTGTCTACATCGTTTATTCTTTGTTTGATACAATGTATATGGTAAATATTGTTGTATTAAGGCGGGGTTTGTGAAAAGATAAGAGTATCCTAAATGGTCCAATATAACTTTAAGTTTTTTGGTCCAGCTATTGGTGGTTATTGTATGTTGGAAGACATTGTAAAGTAAGCTTGATCTATTTTCTGTCACATGGTGCAGATACTTAATCATAGAAAAATTAATTTTTGTATTTAAAGGTAACCTTTTAAGTTCTTGCCTGACTGCATTATTACTAGTTTTTGAATGAACTCCTAGAGTTTCTTTTAAGGAAATTTAGAATGTAATAATTCGAAAGGTACAGAATCCTTGTTCGAGCAGTATGCACCCCATATTTCACTACAACATAATAGAAGTGTCATGTGCTACTTTTGAATTTTTATGAAATAATACATTCAAAAGTAGCACATGACAACTTTTGAATGTATTATTTCATAAAAATTCAAAAGTAGCACATGACAGAAGTATCAAACAGTTTTTCATATATATTGAATGAATTATTTATTCCCAACGTGTTTTTAATTTTGAAGAATGCTTTTTGTGCCTTATCTTTAAGATCGAGTTTTGCTTATTGAAACGATCCATTACATTTCAGGTTTATACCAAGGTAAGTAACAGAATTAGCGATTTTAAGAGATGTATTATAATTTAATTAATTTCAAAGTGGTATAAATCACTTTTACCGTTTGAATTAAAGATTATGACAGATGATTTCTTGGTATTAATATTTAATTTCCATGTTTCACAATAGTTATGTAGTACATCCAGACAGTTTTGTAATCTTTGGGGTGTCTTTAACATCAAAACGATATCATAAGCATACATAAGAATATTGATGTTAGTATTTCCCAGGGATATTGGGTCAAATTTTTCATTTTTAATTTGATGAGCAATGTCATTTATGTAGAGATTAAAAAGTAAGGGCTTAAATTATAGAGTTCCGAGTATGCTCAGGGGTCAGCTTCATTATAAAAAATATTCAATTTGAAGGCATGTGACATTGTGACAAGTGTCTCTAACAGTCAACTGTCTAAAGGGCTACTGTCACTATAATATATATAGTACAAAACGGATTGTAACCCGCCTTGTACAATGACGTTCATTTCATAATGCCGAGTGCTTGGCAAAAGAACAGTCACTACCCACTTTCAACTCGATCTTGGGTCAGACCCGGTCGGGGTTCGAACCCACGACCTTCCACTTACGGAGCGAGCACTCTACCAACTGAACTACCGCAGTGGTTCTTTACAGTTAGATCAGCGTCATGAAAGAAAGAATCCACGTTTGAAACCAATAAAATTATCAATTCTTTATCTAAACCGTAGTTACCTCCCTTTCCTCACTCGGCATTATTTCCAGAAATTGAGTGCACATGGTTTTTATAATTTATTTCTTTTAATTGAAAATGTTTTCATTAAACTATCAATAAAATGCATTTAAAATGCACTGACCTAACTAAATTATATTTTTAATGAAGAACATTATTGTTCAGTTCTCTTGTACATAGAGAAATTTTGCAAAACATTTTGGAAATTTGAGCAAGTTTATACACCAATTGGACCTCATTCAAAGTTACATCAGGGCATTTAGGGTCAGGTAGGTCATTGTTGTTCGGGTTTTTTTTCCAGGTGTGATTATCATGAATATTCCAATCATGACATAACGTTTATAGTTGTTCCAAGTAAGAAGGTGCAGAAGAGTTCAAAATTATGGTTTGTAATGGAAGACCCAAGACCTTTTGTCTTTATTTTTGGGAAGTCCCACATAAAGTTTGGAAAGTCCAATATCAACTTTGAACTTAGGTTTATGTGCAATTATTATGTGTTATCATATAAAAAATAGGATTGTTCTTAATGATAGTTTTAATTTCAAAGGTCCAAATGCAGAATCAGCAGTTACAGGACCTCGGACCCAGGTAATTTTGAACCCCGAATGTCTTAATGACAACACGGCAACTAAATGTTTTATCTATCAATTCTAAATAATCATACAGAATCATCGATGTTACATCCCACATCAGCCATATATTTTAGATGGATTGGCATTACACCATTGGCAATGAACCACAAAGATACCGATCCACGACCAGATAACAATCCTAAAAGCAAACTTGTGTGGAAATTTCAAAGGCCGATTGGTGGAAACTGCCCCAAATGTCATATCAAACTCTTTACTGATGTGAATACCAAGTGCTGGGAGGATCAGAGCTGTCATTATGACATTTAAATATAATATATTTAATTTTTAAACCTATTAGCCACACGATCCCGGACGAAACAGGGTACAGATAAATGAAGCGATGGTGCTTAACGCTCTAGTCCTGATGGTTTCACTTAATCAGAGGTGGTCAGTTCTGAAATGGTCAAAGAAACCGGAGAAGTCAGATGTGAGGAAACTTTCTCACACTAGGGTCCGCCCGATTTGGCCTTTATATTTCATAATCATTTTTGACATTCAAATCATCCAGTTGTCATACTAGTACTCTATTTAGTTGTTTTTCATTTTACACATGATGGATGAAGCTAGTAAGACAGGATGTACTTACCCTTCTGGAGCACCCGGCCTCACTTACCCTGGTGAAGGTTCACGTGTTAAACTTTTTTTTTCCAGTTTAAAGTTTTTACTTTGCGCTTTGATTGTAATTAGAACATGGACCGATATATATATATATATATATATATATATTCGAATTTGCTCTAAACCTAGGCTTTGAAAGGCGTTGTGATCCGTTAGCACGCTTCATATCAGACCACTTAGCCACATATATCATTGCACTTGGTTTTGTTATTCGTATTTGTTTAACCCTAGAGCCAAAGTTGCACTTCAAGAAGGAAGACAATTTTTAAATTGGCTTAAAATGGTTAAATTGATATTTCTATTTTAGACAAGAAATTGAAAGTAAAGGCCGTTAGGGAAATGTAATTTAGAAGTGAAAGTGATCCAAATTATAACAAATTGTTTTAAGCACGTTTTTATTAGTTTCGAAGCGTAATGTAAAGGTATAAAGCACTCTCAGTTCTAATAACGTGTAAGAAAAGTTGAGTCTCCCTAAAATAATTACTTATTATTTCTGTACATAGTTATTAACGTTTCTTTAAAGTTGGATGAAATGCTATACACAGTCCAAATAGAAAATCACTATCAACCTCTGCTCCCGCCACACCTCGCCCGGTTTCACAATCATTTGTCAACTAAGATTTTCCTTAACGCTTTAAAATTTTAATTTGGATACTTGTGATCGTTGGTCCAAATGTTCCTTTCATTCTGTATTTTTTTCTCAAGTGAAGGATGTACCTAGCTAGAAAGAGGGTTCTTACCCTCCAGGAGTACCGTGCCTCTCTTTCATGGTTATCGTTAATCTTAATTGCCAGTTTTTAAAGTTTTGACTTTACCTTTGTAATTGTGATTTGGACATGGACAGGTATTTTTGTATTTAGTTTGGGATTCAAGCTGTCATTTTGAACAAACGGGTCCCTGCTGTATAATACCATCAGTGCAATTGTCACATGCCATTTTTTGAATTTAATCATAAAATACATTCAAAAAATGGCATATGACAATCATTTTTTGAATGTATTTTATGATTAAAAAAAAAAAAAATGGTATATGACACAAAGCAGAAGCAAAATTTCAGTACAAACGCCTAAGGCTGGTGACGTCTCGATATAAGTGAAATATTCTTGACTCGGACGTTAAGCACCATCACGCAACTCGATTCTTAATTGATATTGTGTCAATTAAAACCATAAAAACATTTTTAAAAGTACACAATGTACGCGGTTAAGTAGAAGGGAATTTGGGTTACAAACCCCATTAATTCTGAATAATAGTAACCTGCTAACCGCAAACTGGAAAATGAAACGTGCATAATAAAGCACACCAATTAAAATCATGAAGTACATTAATCATGTGTTTTATATTGAACATATCAAGAGATGTGACACACTTTACTCTAATGCAGCGCACTTTAGATTGTGTTATAATCCCCAAGGCATACATTAGAATGATCATACAATTCTCCATCAATTTCCGTTGCAGTGATAATAACCGATGATTTTCTTTTTATTTCTGTTCTTTTTCCCTTTCTTTTTATCTTTTTTTTATTATTTTTTTTTTGCGATTTTTCATCTTTATGGGCTTTGTAATGGGAAAAAGCGATTTGTATTTGAAAAAGACAGGCTAGGCAAATTAGGTCATGACAGACAAAAAAATAACACCATATATGATTGATTGTATGATTCACTTTGAAAAATAAAGTGTACATGGCATTTAAAAATATTAGGATGTTAGAATCTTATCTAGTCTTCACTGTCGCGTGTTCTGGTGTGCTATTTGGTTGCTCCGACTATTTACTGATCTATTACTTGCTTATTAGCCACAATTCTTAATATTGAATTATGCCGCCACATACGAAAGTTAGGGGGTAAATAGGACCATCATTCCAAATTTCCATCCGCTCAATGTCTTCCATGCATATCTTTAGATAGACCTTGTTCAAACTTGACACAAACGTAAACCAAATCAAGACGAGTGTCTGTCGTCTTTCTTGCCAAGTTGTAACCAGGAAGGGGTGTTTATGTCTCAAAAAGCTGTCTTTATGTCTAGTTTCATCAGGATAAGGACGTGTGAAAAGAAATGTCAGAGAGGGAAATTATAATCATTAACGGTCTTTTCTCAAAAGAAAAACAAAAAAATGCGACTTCATTTGTCTTTGTGACAACATCGTATTTCCAGCAGGACCAGTCTACATGATAGGATAAATCTTCTATTTCTTTTTATTTTTTTATTATCACGAAAAAGATGTCATAATGACTGTGAAAACGTTTTTTTTTGTCTCTGACGAGTCTGGCGATGTGGTAATTGGTTTCTAACATAATGTATCAGAATATTTGTGATCTTATACGTTGTATACAATATCAAACTATATCAAACACAACAAAACGTTAATTTAGATGAAAATTTAGTATGGACTTGATTTGTAGTGACAAAATCAAAAACAAACATACCAAACGACAATCCAAAAACAAAGCAAAACTTTGAAGCTGGCAAATTAAAGCTTCCACCAGGGAAGTGAGGCCGGGTGCTCCAGAAAGGTTGAGTACCCCCTGTTTATATAGCTGCACCCGTCACATGTGAAATCAAAATTGAAGATTAAATAAACTGTCGGCTAGATAGAAACGCTTGAAGAAATAGTAGCACTTTGTAACACTATGGTGAATATAGTAAATGTTACTCGGCTGCTAATACTTATATCGTATGTACATCGTGTCCATTTATTAAATACCCTAAATTAGCCTAGAATGATATATCGAATTACTGAGCTTTTAAAGCCATAGAGGTAGGATAGAAGTAGGAGTGTAATTTGAAGGTGAATGGATACTCAATTATCAAGTAATTCAAGAAATAGTTAGGAAAACCTAGAAGTGAAAATACATCGATGACTTAAGCTATTTGTCGCTTTTAATCCATTAAGAATGAACATAATTCATATTAGTGGAGTTGGAGTGTTTAGATAATTGTTAGTTAAATTTGATCTATATATAGCACACCAGTATGCAAGTAGCAGCTAATATAACATCAAGACTCTTGTCCAGCATATAAAATTAAAAATGTAATGGAGTCATTTGTAGCTTGATTTTGAAGCTATTACAAATAACACGATGGTTGATATATGCCTGAGGTTAAGGGTAAAAAATAATCGTGGATGGAAACTTATTTGTTATAATATGTAATTTAAACCACTGAACTGGTATCTCTGCTGGTGACTGTTGCCCAAAGGGTATAATCACAAACTCAGTGATAATAGAAATATACTATTGTTTAAATTTGCTGCTAGTTAAGGTTTGCAGTTCCTTATATCCCTCATGCAAAGTATTTACTTAGTTAAATTTTGAAAAATATATTTTTGGTCCTTTGGGTATCTTTTCAATATCTTGAAAACGATTTTGGTTTCATAATTTTGGTCCAAGCACCACGGATGAGAAATTGTATTCCAAAACGGACGTTTCGTGCTGTAAAATTAAAACTGGTTTAATATGTAAGTTACAATAAAAATGAAATACATCTTTAAAATAAAAGATCTCGACGATTTGTCTACCATCACAGAAAATTGGAAATTAGGCGTATGTGTAAAAGTGGAAACAAGTCAAAATTAAATATAAAAATGAAGTTTATCCATTAGTTTATGAAAGCAAAAAGATAACAACATTTTGTCAGACGAAATAATACAAACACTTGTAAAAACCGCAATTGAAGTAATGTCAAAATCAGTCATATTTATGTTATTTTCAGAAAAAGATCACTGTTCATTTAGTAAGCAGTACGTTTAATAATACATGTACATGCCATTCCCAAAGGAAAGTAAAAATTTCTAACTGGCAAAGTAAGTTAAGTAATTCAACCAGGGAAGTGGGGCCGGGTGAAGGGTAAGCAACTCCTGCTTATGCAGCAACACCCTAAACAATTGTAATAAAAATTGAGAATGAACGGAACGTGGAACTATGGTCAACACTATTCGTTGTACAACACGGAAATAAAGAAATTCCCTTATTTATTTACTAATTATGGTCAAGTAAAATAAAAACCGGAATTTTTTTTGCCAAGAGGAATAAAGCCATACTACGTACCTAAAATAAAAAAAACAAGTTCTGGCATGATTTACTATAACGACGGTAAAATGATTCTCCTAAAAGTATTGGGGGCGAAAAATATCTCGAGGTGTTTAGATAGTTAAAATAAACTAGACAGGAAGACATGAAGGTCATCATTCATAGAGACTATTTGTATGAATATCAGAACGAATGTCTCTGATGCTGGACATCAATAAGAATGTAAATAAAAATCTTACTACCAGATATCTTACTAAACAATATTATAAGCTACAAGTAATGTTAAACAGAAGAAAGAAGCACGGGTACAAGGAGACAATGGCGATCCAACTACGAATGGCATAATACATTTGATACAAAAAAGACATTAGAAAAATTGATTATAAAAGGTCTATGCAACCAAAGCATATATGCGTCCACATGAAAATAACACAAGTTCTATTTTAAATGTACTGTATTATCTCTAGAAACTCTTTATTGTGAATTTGATCACTCCAGTTTCCAAAACATATACTACATAGGTATTGATAAAACACTAGCAGGGGTGAATGGACGGTCAATGATGGAGATGCTATTCAAGAAATGGCCATGAAGCTAATGAACATCATTATAGTTTTTTTAACTGAAGTACATGTATATCAATTATATTCGTTAGTAACATAGTACAATGACAAGAATTCTAATGAAGTTTTTCTTTACAAAAAAGCGACGTTACAGCTTTTTGTAAATGTCTGCTCAAAGGTTGTGAAAGGAAAAATAATTAGTTTTATGCCAACACTAACATCAGAGTACTTTTGCAAATACAGAGAAGACTGTCGCCAAATTATTTGACATATTTGACGTCTCATAGTTTCATATTCTTTTCATTTGAAATCATGTCACACACGGCTGCTGTAAATAGCGAAACAGGATGTTCTTAAATTTACAGAGCATCCATCCTCACCTTCACCATGGAGGTTTTACGTCCATTTAGTATACATGTTTTCACTGTGCTTCAGGGTTTGTGACTTGAACATGGATAAGGTATATTTCTGATAGTTCCACATACACTGGTTTCAAAATAGGCACATTGAATAATAAAATAAAAATCAAACGTACTAATCCATATCCGAATCACAATCCAGAAGCAAAGAAAAAACTTTGGAACTGACAATTTAGGTTAAACACGAGAACTTCCACAAGGGAAGTGAGGCCGGGTGCTCCGGAAGGGTAAGCACCTCCTGTTTAGCTAGCTACACCAGCCACGTGTGTAATCAAAATTGTGTGAAAGGAACATGGAACTATGAGACGTCAAAAATATCTAGGGCATTCCTGGACACAGAACATCAAACTTATCAGCAATACTGTGATGACGGCCATAAAACTTTTTGAGGGCCTTGATAAGCCTAGGCTTGCAATATCCATGAGTCAACAATTTATTTGCAAGCAGCCTACTTCGTTGTGGGAACAAGCTCTACCATAGCGTATTAATTTGGAAACAAATACACCATAAGCAGGAGAAGCAGGTTTATTGCTGCATGAAAAGGGAAAGTTGACAATAGAAAAATTGTCATCGCGTTTGTCATAAAGTTTGAAATGTAGCCTTTTCTGTGCGTCATAATTCAGGTTTAAGTCTAAATATGAATCAGTCGTGTCTTTTATTTCAAGCTCACTAGGATAGATGACATTTACATAGTCTCCAAATTTAGGATTTTTAAAAGACAGAACGTCATTTATATATCTGTATGTTGAATTAAATGATTTGGCGACAGTCTTCTCTCCAGATTTAACAAGGTTCTGCAAAAATTCTGCTTCATAAGAATAAAGAAACAAATCAGCAAGCAGTGGTGCAAAGTTTGTACCCATTGGTATACCGATTGTTTGCTGAAAAACTATATTAACAAACACAAAAAATATGTTATCTATCAAAAACACCAACATTTCGTAGATGGTATCTTCAGTATATTTTTGTTTGGAATCCGTATGATGTTTGACAAAATAACCAGAACCCCTGTTCAGCACCATATATTTGTATCTTGGCTTACCGTTTTTGTAAAAGAAAGACAAGTGAATACTTTTTTTAAGACGTTCTTTCAATTTAGAATGAGGGATAGTGGTGTATAGTGTAGAAAAATCAAATGTTTTTTTTACTTTTTACATGAGATAAAGTATTAGAAGCAAGATGTTAAGTAATTCTTTAGAATTTTAATACATTTGGTTGATTCCAGAGGTAGAATACTTTTCTGAATAAGACTGAAGACCATCTTTGACGATTGTCAAAATTTGTGTTAGAGTTACCGATAATGATTAGTAGTACATTTAGATGAGCCTGCTATATATCTTTCCTTGTATGGATTTTTATGGAGTTTAGGAATCCAATACAAGTAAGTGAGATCAAGGTTGATACCGAAAGACTCGAGAACTCCCCTATGGTTGGAAAGAACTTCATCTTTGCTAAAATTAGTTCTAGTATATGCAGGGTTATTTGATATACCATCTAAACAAGCTCTGAATAAGACATTCAAGGTAGAATCTCTTACAAACGAGAATAATGTTGTTGGAAGCCTTATCAGCTGGGACAACAACATATTTGTTGTGTATGTCTGTTATCAAAGACTAAATATGCCGTTGGCTCAGAATTTAGACATAAATATCTTACATTTTTTAAAAGAAACACAGGATGTAACAACATAGTTTTTAGAACAATTAGTGATATACACAGCATGTGTGTGTCTTTAGTGCTTTTAAACTAAAGTATCTTTGATTATTAGAAACCAAAATACCCAAGATATCCAAAGGTGACAATATGTTCCAGGTAAGTAACTCAACAGAAATGCGGTCAATTATTAATGATTTAATAAAACACTTTGCATGTATTTCTTAATAAAGAATAGGTTTAAGCTACATGTGGTTTATTGATTTATCATAAAAAACTCTTAAACATGATATTGCAAAATTTTACAATGTAAAAAATTACAAAAGGTTTTTTTATTTACATTTTATACGTCCTGTTTATTATTTTAAATACAACACTGTCTGTCGCAAATATTAGTTTCTGAAACTGAAAAACGACATCAAAGCAGCAGTATTGAAAACAGAGAAAGTTTTTTCTGAAAGCAGTACATCCGTACTATGTATGGTGCAAAATAGTTATATGACATATACTGTTCTTTAGAATCCTTAGTGTGTTTACGCTAATATGCCAGTTTTCAAAGTTTTTATTTGGCTTTGGGATTGTGATGTGATCATGGGTTGGTGTGTATGTTATTAATATAGCATAGACTGTTCTTTACAATCCCTTGTACGTTGAAGATTATTGCCAGTTCTCAAAGTTTATTTAGCTTTGGGATTGTAATTTGGACATGAGACGGTATGTGTGTTATTAATATGATATAGATTGTATAGAATACCTTCAAAATTAACAAAAACATAGTATGTTTTAGAGATTTTAAGAAAGTCGTATACATGGCGAATACTAGTTTATTCTTGGAGAAATATAGTTTCCTTTCACTCAATTTTGATTATACACATGGCAGGTGTAGTTATCTAAACAGGAGGTGGTTACACTTCCGGAGAAACCTGGCCTCACTTCCCTGGTGGAAGTTCACGTGTTTAACTTAATGTGTCAGTTTCAAAGTTTTTACTTTGCTATTGGATTGTGTTTGATTTTATTATTATTGCAATAAAATAAGGTAATTTGTAGAAACATGATTTTGGTTGAAACTAAAGCATGAAACAATCATTTAAAGCTAATTAAAAACCAAAAAATTCAACCCAAGTCCTAATTCAAATCCTAAAGCATTGTAACAACTTCGAAAAATGGTAAATAAGGTTAAACATATGACCTTCCACCAGGAAGTGAGAACAAGATGCCCCGAAAGTGTTAACAACTCCTGTCTCGCGACATCGACCGCGCATGAAATCAATATTGTGAATGAAACGGATGAAAATATGAAACTTTAGGAGTTCAAATCTATTCAGGATAATTATGGATAAAAAAGAAGACAACCATGATTAACCATTGGCTACGAAGGTCTGATTAGGACAGGCACTGAATATATTGACAAAGTAATGTCACAAATCATGATGCGATTGCGTTCTTTTAGTTGACCAGTGGTGCAACCTTTCCCTTAGTTTCTTTAGTTAAAAACGAAGAACCTATGAATGAATGAAACCCAAGTGTACTAAGATAGTCTTAAACACCAGCAATGATGATGATGATGATCATGTTTTTCTAACTATTAGCTGTTCTTATGGTGTTGATGATACCTTGGATAAGGATCTGCTTGAATTAGTTGGAACAATTATGGATTTTGAGAGTAGACAGGTCAGGTGGTCGATACAAAGTATCACTAGTGGTGATAATAGTTCCTAATTTCTCTGAAATGCAATGCCATGATCTAAATAACCATTTTTATTCTGATATTGAGGTTATAAGTGCTAAAATGATAGCTTGGGTTAGAATATGTACGAAATGGCCTTTCTAATGAATGGTGATAACAAAAACTTTTGACGGGCATTGGGTCTAAGGTACAATGATTTCCTAAGGCGTCAGTAATACACTGATAAAAACATTCAAATTGGCAATTTCATTTAATTTACATTATAAAAAATCTCTTAACATTAAAATATTGAGTAAGCATTCTTTTGACAAACAGTGCAACAACAATCATTCATGTTCCTACAATGCTGTAAATCCGTCAAGAGCCGACTTACAGATCACAGCGCCATCTAGGTTTCAATCCCACTCATGCAGATCTTAGTGTGAGAAAAGTGCCTTTGTCATAGGTAGATGGTCATTTCCTGCTAGCTCCTTTTTAACCGTACCAGAACCACCCGTCCGTATCGTATAAGTGTATAGGTAAACCTCATTTAGATTTTCAACTGAATGATGCTGACTGGGATATATTTAATTACCATTACTCATTCTCCTACTCTATACTCGATTACATTATTTTCTTTGTCGATATGATTCACAATTGATACACAAATACTAATAAGCTATTCTAATAGCTGTTTGATTAAGAATATGTGGAAATTTTTTCAGGTACTGATGACTGTAACCTTGAAATAGCAACTTTGTTATCTATGATCCCAGTTTGTTTTATTTTCAGTTGAAGACGAGCTGGAGAGTACTGGGGCGTGGTCCCCATAAAATGTTATGAAATATAGCATAAAATCCTGCACAATTTGAACACAGTATACACACATACATAATATCATGGACGGAAACAAAGAGGGAGACCCCAACCCAAGAACAGCACTGAAATGAAAATATAAAAATATAATATGAACAAACATCAGCATATCACACAATTTGGGCAATATAGATGCCAGACAATCAATACAAGGTTACAGTTACAAACAATTTATTCTACCGTAACTACTTACTTGCCACATGTATCATATTTTCTCATACAGCTTCTTCACATTTAGACCAGCGCCAAAAAAATACTATACTAAGAGAGAACCAACGTTTGAAACCAATAAAATATCAATTCGTTATTTAAACATGGTTACCTCCCTTCCTTCACTCGACATTTAATATAATATAATACCCTTCGACTTATTAGCCACATTATCCCAGTCGAAACAGAGGACAGTTAAATAATGCAATGCTTTTTAATGCTCTTGTCAAGATTGTTTCTCTAAATCAGAGGTGGTCAGATCTGAAATGGCTGAGAAAACGGAGTAGTTATAGAAAACCTTTTGCATGTGAGCAGACAATATTTCTCACACTAGGGTCCGCCCGAGTAGGCCTTTATATTTCATAATCATTTCTGAAATTCATCACATCACCCAGTTGTCATACTTGTACTCTATTTAGTTTTTTTTCATTTCACACGTGACGGATGAAGCTAGTAAGACAGGATTACTTACCCTTCTGGAGCACCCGGTCTCACTTACCCTGGTGGAAGTTCACGTGTTTAACTTAATTTTTTTTAGTTTTAGATTTTTACTTTGCTCTTTAATGGTGATTGGAACATACATGGACCCTGTAAATTGGTGTTTGATTCCAATCTAGGCTCTGAAAGGTGCTGTGATCCGTAAGTACGCTTCATATCACTTGGACACCAATGCTTATTAACAATGTATTATAATAGCAGTAATTGCACAACTACGTTTCGTTTGCTTTTGTTAATCGTAATCTATTTAACCCGAGAGCCAAAGTTGCATTTAAAGAAGGAAGAAGGAAGACAATTTTTAAATTGGCTTAAACGGTTCAATTGATATTTCTATTTAAGACAAGAAATTAAAAGTAAAGGCCGTTAGGGAAATGTAATTTAGGAGTAAAAGTGATCTAAATTACAACAAATTGCTTTAAACACGTTCTTATTAGTTTTGAAGCGTAATGAAAAGGTATCAAACACTCTCGCTTCTAATACAGTGTACGAATAGGGGAATTTCCCTTTAAATAATTACTAATTATTTCTATACATAGTTATTAACGTTTCTACAAAGCTTAGTTGGACGAAATACTATACACAGACGGCTACACGCCAGTAAATGTGCCCCCATCAGTAAACCACTCCCTACTTCCGTTTCCACCCCGGTTTCACAGTCATTTGTTAACTAAGATTTTCCTTAACGCTTCAATTTAAAATTATAATTTACATAATTGTGATCGTTTGTCTCAATATTTTTTCATTCTCTATTTTTGTATCTAGCTAGAATGGAGGTTCTTACCCTTCCGGAGCATCCGGCCTCACTTCCCATGTGAAAGTTCACACGTTTACCCTAATTGCCAGTTTTCAAGGTTTTTATTTTGCTTTTGAGATTGTGATTTGAATACGGACCGGTATTCTAGTGTTTAATTTTGAATTGAATGATGTCATTTTAAAGAGCATACTGAACTTACGATATATGCATTTCAATTTTAATAGATTGACTTTTTCTAAATTGCTTTTATGTCAATTAAAAGAAACGTTATGGAAAAACTGGAAAATTTAAAGTATACGGCTTAGTAAACGAAAAATTGGAGTTAGCAAACTCACACTGGATAATAGTGACCTGCTTACCTCAAATTCGAAAATGGCAAATGCATAATAAAACACATCAATTAAAATCATGAGTTCATTAATCATGTGTTTTACATTGAACATATCAAGAGATGTGATTCACTTTAGACAGTGTACTTTAGATTGTGTTAGAATCTCCAAGGCATACATTATAATGATATACAATTCTTCATCAATTTCCGTTGCAATTTTAATAACCGATGATTTTCTTTCTTGTTCATATTCTTTGTAATGGAAAAAAAAGCATTTTGCATCTGAAAAGACATATACTTGATAAATGGCTGGACAAATTAGGTTATGACAGACAAAGAAAAAAACCAAGTTATCACCACAACGTTTATTTTATTTAAAAAAAGCTGTTGCCTCATTTTTTGACAATTTACTCTTTCTGTTTTTATGTTTATGTCATATACCATTAAAACAAGTACATGACATGTAAAGGTATTAGAATGTTGGAGTCTTATCCAGTCGTCATTGCCGCGTGTTCTGGCGTGTTATTTGGTTGCTGACTAATTACATGCTAATTATCGGCAATTTGTTATATTGAATTATACCCCTACAGTTTAGGGAGAATATAAGAATCACCCTGTCCGTCCATCTTTTCCAATATCGCGTCCGCTCAATAGCTTCCAATTCTTTAGATGGACCTTGTTCAAACATGACATAAATGTTAACCAAAACAAGACGATGTATCGCGTAGCAACTGTAGTGTTCGTCGTCCCTGAAGTTGTAATAGGAGGGGTGTTTGTCTCTCAAGAGGCTGCTCTAGTTTCACCAGGATAACGGCGTGTAAAAAGAAATGTCAGAAAGGGAAATTATAATCATTAACAGTCTTTTCTCAAAAGAAAAAAAATGCGATTTCATTTGTCTTTGTGACAACATCGTATTCCCAGCAGGACCAGTCTACTTGATCGGATAAATCTTCTATTTCTTTTTATATTTTTATCATCACGAAAAAGATGTTGTAATGACTGTGATAACGTTGTTTATGTCTCTGACGAGTCTGGCGATGTGATAATTGTTTTTCACATAATATTATAAGTTATACAGGGCTTTGGCAGGTTACACGGCCCCATGTACCCCGTCAAAGATTTATGTACCCTGAGCCGCAGGCGAAGGGTACATTCATCTTTGACGGGGTACATGGGGCCGTGTAACCTGCCAAAGCCCTGTATAACGTTTTTGTCACCCTTCAAAGCGTTGCCAGTTGAATCTTTTTAACTTCCATTTCGTATTTTGTGTGACTTGCGTACGTTGTCGCCATGTTTGTTTACTGTAACTAGACGTCAGCGTTGTACGAGTTACTTCCCTTTTACCGCTAAATGTCGCGTGCGTTCATGTACCCCGGCAGATTTCCGAACATAGTTCCATGTACCCCGGCAAGTTAACCAATCGCTATGCGAGAAAATTCTTTGAAGGGTGACAAATCAGAATATTTGTGATCGTACATGTATATACTGTATAAAATATCAAACTATGATTATCAGACACAACAAAACGTTCATTAAGATGATAATTTAGTATGAACTTGATTTGTAGTGACAAAATCAAAACAAACTTACCAAACGACAATCCCAAAAAGAAAGCAAAAACTTTGATGCTGGCAAATTAAAGCTTCTACCAGGGAAGTGATGCCGGGTGCACCAGAAAGGTTGAGTACCCCCTGTTTATATAGCTGCACCCGTCACATGTGAAATCAAAATTGAAGATTATATAAACTGTCGGCTAGATAGAAACGCTTAAAGGAAAAGTAGCACTTTGTAACACTATGGTGAATATAGTACATGTTACTCGGCTGCTAATACTTACATCATATGTACATCGTGTCCATTTATAAAGTACCCTAAATTAGCCTAGAATGATATATCGAATTACTGAGCTTTTAAAGCCATAGAGTAGGATAGAAGTAGGAGTGTAATTTGAAGGTGATAGGATAGTCAATTATCAAGTAATTCAAGAAATAGAAAGGAAAATCTAGAAGTGAAAATACATCGATGACTTAGGCTATTTGTCGCTTTTAATCCATTAAGAATGAACATAATTCATATTAGTGGAGTTGGAGTGTTAAGATAATTTTGGTTAAATGATCTATATGTACCACACTAGTCTGTAAGTAGCATCCTGAAGACACCATTGTACTTGACGACCATATATAGATTTAAAATTGAATGGAGTAATTTGTAGCTTGATTTTGAAGCTATTTTGTAACTAGAAATACAAATGACACGATGATTGATATATGTCCGAAGGTAAGTGCTAACACAATAATGTAATGGTGGTTTATATATGCCCGAGGTTTAGGGTTAGCAATTATATGGATGGAAACTATTTGTTTCAATGAGGAATGAAACACGTCTTAAACAGAAGATATATCGACGTTTTGTCTACCATCACAGAATACTAGGGATTCAGCGTAGGTGTAAAAAAGGGAAAGTAAAAAAAAAATTAATCGAAAAATAAAGTTTATCCATTAGTTGGCGACAACATTTTTTCAGACGAAATAAGGCAAACATCAGAATTCGTCGAAGTGTAAAAAAACTACAATTGAAGTAATGTCTAAATCAGTTATACATATAGTCATACCTGTCTACAAAGTCACAAAAGGGAACCAGTAAAAGTGGCCTTTATGGTCTGATGACGCTTATATACAGGTGGCATTTAAAATGGTTTACATATTTGTTATTCCAGACACTAGATATTAGAATTAATTATGGTTTTAAACATGTAGAAAACTAAGTTAAAATCTAAAGTAATTTCATTGATGTACCTGCGTTACAATGAAAACTGAAGTAAAATATCGAGTTTTAATTGGAGCTAAATGAAGTGATATATTTAATCATTTTGAAAATAGTATATATTGTCTAAATTTGCTGCTAGTTAAAATATGAAAATCCACAGAAACAAAGGTATACTCCCTCATGCAAAGTATTGCCTTAGCTAAATTAGGTAAAAATATTTTGGTTCCTTAGATATGTTTTTAATCCCTTGAATAAATTTTGGTTTCATAGTTTTGGTCCAAGCACTACTGATGAGGAATTGTATTCCGAAACGACCGTCTATTGCTGTAAAATTAAAACTGGTATAATATGTAATTTAAACCCCTGAGCAGATATGTCTGCTGGTGGCTGGTGCCCCGAGGTATATCACAAACTCAGTAGGCAATAATTTCGTATTATTTTCACAAATATACTATAATTAGCTAAATTTCCTGCAAGTTAAAACTTGAAAAAAACTAAGGTATACTCCCTTATGCAAAGTATTTCCTTAGCTTAATTTGGTAAAATATATCTTGGTTCTTTGGGTAGCTTTTCAACATCTTCAAAATAATTTTGGTTTCATGGTTTTGGTCCAAGCACTACTGATAAGGAATTGTATTCCGAAACGGCCGTCTATTGCTGTAAAATTAAAACTGGTATAATATGTAATTTAATTATTAAAGCATATACCCGAGAATACTGAAATCAACCGCGAATACTTGATGAGAAACAAATAAATTCGAAAACTTGACAAGTCAATTATTAACGTTTAGCATATTTTTTATGGGCACCATTTATATTGATATTCAGTAATGTTTTTGTGGTGTCATAATTATGAAACTTGTAACAGTGTTCATATAAGGAAGAAAGAAAAGAAAGTCTCTGAAAAATTAGCTTAGCTTGAGGCACCACAAAATATATCGATCATCATTTGGTCATAATGAAGTCTCCCATATGGCTCTCAACTTAAACTTCAACACGGGTGTCTGGACATCCCTAGTTGATACTTAAATGTAATTGGTACCCATCTACCCGTTAATATAGCCAAAATAGAAGTATCTTTACAGGTAAAAAAATTGTAAATGAAAAATAAAACACAAACATACCAATCAATGTCCAAATTACAATCCACAAGCAAAGTAAAATTTGTACTTTGCAAAATCAGTTGAGTTAATACGTAAAACCAGGGAAGCGAGACCAGTTGTTCCGGAACGGTTAGTGTCGTCTGTTCAGCTAGTTACATCCGCTACTCTTAATCAAAATTAAGAATCAAAGGAACGTGGAACTTTTAGCAACACTATTTGTTGTACAACACTAAAATGAATAAATTACCATATATATTTACCAATTACGGTCAAATAATAACCAGAAAACAATTTTGTTTGCCAAGAGGAATAAAGCCATACTACGTACCAAATGTATATACACTGGCATTTTACCACTGTAATATGATTCATCTCAAACTATTTGAGGGCGAAAAATATCTCGAGGTGATTAGATACTAAACTAGACAGGAAGACATGTAGGTCATCATTCATAGAGACTATTTGTCTAAGGTTTCAAGGAGATCAGAATGAATGTTTGTGATACTGGACATCATTGAGAATGTAAATCAAGATCTTACAACCAGATTTCTTACCTAACAATATTACAAGCTACAAGCAATTTTAAACAGAAGAAAAAAAGCACGACTAAACGGAAATAATGCAACCACGAATAATACAAGTAATACAAGAAAAAATAAAAGACATTTTAGGAAAATTGACTATAAAAGGAGAGAGAGAGAGAGAGAGAGAGAGAGAGAGAGAGAGAGAGAGAGAGAGAGAGAGCAGTTTCTCCATGCAACCAAAGCATATATGTGTCGACATGAAAGTAACACAAGTTTTATTGCAAATGCACTGCATTGTCATAAGAAACGTTTAATTTTCAACTTGATCACCCCAATTTCCAAAACATATATCACATAGGTATTAACAAAACACTATGCAGGGGTGAATAGACGGTCAATGACGGAGATGCTATTCTAGAAATGACCATGAAGCTAATAGACATCACTGTAGTCATTTAAATGAAGTATATTTATTAAATTTGTTAGTAACAAAGTACGACGACAAGATCATTAATGACGTTTTACAAAAAAGAAAAACGAACTCTAATGCTCTAATTGTCTTTTTTAAATGTCTGCTTAAAGGCTGTGAACGAAAAATAATTCGTTTAATGCCAACACCACAAATAGAGTACTTTCGCAAATACATAGAAGACTGTCGCCAAATTATTTGACATAGTTTCATGTTCTTTTTAGTTTTACGTCACATGTGGCTGCTGTAGATAGCAAGACAATATGTTCTTAAATTTTCCCAGAGTATATATCCCCCCTTTCATGATGGAAGTTCACGTCCATTTAGTATACAAGTTTTCAAAGTTTTCACTTTGCTTCAGGGATTGTGACTTGAACATGGATGGATAAGGCATTTTTGCGATAGTTCCACAAACACTTGTTCCAAAAAGGCACATTTAATAATAAAATGAATACTAAAGACCAAATATATCATTGTTAGGATCAACAATCTGGAATAAATATCTTGCAGAATATTTTTTCTTGTTTTCTATGTTGAAACTCGGTAAATGGCAACACAGTTTATTTGAGAACAATTGGTGATATACACTTGTTTTAGTGCTATCAAACTAAAATATCTTTGACTTTTCGAAACTATAATACACAAAATATCAAAAGGTGACAATATGTTCCAGGTAAACAACTCGTATCAGAACTAAGGTCAATGATTAATGATTTTATAAAACACTTCTAAAAAACTTTTTAATAGTAAAGAATAGTTTAAAGCAGCATGTGGTTTATTGATTTATCAAGATAATCATTAAAACATGACATTGCTAAATATTAAAATGTGAATTTTTGAAAAAATAATTTTTTTCTTTTCATTTATAATAAATACGTCGTGTTCATTATGTTAAGTACACCATTGTCTGTCACAAATACTAGTACATGAAAAGGATAAAACTGAATCATTTACCGACATCAAAGAATCTTTTTGTTATAAGTGACAGCAGTAACAACAAAGATGCCTTTAAGCAGTTACCGAGTACACCTGTACTATATATAGTAAAATATATAGGACATAGATTGTTCTTTACAAACCGCTTGTGTATTAACCCAATTTGCCAGTTTTCGAAGTTTTACTTTCCTTTGAGATTGTGATTTGGACATATAGATAGACATGTATGATTGTTATTCACATGACATAGATTGTTTATCAAGTCATCAAGTTATGATATTGTTATGCTCTAGAGATTTTTATAAGAAATCATAAACATGGGGAATACGGGTTTATTCTTATATTGTAGATCGCTTTTTAGCAAGAAAGCAATTTCATTCCATTGCTTCTTTCAGTAATCGAAATGACGTAAAGTACGTAACATCAGAATATATGTACTTGTTTGTATCCAATACACACCAAAACAGAAACTAAACACATGAAGACAAAACATGATAAATATATCAGAATACCACTGACCATGAAGGTCTGATGAGGACCAGAACTGTATATAATGGCAAAGTAATGACACAAATGAAGATGTGAACTCGTGCTTCTATGATTCACTGGTGCAACTTTTTTTAAAAAAAACCACCAAGAATATTTAGTTAAAATGGACAATCTTTGTATGAATGAAACTCAAGTGTACTAAAGAAGTCTTAACACCATGATGACGGATTTATAACTATTAGCTGTTCTTGTGGTGTTGATGATACCTTTGATAATAATTTGGTTGAATACGATGAAACAATTATGGTCATTAGAGCAGACAAGTCAGGTGGTCAATACAAAGTATCACTATTGGTGATAATAGTTCCTAATTTATCTGAAATTCAAAACTGTGTAGTATATATAACCTTTTTATTCTGATATAAAGGTTTTAAAGTGCTAAAAGTTTCGTTGCTTTAACTCGTAATTGTTGCCAACGTTAGGCAAAGTTAGTTAGGTTAGAATATGTATATTAACGCCCTTTGTAATAAATGCTGATAACAAATTTAGGTTTTGGACAGGGATTGTATCTAAGAATACAATATTTCCTATGTTGCCAATAGGGCACTATAGAAAGCATCTAAATCAGCTATTTAGAATTGGATAGGCTTTGTTTTGACAAAATCATTTGACAACAGTTATGTAGATCCATTAAGAGCCGACTTACGGATCACATGTTTTGGTTACATAATTTTGGTCCAAGCACTACTTATGAGGAATAATATTCCGAAACGGTCGTCTAGTGGTGTAAAATTAAGATTGGTATAATATGTAACCTCACCTCACCGCCTATTTGTTTTAATGCCACTCCGGTAGATCTGAGTATGGGGAAGCTCGGCTTGTCTAGAGCGCTGGTTTTCTCCTGGAAGTCCTGGTCCCGGTTTAACGAAGATTTACCTTAAATTAAATCATGCAAATTTAAAATCTGAATAATGATGTTAGATTTCAAGATATTCATGAATTTAAGGTGTCATTTTGAAGACTATTTCGGGCATATACCATCTATATTCTACTTCTGTTTAAACCTTTTATTTTTAGTATGACTGAGAATCGACAAAAATTGCCAGATTTAAGTTAAGGAAAATCTTTGTTAAGGAATGATTGTGAAACTGGGAGCGGTTTTCTCAACCATCCTTGAATTGCCCGCATCGTATAAGTGAATGATTCTGACTGGTGTGTAAAATACCATAACCCAATCTCCTATTCCATACTCTATTATATTATGTTCTTTAAATACGGTTAATCAAATACTTTTCAGAAACTTCTTTTTATGGATATTATAGCACATAGTTACTGCTCTCTAGGGACGGAATAAAGCTGAGGACCATTGTCTGACTAAATCAAACCAGAACACAGTTATCTGTACCACAAAAAAAATGGGCGAACACTCATTCAGGTCGATTTTAAGATACTGCCTCACAGAGTCATCGAGGATGTACATAAAGCAAATATTTATGTTATAAAAATAAACCCCTTTAATCAAAAAATAAATTCACGATATTTCTCGGAGAAAGACTTTTCTTTGTTTCATTATACATTATTTATCTGAACTTTCAGTGTATGCTGAAAATTGAAAAAAAATGAAACTTAATAAATATCTGAATAGATACACAAGTGAATCAGCAAAAATACTCAATATATATTACTGAAAATGGAAAATTTATTACTTTTAATATAAATGCCATTAGTATCATTTATATATTTTATAATTATAGATATACATATATGATATATCAAATTGTTTGCATTTATGAGAAACCTTAGTTGAAATGTAACCATATATAAATTAACCAAGTTTTTGTCTTTCTGTCTTTTATGTATTTCAGACGAAAATAGCGATGGAGTCTTAAGTGTGGGCTTTCATTACAAGCCAATTACTCTACAGATAACACAACAGTCATAATGACTAGGTGGAAAATCACAAAACAATTGGGGGAATCATAAAAATGTACATACATAAAACAAACTATTACATATTGAAACACTAGATACAACGAGAACTAAAAGGTTAAAATACGAGTAATTCTCTATTCCATAAGGAAGAACGGAGGAAAGAACTCGATGGGATCGAGGCCAAACGAGAACGTAAACGTTAAAATGGGAGTAACTCTCTGACCCTTAAGGAAAAATGGAGGAAAGAACTCGATAGGACAAACGAGAATGTAAAAGTTAAAATGCGAGTAACTCTCTTTCCCTTAAAGAAGAACGGAGGAGAGACTACTATACGATCGAGGTAGATTGTTGTTAAGGAAAAGAAACTATATATTTTCATCTACTTTGAGCATCTGATCATTAACTGTATTGAATTTTGGGCGTAGCTAGCTAGACAGATGTTCCCCTCCTGAAGCACCGACATCAATTCCCTGGTGGATGTCCACGTGTTAAACAAAAATGTGCTAGTTTATTTTGTGTTTGAATTGTGACATGGACATATGTTTGTGTTTGATAACCACACATTACCGTTAAACATGTAGCTCAATATTGGCAAATTAAGTTAAACACGTGAACTTGCACCAGGGAAATGAGGCCAGGTACTCCGGAAGAGTAAGCATCTACAGTTGTCTGTTAATCTTCTACCGGATTAAGGTACTGTAATAATAATGTAAATAATACATTGCCAAATATATTAATCATGCGCCCTTGAAGTTTTGTCACTGCGTCTAAACACCCGTGCTTATGTGCCGGACTGGACTCAACTGATGACGGAAAAGCCTGAAATGGTAGAGCGCCATATATTAGTAACGTTCATTGTCCGATTCCAGTTTCGTCAACATTTTTCTTTAGTGTACATTTTTGGGTTGTAATATGTGGAAAATCCGACCAACAAGTCTTTTTGTGGAAACTGTCGATTTCGATTAAATGTATTTCGATCTAAAAAGGAAGGAAGGAATCGGCGACTGAGATCTACAGATGGTCTAATAACTAAAAAAGTAGAGTTTCCTTGTTTGGCCCCTTTAGTGTATCCATTTTTATCTGTTTCCCTTCCATTGTTGTGCTATGTTATTGACAATCAATCTATGTCCGAATTACAATCCAGAAACGTTGAAACTGAAAGATTAGTTTAAACACGTGAACTTCCACGAGGGAAGTAAGGCCGGGTGCTCCGAAAGGACATGCAAAACGTGAAGATAATTACGATATGTGTGTGTGCAACTTGATGGTGATGGAAACATATAAGAAAACTTTACATATTACAAATCATTTTGGTATCAGCTTATTAACCTCTGAAAATAACTTCCACGGTATAAATATCAGAAGATGTTGGAAAGATGCCCAAAGGACCAAATTATATCTTACCAAAACAAGCCAAGGAAATACTTTGCACGAGGAAGTACACCTTAGTTTTTGAGGAATTTCACATTTAACTAATTTAATGTCAAAGAGGAAAACTAGTCAAAACACATCTCTATACGTCTTCTTTCCTGAGGGCTGAACAATATAAACGACAATGAAGATTTAGTAATGCATAACTATATAGACACTTGAATTTGCAAAATGCTAAATGTGTCTCTGAAAATGGACAAACGTTGGTTTTGATGGTAATGCCTGCAAGTATGGTTTTGATTTCTTTGAAATTCTAAAAATAAAATACATTTTGCTTAATACTGGGAAATCTAGTCCATATAGAATGTACATGAACTGGTATGTTTGTGTTTTACACAATTACAATACACGAGCCTTTCAGACAAAATGAAGGAGTATTATCCAAAAATAAACATACTTATCCATGTCCAAATCACAACCCAGAAGCAAAGTGATAACTCTGAAACTGACACATTAATTCAACACGTGAACTTTCACCAGGGAAGTGAGACCGGTTGCTCTCGTAAGGTAAGCAACTCTTGTTTAGCTTGGTACACCCGCCACTTGTGTAATCAAAATTGAGAGAAAGGAATATGGAACTATGGAATATTACATATATTCAGGGCAATGCTGGACACACAGGCATCATAATTATCAACAATTCTGTGAAAACGGCCATAATTTTTTTTAGGGCCTTGATAAGCCTAAGATTGCAATATGAAGTGTGGATATTCGTTTTCACACGATCATCAGATAAATTATATGCCAAATCACCTACATGTGTTTTCTGACATTATTGATCGTTGATTGTTTATTCTGCGGACGGATACATAACCTGGAATTTTTTATGTTTAATAACGCGATGGTTCGCAATTCGGACCACTTGTAACATTATTACATATTATACCAGTTACTAGACGGTCGCTTTTGGAAAACGATTCCTCATCAGTAGTGCTTGGAACAAAATTGTGAAACCTTTTTTTCTCAAGATGTTGATAAAATATCCAAAGGACCAAAATATATTTTACAAAATTTAGCTAAGAAATGAGGGAGTATACCTTCGTTTTGAGAAATTTCAAAACATAAATGAAAAAGCGACAAACAAAGCTTAAGTGCTTAAAGAAAAAGTATGAACGAACGGTTCACAGTTAACGCTTAGAATATTATTATCAAATATTCTGTTCTTTGTAAGTTGTATTTGTATATCATTTTATGTCGTACAAAATTACGTAAGAGAACACCAAAAATATCACAAAACGTTTAAAATAGAAAATCAATGATCTTAATAAATTATGTAGGTTAAGAGTATTTGGAAACAGAACAATGTGAATTACCCGTTACAATTGAACTAGTGGCTGATAATCAAACACAAGTAAAAACTTTGAACACTGGCCATATTAATTATATTTTTTACAAGTGGCTGTTGTCGTTAGCTAAACAGGAGACGCTTACCCTGTACCGGGGTACCCGGCCTCATTTCCCTGGTGGATATTCGCGTGTCAGACTTAATTTGTCAGTTTATATGTTTTTACTTTGCTTTTAGATTGTGGTTTGGACATGGATAAGTATGTTTATTTTTGATTAAATAGTATTATTATGTGAACTTCCGTTAGTGAAGCGAGACTGGATGCTTCGGAAACTTATGCACGCCTGTCCCGTAAATTCATGTTTATTTCATTCAAATTTCTATTTCACACGTGGCGAGGGGGAGGTCCTGACCTTTCTGGAGCACATATCCCTTATTCCCTGTTGGAGGCTCGCGTGCTTTACCTTTACTTACAGTTTTTAAAAGTTTTAAGCTGCTGTTGAAAATGTGATTTGAAACATGAATCTAATATGCTTGTGATCCATAATGATAATGAAGTTAATAGCTTTTTTCAATTAAAACGCTGATTCAATTTCTGAACAATTAATGACTTTTTAATGGAAGGTAATCGGGTAAAAATTTTAGCATAGTCATTTAATCGAATTGAACAGCCAGCTTCATTTTAGAGGAAATCCGTTTTAGCATTCCATAATTACTTTAATTGTTCTTAGCCGTGACAAAGCTAACTCTACCATTCTTTATAATGCCCCTCAACAATTTGCCACCTCGCATATCAAAAAATAGTTTGACAATTTTGGTCTAAGCACTACTGATGAGGAATTGTATTCCGAAACGACCGTCTAGTGCTGTAAAATTAACACTGGTACAACAGCTAGGTAATTATCACCACACTATTTTGAAGTCCCAAATTCCATATCTTGTGTTTATGTTCAAAAGTCTCATTTTATCGCGAAATTCCTCTATAAAGCTAAAATTTGACTGTACTAATAGTGGCAATCAACCAGTTTCATTGTATATCAAACATTTTAGATTTCGTGCGAAAACTGTTATTCTGTACAATCATGTCAATTGACCGTTTTTATGTGCTGTGAAACGGAGTTATTCATCTTGGCACCGTCACTTGTCTTAACGTAATTATTCATATTTGATACATTTAAATATATTATCTATATAAATTCACTGCATATTTAGAAAACGAAATCCGCCTTTGAAGAAGGATGGTTCAATCTTTCTAGATGGATCGATATATATAAACAAACTAAGTGAAAATTATTCAAAACTTCTCCAGCGATTTTACCTATCATTAGGTATACAAAAAATAAAAAAAACAATACAGTTGACTATTGGCAGTATTAAAACGGCCACCATTAAATGTATACAAGTTTTTAATAATATTTTAGCAACTAGGGTAAATGTGAAAAATAGCAACAAGTCAAGTTAATGGTACAACATTTTTACACGTCAATCAGAAATACCAATTTCTGTGTTGGTAAGATAAATGTGTTATGATATTTTTGATTGGAAAATATTGAAGATGAAATAAGCTCTTACAAACAGTAACGAAACCATACAAGTTACAATAAAAACCTGTCAAACGTGTAACACTTAGCTAATGAATAAATGAAGAATCACCGCCCAGTTCATCTCCGTCCCTCGTTAACTATGCCATATACCATTTTGTGAATTTAATCATAAAATATATTAAAAACTGGTATATGACAGCTATATCACTTACTTTCCCTATCTCTGCCAATCGAAGTCGAACTTTGTCTCTTTTTCATCAGGTAAATGCTAAACTTTCAACAGTTTTTAATGTAAATATATGTAAATTTGATTTACATGTAGCCGGCTCTAATAATAACACACTGTTTGGAGACATAACTTCATTCAATATATCCTTGTTGTTTTCCCCCTCTAATCATCTACACGTTATTCAACTACAAATCTCTTTTATTTTATTACATAATAAGCCGTAAATCTCCATAATGGTGTCTGGAGAGTGTTGGTATAATTCCTTTCCCTCGAACGAACAATTATTGGATACGATTGCAAGTAACCTGAAAATTTTTTTAAAATTTACATAACCGAACACAAACATACTGGTCCAAAGCAAAGTAAAAACTTTAAAATCTAGCAAATTAAGATAAACACGTGAAAATTTCACCAGGGAAGTGAGACAAGGTTTGTGCTTCGGAAGGGAAACTATTTCCCATCTAGCTAGCTATTTCGGCTCAGGCACTATACTCTCCAACACAATTATGTAGTAGCACAGGTCCCCCAAGAAAACATAATAGTTTATAATTAGTACATCACATGATAAATTGTAGGAAATTGATTGGATGTACATGTACATGTACTCTATTTTGTATAGTTTCTGTCTGTCCTTAGCAATGGGTATAGTACCGTTGACAGCAAGGCACTATTGTTTTTCCAGATAGGCACTATACTTTTTGCACGTGCCACCTTGGGAACAAGAACGCAATTTTGTAAACAAACATGGCATCGAGGTTTGGTGACGAAGACCCAGACAAATTCATTTCGGACCAGGATGTACAATACACAATTGAAATTGCCTTATGTCGTAAATTTAAAGGTCAACAATGGTTAGTAAGCACTATGGTTTAAAGCGTCACGTGATGCACTAAATACATTATTATGTTTTCTTTCGGGACCAGTGCTACTAGCAGAATGGCATGTACTTGGTAACAGCGAATGCAACATATGCAATTAAAGACAATGACCGAAACAACCAAGAGAGAAGGTAAGAAAGGAAGACATCGATTAAAAAAAGATTCTGCTGGATGCATTTGTACTCTGGATTACACCAAGCGTAAGTTTTTTGCCTATTCTATGATACAATAAAGCATAATTCAGATGTTTATGTACCACCGGTCACATTGTAAATATTTGACCTTTTTGCATGTGGGATTTTACCGGACGGACGGAAAACAGTTTGAAACTGAATTTTCTTTTTTTTTAATTATATATTTTACAGACAAGTACAAATTAATTTAGCCTGGCCTAATACAAGCTAGATCAAAATGAAATTTTGGTTGCTAAAATATCGATGAATTCGTCTAAATTTGAATTCTTATGCTAAATATAGAATAAAATGCAAACAGTAAAAATCTTTAAAATGCTGAAAATAAAATAGCTTTTGTTTAAGTATATCGACGATAATAGGATGCCATATTTATTTATTTATTTTTTTTTAATAACATAATTTTCATGATAAAAAACTCATATATACAGGTTTGTTTTGCCTTGGTATGTGAGATTTTATCGGAAATTTTGGACGAACAACAAATTAATATGACAAGGCCTAATACAAAGTAGATCAAAATGACATTTTATTCAGGTTAATGAAATATCGATAAAATGCGTCTAGTTGAATGCACACCAATGCATATATGCTATGTATAGTCTGTGAATTTACTTTTAAAAATTAACATGCTGAAAATAACCTAAAACTTGTTTAATGTACCAACTTAACAAATAAGAGACAATAGGTTGTCATATTCAAAGGATCTTTTTTTCTATTTTTAAGAAAACTTTTACCATGAAATACTGGGCAGGCACAATTATGTTTTGACTTGATCTTGGTTAAATGTCATAGTTTTCACAAACATATTTTTTCTTGGTAATGTTGCATTTTTAAATTTTAACTGAAAAATAGCTTGTTCTTCAGGCCTAGAAAATAAGTGAATACCCGCTGACTGCTTAAATTTCATGCCTACCCTAAACATTTTCATGACATATTTTGGCAATAACTGTTGAAGTTGGAATCCTTGTCTAATATATGGTCAATGTAAAATAAATACCCACCTATCGACTGTAGTATTTCTAAGAGCATTAGTGGAAACAGGAATTTTCTGTTTGGTCTTATTTCTCCATTGCTAAAACGTAAGTGATGTAATCTTCTACTAATATAACTACTGACCAACGTTCATTGTGTACTGCCTTTGAACATTATCATATAATAGTAATAATTATATATATATTATATATATATATATATATATATATATATATATATAGAGAGAGAGAGAGAGAGAGAGAGAGAGAGAGAGAGACCAAAGTATTATTTACTCTGCATTTCATTGCTCAAACAATTGCAAGCATAAGTGCTTAGAGATAATTTTACACTAACCACTGACCAGCGCCAATGATGTCCTACCTTTGAAGAATCATTACTGTTATAGTTATAATAAGAGATGCATGTTTTATTATACAGAGAGAGAGAGAGAGAGAGAGAGAGAGAGAGAGAGAGAGAGAATTATTGACCAAAGTATTGTTTGTTTTGCATTTTTCGATTGCTTAAACGTAAGTGCCCTACCTTTGAAAAATCATTACAATTAATAGAGATTGACCATGGGTTCTGAGACAATTATTATCTTAAATTGGCGCGAAATAATTTTAGGCCGTCAATGAATTTCATTCATTAGGTTTATAACGACACTGGCCTTGGTTGAGGTAATTTAAAACTGTCTATCTTGGTTCATTTGTGTAAAAAGGAGGATCGGCTTAAACACGATACAGAGAATTAAAATTATATATCAATTGCCGTCAAAAATATATTATTTAAGTTATAGCTTGCGGGAATTACTTGATAGGGAATGGCTACGGAGTGGAGTAATTTTCTTTTTACGTCCCAATCAGAATTTTTCTCGTTTTTTAAAATCAAATCACCGAATCACTGACAAAGCAACCAACAAATTTCCACACTGGGATTCGAACCTAGACGGTTAGATACTTTATTATCCGTGAGCGCACGCCGTACGCGCGCGTACATAGCCTCATCATGTTCACATACATGTAGTCTAAACCAGTCGATTTATTTAAATTGATTTATCTACTCTGACCAATCACAATATATATAATATATATATATATATATATATATACCAGTCCATGTTCAAATCAATCACAATCATAAAAGCAAAATAAAAACTTTGAATACTGGCAAATTAAGTGAAACACGTGAACTTCCATCATGTAAGTGAGACCGGGTGCTCCGGAAGGGAATACAATTCCTGTCACCTTAGCTACATCCGTTATGTGTGAAACCAAAAATGGAAAGTGAAAGGAACAGGGAACTGTGTAAAATCAAATATATCAAAGATAATTCTGGATAGAGAATCATACAGAGAACAATATATAAAACGATTTGAGGGCCATCGCAAACCTAGACTTGCAATACTCAATTCATTTGAAAGTATATTGACTTGTTGTTTAAAGTTTCTGTAGTAGGAGCAAGCACAATAGCGTATTGCCTGTGAAACAAATACATCATAAGCAGGTATATTGTTGTATTGAAAAAGAACAAATGACAATTGAAAAAAAGGAAGAAACAATAAGAAACAAATTAAAAGAATGTAGAACTCTTCTGCAATGTAAATATATAAGCTAAAAATTGTATCGTTCGGATAAATGACCAATGGCATTACGGGAATGACCTTAGTAAAGTACACGGCTACTTTTCACTATACAATAGAATTCTATTTCAAACAACAAGATGAATAGCCTCGTTAAAAATAAAGAACTGTAAAATAGAAATGGTAACAGTTACTAAAATATCAATAAGTTTTAACAATACATCTTTACATTCATTTGATAATTGTAATTTATTGGATATAAATGTGTATAAGCTTAATATATTATTTTTAATGTGCACTGACTCTCTATTTGATTGTGGAAATTATTGATAAAGGTGTAAATTGCCTCATATAGAAAAATGAAACCGTGTATATTAAATGTTTGCCAAGTGCAGTAGTACTAATGATGAGTTCACACGTGTCGAACGTGAGAGGACAAAAAGAGTCGGAGCTCGGTACAGAGTTGTAGAGATATGGATAGCTAGTGCCTGAAAAGGCTGCCGAGGAGGTAGATAGCAGCTGCTAAAAACTGTCGCGATGTAGCTAACGAGATGCCAACATGAGCTGCGGAATCCGCACTGTTTTAAACTTTAAACAGGTCAGTCTGTGTTGTAATATAATAATTTTTATACATTGACCTTATATTGGAATTAAGAAAATGAGTGCTAACGGTGTAAATTACTATATTATACAGAAGATGAAAACATACTTATTTAATGTTTTCCAAGTAAGACGGACATAAAAATTCAAAACAATATTAAGAAATTCAAATTTTACCGTAAAAACGCACACTAGTAACCTATTTTTCGATGAAATGTTTAAAACCCTACAAAATCCAATTTCCGCCTCCAATGTACAGAAAAGAGAAAAATTATGGAATTTTCCCGTTTCCTCTTGTGAAAAATAGATTAAATTTACAATTACAAATATCGAAACCCCAGATAGTATAATATAGACCTGTTGAAAATTTAAGACAGCTTTAACGAAATAAAGTTTAAGTTTGGCTGCCGAGGAAGCGAGGTATAGAATGGATAGCTAATGGACAATACGAGCGTAACTTGCCAAACTGTCGAAAAACTGTCGGAATACAGCTAAGTACAGAGACCAATATAAACAGCCTATAGCTAATCGACACTGAATTGTTAGACTTTTGGCATGTTCTGTAGTGTATACTATACTATTGGTTGTATAGGAACAAAAAATCAGTAAAGTCATACGTTTTGTTGATAATGAAATATTGGATTTAACTTTGGTGTTGATAGATCACCAGATTTTAGACATGTCATATTTCAAACAATTCATAATAAAATACAAAAATTGAATAGATCTCTGGAACAATCTAGTGATGTACTGTACAGGCCTGTTGATAGTTTAGCACTTAACTAACAAATCTGTCATGTACTACTTTTAAATGCATTATTTTATAAAAATTCAAAAGTAGCACATGACAAATCAGTTCCGAACCTCCTGCACATCTCAACCTCTCTTAGCTTTTTGTATAAAGGTTTTCGACAACTAATATTTTTGTCGTGGCAGCTTTTCGGCCACCAACTGTCCATATATCGTCCACTCGACAGCAGACCTTCGATTTCTTTTCGTTAGCTCAGTGTTAAATTGTCGACAGGTCTATACTGTAGATAATCTGTCAGTAAGCCATTGACATGGAAATCAAATCAAAACATAGGGTTAACCTAAAACTTGACAATTATGATTTATTCACAACGTATAAATGGTTGTCTTGGAGACCTAACAGCAACTATCAACATCAGGAACAACATACAGATGTCTCTGTGATGGTAGTGTTAAACAAGTGCTTATGAATCACATCACCTCTCACCGCCTCGGCTCGAATCTAACTTAACCTACACGTTGTAAGTTCGCTTGCCGAAGGTAGGTAGTTTTCTCCGGGCACTCCCGGTTTCCTCTGTCATATCGGAACTGACGGTCTTGATATTAATGAAAGACTCTTGACTAGGACGCAACACTCCATTACTCCACTCAAACGTAACACACTTACATATATAGCCGGACACTCCGGTGTACTCCACCGTTCTTAAAATGTCAACCTTGATAGTGAAAAAAATCTTGTCTGGGGAGTAAGACTCCATTACTCCACTAGTAACACACTCTAACCTATACGCCATAAAAATAATATTTTTCTTACTGCATATCTTAAAGCTAAATCATGCAATCACTTAACTGCGATTGCAAGATGTCGCCAAAGAAAGACGTCATTGCATTTTATTACAGCGAGCACTTAAAGCTTACAGGCATTGACATATAAATTTTATTAATTCATAAGATACCGTCAACTTTGAAATTCCAATTAAAAATTAAGTTTACAGGGTACAGAAGGATTTTAATTAAATACCTTAAACAAAAATAAAAATGCAATAAAAATAAAAAAAACTTTTGCAGACATTTAAGCAGTATAGGCAGAATTAAATCCTGAACATACAGTACAGGACTGTCAAAAGTTTAACACTAAGCTGAAGAATTAATGCCGAGTCGGTGGTTCCTCTCGGTACATCGTTAAGTATAAATCGTATTTTTCAGCAGATATCTATCACTTAGCAGCTTTTTTTGGTCACTAGCTACAAATCTCTCGGCTTTTCGACGGCAAAGCTCTGACTCCTTTTCGTTAGCTTAGTGTAAAATTGTCGGCCTGTCTGTGCTGTAACTATACCATCTTTTGATTGTGAATACAAGCTGTTCACTTGAGATTTGTTGTATTTGTTTTTTGCTTTTCTTCTTGTATTTAAGAAGTTATATAGTGTAAAACCCCGAGAAACAGCGGGGTACAAAAACCAGCGATAGTGACTCAATAACGATATGAATGTAAAATTACAGCATGATAATTGGGTCGATATGCGTGTTATTCTCCCAAGGACAGCAACATCGACCATCAACAATGACACGGTGATTAATCATGTGTGTAAAAGAGATAATATTAATAAAATGCTAAAATTACTATTTTTAAATATAAGTATTATCTTTTAATTTTAATTCATGGATATCTTGCAACACCACCACCACCACCACCACCACCACCACCACCACCAATAACAACAACAACAATTATATATAGTAACAACAACGGCAGCAGCAACAATAAACAACATCAACAAAAACAACAACAAGAACAACATCGCAACAGTAGCGACAATAACAACAACATCATTAGCTAGAATAGGTAGCAACAGCAGCAACACTACTTGTAAATTATGATGTACGTGTGTCATTGTATTGGTGTCTCTTTAGCAAAGAAGATGAAGTGAAGGAAATACTAGTAAATGGAATGTGCAACTAAAAATTCAGCATACATAGCTTTGTTGATGTAACCAAGTAAATCAAGTAAAAGAGAAGCCAGATAAACACATATTGTTACTTTGAGACGATCAGTTATCAAAGTTTAATTAGTTTTTGCAAGGAGGGAAATGTGGTTATTCTTTTCGAGTCATCGGAGGATGGACAGTGCAAATACAAGTGAATCAGATAAAAATGAAGTATCCGCATATTATTGCTCTCACGAATTGTCCCAAGAATTTCCATTCGGTCTTGTAGTTGCGACTGTATTTTATACATGTAGGTGATATGTTCAGATGTATCTTTACCATATGCATGCTTTAATTGCAGGAGTTATAGTTTTATGTCGTTTAACAAGTGTGTATGCATTTCAATAATCATAGTTAATAACTAAATAAAGACGTTAATCTTCATAAATTGTCTGATGTTGGTCCAACAAATTATTATTCTCTTCAGAGAGAGAGAAGAGAGAGACGGAGAGAGAGAGAGAGAGAGAGGAGAGAGAGAGAGAGAGAGAGAGAGAGAGAGAGAGAGAAAGCGAAGAGAGAGAGAGAGAGAGAAAGCGAGAGAGAGAGAGAGAGAGAGAGAGAGAGAGAGAGAGAGAGAGAGAGAGAGAGAGAGAGAGAGTTTGCTTCAGCTCCATAAAAAAACTTTTCCTAGTGCTTATAATTTCTACATACGAGAGAGAGAGAGAGAGAGAGAGAGAGAGAGAGAGAGAGAGAGAGAGAGAGAGAGATTTTAACACGTACTTTCTACTACATGTATATCAACTAACCGATTTTGGAATTTAATTAGAAGGTCGCGGAAATCTGGAGAATATAAATTGATACAATACTTCTATATTTATATATATTTATATCAATAAAAACTCCAAATTTATAGATTCTTAATTGTAACTTCTAAAAATAGTTTTTGACTTTGAGTGTGTAAATACACAAATTTCAAACAAACTCGTGGGAGAGCGTAACGCACAAAGCCGTCGTTTCTATATATAAACCACTTTTTTATCGTTGAACAATAACTTATTTACTTAATTAAGTAAAAACAAATAACTCTTGTCTACAGAATAGACTATCCTTCTACTTCATTACAATAACATTTAGATGTTAAAAAATAGTATCGACTGAAATTTCAATATTTTCGAATCTTTTAATTGTTTTCAAAGATAAAGGGGTTTTTAAAAGCTTAACGTTCACAAAGAACCAGAATCGAAGATATAAAAAGGATTTTCAATAGACTATTTTAGAATATATTGCAAGATTTGGTTTAATTGGCTATTTTCTATCAAGAGTTGGTCTCATTAAGATTTATTTTCCAGATCTTGTACTACAACATCATTAATTTGGTCTATCGTTCTCCCTGAAGCCTTGCGGGGGAATCAATTGGGAATCATTCTATTGTAGAAACATAACTGTTCGTATAAAATCATTATACCAATCTAAATACTTATTTGTTAGTCGAACACAATCAAGGAATATTTGCCTCCATTTACGCTTCATTAAGGATTAAGGATTGGGATACGAAAGTAAAATTCCAGTTTGTTGTAAGAAACAAAACATTAGTCTTAAGTTACTGTCGGTCAAGGGTTGAAATATTTATCATACCAAACTTAAATTCCGGTTTCTTGTATAAAACAAACCCAAGAAACATTAGTGTTCATTTACTGTCGGTCAAGGATTGAAATATTTACCACACGAAACAAAAAATATCTTGTACAAATCACTACCTTACACAGGGATATTGCAAGACTAGGCTTATCAAGGCCTACAAACAGTTTAATTTTCGCCTCCACCCAAAATTATCCTGGACATATTTGATGTCCAATAGTTCCATGTTCCCTTCATTCTCTGTTTTGATTACACACATATCGGATGTCGCTAGTAAAACAGGAGGTGCTAACATTTCCGAAGCTCTCGCCATCACTTTCCTGCTGAAAGTTCCGTGACAGGTTTAACTTAATGCACCACTTTATAAAGTTTTAATGTTGCATTTTGGATTTTGATTTAGACATAACCTCGTATGTTTGCCCTTGATTTCCTGTCTTACAAAAATATCTACATATGTTATGACGTCACAGGTGCAATGTTAACGCCACGCCTGTCCTTTGACGTAAGTAGGGTATTTCTCAAAAGTAAACTGCTATTTAAATGTTTAGTGACAGTGTGAGAAAAAAATAAATTTTTATTCGTTTTAGTTTAGATAGCTTAGACAGAGAGTTCTTAACATTGGGCCATTTTATGCCTTCAGTTGGAAATAGATTATGGAAATATGTCCAAGAATGAAATAACTATAAAAATAAAGTTTCTTTAAAATGACTGATTTGTTCTTCTTTTGCCATAGTATCTCCAAGACAGAGATAAGAAACTAAAGATCAAGAAAAAAAATGATTTGAACAATTTTATCGTCATAAAAATAAGCGTTAAGTTGCTTGTAAACATGAATGTAATTTGGTGGTCTTTTGGTATATGAAAGCAGTATCTTAAAGACTCGAATACGAAACTAAAAATTAACTTTTCTTACAAGAACACGTGTTATTTGTGAAGCTGTATTTATGGTTGTATCTATGTTAATGGGTTCACGACTTTATATGAGTGGTATTTTATAAACATTTAAACTAAAGATAAACAAAATGAACTTGTACAGTACAGACCTGTCAAAAGTTTAACACTAAGCTGTGTCGTACGGCAGCTTATCCCAGACCCTCGTTATTTGTATATCGACAGCTTCTCGAAAACTGTTATCTATCACTCGTCAGTGTTTCCATTACTAGCTACCTATCCATTGTTGGACACTCGGCCACTAGCTATCCATTGCCGGACACTCGGTAGCCGAGCTTTCAATCCTTTCCGTAAGCTGATCAAGTGTTAAACTTTCGACAGGCCGGTACTGTACATGTTACAAATGCTGCGGATGCTGAATCTAGATATCTAACTATCGTCAATAAATGTAACGATTTCCCATACATCTATATTCATTTAGTTTTTCAGTTGATCGTGTAACTGATAACATTATATATATAATACATAATTAAATTTGTTAGTCTTGGTAGTTATCATTTGTGCGGTATATCATATCATGTGTATTTTATGCATTAGGAATACACAGTGTTTAGTCCATTTCTTCCGCCAATATCTTGTCCATTACTTCTGGAAAGTCCAGAATCAAAAGTTTGATGTGGGAAAGAAAATCAAGATGGGCCAGAGAGGCAGACAGCCTATATCTAAATACAGCTTGAATACCTCGGTATACAGGTAACAGGTGGAAAACAATTTAAAAGGTCTATGAAATTTCACAGAAACAATCTTTGGATGGAGTAGATATGCCATTGGATTTGTTTGTGGAATTTACATGTCATTATAATCTGCAGTGTCAGTAGAATCTATTTCAAAACTTTTTTATTTTGAACTCAAAAGGCTTTATTTTTATTCTTAAGCAGCTTGTTAAAGACGCTAAGGGATTTGGAAGTTTTTTAAAACGTTATTTTTAAAAATAATTGATTCGAAATGCTATATTTCTTAAGCAGCTTGCTAAAAGATTTGAAACTTTTTTTCAAACTCCATTTTCACGTGAATCTGTCATGTGCTGAATTTGATTTTTCATTAAAATAATGCATTCAAAATCATGTCATGTGCTGATTTTGAATGCATTATTTTAATAATGATTCAAAATCAGCACATGAAAACTCTAAACGCGTTTTTTCTTTATTAATCAACACGTTGCTGAAAAAACTTGAATCTTTGTTAAAACCAACTTTTTAATTTTTCCTAGAAAATCTTTATTTTTTTTTATTAATACGCAGTTTAAAATATTTAAAACTTTGGTTAAACCCATTTTTAAAAAAAATTGGACTCGAAACACTTTAAAAGACAATCAGCAGTTGACTAAATGATTTTTTAGAAAGTGCAAGTCGATTGTTAGGTCAGTAGGTTAAAATGGACCGTTGATCCAGGTCTATGATCTGCAGTATGTCACGGAGATTGGTGTATTCAGTATGGACAAACAAAATTGACCTGACCATTTGACATTTGATTTAAAATATGTTTTACAGACCAGTACATTTATCTATAGGGGAGACAGGTGTTTATTTTGTCTGCATATGGGAAACCTGCATGATTTATTACTAATGCGGATCCTAACACTAACTATGTATTGAGTGGATTCTCTTTTGTGGATGTTTCAAATCAAAGGTCAAGCGGACAGGTCATTGTGGTTTGCCTGTACAGCATCATCGATAATCACTATCATTATCCCATGTTTCATCCGGGCTTTACCATGATTAGACATGCTTTAATAAGGCGGTGATGATTGATTTCTGAAGATAAACATATGTCAATCTTTATATACACACACCAGCCTGTCTCTACTAACATATTGACGGACTGGAATTTGTATTGGAAACTAACATTTAACTTTTTGAATGAAATACACAACTTATTTACGTTACAACTTTCATTCGTTGGAAGTTGGATGGCTTGTAATAATATTTTCAATTATAAAATTGTGAACTATTTGAAGAATATTGCTTATATACATATTCCAAATGTAAAGCAATAAATTTGTTGGGGAACTATATTTTTCTTGAAAGTAACATTTAATTTTTTGCATGAAATATACAACTTAGTGGCTTTCACGTTACAACAGTTACGCGTTGGAAATTTGGAAGACTTGTTAAATTGTGAACATTTACAAAGTGGCTTTTACGTTACAATTTTGACGCATTGTGCTTTTGGCGATCTGTAATTTTTTTATTGTAACATTTGGAACTCTTTGAAGACTGGCATAGCTTTACGTTATAATTTTCACATGTTGGGATGAACGAGACTTGTAATAATATTTTCAACTGTAAAATTGTCAACGTTTTTGGAGAAGGAGATTGCTAATATTGATATTTTTATCGAATTTTTTTTTTGAATGAACTGCAACTTGGTGACTTTCATGCAGGGCATTAACATAATTTAACTTGTGAATGAAATACAACATAGTGGCTTTTACACATTGGGCTTTGGAAGAGTTTTAACATTTTAAACTGTAAAATTGTTAACTTGTTGGAGAACAACAGTGCTAATATTTACATTTTTATTGAAACCACCCATTTTATGAATGAACTGCAACTTGGGTACTTTCATGCAGCACATTGCCAACATATTGTATTTTTAATAAAATACAACTTTATAGCTTTTACATTACACCTTTAATGCGTTGTGCTTTGGAAGATTTGTAACAGTTTCAACATAAAATTGTGACTTTTTTAATGAGGGACAATGCTGAAACTGTTTAGCTTTACGTAACAACTTTGCGTTAAAGTTAGAAAACTTGTTATATTTTCAACTGTAAAATTATGAACTTTTTGAAGAGAGACATTGCTAATATGCAGATCAAGAACTACATCATTTAACTTTGTGAATGGAATACAACTAAAAGGCATTTACTTTATCATTTTTAACGCGTTGGGCTTTGGAAGACTTTAATGTTTATAACTGTAAAATTGCGAATGTTTTGAAGAAGAGCATTGCTAATATTTAGATCGGATATTGACATTTGTATTGAAAACTATAACATTTTAATGTTTGTTATTAGATACAGCGTTGCTGCATAGTGCATGTGACTTGTACTTTCCAAGCGTGTTTTGTAAATTTATATTGAAATAGAACAATTATATATGTTCAAAGTATTTAGGGAATTGTGTGACATTGCAAACTGCGAACTGTTCAAGCTTATGACTTCAAAACTTTTTGAAATTGTGATTTTAAAGATTTTAAAGCTTCCAAAAAAGTACCAAGGGAATTCAGTGACGGCATAATTTGACAATTTAATTACTTGCTGGCTGACTTTATTTTTTAACATCGACGAATTTCTTTTGAATGATAGAACTTTTCTAAACGATGCACTTAGGGGGTTATGTTATGTGGGAAACTGACGCTTTTGCATGCCAATTAGTTTATCTCATGTAATGAAATGAAATGGAGTTACATATCGCTGACGAAATGAAGATCTTTTATTAAGGTAGGTTTTCGATTATTTATTATTTACTTGTCTCATAAGCCATAGTGGATTTTTGTTATTAAATTTGTTATCAAAGATTTTTATTAAAATTAGATATCAGTAACAAAAAACAAAAACCCCCGGTCCATTTGTCACACTACTTGTTACATATGTCCAAATCACAATCCCAAAAAAACAAAGCAAGGACTTAAAATATTGGCAAAATCAGTTAAACACGTGAACTTTCATCCGGAAAATGAGACCGGGTGCTCCGGAAGGGTAATAATGTGTTAACAAACATCCCTAATTGTTTGATACGATTTGTTTCAATGCTCTAGAATTCATTAAAATACATGAACTTCCACTGGGAGATGAGACCGGGTGCTCCAGAAGGGTAATAATGTGTTAACATACATTCCTAATTGTTTGATACGATTTGTTTAAATGCTCTAGAATTTATTTAAATACATGAACTTCCACTGGGAGATGGCACGGGGTGTTCCGGGAAGGTAATAATGTGTTAACATACATTCCTAATTGTTTGATACGATTTGTTTAAATGCTCTAGAATTCATTTAAATACATGAACTTCCACTGGGAGATGGCACGGAGTGTTCCGGGAGGGTAATAATGTGTTAAACATCCCTAGTTGTTTTATAAGATAAGCATTCCATGCTTTAGAATTTATCTAAATACATGTACTTTTGCCTTGAAAATGAGACCGGGTGCTCTGTAAGGGCAATAATGTGTTAACAAACATCCTCATTTGTTTGATACGATTAGCTTTTCATGCTGTAGATTTCATTTTGAAATACATCAGTAATTTTCGCGGGGTTCAAATTTCGTGGTTTTGTTAATAAAAAAGAAAAAGATTTCATGGAAATGTGTTTTGTGAAGTTATATTACAGGTCCTGGAAGGAGGAACCAATTTTCATTGGGATTAAATCCGGATTTAAAAAACTTCAGCGAAATAATCATCCTCATTTGATCACTGCGGTAGCTCAGTTGGTAGAGTGCTCGCGTCGTAAGTGGAGATCGTGGGTTCGATCCCCGGCCGGGTCTGACCCAAGACTTGAAAGTGGGTAGTGACTGTTCTTTCGCCAAGCACTCGGCATTACAAAATGAAAGTCATGGTTCTTTCGGATGAGAACTTAAAATAAACGAGGTCCCGTGTCACGGTGAACTTGGCACGATAAAGAACCCTGCTGTGTGATGCCATCAGCGCAGCGCACAGGCAAAATGTCTGCACCTTCGCCTATAGCTGGCGACGTCTTGATATAAGTGAAATATTCTTGACTGGGACTTTAAACACCATTACTCAACTCATTCTTAATGATAGGCTATAAACTGAAGATCTCGAGACGATCAAAGTCGCGTAACGTAATATAAGTGCAGATGTCTTTCCATCTCTTCTTCAAATGAGTGTATCTATGTGGGAAATCAACAATGTCATTAGAATGACACTCATATAGCAGGCCAAACTAAAGAAATGTAGCATATGTTGACTTTAAATTCCGCATAGAAACTAACACCATCTCACTTCAATTCCACATGGTTTAAAAGCTGACACAAGATATCAATCAATGAATTAATTTTAGTCTGAACATCTAGAGACATGTCAAAAGTTTAACAAGATTTCTACCAAACCGACAGCCCATCTCGGCCTCGATCCCTTGTCTGCTATATGTCATCAATGTTTGGGAGATGCTATCGATTTATCAGCAGTTTTTCGGTCATAAGTAGTCCATATTTGGGCCACTTGACAGCCGACTTTTGACTGTCTCGATCCCTCGTCAGCTATATGTCATCATTTGTTGGTAGCTGATATTGATTTCTCTTCAGTTTTTCGGCCACTTGACAGCCGACTTTTGACTGTCTCGATCCCTCGTCAGCTATATGTCATCTATTGTTGGGAGCTGCTATTGATTTCTCTTCAGTTTTTCGGCCACTTGACAGCCGACTTTTGACTGTCTCGATCCCTAGTCAGCTGTATGTCATCATTTGTTGGTAGCTGCTATTGATTTCTCTTCAGTTTTTCAGCTACTTGACAGCCGACTTTTGACTGTCTCGATCCCTCGTCAGCTATATGTCATCTATTGTTGGTAGCTGCTATTGATTTCTCTGCAGTTTTTCGGACACTTGACAGCCGACTTTTGACTGTCTCGATCCCTCGTCAGCTATATGTCATCATTTGTTGGTAGCTGCTATTGATTTCTCTGCAGTTTTCCGGCCACTTGACAGCCGACTTTTGACTGTCTCGATCACTTGTCAGCTATATGTCATCTATTGTTGGGAGCTGCTATTGATTTCTCTGCAGTTTTCCGGCCACTTGACAGCCGACTTTTGACTGTCTCGATCACTTGTCAGCTATATGTCATCATTAATTATGTTGGTAGCTGCTATTGATTTCTCTTCAGTTTTTCGGCCACTTGACAGCCGACTTTTGACTGTCTCGATCCCTCGTCAGCTATATGACATCATTTGTTGTTAGCTGCTATCGATTTATCGGCAGTTTTTCGGCCATTAGTAGTCCATATTTGGGCCACTTGACAGCCGAATTTCGACTGCCCAGTGGTGCTGTAGCTCAGATGGTAGATTGCTCGCTCCGTAAGTGGGAGATCTAGGTTTCGAACCCCGACCGGGTCTGACCCAAGAATTGAAAGTGGGTAGTGTCCCGTGTCATGGTAGTTGTGGCACGAAAAAGAACCCTGCTGTGTAATGCCATGGGCTCAACGCACAATCAAAATTTCAGCACCTCTACCTATAGCTGGCGACGTCTGCATATAACTAAAATATTATTGAGTGGGACGTTAAACACCACTACTCAACTCAACTTGACTGTTAAACTTTCTACAGTCCTGTATTGTATGTTAGGTATAAGACTTGTTATTTTATATAAAAAAATATTTTTAAATGCTTTGACAATGCCCAATGTACTTATCAAATCGCCGATACAAGCAATTTCTTACTTCCATTATTTTGAGCAAGACGTCAGCTGTACTTTCTCTTAAAAGACGATATTTATGGCATTAATAAAAAACGTTAAATTTGATGCAATTGGCAACTGTCTGACATTTCGGGTCATATCATATATATGTAACATTAAACCCAGATTGCGAGTATAATAGATGCCTTTTCAGCTCAAAGTTATTTTAAAAACGGCAAAAAAAAAAAAAAAAAAAACCAGAAGATCGACAATGCTGCAATACTATTTTCAAAGAGATTCTTAGACTCCTGCTATATAAAATACTATTATTTGAAAAATTACTTTTCAGAAAGGTGTTCAAAATTCTTGATTCCGGCTACTAAATGACTTGTGGTCATTGCTGAAAGCCGTATTTCTAGGGCAATCATACAGAGCCTGACGACAAATTTTGCATCGTCAAAAAAAACCATAGAAAGTTCCAAACCAAAATCTAAAAATGCAAAAAAAAAAATGTATTTCAAAAGATGGCTGGAGTAGAGTAATGGTTTTTATGCAGCGTTCAAGGTTTTTAAATTGTATCGAGGCGGTCACTTTCTTAGGTGAGTTCTGGAAAACAAAACCACCTGTCTTCTGCAAATTAACTGACAATCTTTTTCAAGCATGAATCTGCCCGAGTGGGGTCTAACCTAGTCAATGAAGTGACATGGTGATCCGATAACGTGCTTTAGAACCCCTCGGTCATACAGCCCTGTATGGCTTTCGGATGTATCCAAACATATTATATTATATTATATTATATTATATTATATTAATTATATTATATTATATTATATTATATATTATATTATATTTTATCGTCAACGTCTTTGGCTGCAAGTAAAAAAATCGAAATTGTGTGAAAATCCGCATTTCTGTAAACTATTGCCGATAAATATGCTACAGTATTGGCAAAGAAGCATGGAATATTGGTGATGGTTTTGTAAATCGTGTCATACACGCAAGGTTAGAATGGACTATTTTAAATGTAAGGTCCGTCATTTACTGTCGGTTTGCAGTGAAACCGACTGTAATTACAGTTAAACATGTGTATAAAAACCAAACGCAGGACCTTAAAAATATGGACTTTAAAGACATGTGGTCTTTAATAAAGCTTCTCTGTGATTGAAATTTTATGTAGAAGCAAAGTCAAACTGGTCAAAATAGGCATGTGATCTTTATATAAAAGTAATCCCTACCATAGCAAGGTTTAGTGTATCGTAAGATAGATAATCGATCCGCAATTAGTACAAAACAGGGATATTTATATGAAAAATGAAGTGCAACACGTGTCACTTTCAAGGTAATATTGCATTTGAAAGGCAATGCGTGTCTTGTCAATTTCACTGCGCTACTCGTAATATATTGAAGAAATGTAATTTGATGTAAATTTAAGAGCACAAGGGAAACTAACAATGGCAAAACTATGACAATTGTTACAGCAGTCAATATTTTAAATATTCTTCAATCTTGTCTCAATGTCATGGTTTAAACATTGAAAACAGATAATTTACTGCTTTTTTCCGAGAAATAGAATACGTTATTTTAATCGGAAGCTAAACAAGTCAGATTTAATTTCACTGGCGAAGCACTGGTACTACATCGGCAATTATGATCCATGCTAAAATAAATTACAGAGTGTGAAATAAAATATTGGGTAATATCTAATCATTGGGCTATATAGAAATGACTTTCTTGGTGTTTTAACTAGTTGTAGTTTGTTTTACACAACAGTAGAAAATCGCTGCCGTTTGTTTAACAAATCATGCATTTCACGGTGACCGAGTTTATGGATAATAGCACAATTAACCTTGTAGGTTAAATACGTATTATTTATGTATGCATTGTCAGATAGATATTGTTCATAAAAAATCTGCTTCTATAATTTTCAAATTCCTCTGGAAAAAAGGTATGCTTAATCGTTCAAATATAGCTGAATTTAATAAAATGACGATTCGGCACCAGACCCCGGTTTCACAATCATTTCTTAGCTAAGATTTTCCTTAACTTAAATTTAACAAATTTTTGTAATCTCTTTTTGAAACTACTGGTGAAAATTTTTGTCAAAACTAAGTACAAATGTTTTAATCTAGATGTGATATTAAAAATGACACCTTAAATTTTTAAATATCTTGCAAATTAACAAAATTATAAAGATTTGAAATTTTGCAATATTTAAGTTAAGGAAAATCTTAGCTAAGGAATGATTGTGAAACCGGGGCCAGTTCGTTAGGTTAATGTTTAACTTTCGACAGGTCTGTACTGCATATATCACTTCTTTCACTTATATCGAGTCGGTCAGTTCTGGAATGGTGTAGAAAACAGGAATGACACAGGGAATAATTGATCTTCGAAAAACGAAATGACATATTTTCTCACACTATAAGGGATTTGAACCTAGGCGATGAGACCGCACGCACTCCTTTTCGTCGATACAAGCTTTAGACCACTTGGCAAACTAGACCGAATGCAACCCACATATCTCATGTTATTATTTGCTATTTATTACGAAATGTGTCGCGTAGGCCTCATGTGATTCATAAATGTTGTGTTAATTAATATACGGTATTTATTACAAACTGTGTCACATTATAATTCACAAAGTTGATGATTTGTCGCACTGACAATGATCGGGTTTATTTCTGGTTATATATTTCTATATTTAATATTTGTCAAATTAAATTTTCCGGTTTTCATTTGTGTTAAAATTCCAAAAATAACTTCTAAGTAATTAATTATCACCTACGAAATATTCCCACAACGAGGATTTAATCTAAAAATATTAATTTTATATTAAATACCCCTTTGAAGAAGTTTTAAACCCAAAGTTTATATATAAAGTACAGACCTGTCGAAAGTTTAACATTCGGCTAACGAAAGGAGTCGAAGTTCGAATGCAGATTGGCCGAGATATGGATAGATAGTAGATAGATAGTAGCCGATCGCGAAAAATATAGAGCACCTGTCTGCCGGTCAACAGTCGATATATAGCTAAAATGGGGACTAGGTGAGCTGCAGATTCGTCACTAATTCGTAAGCTAAGTGTTAAACTTTCGACAGGTCTGTACACTACATCTGTTGGGAGAACAGTTTAAGAAAGTAAACAAATATGGAAATAGTGCTCCCATATCATTGCTATATCCAACATTGAGGCTATGGAACATAAAAGTTTGACAAACAACCATAACAATGATTATAAACTTTTACACATAGCATAAAGTTAAACAAAATTTATTTCTCTCTTTAAATCAACAAAAGCACACAATGACTTACAATGTATATTTAAAAATCTAAAACCTGTATGATATATATTTAAAAATTGAATATATATAAAGGTCATTATATTGTGTTTAGCAATTTCCGAAATGACTGTACAACATAAAGTTTATTTACCCAAGTTTTATGAATAATTACTGAGTCTATAGCTGTAACGTCATTGCTATTTCAGCTTCGGCGAAGAAAACACTGTTATTCCCAGAATATTATATATATACATATTGGATTTTAACAGGAGATATTGTCACACAGTATCATTATATACAGAACTATTAAGGTAGGCGATATTTATTATTAGAATATTTAAGGAATCTAACAAGTATATATGGGTATGTGATGAGAACAAGAAGATTACATGTATATCCATCTATTTTGAATCCTTATACACAAATACATGTATATAGTGTAGACCTGTTAAAAGTTAAAAATTAACGAATTAATGCCGAATTGAGAGCTCATCCTAATCTCGCATTAGCTATACATGTATCTCTGCAGGTACATCTGTCTCTCGGCCGGCAGCTTTTCGGCCACGAACTTTCCATATTTCGGCCATTCGATAGTTACGATTCATCTTTGTTAGCTCAGTGTTAAACTTCCGACAGGTCTGTACTGCATATTATCATCTTCGGTTTGGTTGAAAGTGTTCATCTAGTCGGCCATTAAGAAAGAGGATATTATCAACACAATTAAAGAATAAGATGGTACGAATTTAGAGTGATTAGAAAATTGATTTTAACATCATAACATCATCTTAACATCTTAACATGTTAACATCATTCTGTGAGTCAGTCCTTGTATGTATACGGTTCTGGTCCATCAAATCGGAGTTGTTAAGTTTACCAGGTTTACACTCCTATGGTCCTGTTTCAGCAAACATGAGAGGGCAAGTTTTCCGGCTTTCATTGTTGAGTATGGCCCTGTTCCATTAAACAGGAGATGTAGAGTTGTATGGCTAACATGGTTACTTACGGTAAGGTCCTGTCCCCGGTTGGTTTCATAATCATTCCTTTACTAAGATTTACCTTAACGTAAAACTGGCAATTTTTTACGATCTTTTACAGAACTACAAATACAAAGTAATTAGAATTTTGACATGTAATAAACTTAGAATGATCTTCAAAATGACATCTTAAATTAACGAATATTTTGAAAACTAACAAAATTATTAATATTTCAAATTTGCCAGAGTTTAACTTAAAGAAACTCAGTTAACTGGCTCCGGTTTCACAATCATTCCTTAGCTAAGATTTTCCTTTACTTAAATATAGCATAATTATGAATCTTCACAATTTTGTTAATTTTCAAGATATTCAGGAATTTAAGGTGTCATTTTTAAAATCACTTCTAGATTAAAACATCTGCATTAGTTTTAACAAAATTATTCATCAGTAGTTCTAAAAAGAGATTATCAAAATTTGCTTAATTTAACTGAATGAAAATCTAAGTTAAGAAATTGTGGTATAACTAGACCCTATTCCATGGTACTTAACACCTATATAATACATAGGTGTTAAGTATTCGTGGTAACTGTTACGATAAGTTCGGAATACACAGCCCTGACATGATACAGTTTTGACACTATGTCTGTATGTATGTCCACTGTCATTCAGTCGATCTTTTGACGGCTCTTGCATAGTAATACTAAAAGTCAGCCTAGCAACTATAAAAGTGGAGTGAGAAAAAGTACTACATATAGTAATTTTAAATTCAATATTAACATTTTTGGAAAATAATTAGTTGATATTATAGAATATAGATTGTCCTGTATATATTTGACGTCCCATAGTTCCATGCTCCTTTCACACACTTTTGATTACACACGTGGCGGGAGGTGTTTGCCCTTCCGGAGCACCCGGCCTAACTTCCCTGGTGGAAGTTTACGTGTCCAACCTGACTTGTCAGTTCCAAAGTTTTTACTTTGCTTCTGGATTGTGATTCAGACATGGATTAGTATGTTTGTTTTTTATTATATACGACAAATAAAATTCCAAAATGATATGAATTTATTTTTTTCAAATATTAGTGTTCTGTAAAATGCTTCCTTACACATTTTTCTATTAATTTGTATTTGTATTTTATTATTATTATTATTTTTTTTCAAAAACTTTTTGTACGAAGCATTGATACATTAAGTTTATTTCAAATTTGCCCCAACAATAACGGTATACGGCTAATTGATATCGTTGACATTATATGAATAGAATAAGAAGTAATACATATAAGGGGCGTTTCTCTAAATTCTCACAATTTCACTTCAAAGTGAGCAGTCTGCTCACTCTTTTGTACTGCATAACGCGGTACAGGCATTCAATGTGTATAATACACGTACCCCCATATTCTTTTAGTAAGAGTTTGTCTCGCCTTATTAGGTGTGGACATTTAACCTTATTTCTCAGATGTATACAGAAAATCTAATTAATATGATTTAAAGTACTCGTCATTATACAGAGTAAATAAAGAAAACAATTGATGTTACAAAATCTGTAATTATCCCCCTTGCTTAGATCATTCAATCCTCATAACAAATAGATCTGGGTGAAGGGAGAATATAATATGACTTTCATACAAGTTTTGGATGTCTTAACCTGACTCAATGTAACCAATAGCACCGTTTTGCTGTCGTTTGAGGATTTTATTTTACAGTTTAAAAAAAATATATTTCTGAAAAAAAACATGATCGATTCAAAATCAAGTCTTTATTATGCGACCTTTCGAAAAACAACACTATAAGAACCAATTTTGTTGGTGACCGGTGAACTTTAAAGTCGCATCACAACATCAAACATGAATGCCTTGACGACATTTGATTTTTATTTCAAATTTGGCGGTTCTTGGTTGGTTTGAATATTTACGAATACAAGTCATTTTATATAGTTTTATTTAGATAACATAGTGATAATCAGATAATAGCACACTATATTTATAAATTTTTCACTTTATCATTGCACAAGTCAATAATAGATTTTTTCACTTGATTAAACTATATTTAAGGAACAAATAATTGCTTTTTGAACTTATGAAAATCGACTAGCCGTATACGTATTAGTACAGGCATGTCGAAAATTTGACACTTAGCTTAACGACCGCGGTTAATTCTAAACTTGTGTTAGCTAAACAGTATCTCAACAGCTTTTCAGAAGCTGCTTCAACTCTTCAACCACTAGCTAGCCATATCTTGACCTCTCGGCAACCCAACATAGATTCTTTTGCGCTAGATTTGTGTTAAACTTTCGCCAGGTCTGTACTGTACTAATATGGTTGAGTGTTAGGACAGTACATAATATCCATACTTAGTCAGTATATTGTGTATTGGCGTTTTATTGTACTATTTAAATATGTAAAATAGGCTATATAATTATCTTTTTATTAACATTTAAGGAGGCAAATATTGTTGTTTGTAAATGAATTTATGAATAAATACTGTATATCTTCGTCAGGTGACTCGGGTATAGACCAGTATCAGTAGTATTTAAATGTTTGGCGGCTAAATTGAGATAGAGAAGAAAGTGGCTCGTTAATTTTTATGATACAATTTCATAAAATTGTGGCATGCCAAGCATGTTGTTTTGGTGACGTTTTGAGAATAATTGGCCACATTCCGCGTTTAAGATGGAAACAATTTGTTATGACTTTCATTTATAACCTCCATTAAAATTTAACATTGAATGAACTAGTCTAAAAAAGACGAACTGAAGCCATTTCAGCTATACTAGTAATATGTGGTAAGATATAATTTTAAAACAGTAATGCATCGGCAACTCATTTCGGTCCCACGTTAGCTGTATTTGGACAGATTTTCGATAGTTGCTATCTATCTCTCGACAGCTTTTCAAACAATAACCATCGATATCTCGGCCACCCATCAGTCGGGCTTAGAATCCTTTTTGTTGGCTCGGTGCTCGACAGGTCGGTATTGTAATTACGTGTTATCAGATAACTTTATGGGTCATTTGGTAACCGAGCTTCGCTAGCTTAGTGTTAAAGTTTCGACAGGTCTGCACCACAAGTGTAAAAAGGCAGCATGTCGTAAGCATAAAGAATAGGCTGATATTTGAGACGTTTTACATAGAAGTATGACGTATTTTAGAGGTGTGCACGAACACCAGGACCCGGTTTAATGAAAAATAATTAAAACTTATTGTTAGCTACTTGATAATTAACTTCTAATAAGTTTTAAAGAAATTGAGCATTAAACACTATAGAGTTCTGATAGGGATTAAAAAAAGACGATTACTGCATATACATATTGTCCACGATGAATACCTACCTTGGTTAATAAAGTGCATTATTAATTAATCAATGGTCCATGTTATTTTCAATTAGTTAGTATTTTGCTTTTAATTACATAATGAGAACTTGTCTCTAATTTGCATTGTGATGACGTTGGAACATTTTTTGTGTCAAACTTCTACTTCCTCATTTTTATGGCGTGTTTTGGCTATTAAAGTACTTTAGTTCAAATATGCACATGTCTAACAACGTAAAGTCTTAACCTACCCCTTTTCTATATTTCTATGTTCAATAAAGCCAAGAAAACGGTACAGTAAAAGTTCATGACGTATATGGAGGAAGTAAGGTGAGACAATATTGAACAAAATATACATGTAGTGGGGAAACTTATTAAAATCCTCTCGTTTGCGGACAGATATAAAGAAAAATGGCTGGTGATGTGGTTGTAATACTTTTTGAGGACCCCCCCAACTTACAAACATAAATACATAAATAATTGAAATAGTGCCAAACAAAAACATATACCGGTCCATCTTCAAACCACAATTCCAATAGCAAAACCAAACTGGCGAAGTAAGCTAAATACGTGAACATCCACCAGGGAAGTGAAACCAGGTGATCCGGAAGTGAAAACACCTGCTATATGGCTAGCTATACCCGCCACTTGTAAAATGTAAATTGAAAATGACTATTTTAAATTAAAAAGAATTCAATGAAGGAGTGTATTGCTTTGTGAACTGCCGGCCTTATAGAATCGTATATACACACAGTTTCTTTGTTTCACAACAAAGAACAAAATTTGCCATGTAACGTCTGATACTCCAACTTTCTTATATCTATAGAAAACGAAGTGAAAAATAGTCTTATTTGCAAACCGAAAGAAAGAACTGGCGAATATTATAACAAAATGATTTGTCTATTAGGTGACCCATTTCAAACATCATGTTTATGAAATCTGGAACATCAAAGAAACTACTAACTTTGAATGACGTCAAATAAAATGTGAATGGAAATGTCAATGTCATAGTTTTTAATAAATGATTATTATATTTAAAATATTTAAAAATATTTGTTAAATAAAATGTTTAAAGTGCAAAAGCACTTAGAAAAATACGATGTACAATTTATTAAAGTAAGTTGTTAGCAGATCAGTTACCAGTCCCCCTCCCTCCCACGTAATTGGTTAAAACGCCTAACTCCCAAATGGTAGGCGTTGCGTTATGGAGTTTTCCCCAGTCAAGAGTTATTTGATTGCAATTGAGATCAGTTCAGGGATGATAAAGAAAACCGGAGTACCTAGAGAAAACCATCGACCTTCTGCAAGCGAACTAACAAATTTTCTGACTTTCGAATCTGTCTTGAGTGGCAGATGAGAGGATGTGCTGTGATCTCCAGATAAAATATTGAAGGCGTCTAGTCTAGTATGTACATTCAGATGAATAACTCCATCACCATTAAATCGCTCAGATGAGTTTCCCAATATAATTTCATATAGTTAATGACTAAAGCAAACAATGAAAGTCGATTAGTAATCGTCCAGGAATCACCAACTCTAGGTTTGTAATACCAAATTATAAACGGAATCAAATTTGATTTTCTTATTGGTATATTTAAAATGAAATCATATTTGCTATTATTTTATTACCGTTTGTCATTTAAATATTCTTAACCTAGAGTTGGTAATTTCTGGACCGTTATTAAACGATTTTCTTTGATAGTCTGGACCATAGACAATAATCCCGGATCTAGAATTAGACTTTTCCATTCGCTCGAAACGTATGTGCCTTGCTGAGCGGAAATGCTGGTCAATCCTCTAGTAGGAAATTTTATTTAAAAATACCAGATACAGTTCTGTTTGAAACATCATTTAGAACCTAGAGCTAAGATGGCCCATAGCGACGAAAACCTACGTACTTGCAGTTTGTTTTTGTGTTTTTTTTTGTCATTTTTATTCTAACACTGATTATCAAAAGCAAACATGGCGATCCATGTCGAAACCACAAACCAAACGGAAAGCAATAAATTTATAAATTTGAAGCTGACATATTAGTTTCCAACAGGAGGGTGAGACCGGATGCTTTGGATTTGTAATTATAGTTGTAATTTGTACATGATTTGCAGACGAAAATGCACATGTCATTTTTTGACGGCCGCTATGGGCCATCGTAGAAAGGCACTTAGTGCGCCGACAGAAATTATTTTATACCCAAATGAACCGTTGCCATTTACAATATTGCACACGTTTCCGCAGCTTCCACTTTTGAACTATTAGAATAAAAGTGAAAAATCCAATTAAATTAATTAATTCCGGTGTGCATGATGTGCAATGTTGTATATAAGTAATTAGTTCTAGTAACATGTATCTGTGCAGGACAGACCTGTTGAAAATTTATCACTCAGCTAACGAAAATAGAATCTAGGTTCGGCTTTAAAGTGACGGATGTATGAATAGCTAATGACAGAAAAGCTAGATAGACATAGATAGCGAAAAAAAAACTGTCGAGGTGTAGCTCTGGTCAATACGAGTAGCTTATAGTTATACTTAAGAGTCGAAGATCGGCTGCCGAGTGAACGAGATAAGGTCAGCTAGTGACAGGAAAGCTGATGAGAGATAGATAACAGTTACAGAAAGCTGTCGAGATATAGCTAACGAGGGACCTGGATTAACTGTCGATATAGCACCAATTCGGTATCTAAATGTTAAACTTTCAGCAGGTCTTTATTTTATTTCAAATTGTTAAAGCAGTCAATTAAAGAAGCAAATTACCTAAAAAAAATTACATATTTGAATTTCACATCGGAAATAATTAAATTTAAGTTAAATTCTGTTTTCACAGTAATTTTTAATACTTTGAACTCGGCAGATGTGCACAGAAAAGCTAAAGTTTAGAGCAGCACAGTTTTATTTAATGAGATTCGTACTAAAAATAATTAAATTTGGAATAGAGTTCAACTTTTCTTAGCAATGCGTTTTGGGAATTCGTGTTTTGTTTAATTCAATATGACAGAAAGGTTTAAGGTAATAGACTGATAAAGAAAATATTTATTAATGAGAGTGGCACTAACAATAATGAAATGAAAAACAGTTTAAAATTTTTAAAACTTACGTTATAAGTATGATGGGAATGACCTGCCATGGCCGGTCATGACCTGGGTAGATCTAGACTTAAAGTACTTTGACGTTTTACAGTACAGGCCTGTCAAAAGTTTAACATTAAGCTAACGAATTAGTGCCGATTCGACAGCTCATCTCGGTCCCTCGTTAGCTTTATCTCGTAAGTAGCTATTTATATATCATCAAGCAGCTATTCGACCACTAGCTATCTTTATCTCTGGCACTTGGCAGCCGATCTTCCAACCTTGTTCGTAAGCTTAAGGTTAACCTTTCTACAGGTATGTACTGTATATGACTATATATAGGAAAATAACATTGACCTGTTCATTTGACCTTTAATTTAAATATTTATGACGAACCAATACATGTAAATATAGGGAATTCGGTGTTTATTTCGTTTAAACCATTGAAAACGTATAATGTTTATGTATAAATTGTCAATTCTAACACTACCCATGAATTGGATGGATCATCCTATATGAATATTCCTAATGACAAGTCAAACTGACAGGTCAATGTTGTTTGCCTATAGACTCCCTTCCGCATTAGAGATTAGTTTTAAATACAAAAATATTTTGTCATGACCATTGTTGTCTATTTCCGACAACTGTCAATGCTCTTAAAATTCTAAACTAATTTAAGTTTTTTTAGGTTCAGTTACTTTATAAATATACTATAATTTCGGATTTTGTGAACTTAAGTTCGAACAAAATGAAAATAAAAATATATGAAACTAGCCTTTGACATTTTGACACATTATCGCATTAGTAAACATGTATATAAATAAGAAAAAAGTTGAGATTGAAATAAATGATATGAGAATTACGAAGAGACAACACTATATCGAAGAACGAAAAAGGTAAAAAAAATCTGAATGAAATAATGTTTAGGACTACCTATAACTTTTAGCGAATAACTAATCCCAAAACACAACTGTCATATCCCATTTAAATTTCTATCTGCGAATATTTCTCGTTATACAGTAAATACACACAAAATGCTAAATGACAATATTGTCATATACCTTCTTATATTGCTTGCGAATACTAGTAGCTGAAATAATGTAGATGTCACTTAAAACAATTATTCACTCATGTGTTGGTTTGGATGTTGCTAAGGACATGTTTTGTTTCAAATTAAAAGTACACACTTCCTTAATTTATTTTTTTTAAATCACACTCATCTCAAGTTTTTCTTTCAAGTTTTCCTGCGTCATATCTTAAGTTCGTGAACACAATTATGGTAGGATTTCAAGTATTTTGCTGGTCATGTTTTTAATAAGACCACTGAAAACGATACATAGAAACATACAGTTCAAACCTGTCGAGAGTTTAACACTTGATCTAATTAAGAACAGGGGTCGAAATTCGGCCAGTCGAGATATGGATAGCTAAGGACTAAAAGGCTACCGAGAGATAGATGTCAGCTTCCGAAAAGCGGTCTAGATCAAGCTAAAGACTGACGAGATGATCAACTTAATCGAAAAAAATGTTAGCTAAGCTTTAGTGTTGAACATTCGACAGGACTGTACTGTAAATAAAATGACAAAGTAATGTACTAAACGAAACAACATAACTTCTATAAGCGATATGACTGAAAACCATTTTAACCAATCAATTTTTTCAGGTACAGACCTGTCGAAAGTTTAACAGTGAGTTCTCGATTTATTGCTTAATCGGCAGCTCATCTCGGTTCCTCCAAAGCATCTCCAAAAGTGTTATTTCTATCTATCGGCAGCTTTTCTGCAACTAGCTATCTATATCGAGACCACCCTTGGATGTTCTCGTTAGCCCAGTGTTTAACTTTCGACATGTCTTTATAGTAACTTATCTATGGTATATGTCTGAAAACCATTTTTAAACACAATTTTCTCATACTTGTTACAGATCAACAATATGTTACATTCCACTGTAAATATTTAACTATGTTTGTTAACATAGGTATATTTCAGCGAATTTAATTAAAAGTTTTGTTTGACTTGTGTGAAGTACTTACAGTGTATATAACAGAAGTCACTTACTATGTACATAATAGAAATATAACATATAAGTAAAATAGATAGATTGATACTGCTTGATCTGATCGAGGTTGGGACACACACACACACACACATACACACACACACACTGTTTCATGGCTTGTGACAGTGATTTTAATATTTGCAAACCTGTAAAATATCATTGGAGTAGAATATAATGATGCCACTTTATGATCTGAACACGGTTGAACACACACACACCAGCTAAAGTTGAATTAGCAGATGTTTTAACTTTCAACTTTGATGTGTGCTCGGGGCGATGTGCAGGGAATGTTTTTTAACATGTCCACCTGCCATGATGCGAGACGTCGATTTTAAAGTCCGAAGGAACACAACACACATTTTACGGTCTTATTCGTTCATGGCTAACGGCAGCGATTTGAATATTTGTATACTTGTAACGCATCTTTAATGGCTAAATCAAGAACCTGTTCGCACAATTGAAACTTAATATAACAAAGCAAGCTGCTAACAAATAAACTGTTGAAGCACAGACTCAGAAATATTACATAATCAGGCTAACCAAGGTCTTAATTAACTAAAACTTTTATAGCTATCATCACAATATTGTTGTATTATGTCTCTGTGCCCAAAATATGATACCCCAAAGTCCTATGTTTCTTTGATTCTGAATTTTTAATTTTACACGTGACGCTTGGTAGCTAGCTAGGCAGGATGTGTTCACCCTCACTTACACGTGAAAGTTCCATCTGCGCAAATCCTAAAATGTTCACTAATTTAACGAACTCCGTGCTTTCTTCATTAATTTCCAGTTTAAGATCCTCACGATCAAATGTTAAACGTCGTTGTGTACAGCAATTAGACGAGGTCATTGTTTTCTAGGACTATCATCCCCGGCTGATATTACCACTTTGGGGTTCATTATTGTGTTTATTACTTATTTGTCTGACTGTTACGTCCATAATTACAAACTCTTGGTCATTATTACCTACAGACACGACATATTATGTCCTTCAGCTAAATCATGAGTAACCAAACACCTGTTTCTCGGACACTGTTGTCCTTTTGGTCATTGTTAAGAAATGTCATTAATAGTAAGAAATTTGACATTTTTATTGGTGCTTTTTTGCCAGGAAAATGTTTCAGTTTTTGGGGATTTCGTGTTCCTTGTTTTGCATCAAGTCTAAAACTTAAGAGTACTTTGTTTTCAGTTGGTGGAGGTGCATGTTGATGGTAACTTAACTCTTAAAATTTGTTGAGAATTAATTGTGAAACAGGAACCCGAACTACTTAGCATTCAAAAATTAGGTTTATAGTACACGATACTGCCATATAACCTGACTAACGGAAATGTTGGTAATAAAATTAGTTCCTTTTTGCATTATTCAACTAAAAATTAATTAAAAGTCACGAATTTATTTAAATATTTATTCTCAATCCCATAGAAATCCAATTGTCCTTTTTGTCACCTAATACTAACGTGGGGAAATGCTTTCACGTGTTTCCGGTTGGTGTTTCACTCTGTCAAACTAAAGGAACCATTTGCTTTTTTAAACCTTGTTTTTTGGTTATTCCCACACATTGATTGCATTTCACAAAATTTAGGACCAATTGTACATTTTAGTATATAGAACAAAAATCGCAAAAAATAAAATAGAAACTACCGAAAAGTGATCGAAATATAGATACCGAAGTGTCGAGTTGAGTTGCCGATTCTGCACTAATTCATTACTTATTACTGTAAAACCTTTAACAGACCTTTACTATACTTATTTTGGTAACAGTTTTTCTTGTCTGTTTCTGAATAATTGTGTTTTATTTGCCCCATTTCCGGGGTTTATTTTGATTTTTGTTCTCTTTGTTCTACAGACAAAAAAATTGGTCCTAATTTTCTGAAATGCCATCAATGCGTGGGACTAACTTAAGTACAGGGTTAAAAAGTACAAATGGTTCCTGTAGTTTAGCAGAGTGAATGAACAACCGGAAACACGTATACGCATTTTTCCGACGTTGGTTTAAGGTGCCAAAAAAGGACAATTGGATTAAGAATAAATATTTGAACAAATTCGTGACTTTTAATTAGTGTTTTTGTTGAACAACGCAAAAAAGGAACTAATTCTTTGAACAACATTTCCGTCAGTCCGTTTATGTGGAAGTACCGTGTACTATAAACTGAATGTTTAGTAGTTCGGACTCCAGTTTCATAATCATTTCGTCTTAACTTAAATCTTTCAAATTTGAAATCTAAATAATTTTGTTGGTGTAATTTAAGACGCCATTTTGTAGCTACTAAGCTTATTGCATCTATATTCTAATTTTGTTGAAACTTATTTATTTGTAGTACCGTAAACAATTGTAAAAATTATCCAGATTTGAGTTGAAGAAAATATTAGTTTAGGATTGATTGTAAAACTGAAGCCAGGGCTGAAGTTTTGTTCATACTTTTGTTGTCTGATATGCTTTTCGTGAAGGAAAAACTTCCATTTGTACCCAGCGCTTAAGTTATGAATTTGACGAAGGACGTACATATTATCATTTTGAACATTTTTGTCTTAATTTATAGACAAGTAATTGAGTTCGTGGTCTTTAAAGGACGGAACAAAGTCATTTTGAACATTTCTGTCAAAAATCTCGCATATAGAATTAAATGGAGAGAGGTTACAAAATGAATTACTATCTTCAAAAAAGTTGTGCCTTTATCATCCTCGTTCATAATATACACGCTGTAGTGTATATAAAAACTGAAATTTGTGTTATATTCTATAGTATTTATACCGTGAAATCATTTATGTTCGCGTTGTCCAATATTTATGGTTCTTAGGAAAAAAAACGTGGAGCGATAAATTCGTGATTAGTTTATATAAGTTAAGAAAAGTTTGTAATATATATTATTTTTCGTTGACTTGTTAATTTTTGATTTAGGGTGCCCATGGAAACAATGAAAATTGGGGTATCTCGAAAATTAATCATTGCACAGCACGTGCTTTAATTTTTATTTCACGGTTTTGGTTCCATTTTCTTTTGCAAAACGTATCCCATCTAGCAATGTTTAAGATATCACCGGTGCTTTTGTACTGAGCTGCCATGAAGTCCTCTGAAAGGTTTAAAAGTAGTACTTTTGTACGCATTATTTCATAAAAGTTCAGAAGTACCACTTGTCAGATCGATAAAGTTCAGGTAAAAAGTACAGGTAACCTCGAGATTTTGCCAGAATAAAAAAAACAGTTGACAAGTTGTGAAAAGAATATCACGAATTTTCTCTTCACTTGTATCAAAAGCGAATTTCTTTTTATTCTATACGAACCATTTGGTTTCTTTAAGATTATATATAAATATTTGAACAAATTCGACACTTTTAATTACGATTTTATGAAAAAATGCAAAATGTATCTAATTAATTTCATGATCAGCAGTTCAGTGGGTCCTTTCATATAGAAGGGAATAAAACTTGCTTCCGAGTGTGGGGTACTTCTAGGGTAAACCAATTGTCTGTTTTGTACTAGGTCTTACAGTTGTCAAATATTTTTATTTTGTATTATAAAATTTGTAAGTAAAACGCAGTAAAACAAATATGTATATCTCGTGTAAAATATATGTAAATAGACGTGTTTAAGTGTGATATATAAGAAGTACTTGTAATGCTTACCTTCTGTTTAAATATTAAAAGTTTTTATTGAAATTCAGCAAGTGTAGATATGTATACATCTGCTATATAAATTTTGAAACTGAGTAATTTAAATATGTAATTTAAATATATAAAGAGCTACGTACCTTTTTTAAAATTCTGAAATTGTTTAAAAGATTGTATTTAAAATTTTAAAAGTACGAACAAATATTTTTTTGACATTTTTGTACTGTTCTTTTGTGGTTCGCAGTGGCCAAATTATTTGAAGCATACGTTTAATGATCACACAACTTCTCACCACCGCAGGTTATGTTCGAAAAGCACTCGAACAGAACTTATTTTGGGGGAGTTTCTCGCTTGCCAAAGGTAGGTAGTTTTCTTCGATTAATCGGGTCTCTATCACTAGACTTGGGCGTAAAACACCATGACATCAAGCCACTCAACTTCAGGTTATTATATGTAATCTATAGATGTATTATAAACGATAGGAATGTGAAATAGTTGAAAAATACTGTAAACTTTTTTTTAGCAAACATTATACTTAAGAGATCATTTGTGAATAGGTTTATGGATCTCAATAATAAAATTCGCGAAAATGAAATTTCAAATGATGATAGATTCGCTGATAGGGAAATTGTAAAAAAAAATTGTGTTGCAAATAGTGATTGTTGCGAATTGGCAGTGTTAAGCTGGGTTTGTGCGAAACGTTTGGAAAATGGTTACATCGCAAATTCCTGGAATGAAGTCGTTTTACAGGAAAATGTCAATTTGTGCGATTCTGTTTTCAACAGTAATACTTGTTCCACACAAATGCCATAGTACATCACATGGTACACAAACCCATTGCCGAAGATGTCACTGATAATTATGATGAATGTGATCAAAATCTGACCCAATTTTAACAATAATTCCTTTTTTAAAAATTATATATATTTGAAACGGTATTTTTTTGTTGATTTTTAAGATGTTCGGAAATATCAGCGTAATTTTTAAGATCACATTGATTTTGTCAAAATGTTTATTCTTAGTATATAAAAAAGATTGCGAAAATTAAAAAAATTAAGATACTAGTAAGGAAAATCTCGAGTAAGAAAAGATTGTACAACTGCAGCCTGTTTCTGAATCATCTTAAACGATTTGAAAATAATCTGTTCTAATGTGTTGTAACATTGTATATAATTGTTTATTTGGGGTGTTTAATCTTGTTGTTTTAGCATTATCTTAATCTTTCTTAAACGATTTCTTAAAAAACAGATCCGCCATAACGTGCCTTAACATCGTTCAAAAGTTACAAAAATCATTGATATGGATTCAAATATGAGACCAGCAATAGATAATGTAAGCAATATATGTGTGGTCCGTCTCTGTAACGTGTAGAAAAAGCTCTGATAAGATACATGTATAGGCCATATATCATGATTAATAAAGAAAAATTATAAACATGGATCTTGTACATCAGTAAGGAGACTTGTTTATCAGGGTAATCAAAGAAAATATTTTACTACTAGCAGTTGATATACAGTACAGACCTGTCGAAAGTTTAACACTGAGTTAACGAAAAGGAGTCGAAGCTTATCTCTGTCATCTTGTCAGCTATATCTCTATAGCTTTTCGACAACTGTTGCCTCTTCTCGTTAGGTTTTCGGCCACTGAAATCTATATTATTATCTCGGTCACGTTGCAACCGAGCTTTGACTTTTTTCTCCAGCTATGTAATAGACTTTCGACAGGTTTGTCAGTCCTTAATACACTATTTTGACTGAGAGTGAGTTGTAGTATGTTTTTGTCTACAAGATGTAAATTTTAAAAGAGAAATCGAACATGGCCAAAACTCTCTTTTGATAGATTAGTCAAAGCTAAAACACACAGATGTCTGTTTATATTTGTTTGACCATCATGATATTAGGTGAAAATCTAGATGAAAAGACAAACGTTTTCATAACAATCCGGTCTGGTTTAGACTATTAATTGATATGGTAGTCTGTAAACAAAATTATTATGACTTAAACTTATTATCAATATGTACATGTGTGTGAGTTAAAGATGATTGTTGTGAAATAATGATAAAAGGAAGATGTAATTAATAAAAGAGTCTTGTTGTTGTGATGCATTGGTGGAATTTTGATAAATTGTCGAATCCTTTGACTTGCTACTTAACAGAGGCGTTTATTTGTGCTAGTCTAAGACATGACTTTGGTATTCAATTCAAGATATAAAAGAATATCAAACAAAAAGGAAACATAAGACGACTTTGTGATAAACAAGAATGTATGTGGATACCACACGCAGTTGTCTAATTATTGACACTGTCAAAAACCATTTTTTAAATTTAATCATAATCCGATTTAAATGTATGAACATGTCCATTGTCCATCTACAATGTCAAGAAGTACAATAATAATGTTTTTTCGCTCTTTTATATCAAGGCGGTCAGATGCGATGAAGGAGAAAACCAGAGTAACCAGAACAATTCAAGGCTTATTGAAAACAATTTAATTTATGCATATGTTGATATTATTTCATATTCTTTGCTAATGCTCCGGAGCCTCGGTGACCGGTGATTTTTTGTTACTTTCCTTGCAATGTCTTGTTTAACACTGCATACCATATAACTTGTGTTATTTTCTTGGTTGCATAGACTTTTGTAGAAAACAAATGTACAAACAACTTATGTCTGCATGTCTGATATTTGTGGCAAAAAAAAATAAATAAAAATAAAATAAAATAAAAAACCAGAAAAAAAGATCGGGCATTGCTAAACATGTAACCCTCTAAAGACTTTGACAAACATAGAATTATTTAAAATTGTTGAGGACAAAACTTGGTATTTGATTTTTCACTTTTACTTAGACTCATTTCAGCTTAATTAAAACGCATTGTGTTTTATAGAAAAATTTCTACAATTAGCCAGAGTATAAATTTCAATAATTTTGTTATGAAACTAATTTAAATGCAATCATTCCAGATATTGCATTATTGAAAATTTTAAAACAACTCAAGGTTAAAATGTACGTTAAAAGTCTTTGAAGCGCAATTCGATTAAAATTTTAACTAAGCTTCGAATTCCATGTACTATCCAGGAATCAATTAAAATTATAATCATAGGCTCTACCTCTTGGAATATTATTTTACATAAATAGTCACGTAGAAACTGTTATGTTGAGATGCTGTTCAATTTAACTACTTCTTCTTCACGTACATGTACTTTGATAATAGTAACTTTCAGTTTTGCCTACACGATCAACGCATTATTATTTATGATTGCATAAAGCTACCACTGAACATGACTTAAATGAAACCACTGGGTTAAGATGATCGCAAAGTTAATGCCTAGTGACTTGAAAAAAGTTTTAGTATTTGATTCTTTACTTTAACTCGAGTTTATTTAAGCTTAATTAGAATGCATTGTGGTTTTACAGCAATATTTCACCATTTAACAAGAGTATGAAAATTCTGAAAAAATTTTGTCATTAAAACTAATTTAAATTTAAATTTTATTAAATTATAAAACAATTTAAAATTAAAGTGTATACAATTTTTAAGTCCGTGAAGCGCAATGCGATTAAAATCTTAATTTAGCCTCTAAGTATTATCCAGGAATCAATTAAAATTGTAACCAATGACTCTACCTCTTGTAATATATTTTACATATTAAATAGTCACGTAAAAACTATTATGTTGAGATGCTGTTCAATTAACTACTTCTTCTTCACTTACTTTGGTAATGGTTACTTTTTGTTTTGCCTAAATGATCAATGCATTTTAAAATCAGTTTATGATAGCATAAAGATACCACTCAACATGTCTTAAATACCCCCCCCCCCCGTGTTTAAAAGGGCGTAGAAGTTAATGCCTAGTGGCTTTAACAAAATGTAGTATTTGATTTTTCACTTTTAATAAGGCTCATTTTAGCTTAAATAAAATTCCCCCAATTAGCAAAAGTATCAAAATTCAATAACTTTTGTTATGAAACTAATTTACATGCAATCATTCCAGACATTTTACTATTATTGAAAATTATAAAACAATTAAGGTTAAAATGTACATGCCAATTTTAAGTCTGTGAAGCGCAATGAGATTAAAATTTTAATTTAGCCTCTAAGTATTATCCAGGAATCATTTAAAATTGTTATCAATGACTCTCCCTCTTGGAATATTATTTTACATAAATAGTCTCGTAAAAACTATTATGTTGAGATGCTGTTCATTTTAACCTCTTCTTCACGTACTTTAAAAATGGTTACTTTCAGTTTTGCCTAAATGATCAATGTATTTTAAAATGATATTATGATTGCATAAAGATTCCACTGAACATGACTTAAAACGTAACCCCGACTTAATGATGATCACCGGAGTCAATGCCTTGTGGCTTGAACAAAATTTAATATTTGGTTTTTCAATTTTACTTAGGCTTATTTTAGCTTAATTACATTGTATTATGGGTTATTATTAATTACATTGTATTATGGGTTTACTGTGAAATTCCCCAAATTAACAAGAGTATAAAATTCAATAACTAATTTAAATGCAATCATTCCATTTTGATATTGAAAATTGAAAAAAAACAATTCAAGTTCATAATATACGTGCAAATTTAAAGTACTTGGAGCGCAATTCGATTAAAATTTTAATTTAGATTCCAATTATCATCCGGGGATCAATTAAAATTGTAATCCATGACGCTCCCTCTTGGAGTATTTTTTTTACGTAAATGGTCACGTGATAGATGTTACGTTACATACATGTTTACGTTATGGTGCGGTGTTATGCTTCTTCACGTGCCTTGTTTATGGTTTCACTTACAGTGTTGCCCTCATTGTAGTTTTATGACAAATTCATAATACAATTACTTTATTATTGCAATTAACCGATAATTTGCAGTTGATAAACGAAGTAAATGTTTGCATTTTAGCATGTTCATTATTGCTCGTTAATGCTGGATTAGTCGTTTAATTTCCTTAAACTTCGAGTTTTTAGACTTTATGGTGTAGACAAACAATATTGACCTGTCTACTTGACCTTTAGGTTGGAATATTTATACCTTATATAGATATTATGTTAGAATTCGCAGTTAATACATTAGCAATGGATGTGTCCCTAGACAAAATAAACACCAGTGTTCCTTTACATGTACGTGCATTTATAGGTCCATAGTTATTTTTTTAATTAAAGGTCAAGCGGGCAGGTCTTTGTTGTTTGCCAATACAGTGTAATTTCCCGAAAGTTTCTTTAATAACGAATAATTGAATTACATACTGTACAGACCTTTGAGAAGTTCATCACTGTCCTAACGAAAAGGAGTCGAATATCAGCTTTTAAGTGACCGAGATATGGATAGCTAGTTGCCAGAAAGTTGCCGTGAGACAGACAGTAGCTGCCAAAATGTTGTTAAATAATAGCTACCGACATGAACTGTCCCTCGGCACTAAATTGTTAGCTAGGCGTTACACATTAAACAGATCTGTCTGTACTGACAATTAGTTTAATGTTTCGTCGGCAATATACTTAATAATCTCTAATTTAGAACAATTATCATCATTATTTTGTTATTTGATAGAAATCAGGGTCTTATTTAATTACTTTGTTTTGAAATCAGTTGTTTACAAATGTTTACAAAGTCTTGCATACAGTACAGATCTGTCAAAAATTTAACACTAAGCAAAGGAATTGTTGCCATAGTGACAGCTCATTTTGTACCCCAACAGCTTTTCGACAACCATTTATCGACATCTCAGCCACTCGTCAGTCGACTTTTGACTCCCTTTCGTTAGCTCAGTATTTAACTTTCGACAGGTCTGCACAGCATATCTTGTTTTTTATGTACCACATGCAAGATTAATGCTAAATATGATTTTAATTATATTCCTAAAATAGTGATATATTTTGTCAGTATTCCCTTGTTTTAATAACTAAAATGTGCAAATAATCAATCACTTTATAATTGAAAATTGGCAGATTATCATTTAGTGATGCCTACGACCTCAGTGAATACACATGCAGTTATTCGGCTAAGGGTGATAATAAATTGTAATGTCTGCCTCGTTTTTGAAAACAAACACAGAAATGTTTTAATGGTTTATTTATTTCGACTTTTTAAGTATTTAATTAAAATTATAGTGTATAAATGGAATTCTTTCAGAGAGAGAGAGAGAGAGAGAGAGAGAGAGAGAGAGAGATGGTAAGCTAAATTTTGAGTAAACTGTAAACTGAACGACTTGCTGTTTGTGATTTTAAGTGCCACTATTAACACCCACACTGCATATTAATATAAATATATAAAATATATAAAAATTATTCAGTGCATAATTATCCACAATAAGAGATACGTATTACATAACATGCACTACAGGCATGTCAATTTAACACTGAACTATCGAATAGGATTCAAAGCTCGGCTGTCATGTGGTCGATATATAGATAAACAGTAGTGGAAAATATATAGAGTGATTGAAGCTGCCTAAAAGCTGCCCCTAAAACTTACCTAATGAAACCCCAGAGATGAGCTGTCGATTTGCCTAGTGTAAAACTTTCGACAGATTGGTACTGTTAACAAAAATACACAATTCTCACGCACTCATTCGTTTATTTGATATTTTGTCAATAGTTGTAAATTACTATTTATAATGATGATATAATTATGTAAAAACCTTTTATTATTATAGGCTAATTACAACATAGACAGTTGACTAAACTTAAAATAGATTTTAAAAACGAACATGCAACTATAGTTTGTTATCATCCAATATTCAATTTTAAAATGGTCGTTGCGTCATTTGTCCCAAAATAAAAACACACTCCCTATAATAATGCCAAAAGCAAGTAACATAAAGTGTTATTGTGATGAGACTACATTGTCCCATTGACCTTTTTCTTTGTCCCGAAACTGATAACAATAACGATTTTTTTGCTCTATGAATTAAAAGCTGAAACATTAAATGTTTAAAATAGGTCGCATGTTTTACTTACTTTGAAATTTTGAAGTTTTTACCATTGCTTTTGGGATTGTGATTTGGTATGGATCGGTATGTTTGTTTATTATAACCACATTGTTTCATCTATACAAGTGGTGAACAGTTGTTAAACGCATACGAATACATAAATCAACCCATTTGCCAACACGTGCCTGACACAATCTCAATTTGACTCTGCAAATACTAATCATGCGACATTAAAAAAATTCCTAGATGTTTACCACGGATGGTGAAACGTCCTTGACATTGCTGTAGAATAATGAAACGACGAATACAATAAAAACTTCATACCAACGATATCAATAAATCACGTGTCATTACAAAGTCTACCCAACTGTTTACCACGGGTGGCCAACACCCTTGACATTGGTGTAGAATAATGAAACAATAAATAAATCGAAACCAAACATACCAATTTATGTCCAAAACGATAGCAGTGAAACAATGAATAAAATAAAAAACAAACATACTCATATTTGTTCAAAACGATAGCGATAAATCACGTGACATTATAATGTCTTCCCAACTGTTAACCACGGGTGGAAAAATGACCTTGATATTTCCGTAGAATTATATGAACCAATGAATAAATCAAATACAAACATACCAATCAATGTCCGAAACGATAACAATGAACTGATGTAAATGTGTAAATAAGTATTAATGTTTGTTTTGTATTATAACAATGAGATATGTATTTGGATCAATATTTCAAAAATCGAATATTGACATCTTAAACGGTATGCATCAAAATTAATACACAAGCAGAATTAGTATACATACTGCTATCTGGTATAAAATTGTACTGATTTCGTCTCTGATGTCATGTGTTGATTTTGAATGTATTATTTTAATAAAAAATCAAAATTAGCACATGACACTGATGTCATAAAGGGTTAGCATTAAATATGGCATACTAAAATATAGATGAAAAATTATAAGCGTACAGATTAAAATCACTGTAGAAAAATGGTTGAATAATGATAAGTTTGATTACAATAGCTCTTTATTGCTTAATTATTAGCCTTTTTGAATACTTCTTGCTTATTGCAATGTTGTAAACGTATTCAATTTTGCGTGCATTTATTTTCGAGGTATATGAAATGAAGACATATCTACGTAGGTAATGTTTTCCGTATTACAGCTGCACCATAACACAATACGCATAGTGTAATTTTCGCTCACTATCAATTTTTGTGGAATAAGGTAAAATTAGTACATCGCGAAATTAAACGCAATTATTTATCATCTACGAAAATATAAATGATTACAACAACATATTTGCCAACATTTGGCTGTCACAACCTCAATCTCCTACTCTTCAAATGCGAATCATGTGATATTACAAAATTTCCTAGTTGTATTTCACGGGTAGCAAGGCGACCTTGACACTGGTGTAGAATAATGAAACAATGAATAAACAAAAAACAAACATACCAAAACGATATCCAAAACGATAGCATTAAATCACGTGGCATTACAATATATACCCAGCTGTTTACCACGGGTAACAAAACGACCTTGAAACAATGTTAAATCGAATCTATGTCCGAAACGGTAACAATGAACTGATGTAAATGTGTAAATTAGTATTAATGTTTGTTTTGTATTATAACAATGAGATATATATTTGAAAACAATCTCAAAAATCGAATATTGATATCTAAACGGTATACATAAGCAGAATCAGTATATATTTACTGACGTCTGGTATGATATTGAACTGAATTTGTCTTTAATGTCCCGTGTGCATCTTTTAATATGAAGGGTATGAATTTAAATATCACATGTGACAAAGTATAAACGTACAGGTTAATATAACTGCAAAATGTTTGAATAATGATTAGTTTTGATTACTAGTGCTTCATTATTTGCCTCTGAATATTTCTTGTTTATTGCAATGCTGTTTTAACGTATTTAATTCGCGTGTATTTAGGTACATGAAATGAAGACATATCTACGTAGGTAAAAGTTTGCGAGTTTAAGCTGCAACATAACACAAAAAGTATAGTATAATTTTTGATCGTTATGAATTTTCGTGGAATACAAACGACCGCAAATAAGCCAAATTCAGTACACCGCTAAAATAAATACAGTTATTAAACATATACGAATACATAAATGATTACATCAACCTATTTGCCAACACGTGACTGACACAATCTCAACACAATCTCAATTTGACTCAATACCCACTAGAAGGGGGTTTTACCGAAATAATTGCGAAAATCCGGAATAATCAGACCAAATCCGGAATAAACCAAATTGATCCGGAATAATCAGGTAAAGTCCGGAATAAACCGGTAAAATCCGGAATAATCAGGCAAAATCCGGAATAATCAGGCAAAATCCGGAATAATTGGACTATTTTGTTACGGTAAGTTTTCCGTAATCTAAAAATTACGGTAAGTGTCTGATTATTCCGGAAAATGACCGATTATTACGGAAAAAGTCTAATTATTCCGGCAAATGTCCAATTATTACGGGAAATTTTCTAAAAAATAATATTTTTTAAAATTGTTTTACCGTAATAATTGGACATTTGCCGGAATAATTAGATTTTTACCGTAATAATCAGTCGTTTACCGGAATAATCAGACAAGTTACCGTAATAATCAGACACTTGCCGGAATTTTTAGAATCCGTAAATTTACCGTAAAAATATTCTTATTATTCCGGATTTTGACCAAATATTCCGGATTTTGTCCGATTATTTCGGATTTGGTCTAAAAATTCCGGAATTGATCTAAACATTCCGGATTTTTGCAAAGATTACGGAAAGTGTCTTACTATTCCGGAATTTCGCAATTATTCCGGTAAAACCCCCTTCTAGTGACCAATCATGTGATATTAAAAAATTCCTAGATGTTTAACACGGATGGTGAAACTTCCTTGACATTGGTATGGAATAATAAACAATGAATAAAATTTAAAAAAACTATATCAATAAATCACGTGACATTATAATGTCTTCCCAACTGTTAACCACGGGTGGAAAAACGGCCTTGATATTTCCGTAGAATAATGAACCAATGAATAAATCAAATACAAACATACCAATCAATGTCCGAAACGATAACAATGAACTGATGTAAAAAATAGAATATTGCCATCTTAAACGGTATGTATAAAAATTAATACACAAGTGTAAACTGCTGTCTGGTATGATATTGAACTGTCTTTGTCTCTTATGTCATGTGTTGATTTTGAATGTATTATTTTAATAAAAATTCAAAATCAGCACATGACACCGATGTCATGAAGGGTTAGCATTAAATATTGCATACTAAAATATAGATGAAAAAATGTAAGCGTACAGATTAATATCACTGTAGAAAAATAGTTGATTAATGATTAGTTTGGTTACAATTGGGCTTTATTATTTGCACTTTGAATATTTCTTGCTTGCTGTAATAATAAGACTAATATATTGTGCAACCACATATTAGCAATGCCAAGAGCAACTAAAGGATGTGAGAAGCATGGTATTGGTAAGCTCTTGTAGTTAAATAAATATAATGAACTAGGCTAAAACGCATATCATGTTTTGATATATTCAAGTTTTTTTAAGTTCTCAATTTTATAACAAATTAAATGGAGTAATTTAAGAGTCTTTTATAAAAGCCCCGGGTGATAACCCATGACCCTGTCTAAATTAGATAATTTTAAGGGGGCTCTACAAAATTACATTCTGTACATTTCCCCTATTGTTTTAACTAACCTCTTCTCCATGATGCATAGTTAATTTTGAAAAAAAACCCACACGATTTTATAGGGAAATAGATCCTGTTTGGCAAAATAATTCAAAATAACTTTTTTTAAAAAAAAAATATCAAGGAAAGAGTTTGTAATAAATTTGTGGAAATTGGAAACATGTATCAGTTGTTGCGTACAATAGGTACTTAATTGCGACATTACAGCAACCATTTAGAGCAATTCAAAAAGCATTTATAAACCGAAACGAAAATGATTTAGAAAATAATCATCTTCTATATCTATCTATCCATTAATTAGAAGTGTTGGTTAGGATATCAATAATACATTTGTAATTAAAGTAATCCTCATCCCGGAAATAAAACCCATTTGTGTCATCTTCAATTTTCATTTTGGATTTTATATAGCGTTGAAGTAATGTTCAGGGGATTATAAACGTTTTTTCTACTCTAACACTTTTGTCTGGTTCTTTTTGGATGTAAATGATGAAATTGCAAACAATTTATCCGTGAAATATTTCACCAAAACATGTCAATTATCGGAAAAACGTATCATAAAATACAACAAAGGACATTTCCGTCTTGAGGACAGAGTAATCGAAGCTTCAAAATTACATTTAATTTAGCTCAGGAAGTCCCAAGTTACAGAACAACAAATTTTATTCCATTTAATTGTCACTTTTACGTTCGCATTACATCGGCTGATTTCCAAGATTACCCATAATTCAGTGCTGTAAAGTCTAATTGGGCGAAATAAAACATTTTAGAGAGTAAGATTGTATTTTACGCGTCAAATCATCGATATTTTCCCGAATCATTGCCTTGGTGTGTCTCAGAAACAGTCAAATATATCACTCATGAATTTTACCTAATTATATGAATAACTGAAAATTAAATCCAATATTCGTTATAAGAATAAACCTTGTTCTATAAATTTGCAGCAATAAACGCATTGTGTTTTTAAATGTCGACAAATTGGATATGTTTTCCGTCAAAGTCAAGAATATTTCACAGATCGGGACGTGGCCAGCTGTATGTGAAGTTTCAGATATTTTTTAACAAGTGCAGTGCGCAGGACATTATGCAAAGAGGGTTCTTTAGAGTGTGAGTCAGGACATCGATTTTAAGATATCGTCCGAAGAACCCCAATATTTTCATTTCTAAATGCCGAGTGCTTGGGAAAGAACAGTTGCTATTTTTATCAAGTCCAGTTCTGACCAGAATGTGACCGGAAACCCGATCTTCCGAATGCGGAGCGAATACTCTACCAATTAGGCTATCGTATTAGTCTAACTAAACATATCATGACTTGCCAAACTTTACAGTTAATCATGTAACACTTTGATGAAAATGAAAGAAAATGATTTGAAAATACTTGTAATAAAATATAAAGTATTATATTGAAATTACAAAGGTGTTGATATGACAAGGACCTAAATTTGCATCCAAAATACAATGGAAAAATGAAAACTTTACATTGCGTATTATTTTGTAGTATGAATTTGAGTCGAGTTTATTTTATGTCCTGATTTTAATCTTTGATGGCCGATAAAGTCATTATGACGTTGGAATCTGTTGAATCAATATATGACCATTATCTGTTGTATTTTACATAGTAATATGTTACATGTATGTATGACTGCAAATAAGTACAAAATGCATACTTCAATTGAAACATTACTTATCAAAAAATTATGAGTATGAGCGTCATATATTATGATAATATATAACTTTTGTACTATCTCTTTAAATGAACAACACTCATCCTATTATTTTATATTTAGAATGTATATGGGGGCTGAAAATATGCAATTTGATTTAAAATCACGTTATTGCTACTTTGGTTACACATTTTAGTTTAGAGAATTCAAGGAAATTTGAGTTTTCTTTATAAACTTTACCATTTTTTCCATTAAAACACTTTCACATCAGTAAGGTTTCTTATTTTATTTTAAAGAAGAATGACATATATACATTATTTGGCATTTTTTGGGCTTCTGAGATCTAAATTACTGTGAAATGTGCAGTGAAATAATTAACTTTGAAGTGTTGGATATATTTCACATTGTATAGTTCCAGGTTTCTTTCATTTTCTGTTTTGATTTCACACGTAGCTAACTAAACATGATATCCTTACCCTAATAAAAGTTCAAATGTTTAACTTAATTCGACAGATTTCAAATTTTTTACTTTTTTTTCTTAAGGTTTATGATAAAATTGTCAGGTATGATTGTGTTTGTCTTTGACACTGGTGTCCTGGAACCAGATTGACTCGCTGGTTAACATAAATAGCAAATCGCATAACTGCACAAAATACCTGAATATTCATTTGAATCTATCCATTTTTTTTATTGTTTTACTTTTTACATCATTCTTTAAGATTCAATATAAATAGATCGCTTTTTAAAGCTATATATCCCGATCAGTAGCTATCAATATCTCGGCCAATTTGCAGTCTAACTTAGACTTCTTGTCGCACAATTATTGTTAATCTTTCGAGAAGGCTATATTTCAAGCAAGATTACAATTGTCATATCTCCTGTTTCGTCAGCCACAACCACCAAATTACAAGAAACTAAAGAAAAAACATTAGTACTTATGTCAAAGAGCATCTCATCATCTACGGTTTGATTGGAGATGTTTTTCTTCTATATATACTGATGTGACAAAGGGTTTTAAAGATATGTGATATATAGCATAGTAGTTTTGATCTGAGCTTCCGTCTTAATCTCAGAAGACGTTATCAATCCGAACATGTTAATTTCAGTTTTTGGATTTCAACATCCTTTATTAATCATTAATGTTTGTACAACCTTGCCTTTCTCTCAGAGGAATTATTATTTTTGATTTAAACCTATCAATTAAGATAAATAAGATTAAATGTGGATATTGTAAATAATCTCCCCGGTGTATTTATTATTTGTTTAACCCATTTGTAACGTAAAAAAGTAAAATAATCACTAGTTAATCAAAATTAAGTATGACATTATATTTCTTATTAGTATTAATTGTTTTCTCTGGTAGCTCTTAATGCACAACTTGTCTCTATAATGATAAATTACGGTGTTGTTGCAAATATTGTGAAAAATAAAAATATGTTTTATGAAATGTAAATTGGTTTTAAACATCGTTGAATTATAGCATAAATTAAACTCACAATTGAGATATTACATTAGTCCATACTAAATACTTGAATGAACCAACATTACTGGTAATGGCACCAAGTGGTCTCAATTCGTATATTGACGGAAAACAGCGCCTTCAAGTTTACATGTACATCTAAGTTTCGCCAAAAGCTGGATCTCAATATGCCTTAAAATGTTTTCATATAGGTCGTCCACGATCTAATGGCAAAGTATACAACGAGTCTATTTTAAGCTTAGGGTAATTTTAATGAATAAAACGTGCGCCGGCGTGATTATACACATACGGCAATATGCTACTTACACATATATGTGTTTTTAAACCAGTCCGTGTTATATTAATAAACACTCTGACATCAGATCGTGGACAGACTATAGTGTTTCTTATATTGTTTTATTTACACTGTTTTAGGGTAATCATGTCTCATTTACGTGTTACAAGTTGAATATTATTTAGCTAAAATTTCTACAATTCTTTATAACACATGTTGCAATAAGATTTATACACGACGAAAGATGATATGCAGACACCTCTATACCACAATAGTCTTTGTCAAATGGTTATACGTCCATCGAGCTAAAGAATTACAAGGTTGTTTCAAGGAAAATTAGTAACCATATACCTTTTAAAATCAATAAGTTTGCTAAAATTTTACTGAAAGTTCTTTGTTACAGACTGTGATTTTTCTCCATAGAATTACGTGGTAACTTCATACGTGTACACAACTTTACAATGTCACGCTGTTTGTGGACGTAGTCCTTTTGCTTTACTAGAAAAACACAAAAATAAGAACTGATAAACTGTTTTATATACACAATGAAATCAATGGATTATTACCTAAGTAAACAATTAACAATAAAATATATTCAATTTACCAGTGTACTTATCACAAAATTAGTGTTTAAAAATATATCATCATAAACAGACTTCAAAAGAAATAAAAATGCGTGTTGGTTGGGAAATATGTTATGAAAAATATACAAACCTATCCTAGACCAACGTCATTGACCGAGATATCGACAAAACGGTGACGAAAATGCTCTTTATTTTTAATTTCAATACTTTAACAATTTTCAGAGATTTTTTATTCTTATTAAGCGATTAATGTAGTAAACAATCAAAACAAACATAATTTTGTGTTAATTGAAACATCAAATGTCAGTCTTTTGGTCGAAGATATAGAATGAAATGAACTTAACATAACAACTTATATGCAAGTAATGATCTGCAATAGTGGGGAAAGAATTAAAAGCGAAGCCTTCATTTTCATGCCGAAAAATATTGGAAAATAGATTAAAATATTCGAAGTACTCGGTGACTTGAGTAAGGAATAAAATTACAGCAAAAGATATATGCAGATTATAACAGCACTAGTACTTACCAGTTGTTATGTTATGAAATGCCATTATTTTTCAAAGTACCACGGATCTCAACAATCTCAATAAATATTGAAAATGTACTTTTTGTCCGAGGAATTTTTATTATTCAACCATACACTCCCATCCTCTTCCACCCCCTTGGATCATCTATTCAATTAGAGGGCAAAATAAGAGTAAGTGAAGTAGTTTTATTGACTTAAGTAAAAAATAATAAGTGCATTTATCAAAAGAAATTATCAGCGTAAACAGACTTCCAAAATAGGGTTTAGTGTATTGGTTGAGAAAAATACACAGACCTCTCTTAGATCAACGTCATTGACCGAAATATCGACAAAAAGGTGACGAAATAAAAAAAAAAGTTCTTTATTCGAAATATCAATGCTTTAACCTAAGCTATAACCAGGATGCTACACATAATTACGCATTTAACTTTTCAAAAATCTTAAATTTTACCAGAAAAATATTTAATTAATAATAACCTTATCTGCATATGTCGTATATTCCACATTGATCAAAGTTTTAAAAGCATGAATAAGAAATATATCTCCCCCCTTTTTTCTTTTACATTAATTTAGTATTACTCAATATTATAAGTGTTAATCAACTCTTTAAATAATATAAAACAAACACACTAATCCAAGTCCGAATGACAATCCAGAAGCAAATTAAAAACTTTGGAACTGACAAGTTAGGTTAGACACTTGAATTCCACCATGGAAGTGAGGCCGGGTGCTCCGGAAGGGTAAGCACCTCCTGTTTAACTAGCTATACCCACCACGTGTGTAATCAAAACTGTGGGAAAGGAACATGGAAAAAGATATTGGACATAGTTGACTTAACATAATTATTTCATATGCAAATATCCAAATGATTGAGGGAAAGACGGGGATTTTAAAGGCCAATCGTGTTATTATGGCGAAAACATGATCGAAAAATATTCGGAGTACGCCATTTGAATACGGAACAAAAATACAGGAAAATATCTATGCAGGTTACATTCACTAGTTTCAAATATTTCACTGGTGTTTATTTTCACTCTTTCATAGTTAATTAGTAATGCAATAAACATTGAGTGAAAATTAATTTTAATCATTGTTGAACAATTTCTGTATATCGAAAAACATTTCGTAATCCATGCTGTTTGCCCGATGATTGTTTATTATTCAACCATATACGCCATCTTCTTCAACCTCTCTATCCCATCTGTTCAATAATAAGACAAATATGAAGACTTGAAGTAGTTTCCATTGTTTTAAGTCCACTATTAACAGGAAAAAATATGTTTAATTCGCCAGTACCAGACTCCCGAAGGATAACTTAACGTATTCGTTGACAAAAATAAACAAACCTTCCTCAGTTAAATGTCATTGACCGAAATATGAACATACAGAGTGACGAAATGAAAGAAAAAGATTTTATTCCCAATTTCAATGCTTTAATCTGAACTATTATCAGGAATGTCTTGCTTTTGGTTTTCCGGTCTCGCTTCGAATCCCTAATGGTGATTCAATTGTTTCACTTAATTGGTCAGTTTTCAAACTTTTAACTGTTTTTTTTTTGAATTGTGATTTTGTTATTTACAGTTGTATTTCTTATCATTGTGCCAGAGGGTTTAAATTTTCAGCCATGCACTCATAGATTTTATTTTCCTTATTCGATCTATCCAAACAAACTACTGAAGTGAAGTAATTTAACTGAGTGTGAATTTTGAATACTAATTACTAGTATATTATTAAAAATAAAAAGATAAAATTGTTCAGGTTATTGTTTTGTTACTTAATCAACTTTATGTCTTTGTTTTTGGAACAGTGGTTTTGGAAACAAAGCAAATGGTTTGCATTCTAGGATAATAACTAGTCAATGACATTTTCTGATTTGAAGTGTTTCCAAAGTTAGTACTACTCGAAATATATTTAATAGCCTACTTTCACGTCATTGTCGTCAGATTGTTACTTTATGCCTCTGTCTTACCTGCAAGGGGGCATGAAACATTGATCTTCCTTATCAAGCGTGATGGTTGCAGCTAGATTGACAGATACTTGCCCTTCTTATGGAAACAACAAACTCACTTCTGTGGTGTTTAAATGGTTAAGTTTGCCTTTAGGTTTGTGATTTGAACATGGATCAGTATGTTTGTGTTTAATTTAATATGAGACATGTTTATCAGGTTGTTGCCACTCTCTCTCTCTCTAAATAATGTTTTATCACAAAGGGAGCATTTATCACTGTTTTTCAGTTTGATCGGTAAACTACCTGTATCATTTTTGTCATACAACATTGACCTTCTATTTTCTTAGTTCAATAACAAAACTGCCTGCATCACTCGTTATACAAATCTTTGTGACATATTTAGATCATTGTTCTTTATGTGAACAGTAAATATCAGCTTATTATGCCTATTTTAATGATCGATTTAAAACTCTCTAAACAGGGTTGTTTATCCCATTAAATGAGCTTATCTGTATATTCTTCTATCAACTTCCTTCTATTCAAATATTAGACAATGCAGAGAACAACAATATAAAATCACATCTGTGTCTATTTTAGCATTGTTAAGTAGAAACTGTATGTACAGTACAGACTCGTCGACAGTTTAACACTATGTTAACGAGTTGGTGCCAAATTTGAAGCCCACTTTGATTCTTAGCTGTCTTTATCCTTGTCTTTTTTTGACACCTACTATCCATTTCTCGGTAGTTTTTCGATCATTACCTTTCAATAATCTTGATACCGTGACAGGAGAGATTCGACTTCTTTTCGTTAGCACAATGTTAAATTTTGAAAAGGCTTGTACTGTATAATGATTAAAGCTAAAACAGTAGAAGTCAATATTTCGAACGTCATAGTTATGAATAGATTATAAAGAACAAAAACATTTTATGAAAATAAAAAAATAAGTTTTAGCTGAATACAATCTATTAGATGTACTTCTAATTAACAAGTTTCTCTACAATTGTAATGAAAAAATTAATACGAAGTGAATTAATAGTGGAAGCCATATGAAATATCTATCCCTCGTTTTAGGAAGATACTGTTCTCATTTTCAGGTATACTGATGGCCCCTATTAATGTAAAAATGAAAGATAGGTCAAGCTGCTTACTGGTGTGTCTAAAGGATCTTGACTTTTATTCGTCAAGCAGGATATTAGAAATTTTTATGAAACTTAAATTTAACTGAAAAATATTAAGTCATGTTTATATGTGCCCATTGCAAGTTAGGGCATGGTGCTTCCAGAAGTAACTAAGATATTGTGACAAAATGTATTAAAGCCTCTCGTCCATGGAGCAGTATATTTCGGAGTTGTTATATTACCTAAATGTCAACAAGTTGATATACTCTCCTTGTTACTTGACTTTCTTTTTGGATTGTGATTTAAGCATGGACCGGTGTGTCTGTGCTGATAATTAATTTCTTATTCTGGTAATTTTTCTATCAATATTTAATTTTAACGTTTATGTTATTTTAGTGTTACACAAGTAAGACAGTAAGAAGAGAATTGTGTCATTAAGACAGGTAAGTCCTTTTTTGTATCACACACACGTGACACAATGTCACACACACACACACACACACACACACACACACACACACACACACACACACACTTTGTTTTTTGTTGTTAGCTGTTATTGCTATTTCATTTTGAAATTATATTGAAACTGTTTGATAGATCACAGAATTCTGCAATTTGATGGCAGACATGTCAGGTTAAAAAAGTCGTAAGAAGTAGAATTGCAAAAGGTATGACAAGTTAAGTGAATTGCTTATTTAGGATTGGTATTCCAAAACAAGTGTTATACACAGTGTCATATGTAACACTGGAAGTGGTTTCGGCAGTATAAATGCCACTCGTTTTTTACCAATATATGCCTTTTTCCTGTAGTGGGATAACAAATAGATTTTTTTCTAAAATGTACTATTTTTCTTTTTTGCAAATGATTTATGACGAGTGCAAAAAACATAATAATATATTACTGTGAATGAAAAATATTTTTAGACATGGTTACCTGTCATGGAAAGATAAATATTATTGTTTACCCTAATACCCCAAAGCACTGAAATAGAATTCTTATTATTACCTATATTGCTACATTCAACGTAATATATTGATGATGACACATCGCTTCATTTGTAAGTGCAAGACGGTTACTCTGTCGAGAGAGAAAGGATATCGATAGAATAAATGCTAAGCAAAATAAATGGTTAATTAATTTTAATCTTCAAAAAGCGGAGCCGAAGATTATAAGAGGAAAATCATCAGAAAACATATAAATTTATACTGTCAATTGATTATAGACAGCATTTGAACTATTCAGTGTGAAGTACATAATGCCTTGGTATCTTTGTACCTGCGACAATTATTGGATGTTTACTAATTACAATACATTGTAGTACCCTTTACAAACACTTTTTTAGAAAAATGCCAATTTCTTGTAGCACCTAGATTTGAATCTCGCTCGGTAAATATCCCATTGTGAGAAGTTTACATTTCGCCTCCGTAGGTTGTTTTGTAAGTTTGTCTATTTCCTTGACCATTCCCGTATTACCCCCAGGGTTAAAGTAAAAAAATCTTTGTTTGAGGGTACGACAATATTACTCAAATCCATTCCACTCAGACACTGGAGTTTGATCACTGGTTGCAATATATTAAACACAACAATGATATATATTTTTCCTTTTTTGAAATATGATAAATACCGCATTGAGTGATTTAATTATAATCTGCAACGATCTATTTATTTCAAGTAAAAATACAATTGTCCCTATAACATTGACATTGATTGAATTTTCACACAGACGTGAATATCGTAAGGTCACATCGATTTCAACCACAATAAAATATGAAGTGTGTTGTATTGCACTATTGTAAACGTTTTCCTATCTGTATTACAATATTCTAAAAGATTTCAACAATCACTTAATGAGAACGAACCATAAAAGCAAGAAACGAATGAAGAAATATCAATCACTATTCTGTATACTAGACTCATTTGTGCATTATTGATTACACTTAAGGAGAAAAATTTCTATTTTTTCATCCAGAATTACGTTTCAAAATGTGAAGACGTTTTACTGCGATTTGTAATCAGTGGGATGTATAGTACAACGTACAAACGTTGTAGGTGTCTTGTTATACGTAGAAGAAATCTATTTGGTTGTAGTTGCAGATTAATCATAAGCTGAACACGTACAATACTATCGGTTAGGTAAATTAACTGGCATTCACAATGCATTTGTCATAATGTATCCATATACCTTAAATCTAAGACAAAAAATTAAGATAATATTCCTCAAATGTAAAATCTCTCTTATTTACAACAATTAGTCTCAGTCAAAGCGACACCAAATACGGCATGTTTGCATTAAAAGTCCTTTTCTTTTTAGAATATTATTAACATTTCAAAAAATGTGAAAGTTAAGCAGTAATCATGGCAATAGTAAACTTTTACAAAAAGTATAAAAATTAAAACATACATCCATGTATATTAGAAAAGTCAGCACCCTAGGAAGATTTCACAACTGTGTCGTTCTTTCTAAAACTCTGTAATTTCAGACATCATTGATTATTTGAATTCTTGAACAACGGAATTAACTTTTATAAAATAAAATAGTCGAGTTCTTAATACAGAAAGGATGATAGCAATCTGCAAGTAGCAAACACCTTATCTTTAATATGACCTGCATAATTAAAACTGTCGTTAATAATCGTATGTTATAAAAAGAGAAGTGATAATAAAAATAATTTATCAATAAATTCGTCAATAAAATGACATGTGTATATTATCCATAAAATGTAAACTATGTATCAACAATCATGTAACTATATATATAGAGTTTTCATTCATTCATTTATTTATTTATTTATTTATTTATTTATTAAATTTGACTTGATTAGAGTACATGTGTACTGTACTTTAGGAAAGCTAGTTAAGATACGTTGTTGGAATATGTCCTACCGAAAAACCATTCTCCTCTATTTGGCGCATCACATTTTGTGTTCTGAAAGAAGTAAATCCCATTTTAAACATAAATCATATCGTCATGTGAGAAATTTTTTCAAAGCAAATTATTTAGATGACGGATTTTTGACATATTGAAGTAAAGCAATCGAGAGAGACAAATTTTGATTGATTGACGATGTATTCACAGTTTGTATATATGTGTTATTGTTCATTTATGTCGCGGTTAATACTACATTTAGACATTTGTGACCCTTGAAAACTATACCAAACAAGGAAAATAATACGAAAACCATATCGGTCCATGTCATAAATCACAATCCCAAAAGTGAATTAAAAACTGTGAAAACTGCTGGAAATTATTTAGTGGAATTCCATCAGGGGAAATGAGTCCAGATGCTAATGACGACTATATTTTATAACGTGTATAAAACGTTTTTGTTTTTCATTAAGTGGTTGCCTTTTCTTCTTGTTTCTTGGTTTGGTGTTTTCTGACTGGGTTTTGTGAAGTAATGTGTTTCGTTTATAACTCTCTTTTTTCTGAACAAGCATAAGAAATTCATACATTTTTTTTATCTCTATATTATGAAGGCCAGCTTTTGAAAACAACATCATTATGTCCTTACAACAATACTTGAGTCTATATCATTAACCATAAACACTATTTTATTTTAAGCAATGGATTTCAGAAGACTAAAACATCTCAGTATTACGATCAGCTAAAATGCTCTCATGTCTTCTTTGAAAATATTTCAGAAGCTTGTTACTATCATCCTTCATAAGATAATTGGGATCCATTGACTATAGGATATCCTTAAGCTTGAACAGATTAAATCAAAGTGGATACAATTCATGTATATTCCCTATTCATAAAATATCTAGATTATAGTTAGGGTTTTAAGAATACTTTCATCGTTGGAAACAACCTTCAGATCTTTGATTATCTGTTTAAGAATGGTATTTATTTAATTTATTTAAAGCATTTTGAATAGATTGAACTAAAGGTGATGCAATTTATGCATCTTTGTCATTCACGACATTACTAATTCGTTTCGCTTTCTTTTAAAAATCACTTTCTTTTTTTAAAGCAACCTTTTCATACTGGCTTATCTGTTAAGATAATTGTTAAAAAAATTTTTCTTTTATAGCAACCTTTACACACTTGATAATCTGTTAAGATAGCCGTTCTTTTTATTTATTCGAAGCATCGTAGTAATATTAAACTAAACCGATGCAATTCATGCAATATCACCATTTACAAACTCTATATTATCCAGGTCGTTTTTAAAAACACTTTCTGCTTTCAAGCAGTTTTCAGAAACTTATCTAATAAGAATGTTATTCATTTGTTTCTTTTGAAGAATAACCATAAGATGGACCTAAAACTGGTGCAATTATGCATTTTTGCCATTTACGAAAACCTTTAGACCATCAAGGTTGAGTTTTTAAACCCGGACTTTCATCTTTAAAACAACCTTCAGAGGCTATACTTATCTCTCTAAGAATGGTATTGAATTAATTTATCAGTCACATCATAATTACATCAAAATACAGCTTGAGCAATTAATGCAATTGTAGTATTTACCCAATCTGATTTTCAACTTTGTATCTTAAGAAGTTCTTTTATCTTTCTAAGAAAACTTTAAAAATAACTTTTTAAATTGCTGATTTATTTGAAGCAATAAAGTATTACGAAGAGGATAAAACGTTTCCATATACCACTCTGATAGTTTTTCATTCATGCATATACGATTCTTATAGATTTTCATTCATGTCATCAATAAATTATTATTTATGGTTATTTATTTTTTTTCAAGAAAGCTTTATTTATCATTATTTGAGGCAAATAAGATTCTTATAGGTTTCCATTCATGCCATCTATAAATTATCTTTTACGTTTTGAAGAAAGCTCAACTCTTGGATGAATGCCTCATTACCTGGGATTTCTTCATTAGTAATCAAATTAGACCTTTGAGAAGTGCCTTTTGAAAGCACACACTGTAATTAAGTAGAATTATTATCATACTTAATATGACTGTTGTGTCTAATAATCGGCTAAGGTTACTGATGTAAAGACATTATGACTAGACATGTTGTTCGTTAGATATGGTGTATTGTGCAGCATTGTTACTGCCAGAAGAGAAAACATCGCTCGGATTCATGTTCATTAAGAAAAATATATATTTGGTATCATTATTAGTTATAGGTGACAGGCATGACGCGAAAAAGTTGTATTTAGATATTTGACTTGTTATTTTCCCAATTCTTGTCATCCTAGTCAGATCATACAGACCGGATCACAAAGACCAACTTGAGCTAATAATCAAGGACATATTGACATAGCTCCTACATAATATTTTATTATATTGACACGTGTTGACAAGATGATGAAAACACAAATATAGCGGTCCATAAATCTCAACCAAAAAAAACCCCAAAAAAAACCCAAAGCAACACCTTAAAAAAATTAGGGGAATTCGTGAAGCTCTACCAGAAAAGAATGGCTGTTGATTTTTTTTTTTGTGTTGTGTCTTGTTCTATGGTAATCTTCTTGTTGATCGTAATTATTATTTACTAGACCTTACTTTCTGTTTGAAATTTCCTATGTTTTACTTAGTTTGCCAGTTTTCAATTTTTAAACTCTACATTTTGGCTTTTGCTTTGGATATTGATTAGTACATTTGTGTTGAATTTGAAATCCTTGAAGAAATCAGTTGAGTTCGTTGTAGTTGATAGCCAGGGTACATTTGTCTCTCATAATTTCCTGATGAACGTTTTTGTGATAAGATTATTGTGCCAAATTGTAGTTTTTAATTCCTTTTAGGGATTATGGTTTTGACAGGGACGGGTATGTTTGTGTTTGATTTCTGTCTTACGCCTGTTTTTTTTTAAATCACATGACGAACAATTGATATTAATATTTCTATTATCACTGTGATCATATATGATGTTCAATAGATAACATGTTTAATGTAACATTGGTTTTTTACAAGGTCATAAGTTAAAAACATAGTTATTAAAACTTTAAAATTATTGTATTGTAATACAAGTTCAAAGTGACAGATTTGTCTTGAAGAATGTATTTGAATTTTTGACTTGTTACTAAAGTGCAAAACATATCGGACCTGACTAACGAATCACTACCGTATAACGCAATTCGCCACATTCTTACAATTTGTTTAACACCCTTTTGCCCAATATCGGTCCAAATATCGTCCACTCGGGTGCCACGCTTCGATAATATTTCGTTAGCTCAGTGTTGACTTTTTTATATGTCCGAGTTGTATGTCGCACACCATATTATTACACTCAGTTCATACAAACTAATATATCAATGAAGAAATGAAGCTAGTTAAGGAAGCATTAGCATAACTCATACATAATTATTTGTAGGGTATTTTATCCATATTATCCTGTTTAATTTTTTTTGTTACTTTGGCTTTTCAAACCATCTGTTGCTAGCTGCATATTTATCCCAAATCGAATTTGAATGAACGCATCAGGTAAGAGCCGATGTGAACTCTGATCTAAAAGTCGTTTGCAAAGGTTATAAATATAATTTAGTTATGTCAATAAGACTAGCAGAAGAGCAACCTTTCATCTTTAATAACTACTATCATTATACATGACATATAGATGAATTTAATACATTCTTCAAATTACGCTGATTCATATACGTTAAGTAAACAACCATACATAATGACTTATAGAATAGCAGAGAAGTAAGAATTTGTCATCAATAATATGACAGTCTAAGTGAATATTTATGTATGGAAACACGAAAATGGAAAATTGTCTGGAAAAACAATTAAGGTTATAAATTAAATTGGCGTAATTATATTATTGTTTGCTGAGAGTACAGAAAAGAAAAGTCAAGGTTGATGGTATCTTGTTACAGGATTTTAACTTGTGGCATTTTGTCAGTTGCTAGAGTACTAAATGGCCATCATCTCAAACTAAAATTGAGTTGGTATGCCATTTGTTTACATAATGATCTATAATCAAAATATTTTCTAGAATTTCTTAGTTATTATTTCCATAAAAAGTAGCAATTTGTCAGTTTTCTAGACGGTTTTGGCACTGCAATCTATACTCAAAACAAACTAATCTATTTTACTAGATGCTATTATGACATTTCTTATATTATATATATATATAAGACTACATTTGAAATATTTTAAATAATTGTAGAAAATGTAAAATGAATAAAAAAAATCGTTATTTTTTAAAGAAATAATAGATCATAGAGAACCTAAACCTGATGTAGGGCTTTTAGACTTTGTGTCGGTTGTGTGAATTACATTTAAGTAATCCTAACTCGTTGAAGACAAACCACGAAATATGGAATAAATTAAAACAATAAATTGTTTTTCGTTTTCAAGATTTGATTGAGCCCATTACACAAAATAAGACTGTTACTTGAACAAACGAAACCACATTACTCGTCTTGAACACGCAAAATGTATAAATTGCAAACAAGAGAATGCACTTGGAAAAATATATATGACCCAGCCATTACTAAAATTCTCTCATTAATCAAGGAGAAATCTTCCAATTAAGCTTTTGAAGTGATCATCTTATGGTTTAGGGAGTGCATTATACCTTCATAATATCTGTATTTGTCTATTTGATTGTAACATAGTCGTATACGGTTTCAGAGGACATCTCGTTCAAGTCGTGATTATCAATGAACCGGGAGGAAAAATATTACCATTAAATTATTGAATGCTATTTGATTATTCATTCAAAGATGTCATCACGAATTCTGCCGCTAGATGTTTCCTGTCTAAACGAGTGCGTTGTCGTCCTTTCAAAAAAAAAAAAAAAAAAAAAAAAAAAAAAAGAAAAAAAAAAAAACCCAAAGGGCTCGATTTTTGAAAGAAATATTTTATTTAAGGGTTTTTCGTAGACTATTAGTTGCGTTTGGTAAAGTATTTTCTCATTCCTGTATTTGATGCTACATGACAAACGTGATGACTTTTTCGATTGTCAACTTCCATTCTCTCCGCAGTAATATACCTGCTTCTACCGCTTATTATTTCACGGTTAATTCGCTGTACTAGAGCTCATTCCCACTATGGGACCTTCAAACAAAAAGCAACCTACTTACAAATAAATTGACTTAGGAAGCTCACTTTGCTGTGGGTTGTATATGTTTGACTTCACAGAAGATGAATATGCTTCATAGAGTAGTTCGTAATTACAAAACATTCCAGGCTAGGTTTTTTGATTCCTATAGATGTAAAAAATAACATTCCTATTTGAGTTATTATTACACAGTGCCAAAATAAGGCTTATACATGACAAATAACTTAATTATAACAAGTCAAAATTATCGTGAGGTTTCTTCTGATAATATCAAACAAAGAGATGTATTTCTCAACCGCGACAACTATTATATAATCTTTGGCAGATAAGAATTGGAGTAATTATAGTAAAATTATGTTTTGTTTATGTAATGGTGTTGCATAACCAAACTAATAACACGTGTTGGTTGGTTTTTGTTGGTGATTAATAAGATAAATGGTTTATTTTATTCTTAATAGAAGTATTGATTTAAGTTTCTTGCTAACAATAGAACAATGATGACAAGTAGAAAATCATTATGGATAACAATGTACTGTGTATTACAATTACTCCGAATGTCTATGTTAACATCATGTATGTTATACCAGTTGTAATTTTACATCACAAAACGGTCGTTTGGGAATACATATCCTGATCAGAAGTGCTTGGACCAAAATTATGAAACCAAAATTGAAAAGATACCTAAAGGACCAAAATATATTTTACCCAATTTAGGTAATGAAATACTTTGCATAAGGAAGGCTACAATAGTTGTAAAGAATTTTAAATTTTAACTACCAGCAATATTAGAAAATAGTATATTTCTGACAATCATACACAATTACTGCCTACTGAGTTTGTGATATCTTTTTGGAAACATTCCACCAGTAGAGATACCGGCTCAGTGGTATATGTGTGTAGATATTGTGCATTTTTACTCGGTTGTTGAATATTGTTTATGAAATTGTTTGTCGTTCTGTTTTTGTCGGTTGTGGTGCGTATTCTTGGCTATTTATACATTTAAATTCCAGATTTTAAATTTTCTTTTATAAGGATTTGATTATTATTTGATTTTTTAAAAATCTTTTAGTTTAAAGATAAACTTTAAGTGAACGATAGCACTAGTTGTATAAGACAATTTATGTACAATCCTCTGAGCGAATAAAAGTGGAAAGAAGGTACCCTTATATAAAATTATATAAATTGGCAAAATAAAAAAAAGACAAACCAAAGTTAACGGAAACACTAGTTGTATAAGGCAAATTAAATGTCTAATTCGATGGGACGAATGAAGTTTTACAGGTTTTACACTAACGCGGATTGTATGCAGCAAAGTATAATATATAATCCGTTAGGACGAGTTGAATATGGATATGTAGTACGTTTTCATTAGTTGCGTATTACAAAATCAGATATAGAACCAAAAGGAGCCAAATAAAGTTGGTTATATTGGGACAAGTAACATGTACAACTATAGAGAGCGTATGAAGTGCGGAGAGGTAGTGTACGTATATTGATCGTATATCAGAAAAAATGATGGATGGGTAAATGCAATACGGAGGAGTTATGCGATTAAATTTGTTGCATTTGGCAAGAAACATCCGATGGATAAAATTAAGTATGGATAATTGTATGATAAGACTTACTGTATATGGCAAAGTAGTATTACGCTCGTACAGTCCCATTGGACGAAAAATGGGATGCAAATACACAAAACATAACCAATATATGTCTGATGTTATAGGCACTTAGAAAGTTAATCATTCTTGATTTGTTCTTATGCGATTGCTAATTTAAAATGGTTTAATATCTGCCGAAATATGAAAAGTATATACAACTCAAGTATGATACTTGAAGTAGAGTTCGTTTAATAACACATTTTGTTTATACTAGGAACAAAATAAAATAAAATTGTTTCTGGAGTGTCTTTGGCAGCTAACAGCGAAATGAGATTAGAAAATAAAAGACACGATATTGAGTCGAGACAACGTATTATAAAGCTACAAGCTACAGACATTGCAATAATGTCTAAATATGCTATTTCCAATGTCGATTTGAAAAATGACCATCGTCTCACATCAAACTTGAGATGTTAACATAATAATCTATGGTTCTGTTTTATCAAAACATTTTCAAGTATTTCTTAGTTATATTTGCAACAAAATGTAGCAATTTGTCAGTTTACTAGACGCTTTTAGCACTACAATCTATACTTCAAAACAAACAAAATTAATAATTTTACTAAATGATATTATGATATTTCTATTATGTATATACACCTTGGACTGCATTTGAAATAGTTAAATTTTTGCAGACAAATGTAAAAGGAAATATAAAAATATTTTTACGAGAAAGAAAGAAGATAGAGCACAAAAGTCTGATACTTGGCTTTTAGGGCACATTACACAAAATTAGACGATTGCTTTAACAAACGAGAACATATTACTCGTGATGAACACGCAAAATGTATAAAATTGCTAACAAGAGAATGCACTTGGAAAATATATATATAAACCAACCGATACTAAAATTCTCTCATTAATCGAAAGATCAATCTTTCAACTAAGCTATTGAAGTGATCATCTTATGGTTTAGGGAGTGCATTATACCTTCACAATATCTGTATTTGTTTATTTGATTGTAACATAGTCGTATACGGTTTCAGAGGACATCTCGTTCAAATTGTGTTTATTAATCAACCAAGAGGAAAAAAATAACCTTTAAATTTGAATTTTAGAATTTTATTTGATTATTGATTCAAAAATGTCATCACGAACTATGCCGCTAGATGTTTTCTGTCTAACAGAGTGCGTTGTCGTCCTTTCAAATAAACAAAAGGCTCGGTTCTTGGACGATAATGTTATATTTTACAATGTTTCGTATGACTATGTTCTTTTTGACGTTTTGTTGTGTTTGGTAAATATTTTGTCATGCCTGCTTTTGATGCTACATGGCAAAAATGATGAGTTTAATTTTTCTATTGTTTACTTCCATTGTCTCCGCAGCAATATACTTGCTTCTCTTCTCTCGCTTATGATCTATTTGTTTTACGGTAAATGCGCTGTTGTAGAGCTTGTTCCCACTATGGGACCCTAATACAAGAAAGCAACCTGCTTACAAATAAATTTACCCAGGGCAGGAATATTACAAGTCTAAGCGTATCAAAGCCACTTAAAATGTTTATGATCGTCATCACTATGTTGGTGATAAGTGTAATCTCTTTATATTAAAAATTATGTTTGATATATTTGAGGTTTCATAGCTCCATGTCCCTTTCATTTTGAACTTTCTTTACACACGTGGCGGATGAAGCTAGCTAAACAGGAGGAGCCTAACCTTCTAGAGCACCAGGACTCTCTTTACTGGGAAATTCCCCGAGTTTGGTTTAATTCATCAATTTGCAAAGCTTTCACTTTGCTGTGGGTTGTATAAGCTGGTGTGTTTGACTTCACAGAATACGGAAATGCTTCATGTAGTTATAAGCTATTTTTTTTAAATAACATTCTCATTTGAGTTATTATTGCACAATGCCAAAATAATGCTTATACATGACAAATAACTTAATTATAACAAGACAAAATTACCGTGAGGTTTCTTCTGATAATATCAAACAAAGAGATGTATTTTCTCAACCGCGACAACTATTACATAATCTTTGGCAGACAAGATTTGGCGTAATTATAGTAAAATTATGTTTTGTTTATGTAATGGCGTTGCATAACCAAACTAATAACACGTGTTGGTTGGTTTTTGTTGGTAATTAGTAAGATAAATGGTTTATTTTATTCTTAATAGAAGTATTGATTTAAGGTTCTTGCTAACAATAGGAACAATGATGACAAGTAGAAAAATCATTATGGATAACAATGTCTCTGTCTACAGCGTGTGTATATGTGCGTACATAACGATAAAATGCGTGTAGATATTGTGCATTTTTATAATTGGTAGTTAAATATTAAAATTGTTTGTGTTTTTGTGTTTGTTGGTATTGTTGCACAATTCGCAAGGCATATTCCAGATTTTAAATTTCCGTTTATACGATTTAATTTCTGCAAAATTTCATTATTTTAATTTTTTGAGTTTCGAGCAGCTAAACGCTAACATTAGCACTAGTTGTATAGAGTAAAGTAAAACATTCAATCGGGACTTGTGGATTTTGAAAAAGTCGTACACTAACATGGGTTGGGTTGTACGAAGCAAATAAAAATACTAGTATATAAGACGTTAGAACGAATTAAACATTTGGAAGTATTTTGTAATTGACCAATAACAGTTTTTGAATTTGCTGTGAAGTATAATAAAGTAAAATGTACAACAATAAAAAGTATATGAAGTGTGGAGAGGTAGTACACGTATATTAGGGCAAATTAAGTACGGAGATGTAATATGTTTAAAATAATGGTATTGGGTAAATTAAAATGTAACACCTGATGGTCCGAATAAACTATGCGGAGGTAGTACGATACCGCTAGTTGTATAGGGCAATGTAAATGTACAATCCGATAGGGCGAAAAACGTCGGATGTAAATAAACCAGACATTGCTGACATACTTATAATGTTAAATACACTTTGTAAGTTAATTAATCTTGATTTATTTCTATGCGATTTGCTAATTTAAAATGGTTTATTATCTGCCAAAGCGATGGAAAGTATATACAACTCAAGTATGATACTTTAAGCGGAGTTCGTTTAATAACACTTTTTGTTTATATTGGGAAAAAATAAAATTGTTTTTGAAATGTATTTGACAGCTAACAGCAAAATAAGTTTAGAAAATCAGACATGCGTATTGGGCCAAGAGCACTTGAAATGAAAATTTCCTACTTTGGACAAGCGCCAGACACTGCAATAAATGACTAATAGTACTGTTGCAAAAGTCGATTTGCAAAAAATTGAGACCTCACCTCCCTAGTGGAACCGGATGATAACTTACGTAATTTGACGGTTTTCAAAGTTTTTACTTTTCCCATTGAATTGTGATTTGACCATTGACCGGTGTGTTTGTGTTTTATAAGTTCATAAAGTTTTATGGTCGTCATCACAGTAATTTTTGATAAGTTTGATGTCTCTGTGTCCAGGATTGTCATCGATATACTTGGCGTCCCACATAATGTTTATTACACAAGTGGTGGGTGTAGTTAGCTTACCTTTCCAGAGCACCCGGCCCCATTACCCTGGTGGACGTTCAAGTGTCTAACCTGTTTTTTGTTTGTTTCTGGATTGTGATTCGGACATGAATTAGTATGTTTGTTTTTGATTAAGTGTGAATTTTATCGAAATGATAGAGACTATCAATATTATATCAAACAAAAAGATACAAAATTAAAGTTACAGATTGTCACAATAACCGAGACTTCATAATAGGTCTGTTAGCGATGGTTTACGGTATTAAAATCCAGATAGTATCAAATTTATTACACACCAGTATTCTTAATTGGGGATAAGGAATGTTTTAATCTTGTTGATGTATCTATTAGATTAGTAGACAAACTATTATTCCAGTGCTTATCTTCCCTGATTAATGAAAGCGAAGTTGTTTATGATTTAATGTTACATAGCTCAAACACTAGTGAATTGATTTCAGAATTGGCGTTTCTAAAGAAAAAGGTCAATGTTAAGGTAGAGGTGAAAAAGTCAAGATGTTGATTTTATAAACACAATTTATGATTTGTTTGAACATTCTATTAAGTTGTATCTATGGTTATCATGCTATGTCATCATCTGCTTCGTATGGTTTTGTTGGTAGGCATACCAACTCAATAAATGTGTCTGTTGACGATTTATATTCATCAATATTATAATTACAATGCTGTTGATAAGTACGATGTCTATGTATTCAAACCTTCAATGAATACGTTCCATTTTCCTATCCTATTTTTATTTTACACGTGACGAGTTTTACTAGCTGGACAGGAGGTGTTTTATCTGCAGCCTCACGTCCCTTTTGGAATTTCCCGTGTTTACTTAAATTTGCCAGTTTTCACAATGCTTTCGAAATTTGTATATAGACCACTATGTTTGTGTTTGATTATGTAGTTTACCTCCTCCTTCTCGTGGCGGTGGCCTAATGGATAAGAAGTTAGTCTTCAAATCCAGGGTATCTCACAGCTGTGAGTTCGATGCCGCTCAGATCACATGTGGGAAAGTAGATTTTTCTTGTCGTTGGCCTTTACTGGTTCACCTGGTATCAATATAATGGACTAGGGGAGTGATACGCTTATCTGCGGCGTACTGACACTGTGATCTAGCACGTTAAAGTCGCCCTGAGTGAGATGCTAGTACAAGGCAGACCATGAAACACACTCGCACTTCACATGCATACAAAAATTGTTCATAGATTAATCCATAGAGATTAATAAAATAGTTCGTGTCGAGAATAGCTGAAAAATTGTTGAAACGACGTTAAGCAACATTCAACCAACCAACCTACCATCCTCGTTTTATCACTCTGTTCTTTTGAAAGATTAAATTTTATATGAGGACATTTGAAATATGTCATTATGAATTGCTACAAAGTTAATGTTTGATTTTACAAAAAATATTATTAGAAGTCGTTCCATTGTTTTATTATCTAAAAATAAAATTAATTATGCGAAAATTTTACTAAATGTTCATTGTAGCAATCGCTTGTATTATATTTTGCTCATCAGTTTAAGTCTTTGTTTCTATGAGAAGTTAAAATTCATTTGTTGTGTTTCGCGGAAAACAGCAAGGATAAGCCTTGGCATCATAATAATTTATCTCTGTCCTCGGTGCATTTGAATATATGAAACTTTATTATAAACACATTAGTCTAAGCAAAAAAAAAAATTAAACTACTCGGTTTATCTGTATACACTTTTCTTAAAAGACATTTTTAAAGAGTATATTTATCATGGGTACATTTGAATACATCAAACTTCTTTTCGTCCAGAAATAACTAAGTTTCTCTCTATTATATGTAGAACTTGCACATCTCTTTAGATGATGTTAAATACAAATAAAAGTGGTAGCAATCTAATATAGACACAATGATCATTTTGAACACTTAATTTTTGTTTATTGGCTCATTAAAGACCAGCATCGCCAGTCTTATTACCGCAATTAAATTGATATATGTATAGTGCAAGCCTGTCGAAAGTTTGACATCAAGCGAATGAATTAGCGCCAAGTCAGCAGCTAATTTTTGCCATTACGTTAACTGTATCTCGACAGCTTATTGACACCTACTATCTATCCTCTGGCAGCTATTTGGCGACTAGCTATCCATATCTCGACCACTTGGAAACCGAGCTATGACAAAATATGTTAGCTAATTGTTAAACTTTCGACACGCCAGCACTGTATCTATCTCCAGAGAAAAGTATACAAATGATGTTTATATGTTAGTTAAACAATTGGTCTTTAGAATTTCAGGCACTTTTACACGTTAAGGAGGTGTTTATATTAGCCAATGAATCATCAACTATAGTATATATTTTGCAATTTCCTGGTGTGTTGATTGCAGTGCGTTATTGTGCGTAAAATTAACTTGTTTATTGTGTTTTAATTATTGGAAACGATAAGTTTTAAAGTAAACATTTAGACAGATATATTGAGATATATTGGAAGATAAGATGTTTGACTCCAACTGTAAACTAACAGGATTTAACTTTCGCAATTCTCATATCAAAACCATATCTAAACTATTTACTTTTGCCAAAGGGACTATCACTGAATATTTGATAATAATAAATATTTTGAAAACAAGTTCGCGGTGATTCAATTTCTTGAATATTTTTCTTCGTGAAACTCGCGAATAAAACTTGGTATACAATATGTGCCAATTATATAGTACCATGTAACTATAGTTTTTTTGTTTTAGACCCAAGGAACGATATGGTTATTAAAGACACGCTTATATGTTAAAAACTTTTTGTCCTTAATAAGCTTTGTGGCTAGCTATGATCAATGAAATTACAAAAGGTAAATTAAAATTATAAGGTGGATTACCATGTATGTGAAAATAAATTAAAATGAAATGTGATATACTTTATGTATTGCATAAAAATAATTATACACAACTTTCTTTGTTAAGAGGTGTCCTTTAAGGCATGTTTGAGTGTCCCAGTATTTTAAAAGACTATGATTATCGCTGCAATTGAATTCGGTTCCTTTTAAATAACTCTTGTATGAACTTTTTGTGTCAATTGTCAAACATTATAAAACATTATGTGCATTAAAGTAAAATTTGAAGTTCAATCTTTGAACTGCATGCCTAAAATAGAATATCTATTAAGATGAGAGCTATTTAAACTTAATACCTATCTCCGGAGTCTTTCTATCCTAAAAGCGCAAAGTGAAGAAAGTGAATATTTAAATGATTTTTTTGATAGAAAAGGTGAAAAGTTGACATTTGAGTTACACATGTAAGCCTAATGTCGACTAATGTTGGTATATATTTGTATAAGTTTAAATAATACCAACCCATATATGTGAAAGTTATATAAATTATAACGTTTATAGACAAACGGGTGGACAGGCATACAGATAGACATACCGACAGAAAAGCGAACAGGAAGCCATAGAAATTCCTATATATCCATAAAACTATTTAAGGTGGGGGTTCAAATGTTGTTTGAACTTCATTTAGTAAGAAATACACACATTCTCGGTACAATAACGAATCGTCTGCCCATCAGAACCTGTATTATTGGAGGTCCACAATAGATAATGCTTATTATGATTGAACCCTTAACGACTAATAGCATCATTTAATTCCTGATTCCTTTCCATACGGAATACTGTCAATAAGTTACATTGTCACAGAAGTTGAGATCAGGTTATATCTAAGAGAGGAATTCGTGTCTAGACTAATACAAGACAAATGGGAGGCCGTGTTATTTATCAATATTTTAACTATTTTTCTGAATCTCTGACTTTAATTATGAAAACTGATAAAAATGTTTACTTGTAATGTGGGTTGAATTAACAATCTGCTAGAAAAAGCAATTTGAGCTGAAGATTTTCTAATCTCAAGTTGTAAACCAATTTCCTAGAATAGCAGGCATTTTTATCCTCGCACGCCACCTCGGCGGTATTTGTAACACTAATATAAAATGTGAAAATAAACAGGAAACTTTCTTCATGTGCGAGTTAATGAGCTCATCCAGAGTTTACTTTTGACCTTTTTTATATGCCTCTTGTTTAATCAGAAGATAAAGGCATAAAAACCTTTTTGAAAAATAACCAACAATCACCGTGCTTTATCGTCCAATGGATCGAAGTGTATATACGGCTCTATAAATCATTCTTCAAGACAATTACCTTACAATATAAAATTTATAATTGAAAACATAGACATTCAGTATACATTTTTGGTTAGTTAAAGGGTTTGGAAAAAATGTATTTTGAATCATAAAGACTACATTTCTACCAAGCTTAACAAGCCGATATGCACTTGCACTGCACTTGAGAGTCGATATTTACTTTAAATCTTTAAAGTTTTAATAATTTGTCGGTGTAATATTTATGACGACTGCATGTAGTTCTCAATTAAAAACATACTAGTATCAGGTTATAGACAAAAAATCAATGGGTTATATTTTACCAGGTTCCACCTAGATTCATTTGTTTCCATTGTATTATAATAATTAAATTTTGACGACACACGGAATTAGAAGTGAAATGATTATGTTATTATAAAAACGCATACAGGCCCATGACCAAATCACAATTCCAAAACAAAGTTACAATTGTTAAAACGTGTAAATAAAGGTAAACACACGGAAAGTGAGACCGGGTGCTACGGAAGGATAAGCACGCTGACTACCGCCTCCACGTGTGTAATCAAAATTGAGAATGAAAGGAACATGAAACTAATGGTCATCAAATATATCCAGTGTAATTTTGGATAAAAAGACATCACACCTATCAACAATATTTTGATGACGACCATCACACTTTTTGCCAAGCATAAATTGCAACATCCCTGCATGAACAATTTGTTTGTAAGCAGCTTGCTTCATTGTATAAGATTCCAATATGACACAATTAAACACAAAGATACATGCGTATTTCTTGTACACGTTTTATGCATTTGGTTGGTGAAAAAATGTAAAAATAATGACTAAAATTATACTAAGCTTGAGAAGTCAAATGCCATAAAAACTATTTGTATGGTGGTTTTTAATTAATTTGTCTGTGTAATATTTATGACGACTACATGTAGTTCTTAATTAAAAACATATCATGTTATAGACATAAATTAATGGGTTATATTTTACCTGGATACGCCTAGATTCATTTATTTTCTATTGTATTACAATAATAATAAATTGACGACAGGCGGACTTATTAGAACTGAAATAATTATGTAATTTTTCAAAAAAAAAAAAAAAAAAAAAAAAAAAAAAAAAAAAAAAAAAAAAAAAAACCCAAAAAAAAAAACCATAAAGGCCCATGACCAAATCTCAATCATAAAGTTAAAACTGGAAAATTATGCTATACACGCAAACTTCTATCTGGAAAGTGAGGCTAGGTACTTAGGAAGGGTAGGCTAGGTGTTTAGCTAATTACCCTCACAACGTGTGTTAGTTTTCAAAAATGAGAGTAAAAAGAACATTGTATTGTTGGACGTCAAATATATAACAGTGAATGTTGGATACAGAGATACAATACAATAAAGTGATGACGTCTGTAAAGACCTGGGTTTGAAATAACGTTTTGTCAACAATTTATTTGTAAGCAGCTTGCTATACGTTGTATAAAATACCATTAGTATATTATGACCTTATTAAAACGTAGATATTTTCTGTTTTTACATTTGCTTTCTTTTCTGTAATATATTTTTTCAAAAGTGTATTGGATCATAATGACTGCAGGTGCACCAGGCTTGTGCAGTCGATATGCAGGTATTAATATTTTTACGGTGGTTTTTAATTAATTTGCAGGTGTATTATTTATGATGACAACATATAGTTCTCTCTCAATTAAACAAATATCAGGTTATAGACAAAACGTGTATAGGTGATATTTTACCTGGTTACACCTAGATTCATTTGTTTCTATTTTTTAATTCAACAATAAAAAATTGACGACACACGGTATCGATAATGAGACGATTATATAATAAATCATTATTAATAACTTTATTTTAAGATCGATCGATTGATCAAGGTTATTAAATAAATGTTAGAAGTTGGTTTTGTCTTAAATAAACTAGTATGTGTATATTGTAAGTAAATAACAACTTGTGTTTAAAGAAAAACACGTGCATATAAGGATTTACTACGTCGACTTTATTTGTTGAATTACTAAGGCATTCAAATAGTTTTATGACCGTCACAATATTGTTGATAAGTATGATTTCTCTGTATCTACATTATCCTCGATATATTTCACTTACCCATCCGGGGCACATTTTCCTGGTGAAAGTTCATGTGCTTAACTGTGTTTGCTACCTTTCAGAGTTTAACTTGACTTTGGGATTGTGATTTGGACATTGGTTAGTATGTGTATTTTATATAGAAATGACGACACATGGTATTGGAACTGAGAAGATTATATCATAAATCAATATTAAAAACTTTATTATGAGATCGATGGATTGATTGATCAAGGGTATAAAACAAATGTTAGAAGTTGGTTTCGTCTTAAATAAACTAGTATGTGTATTGAAAGTAAATAAAAACTTGTGTTTAAAGAAAAACACGTGCAAATAAGGGTTCACAACGTCGTCTCAAATTGCCCAAGGCCTTCAACGTCATCACAATATTGTTAAGTATAATGTCTCTGTATTTAAAATTATCCCAGATATATTTGATCCACACGTCCTGGGCAACCAAACTAACTTCTCTTTGAGAAAACGTGTTTAACGTAATTTGTTATCTTTCAGAGGTTTTTGTTTTTCTATTTTGCTGGTTGTTATTTTGGACATATATTGGTATGTTTAATTTTGCTGGTTGTTATTTTGGACATGTGTATGTTTACTTTTTGCTGGTTGTTATTTTGGACATGGATTGGTATGTTTACTTTTTGCTGGTTTTTATTTTGGACACGGATTGGTATGTTTACTTTTTGCTGGTTGTTATTTTAGACACGGATTGGTATGTTTATTTTTTGCTGGTTGTTATTTTGGACATAGATTGGTATGTTTACTTTTTGCTGGTTGTTATTTTGGACCAATCGTTGTTATTTTGGACACGGATTGGTATGTTTACTTTTTGCTGGTTGTTATTTTGGACACGGATTGGTATGTTTACTTTTTATTGTGACTACAGCAATAATAAATTGACGACAGACTGTATTGGAACTGAAAAGATTATGTAACAAATCATTATTAATAACTTCATTTTGCGGTCAATCGATTTATCAATGTTAGAAGTTGATTTTGTCTTAAATAAACCAGTATGTGCATAAAAAGTAAATAACCTCTTTACATTGAAAAACACGTGCAAATAAGGGCTCACTTCGTCAAACTTGCGTTGTAGAGAAGGTATCTTAGTTTGAACAGATCAGGGTTTATAATAAGTGAACTCGATATGTGGTATTCTTTTTCGGCGTTTTCTTTGTCCGTCATGTTTCTTTATGGCTTGCTATTTCCGGGTATGGGTTTATATTAAGAGAAATATTGATGTTATTTGTTGTCATGTATTTTGCTTGTCTGTTATGTTTGTTTTGTTTTCTTGGTAACACCGTCTATTTCCACGTTTGAGGTTTATAGCATGTGAACTTGATACGAGCTATTTTCTTAGGTGTTTTCTTTCTGTATCCGTTATATTTTGGTTTTTTCTTGGCAACACTGGCTATTTCAAAATATCGGCGAAATAGATATCTTTTTAAATTTTCGTGTTTGTATTTTCTTTCTGTGTCCGTTGTGTTTATAAATAGTAAACTCTATATGTTTTTTAAATTGTTATGTTTTACTTTGTTTTTCCGCTATGTTTTGGTTTGTTCTTGATGGTTCTGGTTATTTCCATGTGTTTTGTTAACAAATTCCGTCACATTTATTGGTTAGTTTCGATACTGTAATTCGATAAAAAGTAGTCCTCGATTAGAAATAGACTTCAGTTTGCTTAAAAATAAACATATATCTGTAAAAATGCAAAAACAAATTTCATTACTCTTTAGCTTGAAATAATTTATTCGTATTATACTTCAATGAAATTTAATTGAAATAAAAGGTAGAATATATTTTTAACTGTTAAACAAGGATAATATGTGTGCCAATATATCTTGAAAATTTCAATCAATTAGAGTTATCGTTCTTGAAGGGATATGCACCTGTCTTTTTGGAACCAATTCAATGACAGTAATTTAATGTATTACATTAGATAGATATTTTTAAATACCAATGTATATTTATAAAACATACAATTGCACAGTAGACAAACTTAATTTTTTTAAGATGATAAATGGTTTTTTCTTGCTGAGTAACTACAAACAATATGTGCAAGGGACACAGAGAGATACCTGTATCTGACGTCCCACCAGGTGATTTATTTAATTTTATACTCTATATACTCCGGATTAAAGGGTAAGACAAAAGCTTTTAACAGGTAACCTTTGACCCCTATCGATTCAGATGCGTTTTCGATATCTATGTTTAAGGATGAATTCCGAATGAATTTTGGATTTTTGAATTTAATAAGTATCCACGTTTTGAATATTGAACTTATATTCAGATTACCGGATAACAAAAACATGAGAACGTGATCGAGTTAATTTAAATTTTTTCAATGGGTGTAATTTAACAAGTCAAAATGTGTGCTTCACAAGGAAACATAAAAGGAAGTTATTTTTAGAGATAGTATTGCTATTTATAGAAATGAAATATGTATGTTATAAAACTGGTACAGGGGACGCATTTATTTTAAGTAAGTATTCATCTACTCTATTTAAGCAACCACCACCGAAACCACCACCACCACCACCACCATCCTCATTATCATCATCATCATTGGAAATGATAGTGTCAGATTTACGCCTTTCTTGTTATTTTGTGACAGGCAAATATGTTCATACAAAAAGTCATTGTTATTCAATCAGTTAAATATATCGTATATAACTTCAATGCATTTTTATGGCAATGTTTTATTATATTTTGCCTAAAATACCAATGATTTATTTTCTAGACATTGAATATTTTTCAGTCATTTATTATTTTCTAAGCCGGATTTGTCTATATCTTTGTTTAAAAAACAAGAAAAATGAATTCAATTCTTGTTAAAGTAGTTGCTTATTTGTAGCTGGCTAGACAGGAGGTGCTTCCATTTCCGGAGCACCTGACCTCACTTCCGTATTCGAAGATTGTGTGTTTGACTAAATTTGTCATTTTTCAGAGTGATGTTATGCTTTTTACGTTGTGACTAGGATATCGACCGGTATGTTTGTGTTGGATTTTTGGGATTTGTATACATCAAATTAATACTTAGTACATGTTTTCTTGTTTTGTTCTAAATAGGAACATCCTTAATGTTGTGATTATTTTATATTTTAATAATTCAGCGTTTCATCGGTAACATACATTTGTACAGTTGTTGGATCATTGCATTGTGAAATGAAAATAATTTCATAAAATGAATAGATTTTTTTCATGTTTCATGTTGTAAACGGGGTTATCTTTACTATTTTCTTATTTTGTCGAAATTGCAAGTCTAAGTCTTTTGGGATTGTGATTTGGACATAGAATGGTATGTTTGATTTTGATTAAATGTGAATATTTCATCGACATTGTTGTCGGGAACACAAACTGGTTGGGTTACTTGTTCATTTGTTTGGTTAAATAAGACTGATTTGAAATAGCAAATGTTGGTATTAATGGATCAACAGATGTTAAATAAGTGGAATGGTTGTGAGCTTTTAACAGTTTCAAACACATATAATACCAGTATTAATTTTACAGCCCTTGACGGCCAATTCGGAATATAATTCCCCATTAGTAGTGCTTGGACATTGTTGATCAAAATTATGAAACCAAATTTTTTCATATGTTGAAAAAAAATGTCCAAAGGACAACCATATATATTTACCAAATGAAGCTAAGGAAATACTTTGAATGAGAGCGTATACCTTAGGTTTTGAGGAATGTCAGATTTAAAATAGCAGTGAAAATCACACGACTAGGCATTTATTCTATTGTTCATCAAAAGTAGTCATTACTATTTATTAATTATGTCATGCGATAATTTTGAATTTTTATTAAAATAACGCATTCAAAATCAGCACATGACAACTGATGCATTATTGTAATAAAAATTCAAAATCAGCACTTGATAGTTATTCCAATATCGGTTTATTTTGTTTTGTTTGGTTGTTGTTCGCCCATTAACTTATTTTTTTCGTTTGGTATGTTTGACTACCTTGGCTTTTCTAAATACATGGTTGGTTAGATGATTGAATTTTATTGATTTGATTGTCAAATAACCTTCGCGCACCTAGTAGGAGAAGGAGATTAAAGCAAAGAAATGAGCAATCTCGTCTTTACAAAGGTCTTCATCATGTTTTTCATTAAAATGATTCATTCAAAAATAGCCGTTGCTTATGAAGGTATATAAGCTTTTACGTTTCAAAAGTGGTCTGTAATATTTGTAATTGTGAACATCAGAGTCACAATAACCCCCGGCATGCATATTGAAGAACGCTCTTGAAAACCGAAATTAAAACGTTATAACGATTATATGTATCGTAGTATTCCTATCAACAGCTTTGTGACTTCCAGCTATCGTAGGCCAATATACTTGATGAAAGAATTAACGTATCTATGACACAAAAACAACAATAAGAAAAAATGTCCACAACAAAATACTTCTCAAAGGAACTATTTTTACTGAAAATAAAACATACAGAAGTATAACAAAGCGAACTCTAAATTGGAACAAGACCTGTGGTTTTTCTTCATAGGAAATATAAAACAAACGATATACCCATGGCACATCACTTTATATTCGCGCCATGTGAATGACAGATTGTTTAATATTTCACGATAAACCATCAAAACCATTGCGTTTACTATTCTTGGTAGTACATATTACTGTTTATTTAAAAGATCCATTAATGCAGTTTGGTTCTTTTAATTGTCTGTTGATATTTCATCCATTGATTTAAATAAGTTGTTCTTGGGGCTTGTACAACCATAAAAGATTACCATGATGTATGTAATTATAATTATGTTTTCTTTGGGTACTCCGGTTTTCTTCACTATCTGATCACCTCGATAAAAGTGAATGGTTAACATTACAAAATGAAAACGCCATTACTCTTATCTTGAATCCGTTTTAATGCCACTCTACATTTAGAATATCCCTGTTCACAGACCTTATTTGTTGACTAATACCGGAAACATGACATAATATTCTGCAACGCTTAATTTTTGATTAGCAGTATAAAGGTGACCGTATACAGGAACAACTGGAAATTAGACAAAAACACTGGTACAATCTCGTGTACCTCATTGGTATAAATGACTCAAAAAAAAAAAAATAAATAAATAAAAAAAAAAATAAAAAAAAATATATTGCCGATTCTATATTAGGAATATGCATCCAACTTAGCAATTCATCTACATTTCTGTACTAAGTTTAATATTTCCATCCCCGTTGATTTATTTATGATGTATTGTCATTTTGATATCAAACTGAGCGAAATCTTACATAATGAAAGTTTACTTTCTAATATAGAAAAATGTTTTTGATCAAGCATCATTTAAGAATATCTAAAATCTACAACATACGCAAACAGTTTTGATATGCTTTTGACAATATCGTGATTTTGACATTAAAAAGCATTAGACTGAATAAAATAAGTAAAGTTACTTTATTGAGATTATAAAATTCAAAAGGCGCAGGTTTGATCTTACAGTCTTCTGGCCATCTGTATTATTTAGAGATTAAATCAATCACAAATAAACCAGTGGATATAAAATCCCAATCTCAAAAAGCAAAGAATAGAAACAATTTTGAAAACAGACAAATTATTTAAACACATGAACGTCCATCAGGGATTCGAGACTGAGTGCTGTGGAAGAATTGGTAGTTCGTGTCTATCTACATCCGCAAATGGCGTATAAATTCAAAATTAAAACAAAACGACTAATAATAATGTTTGTATTATTCCTTTAACTTGGAATGGTAAATGTGTAAGGCTTTACAAATTACAACTGCAGTACAGGCTTGTCAAAAGTTTAACACTGAGCTAACGAATAAGTGCCGACTCGGCTGCTCATTGCGATCACTTATTACTTATCTCCCTACAGCATTTGGAAATGTGTTATCTATATCTCTGTCGATTTTTGATCACCAGTTATCCATATTTCGGTCACTCGGTCGTCGAACGTCAGCTCATTTTCGTTAGCTTATTGTTGTATTGTCAACAGGCCTGTACTGTAATTTGCAACTGATTATCATGAACTGATTAATTACCATGGTAACTAAGAATACAACAAAATATAAAAATAAAAACGGCTGTTTGTAATTAAATAAATAAATCCCATGACAAACATTGTTACGAATTTGATAATTTTAAGCAAGCGTTAACTGTCAAAAATGATTAATACAAATTTAAACTTGTAAAACCATCTTCATTATTTCCATAACGAAGTTTGTTTTTAGTATCAAAATTTCAAAGTTGACGAACAGCCTGATACTACAATGCAAAAACAACTAGTATATGCATATTTCAAGTTTAAATTATGCATATGGTAAGGGACCCTTAATTATATAACAAGTACATCATTGCACAGCATTATTTTCTAATAACCGTCCAAACTCCGTATGCAGTCTCAATGCATATTCCTCGAACAATTGTAAATTCAACTGTTGTTGCAGATTGTATGTTTGATGTACAGTACAGGACCGTCGAAAGTTTAACACTAAGCTAACGACCTGCTATGCAATAGACCGCTCGTCTGGATCCCCGTTACCTATATATATCGTCAGCTTTTCGGAAACTGGTATACGCTATTCACTCGCCAGCAAAGCGTTACCCGCTTTACAATTTCAACAGGCATGCATTGTTTGGCTAGATGAACATTTCCAATCAAACAGGTGTAATAGAAAAAAAAACTGAACTGGCGATAATATCATCATATTTATTCAGTAGTTGGAGCCGTGTTAATGTAACGAATGGTGTATTTCGTTCCAGTGTTAATATATAATACTTATTTACAAACAACTTAGAAATGACAAATGTATTTATCAGAATTTACGTATTAAAATAACGCCATTCCCATCCTGTATTGTTTACCAAGAAATGGTTTGAAGCATTGACTATGGCGGTAATTAGGTTCCAATACGTACAGTTAAAACTTAGTTTATAAACCAAATGGCTAAGTGTAAGAATACACGTATATTATATTCCATTAAAGTTGATCTACAATGCAGACCTGTCGCAAGTTTAACACTGAGCTAAGGCACAAGAGTCGAAGCTCGACTGACCATCAGCCGAGATATGAAAAGCTACTGGCCACAAAACTGTCGAAAGATAGATAAAATGTGTCATAAAGCTGCCGATATATAACAGACGAGGAGCTCAGATGAGCTGCCAATTAGACATTTATTTGTTAGTTTAGTGCTGAACTTTTGAAGGTCTGTACTGTAATTTATGTCGATAAGTAACACAGTTGAATTAGAGCTAAAACAACAAACTTGTTAATGAGACATTGACTTTTGATTCTCTTCACCGGATTATAACGAAGATAAAATTATAGGTTTTACGATGGCGTTATCATCATTAAGTACAATGATACCTATATGTATCCGAGCATAAAGTACATGAACTGTTCAGCATCACCGATCCCTAAGCGTTAAGATCTGTTTTTCTAGGTTATATGCTGAGATAGTGTTTTCATCATTTGTTTGATAAAACACCACATACTAATCCATGTCCAAACCACAATCCCAAGGCAAAGTAAAAACTTTGAAAACTAGCGAATTAAGTTCAACGCGTTACCCCCAACAAGGGAAGTGAGGCAGGGTGCTCCGGAAGGGTAAGCGCCTATTGTTGAGCTGGCTGCACCCGCCAGGTGTATAATTAATATCGTCACTTTTCAAAGTTTCTACTTTGCTTTTGGGATTGTGATTTTAAAAATGGAGTGGTATATTTGTTTTTAATTTGGTCATAGAGCTAGGCAGCGTAATTTGTATGATTAATCCTTCTGATTTCATTCTATGTAGAAGATTTATTTTGATGTTTTATCATCATTTGAACACTACATTACCTCGATCAAAATGGAAGTATATATACCGGCTGAAGTCCCATTTTGTTATACCGCAACATGTACATAGTTGGTGAATTAATACTTGTATTATCTAAAAAACTGTCTTCTACGATGATTATTTTCTATTGGCTAAAACATTACAACATTACAATTGTCAGCGTTGCTGATGCTTGCTGCATAAAATAAAACCTTGCTTAAGCAAAGCTATCACATAAGGCAACATCATGCAAAATATGCTGGCAGCTTGTTGACCAAAACGAAGGAATCACAGGCGTGTCGGGTCTTCCTTCAGAATTAATTATATGCAAAATAAATATGACCGACTCTTCACCGCCGATGAACAATGTTATCACGCCTAGATAATGAAAAAAATGCAATTACGTACGTTGGTCATTACATGTATGTTCATGGGTAGACCATTAGTCATTTATTTGATATGTATCTGGGGGTTAATTCCGCCTTTAACATATTACCATTACTTTTTCTTAGGTGTTTCAATCCTTAAATTTTTGCAAAAAATATTTGCGTTATTTGACATAATTTATCTTGTTTTTCTGCTTTAAGAATAATTTGATTTTACTTTTTTTTCGTCTGGTAAACACGTTAATTGCCATGCAAAAAGCATGAATGTCGCAAAGCATGATCAGTCAGCTTTGTAAATGGCGCAACCAGGAAGTGAAATTCATGCAAAAAGCATGATCAGTCAGCTTTGTAAATGACGCAACCAGGAAGTGAAATTGATAGCTAAACTACTTCTGGATTGGTTACCTTGTGACGTTTCATGACTAGACAACGAACTGTAATTAAGTTAATTTAATTATTTTGAGCTAAGTATCTACTCTATACTGCTTTGAGGATATATAAAGGGTCATAAAACTGTGATAATGATCCACATGTTATAATGTACATACCCGTCGAACGTTTAACAGTTAGCTAATGAATAGGAGTCGACCGCCTTGTGATCGAGAAATAGCCGAAAAGCTGTCAAGAGATTGATGGCCTCTTCTGTCGAAAATCTGTTACGATATAGCTAACGAGGGAACGTGATGAGCGGCCGATTCGACAGATTAGTGTTAAACTTTTGACAGGTCTGTACTGAATGTCCGCGTACAATACAGACCTGTCTAAAGTATAACACCCCACTGCTAAATCATCGGCTAATCTCGACACCTTTGTAAGCTTTTTGACACTTGTTATTTATCCATTGACAGCTTTTATCACACTAGTTATCCATATCAGAACCACTCGGTAGCCGAGCTTCCATCCGTATTCGTTATCAAAAATGTTAATTTTCTACAAGTCTGTACTGTAGCTATAGTTATCGCATGATCATTATTTTGCTCTTAATGATTCTTGGTCATTTTCGAATCATCAATGAAAATAAAAACCAATTAGATAGTTGATATTTTTCTTTAATAAGCGAATGAATTATCTTTAATGGAAGCTTTACTCTGGCGGCTTGTGGACCTGGTGGGAGTTCGTACTCTAAGGTTTCGTTTATCTTCGGTTTTGTTTCTTATTCCTCTTATTCTTTTCAGTTTCTCGTTGTATTTTCATTTTAATTTCAAATCCAATTCGGTTGCAAAATCACTCTGATTAGATCTAATTTGATTTCTGGTTAAGCAATTAGCATGAGTGTTTTGGTCAGTTGCCACTGCCTTTGTTAAAAGAAGTAAAAATGATAAGAATGGGGAATATTGCTCCCTAGTCAAGATTTTGTTCGAGATGGTCAGCTCGGTGAAGGAAACTGGAGAAAATAATCTACATTCGACATTTAAGTATCTTCCCAGAGTAAGGTTTATAATCCAAGTGATGTGGTCGGTAATTGCGCTTTACACCGCGCGACCAAATACAAGATTATTTATTTCGTTTTAGGTGTAGCGCTGGCTAATAAATTCAATCAAAACCGATTTATAAATGAAAATTTGAATAAATTGCGGTATTTTTGCATTTAGACAATGGTCAACGTAATCCTATAAAAAATGTTCGGTTTTTAATAAATAATGATAAAAAACTAATCCGCAAAAATAATTCTTTGGTAAAGCCGATTTTCTTTTTGTTTATTGTGCTTTTATTGCGGTAGTGTTTGGATTGCCTTTGAAGCATTTATAAATTTTCATCAAAGCAGAATGCATTATTTACAGAATTGTAAAGAAAACTGAATCATTATGAATACGATGTTGGAGTTTTATCGAAAAATACATATGAATAAGACTAACTAGAACTATGAATATACGAGTGTCTGTTAGCCTGCATGTTTGAATGCGTTTGGGTCCGCTTTTAATAAAGATTGCAATACAATCTCGATTATTTTTAGTGACAACACATATTAGGGAATTTTATAACCTCAATGTCTATATACCACATCTTGTTTCATTTGTTTGTTCTTCTGCGATTTCGTGTTTTTGTTACCTTGGCAATTGCCAAATTAGTATGTTAGCTGCAATTAAAAATATGTTAAACGGATATACATGTATGTTAATGTTTTTTAAGTTTGGCGTTAGGTTTCGGGGCGAAACCTAGTGTGAGAAAATTCGCAAATTTCTGGGTACTGCATTGTCCTCCATTACCACAACTGACCACATCGCTAAAACCATATTTTTCAGCTTTACTTACTGTTTGATTCATTCTCATTATATTCGACAATAAGCATAATGTCTTATCATATAGTCTTCACATGTTGCCATTGTCATTTGACGAATAATTGTGTCGTTCTATACTAACTTATGCGCAGGTGCTCGTTTACAGGGAGAGCAGTTACTGTCCCGAAGGCCAATCATTCTGACATCAAGAATGACAACAGCTGTATAAAATGACAAAACAAAACATTGACCCTTACTATTCACACCAAGATCTTAGGTCGGAATCGACGCTTTAACGATTGCAGCAACCATATTCATTTGTAATAAAAAAACATTTAAATAAGTCCATTCGCACTATATTTCTAAACTAATCAATGAAGATAAGAGAAACATTTAAACGTATCGAATTTGATTCTTCAACCTCATGATCAGGTATGGATTATCGAACACCAAAGGTTTTGAAGTTTAAAAGTAACTATTGGTTTTTAGTAGCATGCGGATTCTTCCAATTTTTAACGTAGCCTACGTGAGGTTAAACATATCAACGGGTACTTAAAATATTCCGTAATTGTCATTAAGACATTGAATCTATTGTTTAGAGGACATCAAGATAATACTGGTCAAACGTCCATGAGTAGAGGATACAAAGATTAACATCAACATCATCACCTGTTCATTAGGTAGGACAAATAAAACACCTTGGTATTTGATATGTCAGATAAGAGAGAGATTAGTTGCTAATTAACAAACTCATCTCTTGAATTTATCTACATGCTGTCTTATAATAGTACACAGTCGATTGCTTGCATATTGTTTAACGTCGCATAAATCAAACACAAAATACCAGTCCATGTCTAAATTACAATTCCAAAAACGAGGTAAAACAGGGATTTTTTAAACATACACGAAGTTCTATCAGGAAATGCGAGCAAGTTAACCGTAAGGGTTGGCACCTCCTGTCTAACTAACTTCAACCGCCACACATGAAATCAAATATGATAATGAAAGGTTCATAGAACTTTGGAACGTCAAATATATCCAGGATAATTTTAGATACAGACAGATCTAAAAGCTTTGGGCATTCCACAAGTGAAGTGAGGCCGAGTGCCTAGCAAGTTTTACCAGTTCCTTGCATAATCAAACTTTAGAATAAAATGTACATGTGCCAATGTTACGTCAATTATATTAAGGACAATTTTAGATATATCATACTTATCAACAGTATCGTGATAGTGTGATGCCGGCCATATAAAACTATTCAATTTTTTTTCTTTTTCTGTTCATGTGTTACTGGTTTGAATATCATGTACAAATCACTGTTGGCGCCTTGCTACGGTTGATTTTAGATCACTGTTTGTTTGCACAACTGCTCGCTTGTACTGATTTTAAAACAGTTATCCATTAATAGTTTCACCAGGCAATTCACATCAGTATCGTAAGATAAGATTTAATTTAATGGAAAAGGAAATTAGTTGAATTAATCAAAAGCAATCATTACAGTTTATGTTCAAATCGCAATCCCAAAGCAAAGTATAACTTTCAATGTCGCAAATTAGTTAAACAAATGATCTTCATCTAGATAGGTTGTGTCTGGTAGTCCTGTACAAGGATGGTAAACACCTCCTGTAAAGCTAGCTACACGGCCCGTTACGCGTGAAACCGAAATTAAAATTAATGGAACATGGAACTCAATAAAAGGGAAACCAAAAAAGTTGAAATATATGTAAAACCATGGTTACATGTTCTTCTTTACATATTAAGTTAATGGTTGTCAAGACTAGAAAACCATATCTGATTGTAGTGGAGGCGTCCTTTTTTCATATAACCCTTTTTAAAAATATTATTTAATAATTTAATAAATGGTAAACTTTTTGTTGAATGAATTGAATAATTGAAAAATGATATGTTTCTTTCATAAATGGGAAATGTGCAAACATTTATATATCTACATCAGAGTAAAGAGTTTTTCGTGGGCTTTTACGTAAAATACAATATAATTGAAGGTAGTCTATATGTCTTCGGCTAGACGAAACCTTAAATAGTGAAATATGACGACAACTGACAAACGAACGAAATCTATATATCAATTGTGTCAAAGCCACGCATTAGCTTGAAAGGAGAAGTTATTTATTTGAATTCAATTTGTATACATAATGGAGTTGTATTACATATCTATAAGATTTCTAGGATTTGGGTGGATCGCTTGCACTTGTTGTAGCTAACACAATACAAAGGTTTCATATTTTATTTTTTGGAATCGCCGTTATATAAACCAAGTGGACTGCAATGTCAATTTTACGGAATCTCTTTTACATAAGTACAATCTAAAGTTCCTGCTTATTTCAAAATTCATTCGTTACCTCTACTTTCCTACTCCTACAATAAAACCTATTGCATCCCAAATGTTTAACTATAAACAAACTTTGCAGTGTTTGAGCTGAAATAATTTTACTCCACCAACCTGCACCTACTCGTCTTCTCCCAGCTGGACATGTAATAACTTATGATCTCAACATAATCGAGAACACTAAAATTAAGATCTTTACTTTCAAAAGGTACTAAATATAGAGAAGCACAACCTTTTACTTGGGACAGAATTTCAGAATTGTCATGGATTCTGGTTCTGAGATCTTTAGTTAAAACGAGGATTGCCAAACTTAAAGGGTCTATGAGTACCAAAAAGGTCTTCAGCTCTCAGGGATCCAGATATTTACGCAATTCTAAGAAACATACACAACAAACATGATCAAATCACAATCTAAAACATAAAAGTAAAAACTTTGAAATCTTGACAAATTAAGTTATACACGTGAGCGTCTACCAAGACAGTGAGACCGGGTGTTACGGAAGGGTAGCCTTCGGCTGGCTAAATCCGCCATGAATTTTAAATTGAGAATGAAAAGCTTAAGGAGCTGGGATTACGGGATGTCAAGTGTATCCAGGATAATTTTGGATAATACCGAAACATCATACAATATTGTGATTTCTTTTATTTCTTTTACATTTGGTGTATGCTTTTTTCTATCCAAAACTGATATTATTGTCCCAAAAGTCAAGGCCCAAAACATGTTTACCTTTAAATTGAGTCTCCGAACTTTAAAAAGTCGCTTAAATGTATTTACTTACTGAAAACATTGTGATGGGGAAAATACAAGGTCCACATATCGATGTTTCCGTTTGGATCGTACAATATGTATAAAATATATCAACATTTAAATTCCCTAGTATTAATGGCTTCATTATAGCAAATATCAATTTTAAATTTTGAGCACTAAAATACATATTTTGAAGCGTTAATCAATGACCAGTCTGCGATAGTGACATTGTTAGAGTCTGTTAGGTATTGTTTTATATATAGTGTACCAGATAATGGACCAAGAACATTGTTTAAAATTTCTTTACTTACTCACGTACTTAAAGTCGCTGTGTCATTGTGAGTGAGAAAAATAGTTTTAAATAAATATGCAACAATATCATATAATTCTTATGAAATTTTTTATTTACGGCGTCGGGAAAACTCGGGAGTCGTGGTGACTGGACGTGGTTCGTCGGTTGTCTCGTGAGTGATGAATGCGCCCGGTAGATAATGAACCGAGAACATTGTTTAAAATTTCTTTACTTACTTGTGTAATTCAAGTGGTGAGAAAAATGGTTTTAAATAAATATCCAATATTGTGAAATGATTTCTATACTTATATCTGGTCTAAAAATGCAAACAGTAAAATACTTACGGACGCCGTCGGGAAAAATCGGAAGTCGACGAGAATGGCCGTGATTAGTCGGCTGTAGTCGTGTCTTATTAATGGCGTGAATAAGTATGTTTGTTTTTGATTATTACCCATTTTTAAAGGCTTGTAAAATTGGCATTTTTACTTCTTCTTTGATTATTTCATGTTCTATTCAAACGCGAGTGAAATGATCTTTTAAAAAATAAAGTTAGGTTATTTTTAATTATACTTCCTCACACTGCCTCCATCAGCAATACGGATATCTTAGCGGTGCCTAATTAATGTACATGACCTGACCGAGTTTTTTAAATTTCTAATCACGTCACATTAAATAAAATAATTACACTAATTTCCTGTACACGAGTAGCAAATTTGAAATGAAAGCCAATAATTTTATCACGATAATGATAAGAAGAACATACCATGGTATTATGAATTTGTGAAAATATAAAATTAGATTCGTTCGAATATGAAATAGTGAAATAGTGACTGTAAGGAAAATACATCTCTAAAAAGTATATTTTGTCAGTAAAGCAGTCATTTACAAATAATAATAATAATAATAACAATCACAAACTTATGTTGCCGTTGCATGTCACCACCTATATTTTAAAAAGACCGTGATTGTACGTAAATAAAACAACGTTTTTCATTGTGTCCAATATCTAAGTTTGGATATCTCAAGATTTAAATTTTAACCATATTTTTACAAATATATTTCACAACATTTTGTTATTGACGGAAGACAGAAACAAGGCTTTAATTTTTATTATTTCCGTATTTCATTTTTTATGCCAGAGATCGAAATTCTACACATTTTTCTGTCAATTGTAAATATAAATGCTTGTTAATCAGTTTTACTTTTTTATTTTGGATTCTGATTTGAACATGGAATTTGTTTGTTTTTGATTTAGATCTTCTAAAACGTTTTGTATTTTTACTATACATTACATGAACATCTGGACTTCCAGTGCTAAGTAATATTATGTAATCAGCTAAGACGTTAACCCAATACAGGTATTTGTTTCGATTTTACCCAATGCCACGATGATTGATACAGATACACTGTGGTGCAGATTTTACTATTCCTTGGCTTTGTATATCAGTTGTGTATTTATACACCTTAGGTTTCTACTCATGGATTTCAAAGAAGTTTTCAGATACAAGCTTGATTTTTGGATTGTAATTGGAACATTGGCTGATATGGATGTCTTTGATTTGAAATTCATCTCATTTACAGATATGTTTGCTTTTTTACAGAATATCAGTCATTCTAGTCACAGCAACTTGAACCCATATTGACAGATATCGAGGAGAACTAAAAACCCCGGCAACTGGTAAGTACATTGTCATCTTATTTTGTGTTCTCTTTGGGAAACAATCATTTAGAAAATTCATGTCGGTTATTGTTCGATCCTTTTTTGGACTAGAAGATAGAGGTATTCAATGTCGACCTAGAGACGAAGACCAGAAGATAGAGGTATTAAATGTCGACCTAGAGACGAAGACCAGAAGATAGAGGTATTCAATGTCGACCTAGAGACGAAGACCAGAAGATAGAGGTATTCAATGTCGACCTAGAGACGAAGACCAGAAGATAGAGGTATTCAATGTCGACCTAGAGACGAAGACCAGCTTCAGTGGTTTCTGAATATAGTAATTTCTATCAAGAACTTTCTCCTGACTCTATCGTTTTATTTTGTTAAATTTTCTTTACTGTCAGGATCGGGTAGAGTATGGCCTTTTCGATTTTTGAATAGAAGATGAATATATTTAATTCCAAATAGGAAAAAAAAGTCCAGCATCAATGATTTCAAATTGTATTCATTTAATTCCAGATTCTTTTGAATTTAGGCAAGTTGGTTTTCTCTTGCATCTATCGTATTATTTTGTTTAATTTGATTTATTGTCGGGATTTGTGATAGTTTTTATTCATGGCTAGAAGATAAATATATATTTATTGCCCAATAAGCAGACGAATACCAGCATCAGTGGTTTCAGATTCTTTTCATTTGAGGCAAGCATTTTCCTCTTGAACATATCGTTATATTCTTTTCAAATTTTAATTATTGGAAGGATTGGTAAAATGTGATATCAGAAGATAAAAATTTAATTCAATATTAACTGAAGTTATAAAAATTTCCAAGTATGTTAAAAACTAATTAAAACGTTCATTGTTATACTTCCTCGATACATCTCTGTATGAACATACATCAAAGCAGTTTAAAGGATCTGAATTTAATCGCTGAGGTTTATACATTGATCATGTTCTCTGAGATCATATCATACTAATTACATTTTCTTAATATGAAATCCTTAGGCATTTCTTCGGAAAAATTTTAAATTTAAAGGTCTTCGAACTTTAAAGACCTTCTTTCCTTGATTCTTCTATACAGGTTATTAGCAGTATTTTACATTGTTCGCTTAATCGTTCGCTTTTTAACTTAGCAGTATTTTTTACATTATTTATTTGCTTAATCGTTCGCTTTGTTAAGTTAATTAAAATTAAGCCAGTCCATATTGCCTCTTATATCATGTTTGTCGCAGTTCATCCTCGTGCAGTCTTGATGATAATATAAATATTGAAAGATAAAAAGATCATTAACATAACTAATAGATTAGTACCAAAAGTCTGGTTATGTAATCGAAAAATCATTCCTCTCCGAAATGCTCTCCGAATTGCTCATCTTATGCTCATCATTTCAATGCACCTGGTCCAGTCCGTCCTATTAATTCAGTTTATGTTCATTGTACCTAAGAGCCGTTTATATGCGGAAGCAAGGGTATGAACATGCATATACAGTTCTTAACTTGAAATCTTAAGCTAATTAGTGTGATGCACCTGGTGCAGTCTTTACTATTAAGTGGCTAAATGTTCATTGTATCCAAGGGTCGTTTATATACCGAAGCATGCACATGATGAATTTATAACATCTTGGATTCTTAAGCTCATTAATGTCACGCAACTGGTCTAGTCTTTATCGAGTTAATTAGTGTTCATGTTAGGTGCATTTATGATCCGTTTATACAGAGGCAAGGGCATATGGACATGGTGACAATTATTTCATCTTGAAATATTAAGCTCATTAATTTAACGCACCTGGCTAAATCTTTATTGCGTCAATTTATGTTCATGTTCAGTGTATCTATAGGCCGTTTATATGAAGTAGCAAAGATATGAACTTATTAACAATTATTTCATCTTGAAATATTAAGCTCATTTTTAACGTGCTAAGGCCAGTCATTGTTGAGTCAATTAATGTTCATGTTCGGTGTATCTATCTATGGGTCGTTTATTTGCAGAAGCAAGGATATGAACATGGGTATACATCTGTATCTGTATAACATAATAGCCACAGTCAACGTAACAAATACCATTTAACAATGGTAGTGTCATTTAAGGCCTCGCAAACGTCTTGTTTAATCATAAACTATGATATAAAAGTTTCTTATTGATAAGTTTGATGTCTCGGTGTCCAGGATTGCTTTGGATATAAATGACGTCCCATAATTCCATGTTCCTTTCACACAATTTTGATTACACACGTGGCGGGTGTCAGTTCCAAAATTTTTACTTTGCTTCTGGATTGTGATTCGGACACGATTAGTGTGTTTGTTTTTGATTTTTGATTAAAACATACATGATCTGAGTTATGATGGCTTCTGGATCAAATAAAAGCTAAAGTAATTTGCTAAAGGTTTGTTCAGTTCAGATAATTTGTTCAGTTTTTATGTTCAAATGCTGTTGAGTTAAAACAATATACTCACAATTTACTGAGGCCGTATACGTTCATGTTAAATTATTGGGATGTCAATACAAGCATATACTACTATAATGTAGTAAATTAGATATCATTATAGAGTTCTATGTTGCTGTTTTTTAATTTGTATTGTCTTATTTTCAGTTAAACTTTCGTATGTAGTTAGATATCGCTTTGATTTCATTATAAATGGTTTTATGGACTTTCTGTTAAAAGTCATTTAGAAAATTGACTCTCAGTTAGAAAATTATTTCTTCTATATATCAAAAACAAATATACTAATCCATGTCAAAGTGAAAACTTTGACACTGACAAATTAGTTTCAACACTTGAACATCTACCAGGTAAGTGAGACTATGTGCTCCGGAAGAGTAAGCACCTGTTTATTATCTTCCAAATCCTTACAAAGGTATCGGGATTGTACTACATCATATCATTTTGTCATAATATGTAGTTTTCAAACAGAGTTTGTTATAATAAATAGGCACAAAAATGATACCAGAATTCTGCAAAGACATTTTAGACACTCTTCTCTCGATGGTTTCAATTTGTGTGAACTATTGCTTAGTCAAATCAAACTTTGAACGACTCTGTTCTTCTGTATTGTGTTGTTATGTTTTTAATTTACGTCTGAAGTATTCTTTGGGAAAAGGTGAATTTTGCTGTGCTAATACGTCTGTATAATGCTGTTTATGAATAAATTGATTATAGTCATAACACCTTATTGCATTTCGTTGTGGGCGAGTCATTATATTTCTAGACGTGACAAATGTCTTATTTCAACTGATTGCTTTCGCAGACAGTTCTGCACTTACGGATAAAGAATAGAAGAAATGTGTAATAATGTTTCAATCATTCAGATTGAAGACTAAACAATCTACTGCAATGTCTTCTAATGTTAGATAAATATTTACCTTCTATTCCAGAATATTTACTCAAGTTTTGATAGTTTTCAGTCAATATTGGATAAATGGTATAATTATTTTATCCTGAATCTCTCATATATTAGGTTTTCTTGATCCAAATATTTCATTAAGCATGCCAAGCTGGTATTATGTATTATTGCATATACATACAGGTGTTGTTGGTTGTAAATTAAGGCTTAAGCATCGTGAATGTGCGTTTTTATGGATCAGAGGTTGTACAATAATAAAGGCCTCCAATTACTATTATAACCACAAAACTAGACATTTTTCGTAAAATGTAAGAAATTCTAAAGTCATTGTTCGAAATACAGTTGAATTTCTATATCTCGAACACGGATATCTCTAATTCACCATCAATCGAACTTTTATGTAACAAGTACGTAATTATTTGCTCTTATTGTTCCAAAATAACACTAGTTATCTCGAACTCGGATATCTTGAATTTTCAGATTAGAGGAGCTAATGTTTTTGTCCCCACGATGAAATTCAACCAAAATAGGGTTCGTTAACTCTGGAGATGGTGAACATAAGAGGGGAAATGAAAAATGAAGTAACTTCCGGTAGACAAAAGCCCCCCTCCCTTTCAGATAACAATGAAACAATACAGGTAAATAAAAACTGCCGGACAAGACAAGACAAAAGGCATACATATACAGAGATCACTGGTTTTAGAATGGTATAATTTGAATGGACAACGGTGTGATTAAAGTATATCTTTAGCGTTCATTCCGACCTACGTATTTTACAACTGCAAAATACAAACATCTGCCTTGTAAAAGAACTGATTATAACAGAGCCAATAACTCTTGCATATATATTATAACAATTAAGAAATATTATAACTCTTATTAAAACAATATACCATAGAAATATGTGTATGAGATAGAGAGAACAATCTAATTACAGTTGTGCTATTTTAGTTCAATCAATAGGGGATGAGGTTTATTTAGCAGTGGGAGTAAATAATTGTAATATAAAAAATAGGAAGGTTCTTCATTCCGCCCTTTCAAGTAATCTGGTCTATCTGGTCTATACCACCATTCTATTAAGATAATAAAATAAAACAATAGGGTGTTAGATCAAATGTTGTGATTAGAGTTGATGAGAGGATTATTCGCGACAGACGACTGCGGTGATTGTGATTTCTTCCGGATTTTTTCCAGTTCAAGAATAGTTATTGCTCGTTTAATGAAGATAAGTGGGATGGTTACGGTCTTCTTAAAGTACGTAGAACACCCTGGATGCCATTGTTTTATAATCAGTGTGTTCTTATAGCACTTCCGTATAGATACCAACATCTTATGAAAAACACTTGCAAGTAATCTTAATTCTTAAACCTTATTACTTAAACCGTATAGAAAAACTACCTACCCTACTCATGTAGAAAAATAATAAAAAAAATACGTAATGAACAGCAATGACTTTTAAGATTATCTTGTTTTGTTCAAGTCTTTGTTACTTACAATAGCCTTTTCATACTCAATTTTAATAAATCGCGCGGCGAGTGTAGCTACCCAAACAAAAGGTGCTTACCCTATCGGAGCACGAGGCCAAACTTCAGTGGCGAAAGTTCACGTTTTAACTTAATTTTCCAGTTTCAAAGAATTTACTTTGTTTCTGTACTGAGATACGGACATGGATTAGTATGATTGTTTTTGTCATATGTATAGCTGTATCAAATAACGATAGGCATCAAAGTTACTTTAAAGTATAGATGTCTGCCTGTGAAGTCTCTTGTTTCAACCTACAGTAAGACTTTTTGAGGAAATTAAATATGATTCTCGCCTCTTGAAAGCTTTTATTTTGTTACAAGTTGACATGCATGTTGTAACGTGATAATGTGCTCCCAGGATATTGTAAAAAGTTAATTTTCTATATATTGTGAAAGTTAATATCTTGCAAGACACAATCAAAAGTGACATAATTTGGTTTGAGTATTCAGTGTTCTGAAATTGTTATATCAAGCAAAGATTTATCTTATCTACATGATTCTTATTCAGAGAACTTTCACCTTGTTACATTTAGGAAAAAAAACAAAAACAGACCAATCTATGTCCAAATCACAATCTCAAAGCGAAGTAAAAACTTGGATGCTGGCGAATTAGGTTAAACACGTGAACTGTGGTAGATATTACATTGACCTTATTTATTTTGATGATTGAAAACTTATGCATCTCTGAAGCACTAAAATAATCAAAAGTTATTTTTATTATATCAAATAAAAAAACTTATAACATTAACAACACTCAAAAGACCATGGCGTTTGTCTCGTCTCTGTAAATAATAAAAGGTTTGTAATTAAAATATGTTTCACTTTTCAATACCAGAGATAATAGTCAAAGTACATTGTCATTTGTAAGGAGTCTACATTCTTGTTGTAAATTAACGTATCAAGACTTTAAACACATGCAATTAAAGATTTTTGGCACATTAATAGGGCTGTAATGCGGAGAAAAGGAGTAAAAATGGCGATAACAACCAAGTCAAAAGTTTGTCAGTTTTATCAAGGTGGTTCAGTTCTAACATCGAAAATAAATAGGGTGTTTGAGTAAACATAAAAAACCTCGAAGGTCTACCAACTTAAAGATACTAGAATATGCCAGACTCTAGGCGGTGGTAGACATTTTAAAACAATTTATCATCGGGGCATCTCTTTTTACAAATGAGTTCACACGTAGCTGGTTATGTTGTTTTTGATTTCGTTTGGTCTGATTGTAAAATTTTGATATTTTGTATTAGATTGTAAAAAATGTATTGAAAAAAAACTAACTTGTAGCTTTTTGAAATATTCAAATCATTTCTTTGATGTGCAGTACTCCAAGAGTTGTTGTAGAAAATCTAAATTGAATTCCTTTCATGTAAATTTTTTTATTTCCGATTGTAAGTGTTAAAATGTAAGAAATACCCTAATTGGATAACGAATTGTTTGAAATCATTGGTTTGTGTAATTTATTGTTGATAGCTGATGATTACTTGACATCGTTACAACATGAATTATTGATAAGATTCCGTAATAAATTCTTAAATGCAACCGAAGCAATTTAAATTCGAAATGAGATTGAGTAATTGTGTGTAGAAAAGTTCTTATGGTATATCTAGATTTTCAATTGACTGAAAAGGCCAATAAACTTGAATACGATATACATAAAAGTTCAGCTATATTATCAATCTAATACAGTCGTTTAACCTTAGTTATTTTTTGAAAAGAGAAATGCAAAAATGGTTTTCTAAAGAATTAATTTTAATCTGTCAAAATATTTAGGGTTTCATTCACTTATGCAAATAGCACATTGATTTCTTAGTAAGTTACACAGAATGGTAATTTATTATATAACGAACTGTCAGTTCCTTACTCTTAAACTAGAAGAACATTTGTAACAAGGCAAGAACACGAAAGATAATGTGACGTAGCCGCGAGTTTAATAGTAGAACGTTAAATCGAATTGCAAACATCCCTCAGCTTTAACGGAGTGCGATTCGACAATTGTAAAAAGTTGACAATCTTTTTACACGTGAATGTATACAACAAGAGTACTTCTACCACACCGCTGGGTGTGCCCTATGTGTCATAAAATCTAATGACTCTTTACACTTGGAACTTGTTTTATTATTGATGCTATGAATTAGCTTTATAGTACTAGAGTTTATACACATCAATTCAATGTAAATGATAATAGATACTACTCCATGTCCAAATCACAATCCAGAAGCAAAGTAAAAACTTTGAAACTGAATAGTTAGGTTAAACACGTGAACTTCCACCAGTGAAGTAAGGCCGGGTGCTCCGGAAGAGTAAACACCTTCTGTTAAACTCACTACACCCGCTACTTGTGTAATAAAACATGAGTAAAAAGAAAATGGAACTATGGGACGTCAATCCTGGACACAGCGACGTCAATAATTTAGTACTGTGAAACTGTAGGCCAAAATCCTACGACCTCCGGTTTGAATTAAGGAGCATCTAGCTCACCTCTGTTACAATGTCAGTATACTTAGGTAATCGTGTTCCCGAGTTTTATATATAACATCTCAAACTCTGATCATCATAACTCAGATATTAGTACATATGTTTTTATTCTATTTAGTCTTTCATTGCAAAGCGTACTAACTATCATTTCAAATCACTCAACCTTTACACTTTTTGTTTCAAATAAGAATAATTACACGAACTATTTCTATAAATAAATAAATTTTATTGGTTATCTATCGTAGGCTAAGGCTTTGATTAGAAACATAGTAAACTGTTTGCAATGGTAAATTGGGTGCTAAATTGAATTGTGTTTTAAATCCAGGTTAAGAATATTGCGATAAAATTGAGATGTCACCAGCTATAGGTTGAGTTGCAGAAATGTTTACCTTCGCAAGGGCAATGTTCAGGTTTCTTTATCGTACCACGCCTTCCGTGACACACGAATCGTCGGTTGTGTATGTCTCTTCTATAGTACCCGTGACACTCATTTCTAAAGGAAGTCCGAAGGAACAGTAACTACCTATTTTCAAGCCTTGTTCGAGCCCGGTTAGTGTTCGAACCCACCATCTTCAATAAAATAAGCGAGCACTCAACTTACTGAGCTACCGTATTGGTATACCATTTGAAATGAGCAGTCATTCTGTTGTAACATTTCTTGTCGTAACCATAAATGATAAAATTTAAAGATATTTATTTCGCCTTAAATGTAATTTTTTTTACAATTATCAACTTGTCAGTGGTATTTCATTACGAAATAAATTGTTAGTATTTTTATATCCCATTTAGATCCTGACTTCTGTGTTTGATAAGGATGTTTAATTTAGCGAAAAGCAACATACCCTAATTTGTAAAAGTTCTCTCATGGGTAATCATCATTAGTCATTAATGTACTTTTGTAAGATGGCAAAAGCAAGATATCTTGTCATTATAACAAAACAATTCATTATTCCCAAATTCTGTAGTTAGATGGTTCATGAGTCTTTTCGAGTTCGGAGCGAAAATAATATACAAAAGAATTTGGATTCATTTTCAAAAAGTACATTTCAATTTTGAAATATATCTAGAAAAATTGAATTGAAAAAGATTGAATATTTATGGTCTGCATTGAGCAGACATGATTTATAACGTGTAGAAGTTTTATAAAGAGACAAATTCAATTTCGTTTCTCCTAGCAGTTCGATAATGTTATCATTAAAGGAGAATCCTCGACCCATCAATTATATACAAGGCTTTTCAATCATACATGCAAATCTTTGTAATGTAGTCTTAAATTCGCGAAACCTTGTTAAAATTAATGTGTAACATATGAGCATAGTTAATATATTTTAAAATGACTTTACTGATTGCTATAATATATAGAAAATGTCAGTGACACCTCGAGCCAGACTAGTGCCCATTTAGCTGTTGTATGAATGGATAATGAACAACAAAACAGGTTGTTAAACTATTTGATAAACTATTTGATAAACTAGAACTATAGTTAATTACGTATATCAAATAGCTTACTAACTTTGATTGGGGATTTTCATAAACCGTTTAACAATCGTTTAGATTCGTTCATACACCTAAATGCAACTTCAAAGAAGGTAATCTAACAGCAATAATGTGAAGTTCCATAATGAGTTCGTTAAATGGAATATGGAGAAGGAAGGAATTAAGTGTAAAATATAGCATGTTTTTGGTTTCGCAATTTCAGTCTGAGTACTGCTGTGAGGAATTGTATTCCGAATAGTATTTGGAAACAGCCGTTTATTGTTGTGAAAATAAAATTGATATCATATGTAATATCTTGCCTTTTGTATGGGTTCAGTATCTTTTAATTTATTTCTATTTTCTGTTTGTGTTAAGTTTACAAGGTTGTTTGAATAAGTAAAGTATATATATATATATATATTTAGGGGCTTATCCTTCAGGAACAACCGACGTTCCCTTACTTTTCTGATTAATTAAATAGTTTTAAAATTATTATTATTTTTATTTTTGCTTTTGTGAATATGATGTGAACATGAATTCGAATGTCTGTGTTTAATTTGGTTAAATATGAATATGAAATACACTTTGAATTTTACATCTAAAAACTAAAATCTCTTATTAATAGGGATCCGTAATTTAACGAACTATATGAATTCATATATTACATATATTACCAGTTTTAATTCAACAGCACCAGACGACGGTTTCGGAATACAATTCCTCATCAGTAGTGCTTGGACCAAAATTGTAAACCCAGATTTTCCAAGATGTTGAAAATATACCCAAAGAACAAAAATATATTTTACCAAATTAAGCTTAGGAAATATTTTACATGAGGGGGTATAACTTAGTTTTTGGGGTTTAACACATATGGCACATTTAGTTATCTTTGTTAGTATTTGTTTGTTGTGGAAAAAATGCAGATCCAACATAAAGTCAATGTCAAAGGCAACATGTATAGTACAATCATAAATATAATAAAATGAGCTGTTCTACGCAAGTGAAGTAATTTAAAAAACTTTTAATTGAAAATGATAAACGAAAAGCATGTGTTCATGATCGAAAAAACTTACCAGCGCATGCCCAAAATACAATTCCAAAGTAAATACAGACAATTAAAAATAAGTAATTACCGTTTGAACCTCCCTGTTTGTGACTGTAAAATATTGTTTATTTCCATGGAAAATTAAACAAATAATTGAACAAAGATTGATATTTTTCGCTTATTTGTATCTAGTCGTAACAGGAAATCTGTATGCGCATCCGCGATTAGCCTAGAATATATCGGCACAGGTTAAAACGTTGGCGCTAAATTAACATATTGAAAAACCAGGCAAATGGCATATACTGTTGTGCATATGACGTAAAACATCGCCATTATCGCCAAATAAAATCCCCGTCGCAAAAACCTTTTCCTTTCAATAGAATTACTTTATGACAACCTATATGCGCATACAAATTTTCATTTATGACTAGGCACAATATTAATCTTTATTTAAAACAGTTTGATTTTCTATGGAAATGACTATTTCACTGTCACAAACAGAGTGGTTCCAACAGTAAATCTTTAAATACAAAATCGGATGTCTGTTTGAAACAGAAATTTTCCAAAATTGGAAAGACCCAATTTATTCCTACAAAGGAAAACAATGTATGTTGTCAAATAAACAAAACTAAACCTGTCAAATTATTACGGAGTTTCTATGGTTTATGAAAATGTCACTGATTGATATAGAGTTCACAGATTATGCGTTCGATGATATTGTTTGTTATTTGTATTATGAAATCACCAAATTCAATTTAATTCTGATTAAAGCATGTATACTTTCAAACAGTTACTTCCATAATTTCACTATGAATCAAAACAAGCCAACCAATCCATTTTTAAACCAAATCAAAAAGCAAAGTAAAAACTATGAAGATGTCAAATTAGATTAATCATTTGACCTTTCGCCAGGGAAACGAGTTCTCCTGTTTGACTAGCTACAGGCGTCACGTGTGTGATCAAATTTGAGAATAGAAGGAACATGGAACTTTAGACTTTATATATATCCATGGTAATTTTGGATATAGAGACATTATACTTATCAATAATATGGTTTTGATAACTTTAAAATCTTTTTAGAGCCTTGATAAGACTAGGCTTGCAATAGCTTTGTGTCGACAATTTATTTGTAAGCAGTTTGCTTCGTTATAATATTCCTGTCAATTTTTGTCTTAAAAGCGAAAACAAATAAAGGGATTGTAGATCGCACGTATTTACAATTAGCAACATAAGAGCGTATCTAATTTAACAAGTAATTTCTGATAAAATAATGTACATTGATTTTAATGAAATAAAAATGTGACTGGGATTACAACCAAGACACACTGGATACAAATAATCACATCGTCGATGATATCATAAACTCGATAGGCAAAACTTTTTCTTTGTCAGAGATATACTACGACCTAAATTTCTTTCTAGTTAAACTATAAAAAACTCAAAAACTAAAGAATAATCCAACATGCAAGGTTTTCTTTGGCTAAAATTAATAAACTATATTTTGGTTTTTACTTTGTACAAAAATGACCTGTTAAGAATCCCAATGTAACCGAAGATGGGTTGGTCTATAGAATTTTTGTAACTTTCTACCAACTTCATTCTTCAGGCAGTTGGCTTTCGTTCATATAATATTTTAAAAATTGAATACAAAATATTATGCAAGAAATTAAAATCAATTGTTTAATCTTCAGCAATAATAATGTTTTAGAATCGATAATATGTATATATATGGCATGCTGCTTCTTGTTAATCGTCTTTGTTATCTTCAGGTAAACAGCCGTCTTAATTTCACTATATTGTTTTTTGTCCTTGTTCGTACTACTCTAGATGCATTAACACAACATGTTACTAAGATACATATCATAATAATAGTAGCTTATTAAAAAAATGCTTTCACAATAAACGTTTTCCTGATTAGTTTTCAAATTTGAAAACGAAAGAAGGAAGAAATTTTAATCGAAGCAACACATTTGGTAATAACTAATGTGAAAATAAGAGTAAATCCAAGTAGTTATTGACGTGTGTTGATAGCTAAACAGGAGGTGCTTCCCCTTCCGGAGTACCCGGCCTCCCTTCCCTGGTAGAAGTTCACGTGTCTAATCGGATTTGTCAGTCCCAAAGTTTTTACTTAGCTTCTGGATTGTGAATCGGATATGAATAAGTATGTTTTTTGTTGTTGTCACAATTTTATCCTTACAAAGACGTTTGACAATAAATGGAGGAATATTTATAAACCCCTAAGTAAACGCAGCGGTCCTTGATTTTAACCACAAGAGAAAAAGCAAAACAAACACTTTAAAAGTGGCAAATTGTACTTCCAACAATCAGGTTAGACCGGCTGCTCAGGAAGGAAAGGCACACCCTGTCATGCTAGCTTTACCCGTCATGTGTGAAACAAAATTAAAAATTGAAATAAACACGAAACTACGGAAAATCATTATATTATTATTCAATTCTTCGTTTCAAGCATTTGAATTAGTCATATTTTTGTTACATTTGCAAGAATGGATTGGCTCCTAGTGACGTCATCTTACTAATGATGACGTACAAAGGCATTTGATTTTCTACGACATAGCGATGCAATTCTTTACTTGTTACGGTAATATTGTTATTTAAATTGTTGATTTGTTGTTAAAAAAATCTATAAATTAAATTATAAAAAATTAAGTGCATTATTTTTTGTTTCGGAAGTATGAACGAATTGTTCAGTGTGCAAAATGTCCATTCTGTCATACTTCCATAACAAAAAGAAAAAATAACTTCCTTCCTGTAAAAATAATAAAATAATAGTAATAATAATAATAATAATAAAGACAAAATAATCCATAACTAAAGTACAATCGATCATTTGCCATTGTTTACACATTTAAATTTCGGCGTTTCAAATATTTTTGACGGTTAATGGAGGTATAATGATGACTTAAATGCCATCAGAGGGCATAATAACGGGTTTTACTGTAGATTTTGTTCTAAGAGTTTATTGTATTAAAATAAAACATAGCTATATCAAACTAATTCTGCTTCTAAGGACACATACAATTCAATTTATCTTGGAATAGACAGCTATCATCCGTCGATTAGCAGATTGTTCCTTATAAACCAGTTTGATTGACTGCTTCTTATCGATTGGTATAGCTTCTATAGCCTGCCTCATATTCATTTTAACATTCTCTTATTTTTAGTTTTGTGGTGGGAAGTTTGAGTTCCAAACAAAGCATGGTCAATGTTTAATATCACTTTGATTACACTTCTGGAAAATTAGTCCAAAATCGACTGAAAAGGTAAGAGTTTATTTTTTGCCTATTTTTCTACCTATTTGTTTTGGTAAATAAATATAGTTTTACAAAAATAAAATTTTATGGATCCGTTTGAGGACAGGGTCAACTAAAATGTTATTGGTCTTTTTAATATTAATGCAATATTTGTTTTATGTTATTTGTACAAATGTTTGTTACCCAAATTAATGTTTGTGTGAAATTTCAATATAGATACATAAATGTTAGGGTTGTTTTGTATTGATCATTCATTTTCAAGTTAAAAAAAAGTTATCAAGCATAATCAAAATTATTTCAAAACTATATATGTATAATGGTAGCATACACTTAAAAGAAAATATTTAAAACAACATATAAATACTGGTAACATATATACATATTGTTAAGAAAAATTTTTCAGTACCACACATTTCTTATGATTTTATTAAAAGAAACAAATAATACAAACAAACATACTAATCCATGTCCGAATCACAATCCAGAAGCAAAGTATAAAACTTTGAACTGCCAAGTTAGGTGTGACACGTGAATGTCACCAAGGAAGTGAGGCCGGGTACACAGACAGGGTAAGCACCTCCTGTTTAGCTAGCTACACCCGTCACGCGTGTAATCAAAACTGTGTGAAAGGAACATGGAACTATGGGATGTCAAATGTATCCAGTGCAATTATGGCCACAGAGACATTAAACTTATTAACAACACTGTGATGACGGCTATAAAACTTAAGATGTGAATAAGTGAAATGTATTGGGCTTTCGAAAAGTTGATACCATCTTAATTAAGATGAAATAATCGACCAAACTCAGAAAATTTATAATCAATATTTACAATGCGTGTTTTTATTTTTATTCTGTTCTTTGTTATATGTTTGACGCTTGGTGGGCGTAGCCCTGGTTTTATGGTCACATATTTAATTTTTAAATTAACCAGTTTTTAAAGTTTTTGCTTTTTGGATAATGATTTGAAAGGGTGGTATTATTCTGTTTGATTTACCAATGGGTGTAAAACGTTGGACGTATTTGGCCTTACAAAAATTAATACGATCTTTAAATAATATTTATTACTCTTTCAAATTCAGAATATTAATAATCATTATTTTATCATTTAATTCTGAAAGTTTGTTGTTTTTTTAAGATTGGAATAATGTAATTATTATAAGTAATAAGGAGGTATTTCAGCTTAATAGTACTTGATTCTATGTTGAACTATAAAGATTAAAATATGCACATATATGGTGTAATAAGAGGAAAAGATGGATTTCACAACTGTGTAAAATATATACATTTGCAAATGCATTTGCATTGGTGCTTTTTGTGCAATGTACTTGGTTATGTTGGCCTTCTCCAAGTCCTTTTGTCGGGAACTTATTTCTTTTATATTAAAGATTAACAAGATTTTTAGCAATGATAATTTATGGTTGTTGTGATGTATTCGTGGTTGTGTTGACTTTAGCTGTAAATGTATTTCGTCTTTTCTTAATCAGCAATGCTACTGAAAATGGTTTCAAAAACGTGTGAAAGCAATTATGTTTTAAATAGAATAAAGGAGGTTCTAACTAAAATAGTCTTTTTCAATTGTAAAGGGTGTCTGCAGATCTTACTAACAATGACTTTGCAAATGAGCTGGGTGATTTATTCGTGAGTAGTCTGAAACAATAGATTTATTATTATGCATTAACCATTAATAAATTTTCGTTTGCCATGAAACCCTGGGTTTCATAGATGTTTTCATAGAAATTTGGTACAACATGACCAATAATGATTTACAAGAGGTGGCAGACAATACCTCGATGGACTTAGGTAAATTAATTGTCAGTTGACTATTACATTTTAGAAAATAATTCTTCGACATTATCAATCTCAAAAGCACGCACCTCATAACATATATTTATATGTGAAGAGAAATATAGATTTAGGGAGTAAATTATAATGTGATCGTTAAATTATCGGTACAGTAAAAGGAACATTACAAAATTCAAATTTTTATTAGAGGGACGGACATAATCTGACTAGACTTATAACGACATTTTTATTTCCTAGTGGACATCAAGGTGTTTATATAATATGTCGGTTTTCAAATTACTTTGGTATTGTAATATGAACATGGTCCAGTATGTTTGTGTTTGTGTGATGAAAGAAACTGGACTTGTTTAACACTAATTGATACAATTTTGCCATTGCTTCTATTGCGTGTTAATCATAATAAGTCCTTTGGATATTTTTCAACGTCTTGAAACAAATTTAGTTTTACAATTTGACCCAAGCACTACTAATGATGAATTGTATTCCAAAACGGTCCTCTAGTACTGTAACATTAACACTGATATAATGTGTAATTAGTAAAAAAAATAAACTCTTGGTATTATCAAGGTCCTCACACATTTTTATCACTGTCATCACAATATTATTGATAATTATGATATATCTATCCAAGATTGCCCTAGATATATGTTACGTCCAATAGATCCAGCTCAATTTTTATTACACATGTACACTTGGCAGGTGTAGCTACATAAACAGGAGGATAACCCTTCAGCAGCACTCAGCCTCACTTCCCTGGTGGAAGTTCAAATGTTTAACTTAATTTTTAAAGTTTTAAAGATCTTTACTTTGTGATTGTGATTTGGTATGAATTTTTGTTTTTTATTTTATATCGGATGTTTGTGTAAAAATAGTTCAATGCTTTGTTGTGCAATTGAAATAAACATCCAAGTTTTTGTTTTAAAGTACATTTTGTAGGTATCACACGGTGCGTTAAAATAAATTGCACCAATTAAATAATATTAAAATTGGAACTTGTAGTTTTTTCTGTATTTAAATAGATTGGAATATGACCGTTTGGTATAGTCGTTATTCTGCAAACAGTTTTATAATGAGTTAATATGATGTTAATGCAAAGAGAGAAAAAAAGTCTACAAAACTGATTTTTTCCGTGTACATTAATATCTGAGCGTGCTTATAAAATTTGACGCTATGCAGAAATCGATCCATTGAATATAAAAAATAGGAAAACATTGTTTTGTTTAGATATTAACACAAGGATATTTTTCATGTAAATCGGCTTGTTTTGTTCATATTCAGCTTTACAAATTGTCGCTGCACTTACCATTGTTGGCGTCTTTTAACTATTTTTATAATACAATTCTATAAAGTTCTATATTCATTAGGAGTTTTTAAATAAACATAAAATTGATGGTCGTTATTTTTAGGACATATGTTGCTAACGATACGTTGCCATACATGAAATTAAATTTTATACCAGTGTTAATTTTACAGCACCAGATGGCCGTTTCGGAATATAGTTCCTCATCAGTAGTGCTTTGACCAAAATTGTTAAACCAAACTTTCTTCAAGGAGTTGAAAAAAATATTCAAAATACTAAATTAAAATTAACTAAATTTAGTGAAGGAAATACTTTACACGAGGGAATATACCTTAGTTTTTGAAATATAGATTTTATAGTATTAGTGGATTTTTTGAAAAATCATGAACATTGTTTTATTCCAACTGTCATAATTATGTAATTACAAACTAAAAACAATTAGTTTTGTAGTGAAGACAATTAGTTTTACTTTTGAAATGACGTTTTACATACAGGTTATCACAAACTTATTATATAAAATAGATAAAGTATTGGAGTCTTCCATTCTACTAACCATTTATGGAATTTTGTTGATTTGATATCATAGCTTTTGAGTTCTTAAAATGTTTATGGTCGTCATCACAGTATTTGTAAAATAAGTCTTTGTATCCAAAATTACCCTGGATATATTCATCGGTCTATAATTTCATGTTCTTTTTACTTCTCAATTTTGATTTCACATGTTACGGATGTTGCTAGCTTGACAGGTGGTGCTTACCCTTCGGTCGGAGAACCCGGGTTCAATTACCATCACCTGGTGGAATTTTGCTAATTTTCAAAGTTTTTGCTTCCCATTGCTTTTGTGATAAGATTTGTTCATAAGTCGGTATGTTTATGTTTGGTTTAATATCCAAGCTTTTGAGTCGTTTCTATACGACATATGGAGGAAACTTGTCCTCTGATAATAAGAAATCTTAGAAATATTTTACGATCGACTTGACCTGTAATGAATCATTTGTTATATGGCTACTGTAATGATTTTACGAGTCAGTCTTGATTAAATAGAGAACTATAAACGCTTTTATCTAATCCTGCACGGATTCTGAACAGATCAAATGTGTTCGAATTGATAAACGTCTTTTTATCATTATAAAGAGCATTCCAGTCTGCATATTGGACAGCAGGTTACATGTAGACGTTAAACTCCTGACAATCATCCATAAAAGAATGGGTTTTCTATAAATTCGCGAAGACCAGATATCATTTCCAATTGTAGTCTTTTTTGTTGAAATTCACAAAGAGAATTTTTATGTTTTCTCGTATCTATTAAATGCAATTATATATACTATAATATATCAAGGTTTTGTAATACAATCCATATCAAATCGCTGTGTAGGATAAAAGATAATCTCTGATGGAACTCTTTTTATGAGGAAGCTATTCTCTTGTAGTCACGATATGTTTACTTGGCATGCAAACACTCCTCAGAGTACAGAAATAAATGTTGATGTTTAAAATACTAAACTATACAGAATAATGGAGAACTATATGATAATGTTTCTCTATGATGATTGTGTTATCAGGTGGATGAAATCGTATCCACTAGGTTCAAATGCCATTAGTTACAGATAAAGTTTGTCATTTCGATTGCCGAAGGTGGGTGTTTTACTCCTAGTAATCCGGACCTTTCATAAAATGATCGCATTGATTTAAATGAAACAGTATTGAAATACAATCACTATACTCTACTTCTACGCCGTTGATCAGTTAGGCTTGTTTAGAAACTTGGGTTGGAACAATTTTGAAGCAATTTGCAATTGAAAAAACAAGAAATTGTGAACTTGTTTATAACCAAACCAACCAGAGACCTAACGACAAACGTTTCATGATAAAAAAGACAGTGGAGGAAAACCACATTTGAACAACTTAGAATGATTTCTATTTTTAATCTTCTCTTTATTTACACGAAAATGTAAATAGTTAAAAAGTACCTCTAACTATCATGCGACTCAACGGGGACCAAATCTACACCTTTGCAACATCTTGGTTTTAACGACCTCAGTTTGGTCTTTCATGTTTCTGACCTGTTTCAAATAATAACTATGTATTTTTATAGAATTCTCTGATAGACCTTATTGTGACACGAAAGCGGAAGAATACCAAAGTGCGAGTGAACGACGGAAATGTTAAAATTAAAATTGAGATAAACATTGAATTCATGATAATAACACCGTTAAATTAAGAAGCACGACTAGAATGCCTAAGTGGACAACTAAAATGACAGATCTTTTCGTTCTATAGCTAATTTATATGATGAACGAAACTGGACATAACCACAGTGTTAAATACCAATTACAAATGCCAATGAGCGTCGTCTAGTTCAATCACATCAAAACGTATTTTGAAATAGGTTTAAATTCTAGTGATTGTCTTCGTACAGATGAAGAAACGATTGAATCAAGTTCCCCAATTTTAAAGGCTAACTATATTACAAATTCATATTTTTTAATAACTGTTCAACATCTTGTCACAATTTCGCGACGGCGCAAACTATTATTTCATAAATTGCAATATCACCATATTCTTGCATGAAAATGAATCGATTTAAACAACAAAAAAATTGAAGCAAGGGGGCTCATCTGAAAGACTTGTTAGAGATCTGGTATGCATAACTCTAATTAGGACGATAATCATATAAGAAAATGTCTAAATTCCAGATATGTTCGACCTCATAGCCCATGGTTGCAAAGAAAGTAACAGTACAACTAGGACATGACTGCCAAATATTGATATTCGCAATGATATTTGTTAGTAAATCCATATAATTCTTTATAACCAGAGTTTACTGTGAGAAAATCAAACACTCGTGATCTGTGCGACGTTTAGCTGGCTTTTATACATGTTTAAATAAAACCATTTTATAATCCTCTCAAGAACCAAATATAACTTGTAGCATTCATAAAACTATTATATATAACTAATATCAAAGGTTTATTGTCGGTCAAGATAATCATGAAACATTTCTGAGATTTCATATGGCTATATATCAGGTTTCTTCCATATGGCGATTCAGAATCTGAAGAAAGAAATGAAAATCAAGATTTTTAAAGCATCATTTATAAATATGGTGAACAACTGATCATAAGCTCCATGTAAATATATACCAGCGTGTCAAAGACTTAAAGACGAATACTTGTATATATACAAAAACCATCATTATCATGCAGATGTTGCTAATTTACAAAGGACAGTTTATGTTTATAGATATTAAAAATTGTGTTGTCCAAACATTAAGACGCAATACGAGTATAAATGTGAATTTCATTACGTTATGATTGGCCGAGGATGGATGCATTTACAAGGGTTGTTTGATATGTATTGTATATTGTACGATGTTTCAAAAGCAATCGACTCAAATAGTAAAACTACATTATATATCTTCAACGTATTCTTCGTTGTTTGAAATCTCTGAATCATCCAGTTATGAAATACTTGACGCACTCTGATTTAGGCGGACCTCTGAGGCAATGATTGTCAAATTGTCTTTGATTGAATTTGGGAAATATTTTAAGTAATTACTTTTGGTCATCTGTCAATACATGCGGGGTCAATCTGACAAGAATTATTATAGTGACCTGATACACTACACATTACATATCGAACAACCCTCGTATTTCGATGCATAGGATATCTTGGCTACTATTTTATCATGCAATCCCCAACAAATTGTTACGTTATATTTACATTGGCCGGGAAAGAATGGATTTCTTTCTTTCTTGACTGTTATTCAATGACAATCGTATAGTCCTCCAATATCCTTATCAGTGCCAAATATTTCACATGAAGTTATTTAATTTTTATAAGTTTAATTGGCTGTTGTTTTTGACCATTTTGTCTTAAACTTAAAGTGCAAATAGTTTTGATAACATAGTAAAGGTGGTCCCTACAATGACATTTCCTTGTGTATATCGCCTTGTTTAGTGGTTTCTATCTTTAACTTATGTCGTGTTCTCGGTTGTATTGCCTGTTTCCACGTACGAGTTTGAAATATTTTAAAATAAAGAAGCACTACGTGGCAAACATGGTTTAGTTAGTCCAACAGACACATAGAAGGCTGCAAAGCAAAATAAATAAGTAACAGATATGAATTGAGTAACCTGGTCTTTTAACATTTGACACTTAAATGAATCTGGAGATGAAATGCTTGTTGTTTATTTTATTTGCTTTCATGATAAAATATGTCTGTAAATAATAAAAATATTAACAATAAATACATATTTATACAAGTTTTAGTTTTACACCACCAGACATCCGTTTCGGAATACAATTTATCATCAGTAGTGCATGGGACGGTAAAAGGGAACCAAACTTTTTCCAAGACGTTAAAATAATATCCAAAGACCAAATATATTTTCCTAATTTAGCTAAGGAATTACTTTGTATGAGGGAGTATCTTAGTTGTTGAAGAGTTCAGATTTTCAAATTTAGACAATAGTATATTTCTAACAAAACAAAATTATTGCCTACAGAATTTGTGAAAGCAGCTATTATCGATACGTATGATGTTTTTACATCGAATTTTGTCGTGGGTATAGTTTATGTCACATAGTTCCATGTTTCTGTCAGTCCAAATTACACATGTGTCGGTCGTATCTATTTGGACAGGATATACTAACCCTTCCGGATCACACCAAGCCTCACTTCCGTGGTGGAAGTTCATATGTTTTACTCTAATTAGCTAGTTTTCAAAGCTTTTACTTTGCTCTGTGGTTGTGATTTCAACATGGACTTGTATATTTGTGTTTCATTGAAATTTAATAAGTTATTATTTTTGCGCAATCTTGTTTACATACAATGATGATTATCCATTTCGTGCCACTCATATTCCCTGGCCCCAGTTTTACAATTATTTCTTAACTAGGATTTTTTAAAAGTTTCGACAAAACTTACAAAAATGAATGTAACAAGCTTAGAATGATCTTAAATGTGACATCTCAAACTCATAAGTATCTTAAAAAACTAAGATTTAGACAAAGACAAATTTGCAAGATTTAAGTTAAGGAAAATCTTAGCTCAGAAAAAAATTGATAGAGCTGGGGCCTGTTTATTTAACAACAAGGTCAATAAACCGATTCTGAATGACAAACCTTTATGACATTTTCATAAAAGCAACATAATTAAATTATATGTCATCAATATAATTAACTTGGATATTCCTTCACGTATTAACTGTAAGTGCTCCCCAAGGCCTATAAATAAGATGTCTTATCCTGAACACTTTGACATATATCTTATTTAACTAATGTATTTAAATATCTTTTTGTGATATTTCATTAAAAGCATAATTTGTTTTTCGAAACGTCCTTCTTGTCTAAGATATGACAGCTTTCTCTCTCTCTCTCTCTCTCTCTCTCTCTCTCTCTCTCTCTCTCTCTCATATGAATATTACAAACGTGATGAATTCAATTTTCTGTTGCCAACATTCCTTTCTTTGCAGCAATATTGCTGCATCTGTCGATTATCTTGTTTAACCGTTTTACGGTATGGAAGAGCTTGTTCCCATTACGAAAACTTTATAAAACAAAGGAAGCTGCTTACGACAATGTGGTATTGCAAGCCTAGGCCCTCATAAATTATTTATGGCCGTAATTGTCATGTGCTACTTTTGAATGTATGATTTCATAAAAAATCAAAAGTAACATGACACTTCTATGTTCCTGTCATTCTAAGCTTTGGTTTTTCACGTGACGGGTGTGATTAGCTTGGAGGGGAGGCTTGCCCTTCTGGGCAAACTATTGTCGGGGTATATTGTCCAATGACCAGATAGACGAACATTTCCAATAAAATGGATTGTGTAGGATGGTCAGATTTTGCTGTGATAGGTTATGTAATCGACAATAGATTTAATCACTCATTTCCAATTTTAATTTTTATAAACGCATATAAAAATGTCGTCATAGAAAAGGCATTCGATCCGTCTTATTTGATTTGTCATATCTTAGCAAATTTAAAACGATACAGACTGAAGTTGAAAAAAACCTTAAATGCTAATGTAAAGGCTAAATAATCAAATTGATAAAGACAATTAATCCGGCTTACGTTAATTCGACATACAGTACAGGCATGTCGAAAGTTAAACCCTAACTAACGAATTAGTGCATTAGGTATCTCATTTTGCCCACTGGTTAGCTATATCTCGCGCACCTGCTATGTATCTCTCGGCTACTTTTCGGCCAATAACTAGTCGTAACTCGGTCATTCGACAGACGAGCATCGACTTCTTATCGCTAGCCCAGTTTTAAATTTGGACACGTCTCTACTGACTCTAAATAAAACTGAAAACAGAACGGGTTAAAATTCTATTATAACGTATCTTTGAAGTTAGAGCATTGTTAATGCATTTGATATTAATATCAGGTGACACTTGCTATTAGACTTTTACCACGGTGTTAAATAGTTGGAAAAGAATTAAATAATATTAGGAACCTTATACAGATAATAATGTCAACGTGACGCAGAATGGTTAAACAAGCCACAAGAAGCGGCGAGTTTTTCTCTATAGACTAGTGCCAATTACCATTTCTGTTTCGTTTAGTATTTCAAATAAATGTCAAGAAAGTGTTGACACAATGTCATTAAATATTCATTAGATATACATATAAATGTGCTTTTAAAACAGTTTGATTACACCATTTAAATGTCACTTTAATAGAGGAATCGAAAACCGAATGTATGTGTTAAGAATTATATCTTCATCATATATAGGGGTTTGGTACACATAGTAAATTGCTTGTAAAAAAATATTCTATTACATCCATTAGATCTGAACACATTATGGCCTCCTCCTTTTCTATAAACATGTATATATCACTTTAAATAATCCAATTTCGAGAATATTTTAACTAAACATAGTTAACTTTTGGCGTATTGAGAAATCAATTATTTTCCAGTTTCCGTTGTTCGTAGAAAAATTCGTTTCCTAGAGTGATTTGTGGTCTCAATATTTTATTCGAAAATGAATAAAGTATTAAACATTACAAATGTTACAAAATACAGGATTCTGGAACAAGCCGAGTTTAACAAGAGTAATAATCTTCAATAATAATGATAAATGTAAATAATAATAATAATCTCAGTTTAATGCAATTTTGTAACGATGACATGGTTTAATTTGGGTGTTCACGGAAACAACAGAAATTGACACACCACTATAATAAATTATTAGCAGTGTCATGACAGGTATTTGGATCAAGTTATCCCAACATCGTTTTTATTTAATTTTGACAATTTCAAACTTCAAATGCATAACTTCCGAGTGGTTCGAATAATATAAACAACACTGAATGACACATGTTGACGATATTTGGTATATGCAAACAGCATTGACCTGTCCGCTTGACCTTTCTTTGAGAATTTTCATATAGGAAGGTCCATCCAATACAATATAAAGTAGTAGTAGGAGTTACTCAATGCACGAACTAAAACCACTTATATATAGCACATAGCATTAGGTTAAGGTGTACATTACTGCCTTAAGCACGGTACCTTAATAGATATTTCAGTTAAAGGTCAAGCTGACATGTCAGTTTTATTTCCCTATAAAACCGTAACGAAAGAATACGTCAGTGGTTTCAATATTTATTTATTTATTTATTTATTTTTCTATCCGTTTTTCAAGAAATTGACTTTTCTCTGTTTTTGCATGGCAAACGTGTTAAAATATGTAGCCAGTTGTGCTTGACATCGATTTCAGAAAAATAAAAAAACTGTTCCCTATTTTAATCTTAATCAGATTGAATGCATAAGCTATATATAGGTTGACAAATTGCGTTCATTTCCAAGATATTTTCGTCTCCGCCTCCTTCCTTTTGCATGACATTGTAATGAAGCGGTTTCATATAGACTGTCATTCAATAAATTTTCCAATTAAATATTCTGGATAGAAATACATTTTAATGATATTTCACTTGGCGGTTTTTTTATATTCGAGCTAAAGACATTCTAGGCGTTTTAAGAGTTTATTATACAAACTAATAGTACGTCTTCAAACAAAAGAGTCGTTTATTGAAAAATATGTTTTGTACGTCTTAAAAATAAATAAATAAATAAATAAATTTAAATTTGAAACATTAAAGAAAGTAGAATGAATTTCTAATTTAACATGTTTTGTACGTCTTGAAAACATAAAAATAAAATGAAATAAATAAATAAATTTAAATCAAATTTAAAACATTAAATAAAGGAGAATGAACTTCTAATTCAACCAATTTATTTACTATCACTATCACTAAATACAATCTAAATAACATCAATTTGTTAAAGAATGTCATTGAACCCAATAGAGTTTTGAATCGCATTTGCAAAAATCGGATTTTATTACATAACTACTTCTTGGAAAAGAGTCAGAGGAAACGGTGTTGGCACCAAGTCGGTAAGATTTCACCGATACTGTATATTATTACGGATCGTCTTTCTTGAATGTGTCAACTGGTGGCGTACTTATAATCTGTTACGGTTAAGTAGAAGATAAGCAGTCTGAATTCTGATACCGCGTATGTCGAGATAGAACAATGAACCTAGTCGTCGTTATCATTCAATACATGTTCTTAGACATACTTTCGACGGCATGTCGTCAAAAAGTCAGTTAATGATATTAAAATTGAGTTTTTACTGTTTTATTGATTTGGACTGTGAGTGCTTACTGGATTTTCCGAGCAGGGGAGATGCTTCCATGAAACATTGGCATGGGGATTGAAAGATCTGATGACCATTGTGCAACCAATATTAACTGTTTCTGTTTGGCAGCAGATTATACAGTGATGTACAAACAGCAATTTTGATTTCATTATTATTAAACTACAGTGCTAGGGACGTTTAGTCGATGAAAGGCACACTGGTAACGCCATCATGACTAACCAGATGAACATCTTTAATCAATGGACGCATCATCAATTTTTGTAGACCATGATCAAGACAAGAAATTTTCTTCATAAGAGCATGTAAGATACCGAACATGTCAAACCAAAGCGTATACCATTATTTGACAACAGCGTTATGCATGTTGTCATTATTAGAGGCGTAACAAAGAACCAGATGATATTTGTTGCAATTTATAGATGTTGGATCAAGAAAAGGAAAATGTAAGACCAAAAGAATAAACTTCGTTTTAATGAATTGAATGTGTTCATCTAGTTTTCGACTACGGATATTCGAAGCACAATCACATGCACATGCACGTGTGATACTTCCGCAACAGAAACACTCTACCATTCCATACTATAATGTGATAAGCAGTATTGGTATAATAACAAATTCTAGTATTTAATCTTGTCTGAAAATCCCCAAAGAAAAAAAAGTAAGAAATTGATATATTAAATAATTAAGAAATATGTGTATATATTTTGTACTTGTAGGACAATGATACCTTTTGGAAGTTTTTACACTGGTTGTACTCTGGTACTAATCTGCGTATTATTGCCCGGAATCTATACGGTAAGTACCTGGATGTTATAAACAATATTGTATTAGAGTAATAAAAACCCTATAACTATATATATATTAAAAAACTATGAAAATAGTATTCAAAATTCAAAAGTTCAAAAAAATACGACTAACAATAGCAAAGATAAATCAAAACATGTTATAACTTGTTAATACACAATACGGAAAAAGGTGTTCGTTTAGTCTGCATTATGGAAAATATGCATTGTCTGTGTTTTAACTGTGAATCTTAACACTACCCATGTACTGGATAGGCCATTGTATATGAATATCCATACTGCAAGGTCAAGCAGAAAGGTTAATGTTGTTTACTTTTACCTCCACATTGTCGGATTGGGGTAAAATGGTTATTCTACACGTGACTTGATAATTCTAGGAAAGGGTATACCGTCAAGCTAAATACTAGTAACTGATCATGACTAAAGTTGCTTTGAAATTTATAAACCCAGCCACAAGGAGATCTAAGAAAAAAGAAGAATAGAAATAATGACAAAACAATGCTCTTCTGTTATTCTTATAAAATCAGAACAAATATTTCGATAATTGGATTTTTATTTACTAGACTTGTGCTTTACAACTTGTGGTCTCTAATTACTGAGAACAATATCGGTTAAGTAGCGTTTGTAGTATTTGGTTTTATACCAAAGCCACAAAGAAAGTTCACGGTTATCATATTAATGGTTCTTGGATTTTTATTTGCCTTAAGCAGCGTTAGACCGAACGTAAACACAGTTAAGTCCATATCCACTTACAATCAGCAGGAAAAATAATTTTGTTTGGTTGATCAATGTCCAATGTTATTCCAAAATCATTTACTTTATTGTTTGAAACGTAACGTCTGTATCACATGTACGCACGGATTTTTCCGATAGAGTCGTTGGACCACTGTTGTAGCTCAGCTGATAGTGATCGCTTCGTCAGGGAGAGGTCGTGGATTCGAACCTCGACACGATCTGATTCGAGACTTGAGACCTGGTAGTGACTGTTCATTCGCCAAGCACTCGACATTAAGAAATGAAAGTCACGATTCTTTTGGAACTTGAAATGAACGATGTCCCGTGTCACGGTAGGCATGACATGATAAAGAGCCCTGCTTTATAATGCCATCAGCACAACACACATGCTAAAAATCTGCACCTTCACCTATAGCTGGTGATACCTCAATATAAGTGAAATATTCTTGACTTAGACGTTAAACAGTTTTACTCAACTCATCTCCGATAGAATCGTACATGTACCGATTGGAACCCAATGTTAGTATGCTATTGCTTCATTCAAAAAGCATTTTTGTATTGCCTGCGGTTTATTATACAGACGTGTTCAAAATTTGACAATGAGGTGTTGTTGATTTATATAACAAACACAGGAAAGTCCATAGTCAAGAATTTTGTAAAAAGTTTGTGTTCTTAAGCTATATTTTTGTCATCGTCTTTGTACGATATGTACAAGTACCATGCAAAGTTTCAAATCATAATGTTAAATGCAATGATTGAGAAAAAATCATATAAGAATTTGCCTAAGATTGCGACATAACGTTATTATATACATATGCATACTTGTATGTGTTTACGAGGCTTGATTTTTGAAATACAAAGTACTTTAATTAGGACAGAGTCCCTAAGACAATAGAAGTCATGGGAACAAATGCTGACCTCATATTCACACAGCATGCACAGATAGCCATACGTCATGATAGACCATACGTATGATGACGTATGGTCTGTGACGTTCTTAACTTGTTCAGGTTGTTGCATGATATAGGTATGTATGTAAAATGTATAGGTTAGTGAACAAGTGTGTGATGTTTATTTATATATATGTTAAATAAACATTTATATACTTTGTACGTTAGTGTTTGTTTCCTATGACGTAGATTTACAAAAACACCTCTCTTGGACCCGGCCAATGTATAGTCAAACATGTAGCGACTACATCTACGTACTGAATATGTATTTTGTACTTCCTGAGATATCTTTATTATTGATATAGTAGAATCTCTTCAACATTGAAAAGTACACATTGGCATGCCAAATATGATTGCATAATAAAAGATATTTGTAAAATGCACGTAGGAACCGACAATCCAATTCTTCATTCTACAGACACCTCACACGTATTAAGCTAATGTTGTGTATAACAGATGGATGTGCTGACAAATGACAACATAACCAATACGTATTACCATATCTTAAGGACGATATATTATTTTTTGTGTGATATATTTCTTCCGTTTCCATGGTTTAACAACATCTATTTTCACACGTATTCCATTTTACTCAGCGCAGTAAGAATTTCCGCCAAAAATGTGAAAATTAATATTTTGTCAACCGAATTAATAACAAATAGAGGCTAGTGGAGCGTTTGCCAATATGCGGAAATTATACACAGAACGGGCCTGTCGAAAGTTTAATACTTAGCTAACGAAATTAATTCTCGAAGTCCGGCTGCCAATTGACCGTGATATAGATAGGTAATAGCCAAAAAAGTTGTCGAGAGAAGGCAGCAGCTGGTGAAATGCTTTCGAGACATTGCTAACGAGAGATCGGAATGAGCTGTCGACACGACCCGCAATATTCGTCAGCTTAATTAGTGTTACATCTTCGACATGTCTTTATTGTAAATATACAAATTCTTTCTGGTCAGATGGCATTCTGTTGTTTTAATTCAGCTTTAAATCATTTTATCTTCCTGAACATTACATATTCCAAAGATTGATTTTAACAATATATACATAAAGCACTGATTTTTAACAGATAACAACAGCGACTACGACGACAACAATAGCAACAACAACAACAACAACAACAACAACAACAACAATAATAATAATAATACTATAAACGGAAGTACTGTTACAAACAACAACAAAAACAACAACAATATGCTAATGAAAGACAAACACATACTAAAAGAATTGATTTGAACATTGTCGACTATAAACAGACATTGATACCAATTGATGTACTAATAATACTAATGGAGATTTCCAAATTATTCTATTTTTTTTTTTTTGCAACTTAGCACACATGCAGCATTTGAGAAAAACGTTGATGGCGTGGCTTGGTAAACTTTATACTAGACTGAGTGGTTAGAGATATTGTTGTTAGCAAAACACACAATCATAGTCAGTATAGGCAAACAACATTGACCTGTTTGCTTGACCTTGCATTAGGAATATTCATCTTGGATGATCCATCCAATAAATGGGTGTTAAGATTTAGGTTAATACAAACACAGTGGACGTGTCTACTCCATGAAGTGATTATCACTGATGATGTAGTAGACGAGATGGACACCCGAGTTTACTACACATAAATGAATCGATCCACGATAAATATTTAAATTAAAGGTCAAGCGGACAAGTCAATGTTGTTAACCTATACAAAATATGATAAATCTCACATTTAAAGTATTGACACTCCTGTTTGCTCCATCATATTCACCTCTCAATGTACAGTGAAAATGGCTATATTTTAATGAATTGTTGTAAAACTGACAACTTTATGTTGTTTTAATTTTCATTGTTTTTAATTTCTTTCAGGAAAAAGTTAAAATATCATTAGAAGAGCAGCAGGATTTAATCAACAAATCGTCATTAGAATGTGCAATAAAGATGGTTACAGCTCCGGAATTAACGAACGGTAAATATTTAATAAATTATTATTAGATTCTGAAGAGAGCACATGAAACGACAGTCGAGAAATTAAATTATGTAACCACTGAACTGTCTAGAAATGGCGTTTACTGCTGTAATATACCGTTTTTAAATTATGATCATAGATTCAAAAATGGTATATGACAGTATTAAAACTTCCACTGTCATTGTCAATAAACATTATTTACGCGCGCTAGCTTCATTTGGCATTTCCTTAAAATCTTTATTTAGGATTTTAATCCTGACTGAATTTTAAAACACTAATGCTTACGACATGTATATATGCAAAAGTAAAACATGAGTTGCGTCACTTTATATAGGGTAATTATAGTTCAATAATCATTACAGTTGGTCTCAAAAACATTAAAACGTAACTACAGTGTAGACCTGTGAGAAATTTAACACTAAGCTAATTAGTATTGATGGGAAGCGCGTGGCCTAGTGGTTAAGGCGTTGGACTCATGATTCGAAGGTCGTGGGTTCGATCCCTGGACCGGGCGATGTGTTGTGTCCTTGAGCAAGACATTTAATTTCACGTTGTTCCAGTTCACTCAGCTGAAAAATAAATGAGTACCAGCAAAATGCTGGGGGTAAACCCTGCGATGGACCGGCGTCCCATTCAGGGGAGAGTCTTGTACTCTCAGTCACTTAACGCCACAGAAACCGGGATAAGCTCCGGACTGATGGGCCTAATGGCTCGGGACAGACTTGAACTTTTAATGAGTATTGATGCCGAACTTGAAGCTCATCTCGGCCCATATTTAGCTACAGCTCGGCTGCTTATCGACCACAAGCTAGCCATACATCGGCTTAAGTTTTAGTAACATTCAGTTTCCTTAAAAAAAATCATACACATTGTTGAATACAAAACAGCTAAAAGTTAAACAATAATGGATGACATCTTCCAGTTCTTTGCAAAATCGAAGTAAACATGTGATTATTTCCGCTATGTTCTGTACTTAAAGTTGTTATGCACTTTCTATTATAATAACATAAAGCCTTTGAGAACAAAATTATTTTCTTCATCAAAACAAATAACATCAGTAAAATATTTGTTTTTCGTGAGGAAATCTTCCAAGCAGTAATAGTTGTAGAAATCTAGAATCAAATAGTACAGACCTGTCAAAAGTTTAACACTGAACAAACGAAATTGAGTCAAAGCCCGACTGAGATATAAATACTCCTAATGACCGAAAGCCTTCGAGAATAACATGTGTCTAAAAACTGAGGAAAAGCTACCGATGTATATAAAATGTATATAATTTGGGGCCGAGATAGACCACTGATTTAGAACAAACTCGTTCGCTTAGTGTTAAACTTTCGACAGGTCTGTACTGTATATATTTGTTAAGTTTATTGGCTTATTTTGATATCGTTTTCTGTTCTAAATAGGGAAAAGTGCTTTTGAATATCCTTGCAGAATTAGATGAAGCAAAATACCCTCTTAATGGATTTTTTTTCATTGAGACTTTTCAACTTGTAAGGTTGCGTAATGTTATATGTCAAATCACATAATGTGTAGGACTTAAGACTTTTGTTTTACGTGTAAGGTGTTGTTTTTTTGTGCTGGACAAATATATTATTTACCGATTGGTTTCTGTATTGAAAGCAATTAATTATTCAGTAGAACAAAACATTAAAATTGAGGTATATTATAAATGTTGATGATGACAACAAAATAATTAAGATCATAGTGTGAACAATGTATGTCAGTTCGTTTGCCAAAGGCCGGTGACTTTTCTCGGTTACTCCTGTTTCATTCATCATCCCAGAACTGTTGACGATACAAGCGTACCACACCACTACTCCATTCCACACTATGTAGTTTTCTTTCACCTTTGGCTTGCGCCGAGACATTGGACTTGGAGAGATTGTACCCTATATAATGACAAGTATACAATACAAAATTGTCGAAAGCTTAACACCGAGCTCACCGAAAAGAGTCAACGCGGCGATTGGCCAAAAAGCTACCAAGAGAATATAGCAGCTGCCGGAATGCTGCTGAAATAGAGATAAGCTGTCTTTTCGGCACTTAGCTTAATGTTGAACTTTTGACAGACCTGTGCCATTTCATGTCAAAAAGATAGAAGAAAACAATCACCTACATAATTCTTCTCGTCTTGAGTTTAAACACAAGGACTGTTGACTTAGACCTCCAATTGGTTTGACTATCCACCCAGTGTTGGGATCCTTGCATCCTTACTTATATCTGTGTCTCTCTGTATCATCTAGGTTCGAACCCAACTCAGGATAGATCCTAATGTAAACAGGTCAGTTCTTTTGTCGAATGTAGATGGCTTCTCCTGTCACCACGGTTTCTACAACCATTTTAAATAACTGACCGTGTCTCGATATAAGTGACTGAACTTGGTGATAAAGTACAATTACATCCTTGTACTCCCACTCGGTGTCAATTATGATGGCGAATCACTAACAAATGAATGTGTAGGTTTTAAAAACCATTAACTCTAAAACTTATTTGACATACAGACGTATATGTAATGTCATATTCTTTATTGTCTTAACATTAGGACTTCTGATATTTTGCCTTCATTAGACACAGACATGTGACATATTTTCACATTACTTATTTGATCAACTACAGTGCAGGCCTGACGAAAATTTTAACACTAGGCTAATGAATTAGTGCCGAATCGACAGCGCATCTAGACCGCTCGTTAGCTAAACTACAGGACCGACGAAAATTTAAACACTTGACAGCGAATCTAGGCCGCTTGTTAGCTATACCTCAGCAATTCCCTTTACATAAGCTTTCTGTCACTTACTATCCATATCTTGGCCACTTGACAGTCTAACTTCGAATTCTATTCGTTGGTTCAGCATTCGACAGATCTGTACTGTACGTACAGAGATGGACATATTTTTGCTCTTTCGCTTTTTTAGAATGATTAAAGCATATTCTAATTATTAATTATAGTTTAACCTAAAAACGACACTATATTTCGCATTCCGATTTGATTAACCACGTACCGGCATCAGAGATGACATATGAAAACATGATAATTTTGCTTTATTTAAGCATATTTAAATTAGGGGTTAACTTGAAAAACGACACCATTTATAACGTTAATATGGAGAAAACTACAATATAAATCCAAATAATGATGTTGCTGCATCACACGCGAGAAAACAGAGAACGTAATTATTTGCTGAAAAAATTGATTTAAAGCTCTTCTTGCCAGATAAATTTGATAACAAAGACAGTCTGATTCTAGAACATACCATGTCTTAGAAATTGTTTGTTGAACTGTAATGCATATGTACTTTAAATGCCAAGAACACCAAAAACATGTTGTAATAGAATTAAGTAATGAATAATAGCAATATACCTACCACTTCCATCCCCATCGGAACGGGGCCGACGACGACATCCATCTTCGCCTCGACAGTCGCGACCTTGGAAACGACTTCAAAGGCAAGAACCACCACCGCTACCACCACTACCTCTGCTTCAGTAGCGACCTTAAGATCAATGTACTGTGTCACGCGTATGGTAGGTGTGGTATGCTGAACAATCCTCCCTGTACATTTCCACTGGGCGCGCTGCGGAGGTCAAATTTTCTGCCACTTCACATGCAGCTGGGGACATCTCGATATAAGTGAAATATTCTTGACTGGGTGGTAAAACCCCATTATTAAATGAATAAATTACTAAATAAATCGATCAATCGATCGATCTGCTGCTAGGAAAACGCATGTGATTTTTTTTACGCTTGACTGAAAACACCGTTCATTCCCCCTCATAACACAAGATTAACGATAATTACATGAGAAATAAATATCTCATATTATATAACCGCCGATAATACGATGTCTTTAAAGAATTCGATCATACATGTACAATACAGACCTGTCGAAGTTTAACAAGTAAATGCAGAGAATAAGGACCTTGGCCAGCAGGTTCTTTTTGTGATTTACACTCATGTTAATGAGAAATAGCTCCCAAGAAAATGAGCAAACGAACTCAGATTTACGATGTGCGCAATTAATATGAATGTTGGTGCTTTGTACTAAGTTTCATGAAAAAGTGCATCAAAGTTTTAGAGAATTTGCGGTGACAAGAATGACGGATTCGTATTAAATACCCCTTTTTCTTCGAAAGGCGGGGGATAAAATTGAGCATCGAAAAAAGGATTCGAAACTTGAATGCTGAGTGACCGAGATATGGCTATGGCTAGCTAGTTTTTGAAAATCTGCAATTATATAGAAAGCAGTTGCCGAAATGTAAACGAGATATACATGTAGGTAACGGGGACTGAGATCAACTGGCGAGCCACCGAGTCGGTATTAATAAGTAAGCTCTGTGTTAAAACTTTTGACGGTTCTGTACTTTTAAGACAATTGGAAACTGATAACCTTCCTGTATTTTTGAATCAATTTGTTTTACACACTCCATAGATTTATTTTTGAATGTTGTATTCCGAAATAGAACGTAATAAATATAAGTCGAATAAGCAGAATTTCACCATCGATTGTCAAAACGTTCTCAAAAAAATTGGTTGTTATGTTGATATAGGACATGCCTGGTTATACAATCTCTGCAGTATCCTAGCAAATATTGTATATACAGAACATGCCTGACGAAAGTTTAACACTAAGCCAACAAATTAGTGCCGAATCTTCAGCTCATCTCGGCTCTCGTCAGCTTTATCTGGACAAGTTTTTGACAGCTACTGTCTATCTATCGGCAACATTAGCCAGCCATCTGCTGCCCACTCGGTATCAGAGTTTAGACTCCTTTTCATTAGCTAAAAGTGTTAAACGTTCGACAGGTCTGTACGGTACATAGTGTGATGTATCTGAATTAAAAGGATCTGAGATTACGGCAATTAAAACCTGATTAGAAGAAAATTAAATATTGACAAACCCTCAACAAGATGTTTGAATTCTTTACGAGACAAATTAACCAATAAATGTAATCAATGTGATATAAAAATCAATCAAATATGTAAAGATAGTCTTAGTATTGTATGTAACAGTACAGGCATGTAGAAAATTTAACACAGAATTAATATTATAGCTAGGCTATCGAAAGGCCGAGATATGGATAATTCATATTTAGCAACTGAGAGAGAGAGAGAGAGAGAGAGAGAGAGAGAGAGAGAGAGAGAGAGAGAGAGAGAGAGATGTACAGATATAGAAGAAGCGCCGATAATCTGCCGCAAAGGGGACGAGATGTTCTGCTGATTCGACACCAATTCGTTAATTTTGTGTTAAACTTTCGGCAAGTCTTTATGTACAATATTGATTGTCCTGTTGATAAAAGCATCTCTAAAACATACAGACATGTCGAAAAGTCAACATTGAGCTAACGAAAAGGAGTCGAAGCTCCGCTGCAGAAGCGCCGCGATGTGGATAGCTAGTGATTAAAAGGCTGTCGAGAGAGACAACTGCTGCCAAAAACGGACAGAGATGAGCTGCCGACTTATTTGGCGCTAACTCGATAGCACTGTGTTAAACTTTCGACCGTTCTGTACTGTAATGTAGGAGTGTGTCTATTATAATAATTGTGGTATTAATGGAGTCCAACACCTTATCAATTAGTAGCGTTCAACGTTTATGTGAAACTATTATTTCCATCGGGGATATGTAATTGCATATGTTCTTCCAAAAACTGCAAAAAGATGAAACGCGAAGCCTGTCTGCGCATTGATTCATCAAAACTTAAACAGAGTGCGGACTTTGGCAAGTCCGCTGAAAAATCAGTAATTTTGTTCATGTTAGATTTTTGTAGTTCTCTTATTAGGAGATCGCTGGTAATCGCAATTAGCCTGCAATTATTGAATTCTTATCAATACTATTAGGAAATATCTCAAAACAAAATGACTCTGAAATTATCTTTGCTGCATTCAAATCCAATGCCTTGGGGCGCATATCCACCAACACTTTCATATTTTTAAATTTCGGAAGTTCGGAATCGTAACAAAAATTCAATGTTCTAGTATTATTAAACATAATTCAAAACATTTTCTGTATAATAAAGAGAAGCATAATCAGAAAACTAGTATCACTGATTTTGATCATTTTCGTTTTTGACGTCATGTAAAAATATTCCTTCGCAATTTTGTACTGCAACTTTAAAAGAAACAGGGTGTCCAATCATTCATGCTATTGACGCCATTTAGGGACCAATCCAAGTAATAAGCTGTGGACCAAGTTTTCAAAACGAGGTTCATTGTGCACTACTTATGAGCAATGTAAGGCGTTTATCGTGTAGTGTGCAGGCGAAGTCATTTTAATTTTTTTAGTTTTTGGAAACTATTAGCATTAACTTTTGTTCAGTACTGGCTAATAAATGGCTGTACTGCAAGAAAAATAATAAAATTAATTTTTAGTTGCCTCGAAAAATCGGTGACAATTTTCTGCTTATCAAACTGCCGGAAGATATAACATGTAAATAGAGGTTACATATTTGGTTACATATTAATCAACAAATTCAATTATATATCTGTCTACAGGACAAGACAAATCGACAAATGATAGTATTGGCATCTCTAAGTATTTCTGTATTCATTGGCGTTGTTGTTTTTAAGTTTGATTGTTCTACTCCCTCTCTCTCTCTCTCTCTCTCTCTCTCTCTCTCTCTCTCTCTGCAAGTTGACACTTGAGTGACATGTAATACAGAATCTTTAAGTTGTCGTTTTTATTTTACGAATGCTTGGTGAACGCTCGATATAATAGGATTGTTCTCATATAGAAATATTATACTAAAAAAAAAAAAAAAAAAAAAATGAAATATATTATGCATTTTTATCTAAAAGGGAATTGGATTTTATCATACAGTGCCATCTAAAAGTAACTTTACAAATACATGAAAAACTTCAATATTTCAATTGTGCGAACAAAATTTGATATGATGATTATAATGTAAATCTATGGAAAAAGTAAATTTGTAAATGTACTTATGGATGGCAGTGTAAACAGTTACGTTTCTTTGGGGTCTAAATCTATGTAGTAAAGTTGTTTTTTCTTGAAAATATTTATTTGAGTATTTTCTGTAATTTTTCGGAAAAATATAAAAAAAATTTGGTAAAATTATATTTTCCAATATAAAAACACCTTTTTAGCTAAAAACACTCGGCCTAAGCTTAATGATCCTTTAACAATTTAATTTTGTAAAATTTTAAATCTGTTAAAATTGACCAGTTTTAAACATGTATGGCAATTTATAGAGGGCAGTGTATTTAGGCAGTAGTTATATCTTTTACGCAGTTTAATGACTTGTTATATATTTCTGCTGTAAACAAGTTATTCTGTATTTACATTGTACATGCTGAATTTTTATTTCATTTATTTGCTTACTGACAACGACAGTATCATATTATCTTTGACGGCTGACAGATAATAAGATCTTCACAGCTTTTTGCCTTTTTTAAAATAGTGTTTTGGACAAGATTTCAAGTCATGTGGAAATACAACTAATAATTACCCAACAAATTTTCAGAGAAAATTTAAAACTACTACTTAAGAATTGATTATTGTTTTGTTCATCATGCTTGCTTTTCGTCAGATAATGATGTTGTAAATAATTGTTTTCTTAAGAAGATGTAGTATAAAGACTAACATTGCAATAAAGAAATTAATTCCGCTTACTGCTATCTATGACCAAAAAATAAAATAAAAATAAAATAAAATAAATAAATAACAAAAGAATGTTTAAAATCTTTAGTGTTATTGTGCGTCAAGTTTGACCTGACCGTTCGACCTTCAATTTGAATATTCAAATAGAAATATCCATTGTGTAATTTGTGGGCTATATGGTAATGAAACATGTTGTCTTGCCTAAATCACAGTTTATTAGCCCAATTTAATATATAAATTAAAGGTCAAACGGTCAGGGCAAACTTGAGGCACTGTACATATGAAAAAGTACATGTAATCTGGGTGTTTACAATAAAGCTTTCAAAATTACTTCAAACAGACTGTTGAAAAAGCAACAATCAAAAAGTAACCAGTCTCAGACTGTGGAAGAAGTTGTTATTCTTAACACTGGCGATTAAACAATTGATTTAAAATTGACTTAGATGAAAAAAGTCTGCAAACAACACTTTTTCATTAAATTGTCGTTGACTATACCAAGAAGAAAACATGTGATGTTACCCAGATGATTGACGTGTAAAACGATCTACTTACATCCCACAATGAGAAAACAACGCTTTAAGCTCTGACCTTTGTCAGATTGTGTTTAATTCGTTTACCAAAAGATCACAAGTCATTTCCTTTTAGTGTTCCATTGTTGGAAAAGAAGAGATTTTCCATGATAAAAATAAATCGCTCCAGTCAACTATAAAACGGGCACAATGACGACAATGCTTCGAAACAGCAAACTTATATTCATTTATTATGTTAGTATCACAGTTCATCAAATATACATATGATATAAACAACATTGACCAGTCCGTTTGACCTTTGATGTAAATATTTATTATTTATCAATGCATTTATGCTTAGGGTACTCATTTGTTTATTTCGTTTAGACATCATGAACGAAACTCATTTCACAGAGTAAAAATGTGTAATGTGTTTATGTATTAACTTACATCGTAACACTACTCCTGAATTAGGTGGATCCTCCTATATGAATATTCCTAATGAAAGGTCAAGTGGACAGGTCAAAGTTGCTTACCTATACAAGGATAAGGGGATTCATGTCATTGTTATAGCTTTAACCAACGCAAAACATTTTTTTAAAGTGCTGATTTTCATTTCAGGAACATATTGCGACATGTATTGGGATTCGTTGGCGTGTTGGCCATCAACCCCGGCTGGACAAATGGCCGTTATACCATGTCCATCATACATACAAGGATTTAATACATCAGGTAGGGGATATTTATCATCATAATAAATAAATAAATAAATAAACAAGCATACAAGTTTATCCTGAAAACACAATCCAGAAAGCAAGGTAAAAACTTAGTTCAACACATGACACATACGAAGGACGTAAGATTAGGTATTCCGGAAAGGTAAGCTCTTCCTGTTTAGCTACCACGTCACCTGAAAATAAAAATTTTATATTTATTGACAGGAACATAGTTTGTTTCACAGACAGTAATAGTAATATCTAAACATGCTTTTAATTATTTTGATAATAATGTACCCCTTTTGTAACAATAGTAGAAAGATTAATCACAGATTTGAACGTGGTTCAATTAGAACTGTTTGTGAAGTTTGCGTATAACAATGTTTCATACGCCATTGCGAAACTGTTTACGCTTTAACAATTCATTGAAAAATAACGTAATTCACAGAAAAAGGTTCATATAGTGGGTGGTATTTAGATTATAATATTCATTTATTAAAATAATAGGTATCCGCTGATGTGGTTCAAAGTGCATACATTATAAGATATTTATTTAATATATTTTCTGTCGATTTTTGTAGAATTTGCTGTTCGATATTGTACTGAGAATGGCACGTGGTTTGTACATCCGATTCGCAATACCACGTGGTCGGATTACACAAAATGTTATAACCCTAATGATGGCCACACCATAGAGGATTACCCAGAAATCATTGCAGTAAGCATCTTCTTATATTGATGTTACTATTTGATCATTAATATTGTGGAAATATACATGATATACACACTAAAAATCACCCTAGACGAAAACAACGAGCTTATAAATCATTAAATTAATATCTAAAATTTTGTTAAAACAAGAATGCAATCAATCGTTATACGTTGTAGATATAAAACGTATGCTTGGCAACAGCCAGTCTATCAATAAGCAAATAATTTAAAATAAGTCTTTTAAGTTAAAGCACTTGAATTTATATAGAAACAAACATCAAACCATGATCATACAACAATAAGAAGACAAATTTAACACTTTGAAACTGGCAAATTGAGTAAACGCGCGAACATCCACAAGGGCAGGGAAGTGGGGCCGGGTCCTCCAGAACGGTAAGCACCTCCTCTTTAGCTAGCAACATCCGCCACTTGTGTAATCAAAATTGAAAATGGAACATAGAACTATCCTAAATAAACAGACAGAAGTAAAATAAAACTGACATGAAACACGAAAGAAAGCATATGTCTTCCGTTAACCGACACAAAGGGAAGATTTATTAATTTAAACCACTGAGCTAGTATCTCTGCTGGTGTATGTCCCCGAGGATATCACAAACTCAGTAGACAATAATTGTGAATTATTGTCAGAAATATACTATTGTCTAAATTTGCTGCTAGTTAAAATTTGAAATTCCTCAAAAACTGAGGTTATTTCCTCATGCAAATTATTTCTTTAGCTTAATTTGGTAAAATGTATTTTGGTCATTTGGGTTTCTTTGCAACATCATGGAAAACGTTTTTGTTTCATACTTGAAGTCTAAGCACAACTGATGAGGAATTATATTCCGAAACGGCCGTCTAGTGCTGTAAAATTAAGACTGGTATAATTGGGAATTTAAAAAGAATTTTTACAAATTATGTAAAGGTGTTGTAAAAGTGTGTACCTATTTAACAAATCTCAATAGTCTATCTAGGCGAAAGAATCATTAGAGAAAGAGAAAAGCAAACATACGACAGGCATTCAGAAAACTAAAATACACGAGGGGAAATTTTGTTTTAGAAAAGATTAATAGTAATTGTGTTAGTGTATTTTTTATATAAAATTGTGCCACTTTAAAAGAAATCCCAAATGTCTTTCTACGTGGAAGTATTATTCGAAAAGACCAAGAATAAAATGGATTTTAAGTAAACAACTATACACTAGAGAAAAGAGTTTGAAAGAAATGGCTGGTAATTGGGTTACCGTATCAGAAAACCGTGTCACTACAAAATAAATCCCTAATGCCTATGTACGAAAAGACAAAACATAAAATAGATTATAAGAAAACTACAAGACATCTGTGAAAAGTCATCGAGAATTATATTGCATGTAAGTGTGACTGTGCTTTAGAACATGCCACTACAAACATAAACCCTTATGTCGAACAAAACTAAAGCAATTTGTCAGTTATCTACAAAATTAGCACACGAGGGTAAAATTTATTTTTAAAAAACCAGTTTGGTTGTTCTGGTGTCATTTATATCATAAACGCATATCAACACAAATCTAAGCCCTTATGTTTATGTATGAAAATTTATTCAAAAATACAAAAAAAAAAAAAAAACTATTGTCAGAAAACTACATGTGTAACATTTATTAAAAAAAAAACCAGATTGCTGGTAATTGTGTAACTTTGTTGTCACTACAAACTTGTGTAACTTTGTTGTCACCACAAACTTTTTCTTAATGTTTATTCGAAAGGACCAGGATTGAAATAGATTGTCAGTAACCTACAAGCTTGAAACACAAGTGGTAACTTTATTGATAAAACAGATTCTCATAATGGTGTTACTTTGTTACAAAACTATTGCATTGTAACTCTTAAACTTTTATGTCAGTGTATCAGCGGCTTTTTCGGAAGGACTTACATAAAAATGTCAATAAACTAAATGACAAAAGGAAAATGTTTAGTAAAACAGGTTGCCCTTCATTGTTTAACTGTGTTTTAAAAATATGCCACTAAAAACTTATTCCTAAGCTATGTATCATATTTTATTTGAAAAGACCTAATAAATATAAAAATTGTTAGTGATTAGTAAACTAGAAGCTAAAGACATTAGAAAATTAAAAAAGGAAGAATGCTCGGCTCGTAATTGTGTAATCTCGTTTTAAAATATGTCGCTGCAAATCTTGTCCCTAATGGCTATATATGTATGAAAAGTTAATTGGAAAAGTTCAGGAATATAGTACCTTGTCAACCTAAAATCTCAAAGAGAAAATTTATTTGAAACAAAATCAGATTTGATGTTATTGTGTACATGTGTTACAAAACGATGTCGCTGCAAATATAATCCCTAATGGCGACGTATGGAATGTTAATTCGAAAAGACAAAAAGTATAAAAAAATAAATTGTCAAGAAACTAAAAACTTAATTCAAAGAGAAAATATATTTGAAACAAGGACATGGACTATTGAAATGCATTGTGAAAAATTAAAATATATAAGGAAAAGTACATTTTAAAACATATTACTATTAATTGGAAAAGTACATTTTAATATGGCACTACAAGTCCAATCCTTATTGCTTATGTACGAATTTTTATTCGAAAAGACAAAAATAAGAAAAAAATATTACTACAGAACACGAGGGAAAATTATTTCAAACAAACACATTGATAAGATTTTTACACTGTCGTTTAAAACTGTATCACTAAAACTCTCAATCCTAAAGTTTATATATGAAATGTCTATTCAAAAAGACCATAAATACAATAGATTGTCAGTAACACGTCAAAAACACGAAACGGTTTTTTAAACAAGAAAATATTGCATGTAATTGTGAAACCGTGTTATAAAACGATGCCACTGCAAATCTTAACCCTTATTAGCAAGAAATAATATTAAAATATATTTACAAAAAACTTAAACACATATAGAAAAAAGTTAATTTCAGACAAATAGATTGCTTGTAATTGCGTTACCGTTATGTCTACATAGGTACGGTATATTCGAAAAGACCAAAAAAAGCAAAAGATTGTCAGCAATCGGCAACAAAAGTTAAATCACAGAGGAAACATTTGTTTGAAAAAAAAACAGATTGGTCTTAATTGTGTAACTGTGTTATAAAAACTATGTCACTACAAAACTAATCCCTAATGCCTATATACGTGACATGGATAGTTAGTTAGACTCTCATTTATACTGATAAAAGAAACAGTAATTGCTTTAAGTTACTGACATTTTTATCAACATTACTAGACCAATATTTAAATGGTTACACCACATGCTTGTTAAACTTACACAGCATGTTTCAATGGTAATGGTGGATACACTATATGTATATATAACTTTCTAAGATTTGACACAGCATGTACTAACGGTTAGCAGCAAAAACGAATATTCATCGTAAATCTTGATAATTTTACTGTCGAATGAAACAAAAAGAATTTTTATGAAACATTATTTCAGAAAAATCTACACAAAAAACTGTAATTACCTGTTTGAATGAATTATTTCAATTTTTAATAATTACCATATGAAAAAAGGATTATATCTTATTTTACCATGATAATAACTGGGGGTGGAGAATAGAGACTGATACTCAACGTCTCTAGAATCATTTGTGAGATAAAGGTTTTGATCTATATTGATATGTTCTATTTAGCCCACTCTTTAGATGTTTTTCTTTCATTTTTATTTTAACATATTTAAGGTTGGACAACAGCGTTTAAATACAAACAATATATTTATGTATTTATGTTTTAATTGCTTGATTGATTGGTTGATTGCTTTATTTATTACAGGCACATTTACCACACATTAGCCGTATGTACAACATTGGATATGGTTTATCATTTGCGTCCCTGCTGTTAGCGGTTGTCATAATGTTATATTTTCGGTAAGAACAAATTAGCGACCTCTGGTGTCAGTAACACAACTCAGAGTTAGAATGTGTTTTCGGTAACAAGTGTATGAGAAATATTTGGTATTTTATCCTAATTGTGATTTAACTATATGACTTTAGGTAGATGGTTATTATAACTACATATTATACCAGTTTTAATTTTACAGCACTAGACGGCCGTTTCGGAATACAATTCCTCATCAGTAGTGCTTTGACCAAAATTATGAAACCAAAATTATTTTGAAGATGTTGAATAGCTACCCAAAGGAACAAAATATATTTTACCAAATTAAGCTAAGGAAATACTTTGCATGAGGGAGTATACCTTATTTTTTGAGAATCTAGTTCTTTTCATAAAAAGTCATTAAAGTAAATCGTTAGTGATTACGAGACCTGGAGGAATTGAATAATTGGGTTATGTAAGACATTGATTAGTCGCTGGAATTATGTAGTTGACGATAAAATATACAACCGTGAACACAAAACATGAACATAAAAAGATAGGATAATTTGTCTGATACTAGGACCTGCCCGAAAGGGAAACACTGTTACTCCTAAACTCGTGCCTTGCTGTCTCAAGTTCAATATGTCTTCTCAATATTTATTTCACACGTACCGTGTGCAGTAACAAGGCAGGAGGAGTTTACCCTTCCGAAGCTCCTGGGCTAACTTCCCTGGTAAAGGTTCACGTGTTTTACTTAACTTGGCAAAGTTCTTCTTTCCCGATGGATTGGGATTTGATTATAAACCGGTATATTTTTTTGTTAATTTAGGTCACAAGATTGCTGATGACACTTATCTTTCGGTTAATCTGTATTAATTATACTTTTAAATCTCTGTTACAGGAAGTTGAGATGTCCTCGCAATACAATACATATCAATCTATTCCTTTCATTTATGCTTCGAGCCGCTATTTCATTTTTAAAAGAAAACCTGCTGGTCCGAGGAGTTGGCTTCCCTTCAGATGTAAGATTTACAGAAGATGACAGAATTGAGTTCATCAATGAAGGACATGTAAGGAGTAATATTATTATTAGTAAAGTTATTGAAGTAATTTAATTTTGCTTTAAATTTTTTCAAATTGAATATTCGCTTGCCTATCATTTATTCACTTGGTAACCCTAAGTAAATCATGGTTACAGTGTGCAAGAAATGGAGCTGTTCCAATATTTTGTTGCTTGAGAGTGAAAAAACATACCAACGATTAAGAAACTAATGAACAAGAGAATGCTAAAAGGTTGTGTTTCTTTTCATATGTTATAATTTTTTATTTATATGTTATTTTTTTTATTATTATTTCTGTTTGTCTCTTTTATTGTTTATACTACTGAAGCAACTCCTATATATTTCTGACTTAGATTGCAACTCTAACAATTAAGCATAGTTAAGTCACTGGTTTTTGTCACTTAAATAAAAAACAAACATACTTATCCATGTCTGAATCACTATCCAGAAGCAAAGTAAAAACTTTGGAACTGACAAGTCAGGCTAGACACATGAACTTCCACCGGGAAAGTGAGGCCGGGTGCTCCGGAAGGTGTAGGACCTCCTGTTTAAATAGTGACACCTACCACATGTTTAATCACAATTGTGTGAAAAGAACATAGAACTATGGGACGTCAAATATATCCAGGGCAGTCCTGGACAAAAGGACACCAAACTTATCAACAATACTGTGATGATGGCCATAAAACCCTTCCTTTAGAGGGCCGCCTTAATAAGCCTAGGCTTGCAATATCACCGAGTCAACAATTTATTTGCAAGCAGCCTGCTTCGATGTACAAAGTCCCGCAGCGGGAACAAGCTCTACCATATAGCGTATTAACTGGGTAACAAATACACCATCAATCAATCAATCAATTATTTTTTAATTAAATAATCAATTATATCTATCTTTATATAATTCCTTTCAGCACGTTGGTTGTAAATTTTTCTTCAGTTTATTTCATTATATTCTTGGAGCTAACTACATGTGGATTTTAGTAGAAGCCTTATATCTGCATTCATTAATAACAGTAGCAGTATTTTCGGAGAGCAGCAGTATAAAGGGTTTTATCTCTTTTGGTTGGGGTAAGAGTTATGTTTTTTCTGTATTAAACCCCTATACTTTAATTTTGTCATTTGAAATGGTGTTTGTTGAAAAAGTGTTCCAAAAATATGTGAATTTGTTTACTTTTTTAATGGAAGTACTTTCAATAACATTGAAGCAAAACATCAAGAATAGTGAGGATCTAAAAAATAGCATTTAGCAGAAAAATGAAATTGCAAAGTGGCACTACTACAGATATTTTACAAAATAAAAAAAAGAAAAAGAAAAAAAAGACTAAAATGCTTTTTTTTATTTAAAGAACTTTACACCCGTGGCTTGTTGCCTAATCAACGTATTTTGAACCAGTTAGTTTTAATAAAGTTTCAGTGAAACATGTTCCTGCTATATGATTTAAGTTTAATTCCTATCCTTTTATTTATCGAATTTAACGAACCATTGACGTAGAGTAGGAGAATTTGATACCAGTTATTACATAATATCTCCATTGCCTTTGAAAAAACAACAAACACGTTTTTATCTTTACAAAATGTAACTAGACTTTTCAATTCAAAAGATTAAAATTTACTAGACAATATTCTGAGATATCTCGAATTTAATACTATCTGTCATCTGGAAGGACAAGATACAGGGTATTAGGTTACCACATGTGGAGAACACTGATGATGAACCATCCGTATCGTTACGGTCATCTGACATAAAATTTGTCGATATGTCATTTTTTATGAATCTTTGAATTAATATTAATGATTTGAATTGTTAACATTTAATATTTTGTAGTGCCAATATTTCATTATCAATGAAAAGACTTGACTAATCAATTTTACAACATTGTATATTGCCATTATTTTATCATTGATGGATTATTAATTTTGGTTAATTATTTTCACAACATTCTACTTTCTGTAAGTGTCGACATTTCACTATCGATTTTTTAAAATTAATTTCACAATATTGTATTTCTGTAAGTGTCGACATTTAATTAGTTATGTTATAAAAATTAATTTCACAACTTTATTTTTTCTGTAAGTGTCAATATTTCATTATCAATATAATTATTTTCCCAACATTATACTTTCTGTTAGTGTCACCGTTTCATTATAAATTGGTTTTCTGATAAATTTTACATTATACTTGCTGCCTACTTCACCATTTCATTATCAATGCTTTTTTACAACTAATTTTACAACATTATATTTTCAATTAGTGTCGATTTTTAAATTATTGATTTTTATATAAATAGGTTCACAACATTAAACGTTATACGTTCTAGCAGTGTCGACATTATTTCACACATATATTGATGCATTTAACACATATAGCATCAAACCTAATTATTTGAAAATACAGTCAAACCTGTATAAAGGCCACCTAGTAAAATTGGCCTTTTTTAAAGGCGTGTGACGCTTATATACAGGTTCAAAATATATGAACAAAGCAATGGTACAAAAGTTTCCTGGCTTTTATAAGCAGGTGGTCTTTACATAGAGGTGGCGTTTAACACAGTTCGGACTGTTTTCAGATGTTTGTTTTTTATAAAATGACTACAATTTAGCTCGAAAATTATTGATGAGAAATTTTATTTCTAAACGGTGGTCTTGTGCTGTAAGATTAAAACAGGCTATTAATTAAATTTCACAACGTTTATATATTTGTAGCATCACCATTGTTGTTTGTCACACCATGGGTTATTGTAAGAGCGACAATACAGAGCGAAAATATATTGTAAGTAGCTATATTGGTTGTATTGTTTTATGTGCGATATTCCGTTTTCATGAAAGTTCCGTTGATCACCTTTACTAAAAAATCATCTTGACAAACTTTGGCCTTAGCTGCTTATTAAAAATTACGTTTGTAAGTTTTGATCATGTGTCTTAGATTTCTTAAAATGACGCGACCACACATTCTTACAGCAAAAATGATGCCACTACGTATTATATTAGTCTTTAATTGACACTTAGTATTTCAATATCAGATATCTATGTAAATCCAATATTCTAAAAACTGTCATCAATGTCATCCGTCTTGAACATAATAGCGTCAATCATCAAGAAATTTGTGTTAAAAGTAACATTAAGAACAGGCATATGCATTCAAGAACAAGAAACATTAGAATATAAATATAGAAATTAGACAAGAATATATATATTGATTACTCTAACAGGAGTACATGTACATCATAATGAATTACAGAAACGTGAAAAATGTGATACTACATTCAAAATCTTTTTAACGACGTTTGTCTTTCATATTTTGAAACTTTGTTTTATTCCATTCCCTCCTATATTACGTATTTTTACACTTTTTAAAGTGTTAACAGTGCTTTAGGGAGTTGAACATGGATTGGTATGTTTGTTTTTGATTTTGTAGGTTTTCAGTTTATTTCTAAATATATAATGTATAAAAATTTGTATGATATTTAATATACATGTATGTAATTTTAAGCTTATAATATCTGTAGTATTTTCTAAAATTATTTTTATACATAACAAATAGCCAACATTGCTAAATGTAGGTTAGGGAAAATCTTGGTTAAGGAATGTTTGTGAAACTGGAGACTATATTTCGTAACATGTCAATATTTTGCAAAGTCTTTACGTGAAATATTATATAATGATTTGCGTAATCAATATTGAATGTTTATATGTAAATGATGTTATGTGTATCTAGCATTTATAAAGATAAAATGGATTAATTTGATAAATCATTCCTTCACGATATTTTGAAGAAGAATTTCTTGTTAAATCAAAATATCTTTCAAGATAATCTTTGTATATTTAGATGTTGGAATACACACCCAACAGCTGGTTATTTCTGGATTATGAGAGGACCTATTGTAGCATCTGTTGTGGTAAGTTATGGAGAGAGAGAGAGAGAGAAAGAGAGAGAGAGAGAGAGAGAGAGAGAGAAATATTGTAGGATCTGTTAGCGTAAGAAATGAAGAGAGATAGAAAAAAAGAAAGCCAGATTGTAGCATTAGTTGTTGTAAGTTATGGAGAAAAAGAAGGGGCGGAAATGTTTATTTTGCATATCTTTCCTATACAGTGATACGCGGATACAAGGAGACAGAAAGAGAGAGAGATTTTTAAATCACATCTTTCAAATACACAGATACATACATTCCATGAATCAGATAAAAGTCACCTGATGTTTGAAAAAAAGTTATTTGCGTGTTTATAATATTTATAACACTGTTTGATTAAAGGTAAAACTTCATGTATTATCAGTTGTTGATGCAGTCGGAAGCAGTAACAGTATGAAGGCTGCAGTTCTTATGTTTTGAGATTTGACCCCTATGCAATGACATACCAACAAGGTATTTCTAACATGAAAGCAAAATAATTGAGAAGCAAAAATGCCGTTTTTTATATCCAGTTACTTAAGTGACCAGTTTTCTTTGACAAGTTCATTCAAATTGTCACATATAACCGAATCTGTATGGTTTTTTTTTTAATTTGAAATAATAATTTATTTCAGGTGAACTTTGTTATATTTCTCAACGTTATCCGGGTACTATTTACAAAGTTAAACGCATTTAACACACCCGAGGCAAAAAGACACAGGTACAGGTATGCATGAATAATTTTAGTTTCGCTTTATTTGTGTTTTATCAGCTATCAAAAGTCAGAGGATAGAATGTATGCTAACAAAGATTGTTATTTTGTGTTTTGATTTTGTTTGTTCTTTCTTTGTGCAACTGTTAATGCAGAATGTAAAATCAAATAAAAAACATTTTTTAAAGCATTATCCTATAGGAAAGTGAAATCTTTAAAAACTGGCAAATCGGGTTAAACCTGGCAATTTGCACCAGGAAAGTGAGAAAAGGGCCTCCAGAAGGGTAACACTTTTTAGTCAACTACACACACACATTTGTCCTTAATGAGAAAAAAATATACTGTTTTTGGTACTTTTATTTTTGCTAATTTTAACATAATAATTATTTAGATTTCCATGTTTTTGGTTCGAGCCCTACTGCTGAGGAATTTTAATCCGAAAAGAATAATGTCTTGTGTCGTAAAATTAAAACCGAGTTGGTAGTAATTACACTGCATTAAGTAGTCTAAGCACTACTAATGAGAAATTGTATTCCGAAACGATCATCTATTGCTGTAAAATTAAAACTGGTATAATATGTAATTTCAATAATAAACATTTTTATATTTAAACAAACCAATAATTATTGATAAATAACTGCACGTGCCTTTGCAATAGTTGAATGTTATTTAATCACAAGTGCAATTCAGAGTCCGCTCAATATATTGATACTTTACTGTTTGTTGATGAAGGCCAATGCAATATTTTAATTTTATTTTGTCTGTACGTAAAGCGAACGTAGAATGCTTGGATACTTTTATATTTGTGGATATAATCCGTAAATCATCGTCTTGTATGTTTACTTGTCTTCTTTACCGTATGTCTGTAGTCTCTGACGTTGATTGCATTGTAATTGCATTAAATTCAGCTGCAAAGTGTTGGATTTCATCGTACGTAATATCACCTGGGTCATGTATACTTTAACGAAATGTATTATTCACGATCCAAATTTATTCAAAAATATTCAGTTATGACTTTTCCTTAGAAAATTTTGCAAGAAAATTAATTTATATCTAGATTTATAAAAGTCATGGAAATTTTAGAAAACGCTACCAGAAAATATAAATTGATATATGGCCAGATTTATAAAAGTCATGGAAATTTTAGAAAACGCTACCAAAATATACAAATTGATCTGTAGCGGGATTTATAAAAGCCATGGAAATCAGTTATTTTCATGGTAATTTGAGGATAGAATATAGGAATTTATATTACTTTGATTATTATTGAAATCTTAAGTCGGCAAAGATCAAACGGATTAACGTAATCTCTTTAATTCCTCATCCTTTACCTTATATAGATAAGCACATTTCCATATTGATTAGCAAGTACTCCTGTTTAAAATTATATTGTGAATAATTCTACAGTTTAGATCCTTTGTGAAGAATAGTTGTAAACTGGATGATAAGAATGGGATTCTATTCAGTGTAGTTTTTTAATCAAATATCAGTCTGTTGAATAGTATAAGCGGAAAATAATTGAAAGATAAACTCGGAAATGGGAAAGGTTATTTCTGATAAACATTTGGAATGATTTTCTTTTCAAATTGACCTGGTTGAATCTGAGAGATTAACAGTTTGTCAGTTCACTTGATAACGGTCGTTAATTTTTCCAGGTCCCTGCACTCGAATATATATTGACTGTAAGGTAGCACTCGATTACTGCACTCCATTTCTTCTTAATCTAAAACTTTCCTCTTTGGCCTCAATTATTAACATTCTAGGGTTTGTTATGTTTTGTTTGTTCTGTTGATATTGTCATGTTATTTTGTCTTGTATTTGTTATGAAATTTCAAGCGGGTAGGGTTGATGGTCCGGAATTATGACGGATAATTCAAAATTCAAATCGAAATTTTAGTAGCAAAATGTCATCTCAATTTTGACTGGGAAAGTTCACTTAACTTGCCCTTGTAGTAAACCGAATTACGTTATCAGAACTTGCAGATTAGACATTATTGTAAGCAGAATTTAAATGAAAACAATGATACATGCATTTTTTGAAAAGATATTCCAAAGCAAGCATACAAATTGATTTGAAAATCACATTCCCAAACAAAAGACTTCGAAAACTGCCAAAGTAAATCAAACACGTGTATATATTACTAGGGGCAGCCAGAAAGACGGGTGGTCCAGAATAATAAGCAACTCGTCTTGCTGGTTAACCAGCCAAGATAAACAAGACACAGTGGGGACCAAATTGCTAGTACGCAGACAGAAATGCAGCATATTATACCCCTGTTTGTTTAATATTGTTTCCCTTTAAATATTTGAGTTGAGTAATTGTGTTTAACCTCCCATTCAAGAATATTTCTACTTATATCGAGACGTCGCCAGCTATACGGAAAGGTGCATAAATTTTGCCTGTGCGTTGCGCTGATGACATTATATAGCAAGGTTCTTTATCGTGCCATGGCTACCGGAACACGGAATCTCGTTAATTTTAAGCTCCTATACGAAAGAACCGTGACTTCCATTTCGTAATGACGAGTGCTTTGCGAAACAACAGTCGCTACCCACTTTTAAGTCTTGTGTCAGACCCGACCAGGATTCAAACCCACGACCTTCTACTTACGGAGCGAGCACTCTACCGACTGAGCTACCACAGCGGTCTTTAAATATTTTTTTAAACATAAAAGTTTGATTGCATATTAAGATTCAGGATGCATGTTTAAAATATTATTCTTAAATATCATATTTCATTACATTTATTTAGATTTTAAAAAATTTACCATATTTGTTCTTTTCTTTTGATATTATTATTTTGTGATTATTTCGATTATATTCTACGTTTTTTTTGTATTTTTTCTCCATTTCATTTTATTGGTATTAGTTCAATGGAATGCTAACGATACGCAATTAAACCTAATACAACTTAATTAATAACGGTAGCTGTCCGATTAAATGGAATAAACATTACCTTTACGTTGTTAATCATTTTAATTAACCCATAATTTGAAGTTGCTTGCATTGTGTGATAATTAAACTAACAGATCAAAATAATTGGACGTTTTTATATTGGGTCGTAAGACAAATTTTGGTACAAAATGAAGTAGTCGTACAAATTAAAAATATCAAAATTTTAGTAATATTACTGTTTATTGGAAATCTTAAATATTTTATAAGTGCTATCTTTAAATTATAAGGAGACAGGGAATAATAACGTTTTATTTGTTGTTATTTGATATTAAGATTCGCCTGCAGACTTGTATTTCATGTTTTGTAAGTTTGGAAACAAAAATTAGTCTAGAATACACATTTGTTCTTGTTAAAGCATAATTTAAGTTTTCTCTCGAAATGGAAGGTTTTAGCTTACTAGTTTATGAAATATCTATTACTAAAAGTTCTGCTTCCTAGTAAGGTTTCAGAAAATGTTCAACATTTATTTTATGGTTTAGCTATACATAACGTTTGTGTGTTCAAATTCTATTTTCAATTGTGGCATGACATTAATTGATGATAGAAAAGTTACATATTGGTTATATATTCCCTTTATTCTAAAAGAATTGCGCAGTAGAAATATCAATGCATTATAATATCCCACTATGTCCTTCTAATGGTATTGTTAATTTAATTAAGTTATGTTTAGTTGTGTTCTTGTTTTCAGTGACTATTGTCAAGTGTATTTGTCATGTTTGGTCATTACAAAAGCCAGGTACTTGTAAAAAAAGAATTAAGAGTCAAGTTGTTAATGTCATTTTTTATCTTGTTCTTCGAACGCGTGTAATTGTGATGTACAGTCTAACGTGTTTTAAAGGTATTCCCTATAAAAGTGGCATCTGCTTTTTAAGTTTTTATCCCAATTATTCTTTATGCATGGTAAAGGAACCTCTATTTAAGGGTCATATGCCAATAAAGACCACTTTCAGCTCTTCCTTTGGCGGTTTGTACTGACAATTATCACTGTATACGAATGTTTTGTATTTAGAACAGTATTTAAAAATATATATGTTTTTGTATTGTAGAAAGCTTGCCAAATCAACGTTAGTTCTTATTCCATTATTTGGTATTCATTATATAGTGTTTATTGGTTTACCAAATAAGATAAACGAGACAGCCGAGCTTGTTCAGCTTTACTTTGAGATGTTCTTTAATTCCTTCCAGGTAAACGCATATAATAAATTATGTAATAAAACTTTGTCGTTACATTATGAAAGAAATATTTTGACATGAATATATGCGGAACAAAGTCGGTTTTGGATATCAAAGCTTTTCTAATAGGAATATATGTTATGAAGTGTGTTGAACAGTGCGTATACTGTGTCAGCGGTTCTTGTGAAGTGTGTCGAACAGTGCGTATACTGTGTCAGCGGTTCTTGTGAAGATTGCTGGGCTGTTCAACGCTTCTTTTGAATATCTTTTCCTTACAAAAGGCAATATGAAGACCACAGTAGCATTCCATTCTCTCCATCGTATTTGTCCTGTGCAACTTATGTGAGCTTGGTATTTGGGCCTGAATAATGTGCTTGGCTATGTAATGGAACAGAAAAACATTAAAACAAATGAATTTAGAAAATTAAAGGTTTAATTAGCCTGTGTAATAGATGCAGAGATTCAACGTCAAAACACCCAAGTTAATGAAGGAAAATGGCCGATAAAAATTAATTTCAAAGCAATTGTCAAATCAAACACAAAATACGGGTCCATCACATCAAAATCACAAACGTTATACGGGCCCCTCCTTAGATGGTTAAATATTGGAGATTAACAGACGATAAATCAAGGACTGGTTTTGCTATGTATGCCTTGCGGCAATGATAAGTCCTAAAGAATATTAGAGGGACAGAAACACAGTTCAAATGTTATTCAAACGGTTTGTCATCTCCAGTTTGATTGAGATATTTATCTTGCTCATGTTCACCAGTCTGATATATACAGTATAAGTGAATTAAGTAGCAAACAGCTAGACGCCATCTAGCGTTGAAAGTTGTATGGTGTTTGTGGTGTTGTAATGTATTTCTAGGAACAGCCAACAAATTCAATATATCAGTAGCAGTGGATATCATCTTAAGTCACATTGATAAGTCCATATATAACAAATGTTAGTGGAATAGCATGTGCATTCCAATTATAGTTATTTCTGTAAACTGTCGAAGCGTTCAATTTAGTACTGAAACACTTATAAAGCACGAACGTGATCAGTTTATTAAACACGAATCAGTTAATACGTAATGCTTAAGATTGTTACATATACAACGATGGACATATGTGGTCTACAGTTGCAACTATATAACCTTTTGCTTTACGTCACCAGTTCCATATTCATTATTCTGAACGGGTTTTTATTAAGAGGTTGTCTCGTACAATGACCGTAGATAACCTATAGTGTTACAATTAGATTGATAAATGAGATACATTATTCTGAGTCGTTGAGAGCGTGGAAAAACTTCGTTATCTCGTTTCCATTCGAAAACTGATACTCAAAACCGTTAATGCACACCTAAGTAAATTTTGTTTATTTAATTTTGGAACTAAGAAGTTTGACTCACTTAATTTTCACAGCATGTATACAAAATCCAACATATGCTAGTTAAAGCAAATGCTTTAGGACGAAACTCTAAATTGAATAAAGACTCGATTTCAAACGAAATTAGAATACATGATATCGTAGGTAACAAAATTAAACTCGTTGTTTCAGTTTAATTTTATTAAAGGTTAGAACAAACTTTATATCAACGGTAAATGTGATTAGTAGACATATATATGCTTAATATTTACACAATATTCAATTCAATTAACCATTTGTTGTATGTTAATAATGAAATAATTAAAATATATTTCACTCATACTACGCATATTAATACAGCAGTAAAATGCTGGTAGACAACTCCGTCAATTGCCAATACGAGATTTAAATTTGAGTTACTTCCCTCTTTTCAGTTTTATAAACAAGTGCTCTCTGTTTCAATCTTGTCAAACATAGTTACCGTTGGTTTTATCTCTTTTTAAACAAAATGTACAGTTCTTGTTATAAAATTCATGTTGTCTCTTGAAGGAAGATATTGAATATTTTTTCACTTCACTCGACGAAATTGATTGTAATGAACAATGAGTGTGCCTTTTTATGATATACATAATAAAGTTTTTTTTTTAATTTCAGGGCTTTTTCGTTTCATTGCTGTTTTGCTTTTTCAACGGAGAGGTAAGTCAATATTAAATTAACCCCCATATCATACGGATGACATTTTTGAGAAAGATATTGCACTTTTTTAATTGAAAAAAACATTTATGACAATGGAAAAGCGATCTTAATCAGACTTAACTGTACGTCATTCACATACCCCGAAACACATGGCAAATCTCGATAGTTTTCCAGGAAATAAGTATCCTATCAGAGCACCCGGTCTCGCTTTCCTGGTGGACATCCTCGTGTTTATTTAACTAAGTTTTCAAGTTTCAAGTATTTTTTTGACTTTGGGGTTGTAATTTGAACATTGATTTGTATGTTAATTGTTTATGTTACGTATGCAGACCCAATAACCAAACACAATATCGATCCGTGTCCAAACACAATTCTAAAAGCAAAATAAAAAGCACGATAACTTTTACCAGAACAGTGAAACTGGTTGCTCCGAAGTAATCCACTACAGTTTGTAGTTTATAATTGTTATAATTGCGAATTACCTAAGAAATATATCTAATCCCAAAATGAAAGGGAAAGCAATAAATGTACTTATAATATGGTCTTAACAACACTAGCCAGCCCCAGAATATATTTACCACAAGCTTTTCCAGTTCCAATAGAAGTATATATTATAATACCAATGATAGGGTTTTCAATGTGGTACAAAATCCCTTTGCCACAGGTGACTAGACACTGCAACACTACATTCCCTCAAATTACTAAACTGAAATCGATATTATTAAGGTTGCAGGTAATTCTTATCACAACCATATTATAAGCTGCTAGCAATATAAAAACCGTTTAAACTATGAGTAATAGATACACAATCACAGATTAAATGTGACATACGACAGTCAACTAAGTCATACAAGATACCTTATTAATAAGCAGTCGGTTAAGTAAATATTTACTTGTGTGTTTTAAAAAATGTTGATATTCATATTGGGCGAATTGAACCAATTCACACCACACTATTAATCAAAAACAAACATACTAATCCATGTCCGAATCACAATCCAGAAGCAAATTAAAAACTTTGGAACTGACAAGTTAGGTTAGACACGTGAACTTCCACCATTGACTAAAGGCCGGGTGGTACTCCGGAAGTGTAAGCACCTCCTGTTAATATAATTAATAAAAATGTTTTTTCTTTATTTCTTTTTAAGGTTCAATCAGAATTTAAGAAAAAGTGGAAAAGATATAGACTGCGAAAAGGTAGAAGTTTTGGACAAAAGAGTACAAAAGACACCATGGTCTCATTCGTATCGCGAACACGTGGTGAATCAGCAGCTTCGAATTCCTGTTCCGGTGATTCAAAGGAGGGAATCTCAAATATTGACGATTGTTTAAAAGAGACATCTTGCCTAAATGGTGTTAATAAAGATGTGTTGTTGCATGGTAAAGGTAAGTTATACAACGGACAAAATGGGCATGTGTATCCATGTGACAATACATATAAAGACTCAAAAATATCTACAGCATTTGAGTGCGAAGAAGCCAAAGGGTTACTTTCAAGTGACAAAAATAGATTCTCATGATAGTGGTGTTATTCGAGATCGTATAAACGTTTGTGTTGCATAATAGTTCGAATATATTTGTGGAGATATTTCAAATACATAGAAATATAAACCAACATGAGTAAAATATAGTGTATTCTAGAAAAACTCGTATCGAGACTGACATAATCATATTGGAATAAAAAGTAATGGCCAGTTAGTATAAGCATGAATCTGTTTAAGATTTTACAGTGAAATTGTATTTCTAGAAATGCAGTCACCGGTTAGAACAAACATGGATATGTTGAACATTTTACAGCGGAACTTAATTCCGAGTGATTGAAAATGTCACATTGTCCGAGGTGAAAAAATGTGATAACCTATAGGTGCATTCATGGGCTATGCTTCATGACTGCATTTTATTTAAAAGTCTGATACCGGTAGGATTTAAAGTAGAATGTTTTCTCCGAGATAATATAAGTTGATTGTCAGATTTGAAAAAATACGGTGAACAATAAATGCATTGGAGGATATGTCTAAGATCTTTATTCAACTTGCCTATTGATACAAGTGAAACGTGTATTCCGAAAATTGATAATTGGATTTGGATAAAATACAGTGGAGAGTAAGTGCACTAATGGATTTGTCAAAGATCTTATTTTATTTTCCTACGGACACTTACACGCTGTACAGTAGAGAGATTCAAATTTTTGCTGACATGAAGCAGCTACACAAAGCTAGACAATCATATTTTATATGCGTAAATAGGAACAAAAAGACCGATTGTGAAAAAGATATATCATTCTGATTTAGATTTTAGAAAATTAAATTAGCGAGAGTTGATTAAAGTCATGTAAAAATAATGATAATTATAATATATCAGACAGCGATAGTTTGGTATTCTATTACTTGTAACTATGGTAATTATTGCCACCGGAACTGTACAGACATTGTAATGTTAAGGAAAAACTTTCATTTGTACCCTACATTACAATCTAAATGACAGAAGCAAGAGATTTTTTTCAATTCTGTAGAAAACAATTTTTCCAAATGTTAGTGTTGGAGTACAAAAGGAAATGTCATCAAAATGGTTGCCAAGAAAAATATTTTTGTACGCAATATTTATTGCCCACCAATTTGATTTAATATATTACGGGTAAGAGTTTAGGATAGAATGCATAGGGGTAATAGTACATACACGTTAGCAGATGAGTGTGTTAGCTGAAATATGTTTTTTTTTATTTAAATCTAACTTACTTATAATGGAATCGTACATGGAACGATATTGTAGTAATATTAACTAAATTGCCTCGGGGTGTTTTGTAACGTATAGCTTTTCAAACGTGCATTTTTGTGACAAAATGACATTTTATACGATACAGTTTTGCTGCAAAATGGATATGGCAATAGCTAGCACAACAAAGAACATCAAACAACAGCTGAATGATTAAAAATAATATTGAGAAAGTAAACATAAAACTCCCGCGAAATACAATGCCACAAATCACATATATGCATAGGGTTTATACGTGGTATAATGGATATGGCAATAGCTAGCACAACAAAGAGAATCAAACAACAGCTGAAGGAATAAAAACAATAATATTGAGAAAGTAAACATAAAACTCCCGCGAAATACAATGCCACAACTCACATATATGGATTGATTTTGATCAATCCTAGCACAAACGTATACCAATACGAGACGATGTATTGCATATTAAATTTAAAGACGGGTTATTTGTCCCTAAAAAGACAATCCAGTTTAAATTATTATGTTTTCTAATTTAATAAATAACTTATGTGAAATGAATGTATATAAATTTATAGTGAAAATACGTTGTATTTTTTTACGAGTCATTAGTTGTAAAAAAGAATGGCTGGTTGTCCTCCAATAGTTATAGAACCATACCACTACCCTAAGGTCGACGTAATTTATAGTGCCTGTTCTAATATATATATATATATATATATTGTCCTGTTTGGTTGTTTCATCATTTAATTGGCGTACTCTTGGTTGCATGGACTTTTGCAAAGTGCGCGCTTTACACTTGAGCATTTTCTTCTTCTATATCATCAATTTTGGAGTCATTCGAGTTCCGTATGTAGTTTTACTATTTTTGCAATTATATTTGGTAAAAAAATATCAGCTACATCGTTCATGATGCCAGTACGTAATTAATGAACTTTCAAGTTATTTATTTTTTAGCTGGTACAAATTTAAATATGTATTTTTTAAAAGTAAATATTGCTACATACTTATCCATGTCCAAACCACAATCCCAAAGGAACTTTGATACTTGCATATTAAAATAAACACGAGAACTTCCTCCTTAGAAGTGATGCCAAACCGATATTGACTATAATAAGTATTATTTATTGACTTTCACGAAATGTATAAATTACAATTATGAATGAATAATACAATGTAAAACGATTTGGAGCAGTAGCAGTTACGCATTGCTATGCCGTACCAATGGGCGAATATTTATTGTATTTATTTTATGTATGAATGGCAGCAAATATTTCAGTGTTTGTAAACCGACTTTATCAATAACTGTGAAATTTTGATTAAATGTAAAATATGTAAATATGGTCTGTACAAAGTAGTGTGTAAATGTATAAACCACGTGTTATGTAAATTCTTTCCTGATTTAGAATTTTCAGTAAATGAAAACATAAAAATAAATCTCTAGAATAGCTTTTCGTTAGAATATTTACATAAGTGTGTTCACCTTGTTGGAAATATATAACTAATGTATTCATTCAAAAAAAAAAGAAAACACTAGGGAATATATTCTTTTTTGGAAACGAACTAATGTCTGGCGGAAAGAATTCACTGTTACACGTGTGTTTGTTTTGAGCGATCTGTGATATTATTGTCTTTACGTGTTTCATGTTTTGCGAGATCTATTATTTGCATAAGTTTTTATTTATTTTTTACATAAATCATCAAATTTTTATTGAAATTACGCACATTTCAAACAATCTGGTATTTGACCAGTACTTTCGTCGGCAGTTTTATTTGTGTACTCTAGTTTTCCTCAACTTGATTTTACATACCCAGTCACAAGCACTATTATATAGTCAAATTAAATCTGTTTATAAAGACCAACCAGGAGAACCAGTAAAAGTAATCTTTATGGGCAGTTGACCTTTATATATAGGTTCAAATAATATTAATAAAGAACAATTTGGATACAATTCTACTAGCCTTTTTAAGCAAGTGGCCCATATATAGACGTAGCCTTCATGGCAGGTTGGACTGTATATATTTGGTACCTTTGTGACTTTGCATGAGTATGTACTACAACGGGTTATTGCCAAAACGATAAGGATAATGTTCCAGAGATCCAACGTTAGCATTGGTTGAATGTCTTAAATATAACTGTATAACAAACTCACGTCACTCAATTTATTGTCCCATATATGGTAAATTATGGTCGAAATATAATTGCACATTAAGTACTATTATTTGTAAAGCATTACCAAGTGCGATTTGTGTATTTATTTTTTTTGTTATCATCACTGGCCTTTTCGCCTTATCTTATAATAAAGAAAATAGTTCCTACAAGTTTGTATCATTTCTCTTCTCACTAACATGTATTAGACAAATCGTATCCATTTAGTAAACATTGACTAATGATTTTAATGTTATGGAATTCTTAAAAGAAGTTATATTGTACTGCGTCTTTTTTTAGTTTCAACGGAAACAGTGCATTGAGAACTATTTTACCCCGTCTCTCTCTCTCTCTCTCTCTCTCTCTCTCTCCAATTTAATCGTAGGCATAAACCTTAAATGGATAAATGATAAGGATCACACAAAAATAAAAAGGCAATTCGATAGTTACTATCCTGCTATGTGGTGAAATATCGTTCAAAATGAACAAATGAAAACGATTTTAAAAGTATTCTAACTTACATAGCAGCAAAGATCGTAAATGTAAGGAAACGAAAGTGTAAGAAAAAGTCACCCTCTCTCTCTATATCTATGTGTCTCGTACAACTTTATTTTAGTACATGCAATCGCTTCTTTCTTTGAAACCATTTCTCTCTCAAATTCCACTCGAGATGAGCAGATCCATTATCTGTGTTATAAGTTTGATTTTGGCGGCCTATATCAGCATTATTCCAATCATGCTTTTAATGACAATGTCTTGATAGGACATTATGTTAAAAAGATTCATACCAACTTTGTATACATATTATAAATGTCATTTTAAAACGATATCGATGTATACATCACTGTTATTTATATTGATATGTGTCAGTACTCTTATTGACAACAATATATGTGAAGGTAAACAACATTGACCTGTCAGCTTGACCTTTTATTAGAAATATAGGAGCATACACCATAACACATGGGCAATATCAGGATTCGCAGTTTATACGTGATTAACTTAAAATTATAACAATCATATAGACAAATTAAACACATGTGTCATCTAAATATTTGTTTACAATAAATGATCTTAATGAATGGTCAAACGGACAGGTTAAGGTTGTTTCCCTGTACCGATCGTATATATATCTGTTATTGTTGTGATTACAAATTTAAATGTTTTAAAAATAAAAATAATTTTAATAATATATTTAATTGCAGTTATAATGAAGTTTTATTACAATATCAACCATTTATGTTATAGTCTTATGGTGTATTTGTTTCCCACATAATACGCTTTGGTAGAACCCGTGTCCATTACAGAAACTTGATACAACGAAGCAAGCTGCTAACATTTAAATTGTTGACGCAAGCCTAGGTTTACCAAGGCCCACAAAAACATGTATGGCCGTCATCAAAATATTGTTGACAAGTCTGGTATCTGTATTCAATATTTACACACGGGTGTAGCTAGCTAAACAGTAGGTGCTTACCCTTCCGGGGCATCCGCCATCACTTCCCTGGTAAAAATGTGTCGTACCAAACTTGTCAGTTTCAAAGTTTTTACTTTTTGCTTCTGGATTGTGATTCGGACATGGCTTAGTATGTTTCGTTTTGACTTGGCATCCCATAATCATAAGTTGTTTTCATTCTCAATTTTGATTTCACATATGGTAAATGTAACTAGCCACACTGGAGATAATTACATTTCCGGGGCATCCGGGCTCTTTTCCCTGGTGAAAATTCATGTGTTAACTAAATTCGGCAATATTAAATTTTCAAAGTTTTCACTTTTTTATTGTGATTTGATTTATTCTTTTTTTGCTGTTTATATGAAAACAAGACCATAGGCGGAAGTATGCTAAACCTACATATTATACCAGTTTTATATTTACAGCACTAGACGGCCGTTTCGGAATACAATTCCTCATTAGTAGTGCTTGGTCCAAACTTATGAAACCAAAATTATTTTGAAGATGTTGAAAAGCTACCCAAAGGACCAAAATATATTTTACCAAATTAAGCTCAATTCATTTTTATTCCAAAAGCATACACTTATAGGATATACAAATTAATATAAAATTGTATGGCGGCACATATCTGTATATAATTACAGTGTATGACAATATGGCAAAAATTAATTCAATAGTAACTAATAACAAATAATGATAATATTAATAACAATAATATATATATATAATAATGATAATATAAAAGAAATGAGAAGAAGTACACGCTGTATTAGTCTAGTCAGTTGTATTTAAATTATTGGATGGACTATCTAGTCAGTTTTTAAATAATCGGATGGACGGTCTAGTCAGTTATATTTAGATTGGATCACATTATTTGTGATCCCGTCTATGAGTAGCATTATATAGAAATATACCTAATCTGCGAATTTCGCGCAGATTAGAAACACCTAAAAGTTGCGTTAGCTTCCAACAGCTTGGTTTACACCAGTAGTATCTCTTAAGATATTCTACCCGTAAGTCAGCGTAAAAAGGACACACTAAAATAAAGTGGTACTCATCTTCAACTTGATCTAAACTACACTTAGAACATAATCTTTGATTACGTGGGATGTTAGTATATCGACCACGTTCTACATTTAGTCTGTGTGCTGAACATCTATATTTGGCAATAATTTGTTTGTGCTTTTTTGGTATACATTTTGATAGATAATATTGAATACAAAAATTGTCAGTGAGATACCTATATATATGGCATTTTGAAGATAAACCGAAAACAGAATACATTTCTTGTAAAAATACGTCCTTAAGTCTATTTGTAACTTCTAATATAAAACATTTCTTATCTATTACATACTGATTATTCCAAACATAACACAAACCAACGGAGTTTAAAATGTTCATAACTTGTGTAACCCAATTAACACGAATGTGACAATCATTGTACATATCTTTATATAATTCACTCAGAATACAATTATCTGTTTCTAATAAGCGTAACCAGTACTTAATAATAGACACTTTAAGCTTTACTTGAAGGGGCAAACGCCCTAATTCATTGTAAACCATAAAATTTGTTGTTTTACTATGTACGCCTAATATCTGCTTACAAAATTTCAAGTGTAATGTTTCTAAACTATTTACTTTGCTATATCCCCATAGTTCAGAACAATAAGTTATAATGGGTAAAACATAGCAATCAAATAAGTACAATTCAGTTTCTACATTAAGACACATATCTTTTGCCGACTTTCGTAAACAAAATAAAGCTTTGTTTCCCTGGTTATATAAATGCTTTACAGTGACACTAAATTTTGCATTATAGTGGAATAATGAACCTAAATAACTAAAACTATCAACAATTTGGATCTCTTCACCTTGATAAAACCACTTTTCAATGAGCCTACGACCACCCCTACTTCTAAATATCATAACTTTCGTTTTGTTAACATTCACATTTAAATTCCAAATACTGCAATATAATGACAAGGTGTCGAGCTGCTTTTGGAGACCTTCGATAGAATCCGAGAAAATTACAGTATCATCGGCGTATAGTAAAAGGAATATTTGCAGCGGTCCAATCTCCAAGGCTTCGCAACCATTTTCAGATAAAAAAATTCGAAGTCGTTGATGTACAAACTGAATAGAAATGGCGATAAAGGCTCTCCTTGTAAAAGTCCTGAGGAAACCATAAAACTGTCACTAATTTGACCGTTAAACTTCACTGCCGCTTTAAAGTTCTGATAGAGGCTCTGTATAACAGATAAAATATTGCCGGAAACACCTGATCTAATTAACTTATTCCACAAAGACATTCTTTCGATGGAATCAAAAGCTTTTTTATAGTCAATAAAGCAACAGTAAATGCGTTTTCCTTTTGAGAGGTATTTAGATATTATTCCGTGTAGGGCAAAAACTGCGTCCCTAGTTCCAAATCCCGGTTTAAATCCCATTTGGGCGTCCGATATAACGTGATACGTATCACTCCAGTCTAATAGTCTGTTATTTAAGATTGACGTAAATACTTTTGCGACACAACTAACAAGAGAAATGCCTCGGTAATTAGTGACGTCATCTTTATCGCCGTTTTTATAGACTGGTACAATTACTGCTTCTGCCCAGGTGTCGGGGTAGTGTCCAGATTTTAGAATATTATTGAATAGAGTAGTAAGAATCGGCAACAGTAGATCCTTAAACTTAATAAATAGTTCATTCACTAAATCGTCCGTTCCCGGGCTCTTTTCGGTACTAAGATTTTTTAACACCCGTAGGACTTCTTGAGTACTTACCGGCTCGTTTAGCTCGGGGTAAGCACCTACATTGTCACTGAAATTGACACTGGTTTGAATTTCCACTAAATTGCTCTGTAGTAAATTTTCGAAAGAAGCAGAAAAGTTCTCAATACTTATGTTTCCACTTTTAGATCTAGCCTTTTTAAATCTTTTGTGAAAATTTTTCGGATTTGTTTTCCTAAGAAATGCTAGTTTGTTTCCCTCGGCGTTATTATAACACAGTTTTTTCTTATCTTTGGTACGCTTATATTTGAGCTTTGCGGTACACATTAATTCGCGGTTGCCGTCACTTTTATTTTGATTAAACATTTTCAGTGCATTCAAATAATCTGCACGTGTATTTTTACATTCGTCGTCGAACCAAGGCTTGTCATCCTCCTTGTGTCTGTGTTGTCGATTCGTTATCCTGATAGTCTGTCGACAATCTGATGTTATATTCTGTAAAATGTTAGTAAAATCGGACACGCACTTGTTTACGCTTTCCTCTGAAAATACCTGAATAGTAACTACCTGACGTAAAATATCTAACTCCTGTGTTAGCTTAATTTTAATCGAATCTTCAAATTCGCTGTTCCACTTGACTCGTTGAATAACATGTTGAGAATCTTCCAAATCCTGGGATTTACAAACATCAGTACGTGGTTGTAATGATAAAACGATAGGGGCATGGTCAGAGTGCTCATTGAAAAGATCAGCATTAAAATATTTATCCATCATACATATATTTTCACTTACAACACAATAATCAATAACACTAGTACCCCTACTATTCTGAAATGTAATTGAACCAGTGGGATCGCCAGCTGATCGCCCATTTAATATGGATAAACATGTAGATTTACATAATTGGACAAGTTTTTTACCCTGACTATTGACCTTTAAGTCCTCGGAATTCCGAGGTGTATGCTAGAGAAATACTTTGCATGAGGGAGTATACCTTTGTTTTTGAGAAATTACAAATTTTAACTTGCAGGAAATTTAGACAATTATAGTATATTTTTGACAATAATACGAAATTATTGCCAATTGAGTTTGTTATATCCTCGGGGCACCAGCCACCAGCAGAGATATCGGCTCAGGGGTTTAAATTACATATTATATAAGTATTATATTTACAGCACTAGACGGCCGTATTGGAATGTAACATAGGTCATTCATATTTTACCATTTTCGCTTTTGTCGGATGTCAATTTAGTAAATCATAATTCAAACGCTATCGTATCCGCTTTCATTGGAGAGGTCTAACTCAATCAACATGAACAAGTTTCCCTGCCAGTTTTAATTGGAGGTGTTAGCTTCGTTTGTCAATAAGCCAAGCTTAATAATCTTTGCTTTTATTGTGGAGGTCTATGGTGAACATGTAAAACTAACGTCATCTGACTGTTTTTATATTGGAGATGTTCAATTAGTCAACTACAATGAAAACAATGCTTTTATTGGAGACATATTTTTGTAAATATCATGATTCATCTCCGCTTTTTTTGGAAATGCTTATTTATTCGGTCACTTTAGAACACCTCAAATCTCCGCACTTTTGGGGATGCCTCACTAGTTTGTAATTATAAAATGCTTTGTCTTCTTCGTTTTTATTGAAGAACACAATATAGTATGATTTTTTTAAACATAAAAAAGGACAAACACGTGAATCCTTGCTCTAAATAAACTGCGTTTATAGTGCTACAACATCCATCACCATGCAAAGCAAATTAATCATAACTAGCTACACAGTTCAATGGTTCAAGTTTTTTTTACAATTGCTGACATTAAACTTGAACCTGGTCTTGAAAAAGATATTGTCTTATTTGTCTATCAAAATTTTCTAAATCATGGTTCATTTTATCAACTTCCTCTCGTAACTTCCGAGAATGTTCGCACAGTTCATTGTTTTTCAACTGATTGATATGGTAACCTATTGTTGCAATGTTAAAAACCATACTTATAACGGCTGCAAATCCTCCAAATACACCTAAAGGCGCCAGTGCCCTAGGTGCTACACCAAGTCCTTCTATAGGAGGACCTACCACTCTCCCTAAACCAACTAAAGCAGCAGCCTCGTCGAGATTACCCCCTAACCGAAAGATATTTATTGCCTGTCCGCATTGCACAACCTTATTTACCCCCAATGCAGCTAGTATTGGGTCTTTTAATTTCAGTACGTTCCCTTTGAACAGATCCCAGTTGCTAATAAGATTTGCTGATGCAACATCTCTTTCTGCTTCCTGTCTTAAGATTTCTATCAAGGTAGCTGTTCGTCTTATATCTTCATCTAAGACGATCTTTACGTCCTTACAATATTTCTTGGTTAGTCCTATATTCACTCCAGCATGAGTAAGGCTTGCAATTACAGATAGCAAACTTAATATAGTACCAAACAACGTTAGTATTAATGACGCACCGAATGTCAGCGGTCCAGCTGCCAACCCACCAATTGATAGACCACCACCTATAAACCCGAGAATACTATATAAAATAGACCCTTTTCTGTACTGGTTTTCCAGGCTTTGTAGCATTTCGGCCAGCTCCCGGAGTGCGTTTATACTCTGTTCTCTGTATGGGCGCCATTCTTCTTCATAAAAATGTCTGATATTTCTTAATTCTTGTCGTACATCGACAACATCTGACATGATGGTTTTATTAATTCACCAATTTATGTGTCGAACTTAAAATAAAAACTGAAAGTAGAAAAGGAAGTTTACCAGTGAAAACTTAATCCCTCAACTGATATATGATCCATACGGCAATTGGAAAAGTAAACGTGAATGGTTCATTTTTACTTCCTATCATTATACCGATTATGTTAAAAAAGTGTTTATGCATATTGTACTGTAGCGTTTATTCCTCTGAAGTTAAGCGTATTAAACACAAAACCTCAAGAGGAATCGAGCACGGCTCGTGAGTAAGTCAATCCCTTAAGAAGTGTACTGTATGAGGGGAAAAATCTTGACCGAAAAGTGAATAGGGAAAATCATGACTGAAGTTAAAACAAGTGAAAAAGGTGCAAGACTATAATGTATAAAATAACACTGTAAACGGCGTGGAAGCAGTACAAGACAACAGTATTTTCGCGTAAATAAAATAAAATAAGTAAATCAAATTTAAAGGGGGTTGTCAGCGTTCGGCTTCCATACCAACAGTAAGTAGACCAAAAGACAGAAATTTAATATTATGATTTATTAAAGGACTTAAATACACATAAGGGCAAGATAATATGAATTGCAATGAAAATTAAATTATGTGATGTAAAACACCAGCAAACACAAATTACATTGAGTACCTAGCAACAATAAGCACTATCAGCAAAAACTAATGCCTTGAAAGTTAATATGAAAATATGTTCAAGTCAATTACAATGCTGAACAGAAGTATTCATAACAATCGACAGCATAACTATTTGCTCAGGACATGTATATTGCCTAATAAACAATGGAACCCAATGAAAAATATGAAGGGTAAATAATCATAGAAATACCTAAGCTCAATTACAGCTCAAATAGCTCAGCCCAAAACACGAGTCAATTACAACATGTAATGGTCTAGGACTATGAAAACAAGTACTATATTTACATTATTAATGAATAACACACGTGTAAATCACGTGTATAAAAGGTCGGACCATTAAAAAATAAATGTCAAGCAAAGTTAACCCCACATGACTGGTCTGAAAAATATGCATGTGACAATACCAATACTGAAAAATTATTAAACTGCCCTACATAAAAAACATGGACAAAAAATAAATATAAATATCGATTCTGTACACTGCCGGCACTGTCCCAAATAAAACCCCAAACTACCGCGAAACCACCTCCTCCCGAACGCGAGAAATTGAAAATAAAAGGAAACTAAACTAAACTAAACTAAATAAATAAAAAGGCAAACAGCGTACAGAATCAATACAAGGACATTCTAGCCATACAATTATTTAAATAACTGAACTAGACACCACGGACACCACTTCACAGCACGGCAGACGACAAAGAGAGAGAGCACATGTCTTGAATCTCCTTATTTATAGGCATATAACCAATTACGACACAGTCGTCAGAGCGTTTGCATGTAACCATATTAAATTTACAACACATGTATCTAACTGACCAAGACATGACACGTACCCTAACCCAGTTGGACTATGCTGTCTACGACCAAAGTATGCCCATGCAAATTACCCACGAAATATCAACAAGTCAATTTGCATAAGAACAACTAACAGACGTGTGTTAAAAATTATGTTAAATTAAATATAGTAAAGGAGAGGCCAAAAAGGGGACAAGTCCAGCCATTACCCAAGATAGAAGAAAAGGTAGAAAGATTAAAGATAGAAAAATGAGGACTAGAGTGGGGCAATGACATGACCCACGTTACAGTACCAACACCCATGTTGACTGTCATATCAAGTCGATATAAATATATTTTGTCGCTTATTTTATAGGGTTTATCGTCTACATGTGGTCGTAAGTCCAATGAGCAAACATGCTCAAACTTATTTTGAATTTTATTCTCTGTATTCAATTTTGCTGATATCAACACTAAGTACATGTATATGAGTTCAATAAGCTTAAAAGTAACAAAGACAATATTATCAAAAGAAACATTTCAGGTAGAAGTCTTTTTTTAGATACGCACTACTTTTCCGTTTCCATTATTTGCAAACCAATGAACCAGTAAAAATGTCCGGGAAACAATAGATAATTTGTATTGTATTATTGAGAATTAGCTACCAGATATGGAAAGGTTTGAACCATTTTGGTCAATTTTTAAATAAGACATACATCTTTAGAATCGTCACATCTTATAGTAATAGTGGTCATTTAGGGTACTAGATTGAGTACCATGGTCAAGTTGTAATCTACTGAGGAAACTGTCACACGAAAGATTGACTTCCAGTGACACAGCGCCAAATATTAACAAAAGCTCTGGATAAAGTATGTGTGTTTTTTATTTATTTTTCATTAAAACCCAAATGTTTTTCATAATTTCTGATAATGATACTGTTAGGATAACAATCATTAGATTTTTTAGTGAAATCATAATTCCTTGGACAAGCACGAGAAATTCAGAAATGTAGATCAAGTATGTTCAAAGTTAAAAATCCAATTATAATGTGTTCACAGTATGTAAACTCCGGTGTACGTCTAACGGAAGCTGGGATCGTCGAAGCGGAGAAAAAGTCAACATGGATAGTTACACTGTCGTCCTGGGACACTTTATTGGCTGCTAGTGAGTTTTCTTGTATACTTTCACTGCAACAATTACACTGAAACTTATCACGGATAACAGCGAAGTTAGTTTTAAATAGTTCATCACATTTATTGTTCCATTTCGAAAAAAATGATTGTTAATCATTCAACTTTTGGGTGTTATTTTCAAAGGAGCACAATAAATTATATTTCCGACCATAAAGATATGATAAATACCACATTTAATGCATTTCATTTAAGAAACCAAGTGTTTTGATTAAGGCTGACATACCCCTATATCTCAACACATGACAGTTTAAAAGAAATTCCGATTTCATTTCATGCTGTTGATTCTCAATAGTGTACGCCTAGCTGATGAAGAAATGAACGCTTAGCTGGGATTTAAGTGGAAAAAATGTGTACGCCTAGCTGTGCAGAAAATTGTACAATTTATTGCCAATTTTCACCTTTTTCTTAGAGACCAGGTTGAGAAAACCCCTTCATGGTACCATGTATCTAAGGCTTGTGTCACTAGGAGTTATTTAATACTGCTGCAAAAGATACAGAATACATTATTAATTAAATACGACGTCATTTATGAATCGATTGATTGATTGGATTCGGTTTTACCCCCAGTCAAAAATATTTCACTGATATCGAGACGTCACCAGCTAAAGGTAAAGTAGCCATAGAAATCTTAACTTTGTGGTGCGCTAAGGACAATGTTCCGGTAGGGTTTTTAAATTGCCACGCCTGTTGTGATATGCTATCTAAGAGGATACCGCGAATTTCATTTTTACATGTCGAGTACATGGAACATTCACTACCTATTTTTAAGCCTTGGTCAGACCCAGGTTTCGAGCCCATGGCCTCTAACATACGGATAGAGCACACTACCAACTGTGCTACCGTATGAACATTGCGTGTTGTTGGTAACAACGGGATCTAAAAACAATTTCTTTCTTTTTAAATCAATCCAGGTGAAAATAAAAAATAATCGAGATAAGCGATAAATAAAAAAAAATCGTAAATTTCGTATGTTTCGAAATGTTCGCTCGCCATAGCTTTCCCATAATTTGACATTCTGACTAGCTTGGGTTTGACGATAAAACATTCTTAAAGCAAACTTTTACGATTTTCTATATCTGATGCTTTAGTATGACTATTTCTAAATTAATTCTTTCTAATGTTATCTATATTGATATCATTTTAATTACGTCCACTTTGTTTCTTTTTAGAGTAAAATGGAGTATCAATGTTACTACTGTAAAGAAAAGGACGCTGTATTTTCCAGCGTTATAAATCATACCATAGAAGTACATAGAAATAAAGTTTTAAAAATAAAAGTTTCAACTCTGCAAAGAAAATGTAATACAGTTTTTACGAAAAATTTTAAAATAATTCCAGAGAACTTAATGCAACAAAATAAAATCGTGACTCCGATTGAACAACGACATTCAATTAAAATTTCAACCATACAGAGATCGCCAAAATATTTTCGCCGTTGAAAAAAATTCCGAAATTTTCATCTACCCCAAAACGAAGAATACCATGCCAACATTTGATTTTAATGAGGATATTCAAGAGCTTAGCACCAATTTCGACGACATGTCATTTCTTGAACAGTCTGTTGGCGTACAGACCAATAATTGTGTAGTTCTCGATGTCGAAAATGAAAATAAAGAAGCAAGGGAATATTTAGCTAATATCGTTGAGTTGATGCCAGCAGTTCTTGACTATTTAAAAAAAGAAAACCAAGAAAAAATGTATATTAAATTTTCGACACTCTTAGCTGAACAACGTCTTCCACTCGAAAATATCGCGTTTCTGCTATTCACTGATGTGGTTGAATGGTTTTCAACAAAAAATACACATGCGATCCGTTATTCTGATGAAGCGAAACGGTTTTGGAACATTGGGATGAAGCTCTTCAAGGGCAAATTCTTAAGATTTATGTCGGGTTGGAAAAACCAAGGTCAGGACGCAAAAGGACACACAGATCCTAACGATTCTTTCATAAATTTTGCCGTTCCTAGTAGGTCTTGTCTCGAGGATACTTACATGTCTGAGCTGTATAAAGACTTGAAACCTGGTATATTAGATGGCATGATCAAGATGTTGAGCGATGACGACAGTGCTCAGAGGAAAACGTACAAACTGTGTGTTGATGGGAAAAAAATCAACGTGGGTATGACTAATCAAAAGTATGGTGACGTGAATTTATGGGGACATGAAGGGCCGCCATCACTCGAGAAAAGCGAAGAATTGTTAAAGAAGGATTTGGAAATTTTGACCGGTCTTTTCGAAAGTTTAGATAAAATAGAGAAAAGAGACTTATTGACATTTGATGAATCACCAACAATGATAAATGATCAATTGGTTAATTCAGGTAAAATGGTTATTAATTCTCTTAGCCATCGGATTAAACATCTCAGAATCGTCAAAAAGAAAAAAGAAATGACTCTCAACAAACTTAAAAGTGTTTGTACAAGTGAACAAATGAAGTCAAAGTATTCTTACGCTATTAGTGCTTTGAAAACGTACATTTACCAGATAAATGCTTGCATCTCCCGCCTTCTGAAATCAATCGACTTACTTGGTAAGATGATTGCTATCTGTAATGGGGTTGGGGAACTGTATCAATGTGGGCCTATATGTGACCTAAGAGTAAGAGAAAATTATGTATGTCTAACAGGACCTGAATGTATTCCAGACTCTAGATCAATATCTACATCATCGACTGTTAAACAAAGGTCTGATGTATGGTTTGACATAAGAAAATTGGCAAAGGTTACAGGAAGTAGTTGTCACCAAGCGCTAGGTCTTAGTGGGTTGAAAAAAATGAAAGATCATTTCGAAAATGTAGTAAATTCCAAGGAAAAGCCATTACCATCCGAGGAAACGGAAAAAAGAATGCGGCATGGAGTCGAAAACGAGATTAACGGTATTGCTACCCTGGTATCGAAGATTCTACCAGTATACTATCCAAATGCCGTTTATTTCGAAGAAGGTTGTGAGATAACCAAACACAATGATGAACCATTTCTTGTAACTAGTCCTGATGGAAGTTTGCGTACACTTGATATTAAAGATTTGTCAAGAAGTATAACAGAAATGGGAGTTGAGGTAAAGTGTCCATATCCGGGAAAAATATACACGACTCCCGTCTATTATCAGATGCCATGGTATTACGTAACGCAGGTGTTATGTGAGATGCATGCACTACAAGTACCTACCTTGATATTTATTTGTTACAGTGAAGAGTCAACGACAGTTTTTAAAGCAAACTTTGATAAACAGTTATGGGAAGAAATCATGAATAGACTGTTAGACGCATATGGAAAATGTAGTCCTGTTCTAATGAAAAAACTTCCCGCCGATATGCCTGCTTTTTCCAAACGAATTAAAGACTTTTGTGAAGAAAACGTGACATTTCTTGCCGAAGTACCATCATTAAAAGCAATTTCGGAATGCAACCATCCATCGGTGTCACAAAAGGAAGAAGAAATAGGTCACCACAGTCATAATGAAATGAACAAAGACAAAAGAACGTTATCACTACAAAAATGCACAATTCCTGATATGCTGACCAACTGGTATGAAATGAAGGAGTCTCTCTTGGAAGCAAACTCATTAGGGCGACATCTAGCCAGTGAAGTTTTAGTATTTTTGATATCTGATCTCGATAGAGTTCACGAAAGGGAACGCCAGCATGCTGTGCCCGTTGCATATGCTCTCAAAGGATATAGCTTAACGTCGGATCTGCTGAGGGAAATGCTGGATGAAGTTTTAAAAAGATGCTTTGAATTAGGTCTGTATGTCCCGGCTGTGTCATATGATGGTCAGTGGTCAAAAGTATCTGTAAGATCGAGTTCAGGAGCACCTTTGACTATGTTGCAATTGCAAAAGGATGTCTATAAGGAAGCTAAAAAAGCGTCAAAAAAGGAAATTATGGATGTGATTAAAAACAATAATGCCGTCGTTGCAAGAACAGCTGTTGATGTTGTTGAACAGACACAGTGCAATATCCGTGTAAACGAAGTTAACTGTTTCATTGGAACTATAGAACTAAACAGATCTAAGCATTGCTTGCACATATTTGAAACATCTCCGTCAGTATTAAGATTACTCAAATCTTGTGACTCTAGACAGAAAAAAACAATTGAACCTAACGAAGAAATATCTCAACTGTTAGATGAATTCCCACCATCTGTTGCCGACAAAATTGATGAGTCTTTTTTATCTCAGTTAGATAATACAGAAGTTACCGAGAGATACCATGAAAACGAACAATTACCAGTTGATTTGTTTCCTTTATTTGAATTCGAGATGAATGACTCCAGTTCTGATAATGGCGATAGAGAAATGGTGAACGAACTGGATGATCTGGGGGATGAAACAGTTACTAGTGCTAGTGGCTCACAACATATATATATAAAAGATTTTCAACTCAATACGTCTGGTAATAACGTAAACATTGTAGCGGAAGACAGCGATGGGAGTGTGCTCATTAATGCGTGCGATAGGAAAGAAATGATGAGATTGATACGTACTGACACAAAAGTAAAGATGTCAAAATGGCAAGACCTAAACGATGAACTGTTTCTCAAAAAATTTCAGACCATGGAAAGTATTAAGAAATCTTTCACAAGACATGAGCTGCAAATTTGTGTTAAGGCGGTAGCAGAGAAGCTTAAATCTGCAGGATTCACTTCACAATTTCTTCAAACAAAGATGCCTTAGTTACTCTTTTATTCAACCTTATTAATAATGATCTACAAATCCAACAATCAAAACAAAGATCTAAACGAAAAGTCACTAGTCTCAGGGCAATGTGCACCAAAACTATCGCCAAATTTCCGAAACATGTTTTGTCTTGCATTTACGCAGAGTTTCTGTATCCAACAAGACTGGATGAATGGAATAAGAAGTCACCTTTTACATTAAGAACTTGTATTACTGGTATTGATGAACCAATTGCATGGTATTCAATGCCAGAATTCGTTGAAAATACATATACATATTTGTTTGATTTCCTGGATTGCCATCATCTCTTTGTTAATGCGAGAGTTAAATGCTGTAGTACTGGTATGGTCGAATGTGGGATACACAAAGACGCATGGATGAAGATTGCTCAAAACAGTTCTGAGAATAAAAGTGGACTTAGTTTAGCGCTAGTGAGGGACCTAGTCGACAAGCAGAGTAATGCATTTGCACGAAAAACTTTTTCCATAGAGGTAGAAACATTGATGCGTACAAATGGTGATATAGCTGAGGCCAATTTCACTAAATTATTAAGAGAGTGGTATGAAGCTGAAGATGATCCTGGAATAGACGTCATGGAAAGACTAAAACGAAGACTTCGGCTTAGAGAATGGTTGTTGAGTGGTGTACATTTTGCACAGTTTCCTCCACCTGGTTCTCATATAAAAGGGATTCCTCATGTTATGTTTGAAGGACTCCTTACGAACATTGAACGTAGAATACAAATTATTCCTTTCATCAAGACAGGAATTTACAACCCAAGATCTCTTGGAAGTTTAGAGGCAGAGAATTTCTTTGGTGAATTCCAAGAGCTAGACCCTAAAGGTTCAGGACTCATAAGGCCCGATGACATCCTAAGGCGATAAGTACAGCATGTGAGCTGATAGGAGCAAGACTAGATCCGAATAGGTATAATTACATTTGTGACATTTACAGAACTATCAATCAACCACATTCACTATTACTAAAAACACGTTTTCGAAGACTATAGCCACACTTAGTGATATATGATGCCACTAGAAAAATTGCAATTTTTGTTAAAATGTGGTTACAATCTTTGAAAATGGGATAATAATGAATATGGTTAAAATACTCAGCAAAACATGATGAGGTTATCTTTTAGCAATGTTTTCTTTGTTTGGGTTTAGTACCATTACAAAGTTTGAATTTCAACAATTTACAAATATGTGGCTTGAACAATAAATAAATAAATAAATATAAATAAATAAATAAATAAATAAATAATAAATAAATCAAATTGTAGATTTTGAATATATAAATGAATTAACTTTGAAAACTGATGATTTAAACGACTAAACCTCTTGCTGAGGCTACACAAGGTAGCCACTTGCTTTGTGATACACTTAGGTGTCATTGAAAATCTCGCATTTTCTAATCAGATGAAATTTATTTTTGTTTTCAATTCTGTATTAGACTCTTAGCCTTATGTGTTTTCTTTGCATTGCATTGTTTGAAAAAGTGGCTACAACACACAGGTTAAATGTACATTTGAAAAATCCATTACACACATACTTATTTATAATGGGTTTTTACTTTGTAGGAAATTCTTCATGCACACAAGTCAGGCAAAAGTATACCCAACTCATCAGTTGTCCCACTGCACGAACATGGAGGTAGACGGAACTTATTTTATGACTCCTACAACTGTCTCTTGCATCAATCCCAGGTAATAAACTATTGGGTTCCGATTATGATTTTAATTCCAAAATTGATAAAAAGTGTAATCTCTGTATGCCTCATGTTCATGTTTACAGCCGTCAGACCGTATATAAAAGATTTTCTGGGGTTTATATAAATATTTTAAATCTCATTAGTTCATTAAATTTAGAAAGGTGTTGTGTATTTTGATTCACATCTATGCACTTATAAGACAAATGCAGATCATGCATAATATGTTTGCTTCTGATCTCAATCGGAGAACCTTTGAAAAAATAGAATATTTTACCTTATGTACAGAAAATTGAAATCAATGTTTTAATACTAAATCCTGTGATACAATTAAGATATGGTATAAAGTACAGACCTGTGGAAAGTTTAACACTAAGCTACTTAAAAAAGGAGTCGATCTCGGCTTCTGAGCGACTGAAAGCGACTGAAAAATCCCGAGATATAGATAACAGGTACCGAGATACAACTAACATAGGGCGACCGAATTGAGCTGCCTACTTGTGACAAACTCGTTAGCTGAGTGCTAAACTGTCGACAGGCCTGTACTGTATATGACACAGAAGTTTTTTCAAATTACCAGGTCTAACTTCCAAGTTTTGGCTGGGAGTTTTCTGGTATGCATTTATGTTAAGACAGCAGCGACATAAAATAACATATTTGACAAGTTGAGCCATATACATGGATACTTTTTCGTATTTCCATATCAATCACTGCGGTAGTTAATTCAATTAGTAGAGTGTTCGTTCAGGTCTCACCCAAGACTTGAAAGTGGGTAGTGACGGTTCTTTCGCCAAGCACTCGGCATTACGAAATGAAAGCCACGGTTCTTTCAGATGGGAACTTAAAATACACGAGGTCCCGTGTCACGGTGGACTTGGCACGATAGAGAATGCTGTTTAATGCTATCAGCGTAACTCGCAGGCAAAATTTCTGCACCTTCGCCTGTAGCTTGGGATGTCCGGTATAAGTGAAATATTCTTGACTGGGGTGTTAAACACCATTAATAAATTCAAATGGTTTATCCATATCCATATCTGTTAATTGCAAATAATGCCTATAATACATATTTATGCGTAGCTTTTTGAAATTTCATTGAAAAAAGCTACACATTACAATTCAATATTTCATACATGACTCTTGCTTGACTCTTGAAATCTTTACCATTTTTAGATTTTTAGAATTTTAGAAATCATTTCTTTGATGAACCTTTGAGAGCGAAAAGAAAAAGTGGAAAGCGGAAATCTGGGGAAATAAGTGGGCCGTCAATGCCAAGCAGAGGTGCACGATCTGTTAGAGAGCATCATCGATGTGACGAGACAAAAATCCTTCCCCATGTTAGACTTGGAATATCATTTCCTGAATAGAAAACAATAAAGACTATTCCAATTGTAACTATAAATGACAAAACTAGATGGATATTCAATTTTTAGTTGACTTTTATTTTGTATTACTCATATTGTAAAGGTATTTAACAAATTGGATAAAACCGATACATTAATCAGTGGAAATTACTGATCTCGATGTGTGTGTGTGTGTGTGTGTGTGTGTGTGTGTGTGTGAGAGAGAGAGAATGAGAGCTGTTAACAGAGAGAGAGAGAGAGAGAGATATTAACTGACAGGAGAGTGATGTTAACTGACAGGTGAGAGAGAAAGATGAAAAGAGAGATAGATGTTAACTGACAGGAGAGAGAGAGCATGTTAACTGACAAAAGAGATAGAGATGTTAACTGACAAGAGAGATAGAGAGAGATGTTAACTGACAGGAGAGAGAGATGAAAAGAGATGTATGTTAACTGACAGGAGAGAGAGATAGAGACAGAAAAAGAGATGTATGTTAGCTGACAGGAGAGGGATAGAGAGAGAAAAAGAGAGATGTATGTTAAGAGAGATGTTCAGTGACAGAAGAAGGCATAACACAATTTTACAATCTAAAAGGATTTTGAAATAAGAGAGAGTCTATAACGGCAACTGCGCCTTTCTTTGGCACTGAGCAAATAAAATTAGAAATAAATGCTAACAACAATAAAACATGTAATAAAAATTGAAGAACAATTAGATATGTTATTTAAAATTATCTGTAGCAAAGTATTCATTAATAAATCAAAATAAATTACTTTCTCCAATCATTATACAGGTAGCATCTTTTGATTGAGTTACTGAAACTCAATCTTTAAGATAAACTGTAGCTACATTACAACTACATACATGGTTAACAAACCGTTAAAGACATGATAAAAGAAAATGACTATCAGGACCTCAGTATATATCGGAGAATGGGGATGACAACATATGCAACAGCCTCTTTTCCTCCACCTCCCAATCAAATATGTAAAACTTGCAAAAAAAATAAATACCCAAAGCTTGTAAATATTATAGAACGATAAATGACGAAATGATCAATCAAAAACCATGCACAGACTAGGGAAGCTCTAAAACACCCCCCACCCCACCCAGTCGGTTGTTAAACAGTCTAGTTATATTGCAGCAACAGTTTGTACTGATTGAAGTATATCTACCGTTTACAAATAAAATATTGCACTTTATTTAGTTACTTTATAAATAGTAAAAAACAACAATGACAGTCATGTAAAATTAAAGACACTTGAGACCTTTCGGCTCACCTGAGAAAAAAGTATTGACACTACAGGGGCTTGTAATCATTTAAATTTCTCTTTGCTACTAGTATTCTACGCTCCAAAATATAGGCACAAATAGATCTTAAAATGTTGAGTATATGGTGGCTCTTTCATGGGTGGTTTGTGTTTAGTAAAGAGAAATTTAATTAATTACAACTTCCCAAACCAAACAGCACGAGGTAAAAAATTACAAATACATCATATGTCGACTATCTGTCGAATACTCTAGCACTTATCGAAAACTCATTTTGTTCACAACTAACATCAATGTATATAGTTACTTTTCATTGTTATGTACTCTTTTATGTGCTGCCACGCTTGATCTCCATTTAAAACTTTTTGGACATTGGTCACAGCGATAAACTCTCAAGTTATGAACAGCATTCTTGTGGTCTACAAGGGACCCTTTTCTGGAAAATTTTCGCCCACAAACATCGCATATAAAGTCACCATCGCCATGGTTGCATTTAATGTGCTCTTGCAAGCTCGATTTAAATTGAAATGTTACCTTGCAAAACGGACACTTTTCCTTAAGTGTTTTGTCATGTGATGCCATGTGACCTCTGTAATTATACGAAGAATTAAATCCTCTATTACACCACTGACATGTGAATCTAAAAATATGTTTGTGAAAGGAATCTTGGTGCTGTTTAAGGCCATATTTTGACTTGAGAGTTTTGCCACATGTATCGCACATATATTCAGAAGATGTGGTAGTTAAATCATTGTGGATTTTTTGGTGCCGCTTTAAGTTCGATTTATATTTCGATTTAAATTGGCAAATCTCGCAAGAATATAGAGATTCTTCAACAAAACTCTCGTTGTGCCCCTCAAGTTCAAAAGACTTATCCATATCTGAAACGAAAAATGAATACTTTAAACAAGTTAAGACGAAGCAACGTTTTGTCATAGAACAAAGTTGCTTTTATAGTGTTTAATAACAACAGCATACACAAATATATGTATTATGAGATGTTCACATAAATGCAGCTAACGTACAGTAAAATCCCAGCTAGGCGTACGTTATGATTTTGCAAAAATGCAGCTAGGCGTACACCGATAAAAAAATAATACTTGTTGTAGTTAAATATTTAAAGGTATATCTTGCACATGCGATTTGTATTTAAACTCTCTAATGTTTCTTTGTTCCAATTTCCTTATAAAACGGTAAGATTAGCATTTAATTAAGGTGAAATAAAATCTTACGCCAAGGGGGGATGTTAATTTTTCACCGGCTGACGATGATCAATTGTGTTTTCTGACATTATATGTTGATACTTGCAGGCAAATTGTAATGTCAAAGTATTACTGCCTTCAGCAACCAAAATTATAAGCGATATCCAAAGCTTGACAATTTAATTCTCAGTGTTAACATACCTTTAAACTTCTGTCAATGGGACAATCAACCTGACACGGCCGCTTCGGCGAGCACAGCTTCCGGAAGACGTACACCGGAGTTTACATACTGTGGTGTTTGTAGTGGATCTTGCTTTCATTGATATTATAATTAGACATTATATGATCCAAACTAAGAAAATACTATATGTATATTTGGCTGCTATCAAAAACAAACATACCAGTCTAGGTTCAAATCACCATCAGAAAAAAGCAAAGGAAAACATTGAAAACTGGCAAATTAATTGCGAATTAACGCGATTTTATATAACAGGAATGATATATAGAGATAAGCTACACAAATGTTTCAAATCATAAAACAAAACATATTAATTCATGTCCAAATTACAACCACATAGCAAAGTAAAAAAAAAAACTTGAAACAGACGAATTATTTATTGCATACTAAAATGCTGCTTTACCCTAAATAATTTGAATATATGAAACAATATGTTTTATATATATGCGTATGGTAGAAAACACGTTTATGTCATGTCAGCAAGTCAGATGGCTAACAAGTACCTCTCTATTTGGTGTCAAATTTTCACTACAAAAATAAAAAAACTCTAAGACTAAATTAATTATATTAAGTTTATGATTTAAATAGAATAATACTACTAGTATTTTAAATAATAACCTTTAACACAAGAACATTTTTATCGAATCACAACCTGTAAAATAAACACGCACAAACAAGTACGTTGTATTTATTACATATTATACCAGTTTTAATTTTACAGCACTAGACGGCCGTTTCGGAATACAGTTCCTCATCAGTAGTGCTTGGCAGGGGAAACGCCAAGAGCAAATTGTGTTTCGGTTTTGTTTTTTGAAATCTTCCGCGGTCGAAAAAACGGGATTATTTTTTGTCAAGTGTCCGAAACCGGAAAACAATCGGTCACATTCAGTTTCGTATTTTAACGGTAAAATTTGCATGTATGGGCGAAAACGCAATATAAGCACATGTATCATAAACTTAAAATTTCGTATGTATTATAAAATCTTAGATGACAAATCATACTTATAAAAAATTCGCGATTTTCTGACGGCACCCGATTTCTCTCGATTTATTTTCTTAAAATATTATACCTGGTGCATAAAGTGTAGATATCTGAAAAAAGCAAAAAACCAAGAGCATCCATTCGTCGTCAATGAAAACAAAAATGGCCGCGAGCTTCAGTGTACAGTAAATTCAGTGTCGTGTTTGAACGGTAAAGTTTGCATTAATGGGTGTGAACGCATTATAAGCAGATTTGTCATGAACTTAGAATTTCGCAGTATGAACAAATCGGAGATGACATCCATACTTACAAAAAATTCGCGATTTTCTGACGGCACCTGGTTTCTCTTGAAAATCACTGTTAATCAGCAGGACTCGCTTTTTAAAACTTGTACGTTTTTTGTAACATGACTTTTTATCTTTGAAATTTTGACATAACATTGCAATACTATTGTTATTTATTTTCTTAAAATATTATACCTGGTGCATAAAGTGTAGATATCTGAAAAAAGCAAAAAACCAAGATCCTTCATTCATTGTCAATGAAAACAAATATGGCCGCGAGCTTTAGTGTACATTAAATCAAGTGTCGTATTTTAACGGTAAAATTTGCATTTATGGGTGTAAACGCATTATCAGCAGATTTGTTATGAACTTAAAATTACGCATGTATGAAAAAATTCTGGATGACACGCATACTTACAAAAAAAACCCTCTATTTTCTGACGGCACCTGATTTCTCTTAAAAATCACTGTAGCCTGTTCAGCATGAAACTCGACTCGATTTTTAAAACTTGTACGTTTTTTGTACCATGGTCTTTTCTCTTTGAAATTTTGACATAGTATTACAATATTATTGTAATTTATTTTAACAAAGTATTATACCTGGTGCATGCGGTGTCAATATCTGAAAAAAGCAAAAAACCAAGAGCCTTCATGTGTCGTCAATGAAAACAAATATGGCCGTGACCTTCAATATACTCATACATTGTACATACATCTGACGTAGTGACGTCAATATCGTGTTTCGCTTCATCTCACAGTCATGACTGTTGCATGCATTATCGATTTTTCTACCTACATGCACGATGCACTGTCAGCTGCTCAGCATGTTTACATATTGCGCTGAGTACTAATCGTTACATGTTGCAGAAACCCTACCATTTTGAGGTCCAAAATATAGGAAAAATAGGAATGTGGCATCAAAATTTTTTATAGAAAATTATAGGGGTGTTATAGAAAATTATAGGAGTTTTATAGAAAATTATAGAAGTTTTCACTAAAATTATAGGAATATTTTTAAAAATATACATCCATGGCCTCTCCTACAGCCATTTCTGTTCCCCCTTTTACTAACAAATATAAAATATTGGCAACTGCAAGGTAAACATACTGGTTTAAAAATACATAAACTTGAATGTTGTTTCATATATGTACTAAATGCAAGAAAATGTCCTTATTCTGAATTCCTGTAACAAAAATATAGGAAAATATAAGAAAAGGGTAAAAAAAATTATAGGAAATACAGCCCAACCTGCCCTCAAGGCCACATTTATATAATGGTCACCTGCCTATAAAGGCCAGTATAATTGTATCCTAATTGTTCTTTATTCATATTATTTGAACCTGTATACATCTGCCCATAAAGGCCACTTTTACTGTTTCCTTTGGGTGGCCTTTATAGACAGGTTTAACTGTGTAGGAAAACATAGAAATGGTAGGATCTCTGATGTTGACCTCCACTCAAAGCAATATGTCTTGCTGGTCCAAATAATCAGCATTAATGTGTGTGTGTGTGTGTGTGTGTGTGTGTGTGTGAGAGAGAGAGAGAGAGAGAGAGAAAAGAGATACGAATGTTGGCCGCTGTTCGGAGCTTGTGCACATGCATCTTATGTTAGTAGAAAGCAAGTCTCAATATATCGATAACTAAGCGACATCTTGCTGCAATCAGCTGTATTTTATATATAGACGTTGGATATCCCATATTCAATCTATTTATAGACTCTGCGTTTCGTTGCATAACATGACACTAATGGTTTTCGAATTGAAAGGTGATGAAAACAAATGCAATCAAACCTGTTTTAAAATTTTTCTCGAAGTTTATTTTTTCACACATTGAAGGCAAAAGCAACAATTAAAACAGCTACGAATACTCGAACAATTATTTTATCAATAACCATGTATATGAAATTTCAAGTCTATATAAAGCAAAGTATCACATCAAACAAAACCAAAACACGCTTTCCGCATTGAAAAGGTGATTCAACCATAAACATAACATAATATAGAGCTTAATTAATCATACCTTATAGAAATACACCACTCCATATATCCAGTTGAAAATAATTCTGTATAATATCCGCTAAACAGGTACATCTTAATTTATACGAATCACGTGATATATAAATGTTGCAACATCTGGGCATTTTAAATGCATTATCAAATATATTTCATCATGCTACTAAAAATACAAGTTAGTCCTATATATAGACTTTGGACTTTCCATATTGCATCTATTTATAGACTTGAGATGCCTCTGAAAATCTATTTTTCATTTATAAAATGGATGTAAATCTTAAACTAATTTTCTTAGTTGTAAAACGATAAAATTACTTATTGCACCAGTTTTAATTTTAAGCACCAGCACTAAACGGCCGTCATAAACACTCTATGTTAATCAAATTTGAAAAATAATGTTATAGTAAGTTACTATGTTATCATAAACTTTTACATGCGATGCTTTCTTTAATTACTAAAGATGTGTCAATTATTAAATATACCGCATTCGTCTTCATTCTGGTAATATAATAGCCATCATCATCATTATCATCATCATCGTCATCATTTAAATATTTATTTGTTTGTTTGTTTATCTTACATCGCTCTAAAGTAAGTGCGTTAAATCGATTTACTGTTTTTTTTTTTAGTTTTATTTTATTTTTTTTTTTTTTTGACTATTTAAATTCTATCTTAATTTCTCTCTAAATAGGTTTCTGTAAGCCAAACGTTTTATAACGAGCAAGTGCTTAGTTTCATTGAAAAAAAGAATAAAAAATTGAAAAAAATTAACATGACTTGATTTAATCAATAGTCAATCGTACTGTAAGCAGTTTGTTTTATATTATATACTTACCGTTTGACTTAAACGAAAGCTTCTGTTGTGTTGCTTACTAAAATACATAATACGTTTCTAAATAAAGAACACAGTAATATTTCTATAAATCCAATAGTCCAGATTCAAAAGTTCATTTAATGCAGAATATTCAGGTGAAAACAATTAAGACTAGGTGCAGATAATTAATAAATCGGTTGTTGCTACCAATTAAAAGTATGTTAACTCTCCTCTGTCATTACAAAGTGAAACAAATCTATTTATAGCTACATCAGTGCAAGCTGCACAACCTCACATCTACACTTACTACACTAACAATCAAATTATCGTACCTTGATCTGATACAATGATCAATACGGCTGTAACTGAGATTTTAAATTTTTTGCCTCATAGGATGACGCATATCGTGTCTGAATGTTATTGAGGTGTAAAACCTATTAATGGTAGACGCGTGTTCACATACCATGCATTGGTGTATTTTAAGTATTTTTGCAAATAATTTTTTTTTAATTTTTTATTTTTATATATATATATTTGACACAGGTACATATCATATATATTACACATTTACATATCACAAAGAAGTATATAATACATTATAAATAATATATATATATTTGTTGAAATATAACTGCTTCTCCTGCTTATGGTACATTTATTTCACAATTAATACGCTATTAAAGCTTGTTCCCACGGGAAATTTATACAACAAAGTAAGCTACTTGATTAAAAAAAGTCTCACACGACAAATAACACATAATGCAGATTTCATTTTTGCTGGGTAAAAGATGTGAAATTCCTTTTCGTGGTGTCAGAATTTGTTGTTCTGATAAAAAACAAACATACTAATTCATGTCCGAATCACAATCCAGAAACAAAGTAAAAACTTTAAAACTGACAAATTATGATAAACACACCAACTTTCACCAGACGAGTGAGGCCGGGTGCTACGTAAGGGTAAGCAGCTACTGTTGTATTCAGGGCAATCCTGGACACAGAAACATTATACTTATGAACAATACTGTGATGACAGCCGTAAAACTGTTTAATCGCCCTGATAAGACTAGGCTTGCAATATCCCTTGGGTCAACAATTAATTTGAAAGCAGCCTGCTTCCTCGTATAATGTTCCAGTAGTGGGAACAAGCTCCAATAAAATATCATATCGAAGGGTGGTAAATTGCGTTTGTTAGTGGTTACCGTTTCAGATAGGTTTGAAATATATATTTGAATCTATGGGTTCCGGTGTTCACGAAAAAATATTATTACCAGTTTGCATAGTACATACCTATATCAAACACAAAGATACAAGTCCGTGTTCAAACCACAATTTTAAAGTTTTAGAGTAAAGTTTCTATATCAAACACAAAGATACAAGTCCATGTTCAAATCACAATTTTAAAGTTTTAGAGTAAGGTTTAAGGTGTTGAAATTTGATTAAATTTACAATACAATCGAAATAGACTTAGTTCGTGTTAAAGGCTAATAAAGAACTATTCTTACCCACCATATGCTTTCTGTTGCTAAACTATATTAATAAACTACAGTGTTAACAAGCACCAGCCTTCATAAAAGTACATTTTCCCCGACTAGTCGGTATACCTTTAATACACGGCTGTTTTGTAAATACGAAGATGTTAGCTATGAAAGATTAATATTAAAACTCTGATGGTTAAAAAGTCAATAAGGAAAACGGATGTAAATATGCTACAATGTGCGAAAAATAAGAATCTGAAGACAATACTTGAAATGCAATGTATTACATACATGTAATTATATTCATTCAAAACTATGGATATGGTAAAAACCAATATGTTTTCAAATTAATAAAAATACATTTTAAAAAGTTTAGGTAAGTATTGGTAACCAATGTAAGTTTTGTCAATCCGTTATGTCATAAAATCTCAAGCATATATAATTGACTCGCATTATACAACTAAACCATAAAACAGAAAACCCTTATAGACAAAAATTACAATGGGCACTGTGGATACTGAAGTCACTCTGAAGCTAAATGTATTAATGGTCAACGTCTTACTGAAGAGAATATTTATTGAATTAAACTATGCAAAGATAGTAAATTTACAGAATATACAGGAATCAATAATAAAATCGAGAATAGTGTATAAAATCTGAAATTATATTAAACTGATTTGACAGGGTAAAATCATTATATTTTATTCTGTGATAAATATGTGTACACAATTGCTATTTTCTGTTTAATTAATACGTTTTGTACTAATGATAAACACCTATTAAGAAAACCACAATCCCCATCAGTATTATAGTGCTGGTGTTTAGAATCCGTTTAGTTACTGTAGACTCCTTAACAAATGTTTTTCTGTCATTCACATCAAAATCCGTGGTCTCTTCCGTATTTTGAATTCCAAAAAGAATATGAAAAATGTGTTTCAACTTTCCCGTTCCATTTTCCGTGTTCACTGTCTCTATAACAACTTTTGTGTTGCTTTCTATACCTAAATTTATAAACAACTTTATTATAAAATTATCAGTGACAATATCTCGAAACTTAAGGACATATAGGTTATCAGAAAATGGAGTTAAGTAATGAAGTTTTAAGCCTCAGTTAAAATCCTTTTATTTATACTGAAATGGTCAGTTCAGGGATGGCTTAGTGAATCGGAGAAGTAGGGAAATAATCACCTACCCTCAGCACGTAAACTGACAAACTATTAAACATCAGGATCTGTGTCATATATATTTTTTTTTATTTTCTGAATGAAATATTCAAAAATTTATAATATGACAACAAGTTGTAATTGAATTTTCGGAATGGAATATTCAAAAATTTATAATATGACAACTAGTTGTAATTGAATTTTCTGAATGAAATATTCAAAAATTTATAATATGACAACTAGTTGAAATTGAATTTTCTGAATGAAATATTCAAATATTTATAATATGACAACTAGTTGTAATTGAATTTTCTGAATGAAACATTCAAAAATTTATAATATGACAACTAGTTGTAATTGAATTTTCTGAATGAAATATTAAAAAATTTATAATATGACAAGTTGTAATTGAATTTTCTGAATGGAATATTCAAAAATGTATAATATGACAACTAGTTGTAATTGAATTTTCTGAATGAAATATTCAAAAATTTATAATATGACAAGTTGTAATTGAATTTTCTGAATGAATCTTCAAAAATTTATAATATGACAACTAGTTGTAATTGAATTTTCTGAATGAATCTTCAAAAATTTATAATATGACAAGTTGTAATTGAATTTTCTGAATGAATCTTCAAAAATTTATAATATGACAAGTTGTAATTGAATTTTCTGAATGAATCTTCAAAAATTTATAATATGACAAGTTGTAATTGAATTTTCTGAATGAATCTTCAAAAATTTATAATATGACAACTAGTTGTAATTGAATTTTCTGAATGAATCTTCAAAAATTTATAATATGACAAGTTGTAATTGAATTTTCTGAATGAATCTTCAAAAATTTATAATATGACAACAAGTTGTAATTGAATTTTCTAAATGAAATACATATATTCAAAAATTTATAATATGACATCATTCTGTCCCTGAATTTGATTCGAATCAAGGTGGCGACATGCCTTGTGATCGGTAAACGCAAGATTTATATAACTTAGCCACTGAGAACTCTGGATCAGAATCGGACACTTTATCTATTTCAAGAACACATTAATATCTTTATAAATCAAAAAACAAACATACTTATCCATTTCCGAATCACAATCCAGAAGCAAAGTAAAAACTTTGGAACTGACAAGTTAGGTTAGACACGTGAACTTCCACCAGGGAAGTGAGGCCGGGTGCTCCGGAAGGGTAAGCACCTCCTGTTTAGCTAGCTACACCCGTCACGTGTGTAATCAAAATTGTGTGAAAGGAACATGGAATTATGAGACGTCAAATATATCCAAGGCAATCCTGGACACAGAGACATCAAACTTATCAACAATACTGTGATGACGGCCATAAAACTTTTTGAGGGCCTTGATAAGCCTAGGCTTGCAATATCCCTGAGTCAACAATTTAAATCTTTGATATTGGATATTGTATTTTATGAGCTAACCATTGATATAAACTATGAAATTGTAATTTTCTTTTTTAGGTTTCATTCATTGAAAGATTCAAAATTAGGCAATTAGTTTTTTTTAATGCTTCACTTCATCAAATTAAAAAAGTAGCACATGACACAAATTTTAACTGAATCAAATATTTTTTATTGTTTAATACTAGTAGATTATATTTATTTACAATAATGTAACAAAATAATGAACACAAAATAAAAGTAGAAACGTAAATATTTTGCATTTAATTTAACCACAGCAATGTTGTTATTAAAAATTCACTGTGGTACAGCGTACACGGGATATTAAAGCATAAAATGAGCAAAACAGCCAGTGTAAACAACACCAGCGGGAGTCGAAAGCCGATTTTTTACTTATCTGTTCATTTTAACATGTGATGGTGTATTGGGGCATCAATCGGACACATAAATGATTCTATTGAAATAGTTAACTGCATCTGATACACTGTTTAAACTTTAAAACAAATTGATAAAGCGCAAGAGCTCACCTGTGATTTTGCCGTCGCCGGGAGTTTCTGTTCAATATGTCAATTTTCACTTCTTGATTAAAAATTCTGAAGCGTACAATTTCTCTAGGATGTTAAGAACTACATGTCGACCAAATTTCAGCTCAATGTATTGCGAAATAAAGGAGCAGGAGACGTTGAAAGATCGACGTGGTGTACTGGGAATTGATTCTCATCACCGGTTTAGTGTACTGGGAATTGCAAAATTACGGTTACCGGGAATCGTGTATAACATTATTTTCAAGTCCCAATTTTTTGAATAAATTGGGGATTGCGAATGTATGATACAGTTTGTATGCATGGTGCATACAATAATAAATAAGTTTCACGGTGCAAGTTAATATTAGGTGTTCATAGAAAAGGCTCTAACCTTGATTTCAAAATTGAATTAGGTAAATCGCCAATATTAAGAGACATAGAGTGATTCCATAGTTTCATTAAAGTGTTTAACACTTAAGGATTACTAATATGGTATCCACACTAGGAAAATATGACCTTCGAATTTAAAAGTAAAAATGTGGGTTGTAGGATTTAAACGCAATAGAAAGGCCCTTGTTCTAGATGGTCTGTCATTGATGCAACCCCAGAAAAGGTCAATAAAGTTTATGATATTGTTACGACTGACAAGCGAGTTACAGAATGGTATGTAGCCAGTTGACATTTCACAGGGAATACATGTATTACATTTAATTCTGACAGAAAATCTTGTAATGAGAAATGCTTTCAGTTGGGTACCAACTTACCAAGGCATCTGACAATTGGTCAGAAGCACATCAAGTGCACTTTGTTGTGTGCTTTTTTTCAGAGATTAGTTACTATGGATTAAACGTGGGTTTATCAATTCACCCCAGTGGCCAAAGTTTACACTTGATCACCCTAAAAAAAGACCAACACTGTTACATCAACTGGAGAGGGTAGGACCTCGTTTTCCAGTGATGATGATTAAATCTGGTGGTAGGTTATCTCCAAAAGGGACAAACAATCAATGACACATACTATTCATCACTTATGATGCAGTTACGGAAAATTATTAAATTCAAGAAATGACGGAAAGCCCAAAGATGTGCTGTTCCGCTAAAAGTAGCCTATTTAAATCAGACAAATCTTAGGAAATGATAGTGAAACTGCAGCCAGTTGGTGCTTGGTATAAGTGTAATACCTTATTTTTATTATTATTAGTACTTGTTATTGTCTATAGAATGATTAAAAATTGTCGATTCAAGGTAAAATATATCACGTTTTAAACAGCATCACTTATGAGTGGCCGGAATTGTGCACCGTTATCAGTATATAGGTTGCATTTACATAGAACATACTGGCTTCAATAAACAAGCTGTTCTTATTTAGAGGTGGTCTTTACGTTAATGCCACTAGACTCAAAAAGACAATATAGGCATTATAGAAACATGTATGTAGAATGTGTAAAGTTTTTTCATTTCATTTTACGAGGGACCATCCTAGTATCCCAGTTCCGATTGAGAGGCCGCGGTTGCCTAATGAATAAGACATCAATCTACAAATCCAGGGTCTCTCACCGCTGTGTTCGAGTCCCACTCAGACCACATGCGGGAAAGTGATTTTTCCTTGCCGTTGGCCTTTACTGGTTTACCTGGTATCAGTATAATGTGCCTGGGGAGTGGTACGCTTGTCTGCGGCATACTGACTCTGTGAGCTAGCACGTTAAAGTCGCCATGAGTGCGTCCTAGTACAAAGCAGACCATAAGACACACTCGCACTTCACATGCATACACGAACTTGTTTATAGATTAATAAAATTAATAGTTCTCGTCGCGAATAGCTGGAAAATTGCTGATGCGACGTTAACCAACCAACCAACTCATTTCCGATTGTCCGACACGGCCATTATTTTTGTGCCTTGTTTCAATACATGTTTTATACCCGGATACAAAATTACACGCGTATCGAGGTTTCAGTATAGTTTTAGGCACTTTTTTGCAGAGCGTAACGGAATACATATTTTTGAGTTGCACATCCGATATTAAGGAATTAAAAAAATTTATATAATATTTTACCAAGTGCATTATTTTTGAAATGCTATGGTTATGATAAACTAACAGGCCAAAAATGGCAGTGTCTAAACACTGGACAGAGTCGTCAGTGGATAGGGCCTGGGTCTCCTAGGCCAAAGAAGGTTAAGAAGCATTAGTCTACTGGCAAGGTGATGACCACAGTATTTTGGGACGCAAAAGGTGTTATTGTGTGTGACTTTTAACCGAAGAGAAGTACAATGATAACTGGAGTGCACTATGCAAACTTGCTAGACGACACGAGAACTGATATCCGTGAAACCGCCGCAACAGGACAACGCAAGAGTACACAGTTGCAAAGTTACAATGAATGCTGTGGGTTGAAATACCACATTCTGCCTAGCTCGTAGCGACTTGTTCTTTTTCCCAAAATTGAAAAATGATACCTGAGGGCGTCATTTCAGGTCTGACCAAGAAGTCATGAAGACAGTTGAGGAGTGTGTCAATGGAAATGACCCTGTCTTTTTCAGATCTGGGGTGATGGATAAGTGCATCACACTAGAGGGCACTGAATTACATTAAATAGAAGAGGTAGATCTAATCCGGAAAAAAGGTTAAGCTGGTTTCTTATTGACTGGCCCTCGTAAATAAAAATTCAAAATAAACATATGACACTATGAACTATGTTTAACATGTTAAAAATGAAAAAAAATGTGTTATATTGTTCAAACTTTTTATTTATAAATCAGTTTCAAGACGTTTGATTTTACTCTCGTCTCATTTGTGGAACTGTTTTACACTAGATACCTCCTTTCGACGACGGACGACTGTCTCATCTTGACCTTTGATATAAATAAGTCATATTTTAGCTGGGAAATGTGTGTTAAAGATGTGGTCTATGTATGTTTTATCTTCATCTCGTCTATAATGCATTATTAATAATTATAGATGTTGAAGATTTTCACTAGATAATTAATTGTTTTGTTTGTCATTGAAAAAGAAGTATAAATTCAATATAAATTCATTAAAACATGAAAATCGCACAGTTGGCAAGATATTTGAATCCTCAATTCCCAGTACACCTACTTCCTCCTTAATTGCCAATACCCAGTACACCTTTTTGCAATTCCCAGTACACCGCATGTTATCCTCCAACGTCTCCTGTTCCTTTATATCTCAATACATTGAGCTGAAATTTGGTCGACATGTAGTTCTTAACATCCTAGAGGAATTGTACGCTTCAGAATTTTTATTTATCAGGTGAAATTTAAAATATTGGAAAGAAACTCCCGTCGACTGCAAAATCACAGGTGAGCTCTTGCGCTTTATCAATTTGTTTTAAAGTTTAAACAGTGTATCAGATGCAGTTAACTATTTCAATAGAATCATTTATGTGTCCGATTGATGCCCCAATACACCATCACATGTTAAAATGAACAGATAAGTAAAAAATCGGCTTTCGACTCCCGCTGGTGTTGTTTACACTGGCTGTTTTGCTCATTTTATGCTTTAATATCCCGTGTACGCTGTACCACAGTGAAATTGGTGTGAGCTGTTTTAGCATATCCTTATCCTGTTGATGTTAAAAACCGCAAATAATCCAAAACAAACATACTGGTCCATGTTCAAATAATTCTTTTGAAAATGTTTAAACTACATTTGGTTTATGCCAGATGTAGAATAGACTTTATATGAAAAGAATGAATACAATCTTTGATCATTGACAAATTATGTTTTGGAATAACTGATAATGATAAAGTAGTACATTTAGATGAATCTGCTATATATTTTTCCGTTTACGAACTTGTGAAGTTTAGAAGTTCAATACAAGTAAGAACGGTTAAGTTTTCTCTCTTTTTGATTGATATAATATAAGATATCTCACCAATTTCTTCTGTTGTTCCATTGTCCATAGGTATTTCAGTTGGATCTGTCTCCTCTTGTATGCTGTCTGTCTTGCTGAATTTGTGTCTTGTCCACCATGTAACACCTGTCAACTAATATAATGAATATAAAACAAGCCCATTAATCATGCATTTTAATGACTGAAATTACAAACGTATGGTTTGGGTAAACAAAAATTAATTTATCGGACTTACATTTTGCAATCATTCATACACGGATTCTTCATATACCACCATCTTATAAAATATCAATGAAATTTGCTATTTATAAGACGAATTACCATCTGAGATTTAATTTAGCATAGTGATAATTGACATTTTGACCCCCAAATCAAACTCGAACAAAAACATTCGAGTACTATTAATGTTTGTTATAGTATTCGGTATGAGAAGTTAAAATGACACATAAACTGTTTAGATACTTTTTGAAGTTCCAATGAAATTTGAAATCCTTGACTCAAGTTATCACCTGGATACAAGACAGAAACACAAGCAGATAGCGACAAATGCTACAGTTATCACCTGGCTGGGAAATATTGAAACATGACATGCATTGGTGAGTTTCGAGTTCTATTTAAGGACCTTATACAGTCAAGCCTGTCTTTAAAGCTCATCTAAGGGAACCAGTAAAAGTGACCTTAATGGGCAAGTGACCCTTATATACAGGTCCAAAATAACATGATTATAGAGCAATTGAGATAAAATGTCACTGGCCTTTAACAGCAGGTGGACCTTATATAAAGGTTACCTTTAACGCAGGTTCGATTGTATGTCACTTTTTACATGTAGCCGATAAGCACTTATAGAATTAAAGCAAATGTGAACATGCGCTTTAATGCTCTACGAAAAATGGCTTGCTGACATTATTTCAGCATTTCAATAAATTACATGTATTTCCATCATCTTAAATCACAGGTAATAACTATTAAATTTGTTTCAATTTTGCAGTATCAGATTGTGGTTTCGCAATATAATGTCTCATCAGTAGTGCTCGAACCAAAATTGTTAGATATATTTTAAAGACCTTAAAATGATAAAATTAGAAGGACCAAAATGTATTTTACAAAATCCACAAAGGCAATATTTTGAATTTTACAAAATCCACAAAGGCAATACTTTGAATTTTACAAAATCCACAAAGGCAATACTTTGAAGATATCCACACGTATTGTCATTTCTAATATAATCTATTCCAGCATATTATAGCATACCTCTTCTTCACTTCTCCGTTTAGTAAACAAACTTATTACTATGACAACAATCACCGTAAACACAAGCTCAATCTGAGCAAAATAAAGATAGTGTAGCTTATAAAGGAATGGCGGTCTTGTCTCTTCTTCTCCACACAATGGAGCTGTAAACACCATTTCTAAAACTAATCGCACGCCACCAAATATATGTGCAATTACCATTCCCCAAAACACTGCCTACAAAACAAATGATGATAACGAAATGTATCGAACCGGTCTATGCTCAAATCAAAATCTAAAAATCCAAGTAAAAGCTAATAAATTTAGTTAAAACTTGCACCAAGAGAGATCCAGGGTTCCGGAGGGGTAAGAAGGTACTTATCTTCCCTTAGCGACCGGCCTCATTACTCTGGTGGAATTTCACGTGTTTTAATTAATTTATAAGTTTCAATTTTGTTTTTAGCTTTTGGATTGTGATTTGGACATGTATTATTATATCTGTTTTTGATTTGTTTATCTAGCTACACCTAGCATGTATGAAATCAAAATTGAGAAATAAAGCTACATAGAACTAGCAGACGTCAAATATATTCAAGATAGGCGTACTTATAAACAATGTCATAAAATTTTTGATAGCCTTGATAAGCCTAGGCTTCCAATATCCCCGAGACAAAGATTTATTTGTAAGCAATTTGATTCGTTGTATATAAAATCCCCGTATTGGAAACAAGCTATATTACAGCGTATTAACTGCCAATTGAGAACTATTCTCATTATAGACTGTTGATATTGTTTAGTTATCTTCTGTAGCTTACACATTTTGACATTTTCTACTTTTACTACTGAAACCAAGCAGCTTTTTATTGTATTTGTGTACAAATCTAAAGATGACGTGCTTCGTGTAACTTAAAACTTCAAAAATTTCTGATATATTGATTTTAACATGCATAAATTCATGGGTTGTTTGGTGACAATATGTGATGGATAATACAAATCTCTCTCTCTCTCCCATTGATTCAATTGAAATGAATTCTATCCACAAACGGTCGTCTAGTGCTGTAATACTGATATACACTTGTAATATGTAATATGACTACTTATTTTCTATCACTAAATAACATACATACCGCCTCTGTTGTGCGTTTCCAAAACATTGACATCAAGAATAATACTCCTAACGGTGTTCCCAGATACGACTCCACAGCTGTCATATAGGTAAATAGCTTTCCTTCATTTGCTGATTTCACAACCGGTATCCACAGAATACTTATACCACACATAATTATGACAAATATTCTGAAATAACCAAATATACATGCCATTCCATGACCTCACACCTGGTATCGACAGAATACTTAAAGTACAAATGAACATATAACACATAAATATCGTTAAAATAAATTTGTGTGTCGAACCAATGCTGTTAATGGACGCGTCCTTGCTTAAAAATCCAGAGAATGATTTTTGTATTCCATTGTTGGATGTGTGTTGATTTTTCCTATTAAATTTTATTCGAAATATTGAAAAAAATAATATGTGTGGCCAATCTAAAGCGTTTGAGAGAGAGAGAGAGAGCGAGAGCGAGAGAGAGAGAGAGAGAGAGAGAGAGAGATACCGGCAAACAGTGAGGAGTTCCCTTTGCGATGCTCTAAAACGTATACGAGAGAGAGAGAGAGAGAGAGAGAGAGAGAGAGAGAGCGAATACTCACCTGCCAACAATGAGGAGTTCCCTTTGAGAAGCTCTAGAACGTATACGCCTCCATATATCCATTGTAAAAATTGTTCCTGAACTATTGAATATAGAGGTTAAAGAGCTCATAATGGCCGACATCATGACGGCCATTAATAATCCACGAAGACCTGCAAATAAAAGAAACAATGAAATGTATAAAAAAAAATTTAACAGTTAAATAATATGCACAACTTTACCTCCCACTTATCATTACTGATGTAAAGTTTCATTAATATCCACCAGTTTTCCGGTGACATGCAGATACTTGACAATTGTTCTTTCGGAATTTATAAATGACATAACGTTACTATAGGCATGACACACTATTTGAAAGAACCCTCGCTGCATATTGCCTAGGGTGCACGGCAATGGCCACAATTTGTCATATCAGCTAAACCGAATGACGTCCTGAAATAAGTCAAAAATTATTGGCTAGGGTGTATAAGATAACATTCAATCAATCAAACAACCTTTCTTAAGGGACGGTTGGTTTTTATATAAATATGACCACAATAGCCGATTTTACGTTAGTTGTATAAGAGATGTTGTAATGTACTTACCAACTGGCAGTAACCCCATTACTAGTTTAGGATAAGCTATGTTAGAACACCCTACTGGATTCTCACAATACTTGATACATTCTTCTGGGTCAACACATGCTACCTCATCTAAATTATGTCAAAAATATCACATGAATACAACAAAACATTGTAACAAGTCATAATGTATAAATGGTCTATATTTGTGAGTTATGGTTCGTTTCGTGACAATTGGTGGCGCTGAACAATATGGATCCGGTCCTACGTCATTGTTTACACTGACGATGTCACAAAGAATTAGCCAAGTTCTTCTCGCCTTGAAATATGCAGCTGTAAATTTAGATCTATATATATATATGTAATATTAGACAACCTGTTGATTTGAACTAGAAAGCTGTAATCGGTATAATATAGGTCAAGCCTATTCGGTCAGGAAAAATTGAAATAATAATAATAATGATACTAATAAAAATAATACATTTTTACAAATCTTTAGAGCAAAATTGACCAAAACTTCGTAAGCGAAAATGCGTACTTTCTGCATTATCCAATGGTTTTCAATTTATGCTTATTTTTAAAGTTAACGTTAATGCACGCCATTAAGAGTGATTTTGATTGTGCTGTAATAAATATTTTTACTTTTCATACCAATTTTGATTTTAAATAAAAATTAGGAAACAGAAAACTTTCACATAAAGAGCATGGCAATGATGACGATTTGAAAACTCAGTCAATTGGGCATCATATATCGATGAGAAATTCAAGTCTCCGAGAGATTTCGTTTTCAATATTTAATCAACGCCGTCACTTTCGTGATCGATGTAGCTACCTGGACAAGAGGTGTTTACTATTTCGGACCAATCGTCCTAACTTTCCTGGTGGAAATCTACGTATTAAATATAATTGGAGAGTTTTCAAAATTTTTATTTTGTTTATTTCCATTTTGATACATAACGAAAGTATGTTAAACACACTTGTCAGAATTTCCCGCTTCAAATCATTTTCCTGATACAACGCAATCATCTCTCGCATATGCGAGGCAGTACACGGTGTTTTGGGGTTGCAATTTGAACATTGACCATTGTTTCTGTGGTTTATCTATACTTACCGGGAAACAATATCCTACTTATCATGCCAGGGAACAGGATCAGATAGAGGGGTAATAATTTCAAACTTGCTGCTAGAACTGAACCTCCTTTCGCGTGTGATATGTTCTTTGCTGCTAGTGACCGTTGTACCATAACCTAGCAACAATAAATTCTTATTTTTTGCTAGTTCAGATGGAAATTTTATATCATGTACACTGAGCTGAGTTACCATACTAATGAAAATATAAACCCAAAAAAGTTATTTAAAACTTACTGGGAAAGCTGATAAAAGTTGTCATATGCTATTTTTGGTAAAATTTTATGGTGGTCATCACAATATTGTTGATAAGTATGGTATTACTGTATCCACAATTATCATGGATACACTATTATATGACGTCCTATAGTTCCAGAGTTCTAGGTTCATTTCATTCCCAATTTGGATATCACGCGTGGGGGTGCATCAACCTAGAAAAGAGATGCTTACTCCTCAGGAGCAATCGGCCTCATTTTTCGCTTTTCTTTCAATGACGACAGTTCACATTTTGACTTATAATTAATTTGCCAGTTTTTACTTTGTTTTTGGGGATTGTGATTAGTACATTAGGCTGGTATGTTATAAAAATAAAACAAACTAGCACATGGCACAGTTTCTAGTATATAACCTATTTTTACCTGATCGCAGCAAACGTACCACAGACAGCCGATAGTTGCCTGAAGTACAATCCCTGGCCACGGGTAATCTCCTGTTTGGGGTTCTCGGAATAAATGAAATGCGTCTGACCTTGGTTCTCCACACGTGGAGTTTTCTATACGTATAGCTGGTACCGCACTGGAGTATTTTTCTTGTATTGCGCTATACCCTCCGACTTTGTTGTAGCCTGTGAAAACGTCAGGTATATATAATTCCAATTGGAATTTCACAAAAACATAAAATATCTAAAAAAAAACTAGCCAATTTTTTTTTTAAATTTTTGTAATTTTTTTTATTTAAGAAAGGTACTTTAATGTTACATAATAATTTTCTTCATCAGAAGTCTCCTTGGGGTGGCGCAACTATGGAAAATATTCATTCCATAGTTGTCCGAACGCATATTATATATTTTTAATTTTCTTGAATAAAATAATAAAATATAACATGACAATAAACTGAAGACATGTTACCAGTCACCAGTTATCAAACAGTAAAGAGGAGTAATGGTGTTTTACACCAAAGTTAAAATAAAGAGTTAACTTAAATGGGGTAGGTAGGTTCATGGATGAAGTGGAGTGGTGTTTTCAACCCAAGTCAAGATTTTTTAACGTACATCATGGCAGTCAGTTATGGAATAGTGGAGAAAAACTGAGTATCCAGATAAAACTGCCGACCCTCGGTAAGCGAAATTTTGTAGGATCTGACCCGAGTGAGATTCGAACCTAGGTGATGAGAGGTACTTTGTTCCTCACTTCAAGTATTGATATTAAACCCGTTTACAAAATCTCAAAAAAAACCGCTATCACATAACGCATAAACACATGATAAGCCAAGAGTAAAATAATCTTATGCCGCTTGTAGAAAATTCCCTCACTTATATCGAGACTGTCATTTCAGAGATGAAGGAGGAAACAGACGTGTCCAGAGAAAACCACCTACCTTTGTCAAGCCAACTGTCAAAGTTTCTCACATAAACGGATCTGTACTTAAATAGATAAGACAACATACTTACTGTAACCAACAACAACAAAGGCACCCAGACTCATAACCGCCGTCTGAAATGTGTCTGTATACATGACGGCTGTTAGTCCACCTAAAGAACAAACAAACAACGAGTAAGTTAACTCTCATTTATAAAGAACAATTTAAAAAAACCTGACTAATAATGTAGACGTTTTAATGTTTAAACAAACCTTCAAATACATAATCAATTAACTAACACTGATATGTTTTGTAAAAAATTCAGAGAGAGAGAGAACATCCATGGCACCATCGTCTTTCAAACACAAATTGCACTCTTAACCAAAAACAGCATGTCACTATCGTCTTCCAAAATAAATAGATTACATGCATTGTACCCTGGGCCAAAATACGGGATATATATGGATAAGTATGCTTTGTGGATCATTGAATTTAAATTAAATTTAAAAAACTAAATACAATAAAAGAAATTATGAGAGAGAGAGAGGAAACACATCGTTTCTTACCTAACACTGTATATAAGCCGGTGATTGTTAGTAAAACAGCAATGGATGGATACATGTTCCAACCGAGAGATAGTTGAATGAACAGTGAACCAGCAAATATACTAACCTAAAAGAAGGAATGTAACATGTACAATTTATATCATTTGTGAACATAGATGTCAAGATCTACTCTAAATATCACTTATATTCAGTTTGAGTATGCGAAATTAATAATAAAAAATATTTGGAATTCTAATTGGATTTGTAAATTTTTATAAATAGCCAAACAATCATTCTATAGTCGTCCGATTGTATGTTTTTTTCATTCTTGGAGCCTTAATTAGTGAACCAATTTCACTTTCTTGTGCTGCGTTTGATTCTATATAACCAGTATAACTTGAATTCTATACATAAAAACATAGTCAAACTTTATAAGGTGACAAAAATTTTCTAACCATATTGACAAGTGTAACAAAATGCACAACCTCTGCTTGCACTCCAAAACAAGCTTACGGGTGTCTTTAATCTATACTATCATTAAACAGAATTTAATTATACATGTTCATGTATATACTTACAGCAAGTTTGGTGATGACATACAGAACAAGAGCAAAGCAGCTGAGATAAAGCCGTATACGCTTTCCACCATGACGCTTCTCCATATACTCTGGTAGAGTATACACCTGGAATAAATGCAATTATAGCAGTCTCTTTAAAGACAGATAACCCGTCTGTATCAAAGCCGAGCTATTTTTAAGATTTGAGCTCGTTACTTTGACCCTTGACCGATGCATCTAAATTTGGTATGCGACACAGCGTCTGATATCGGTTTACATTTGTTCTAAGTTTGGTCAAAATCCATTTATGGGTATTAAAGACATGGCGCGAACACAATATTGGGAAAGGCGGGCAGACAGACGGACGGGCGGACAGGGTGATTTTTATATACTCCCTGAACCGTTTGCTGGGCGGTTATAAAATATTTATTTTCACGGTACCATTTAATGAAAGTTAAATTACATTATTTTCACCTTGTTCCAGTCCATCCAGCAGGAGTTGGCACCGGCAAACCTGGAAGACCGACGTTTCATCTATCCGTCCAGTTCGAATGGACACCAGCAATACTCTAGAAAGAAAGCTTGATTATATGTACTGGTCAGCGTTCAACCAATCCGTCCAATGGGAAGTCTTCCGCTGCTAGTCCCTACGTTTGTGACCCAATTGGTAAAACGCTCGCTCCGTAAATGAATGGAATGGTTGGGAATCTCTTTAAAATAGTTCTCTTGTCATATTATAATTTTTGAAATATTCAAAAATTTATAATATGACAAATATTTCATTTAGAAAATTCAAAAATTTATAATATGACACTCTTACCACGCCACTGGACATTGTTTTGTCATTAAATCCATCGCCTGTCCAAAGTCGGGCGTTTTATAATCAGTTGTCACATTATGCATTTTTACCTCCAGTGTCTGTATTGTTTTATGTTTTTATTATCCTAAATCACCCTAACACTGGCATTGGTGTACAAGAAAATGAAAGAATCTTGGTTGGTGGTAACACTCCAGTACTCTACCTCACTCTACTCACCCCTGCAGATATGTACACTGGTAGGAAAAACCATCCGAGTATTAGGAACAAACTTGTCGTCTGAAAAAAATAATAAAGTTATACCAGTGTAACGAGGACATTGCAGCATTCGACACTGATTGATTGATTGATGTTTAACGTCCCAGACAAGAATATTTCATTTAAATATCTCACCAGCTATAAGTGGCATCGGGTAAACCAGCTGGTATTCTTTCCTCTTAATATCGAGCGTAAGGCAGTATCTCAAATTAAAGTTTTATGTATGGACCGACCGGGGTTCGAACCCACGACCTCCCGCTCTTAATGCCACCGGATCGCTCTACTATTGAGCCGCCGAAGCTGTTCAACATTGAATAAGTTCGTGCTGCATGTATACATTCAACATTCGAGTATATCTATGTTTTTGTTTCATTTGTCATGTATAAATTCGAACCAAACGGTTAATAACACATTTATAACAATTATGTTAGCGACTGATAATACCGATATCATATAGCAATATCGACGTGTCATTCTGTAATACTATCTATGGGCAATGCCAATACAAAGTATACTCGCCCTCCATGCCTCGTTGTGTGGAAAGTGTCATTCGCAAGCTGCTTACAAATAAATTGTAGACTCAATGATATTGCAAGACTTATTGGGGAACTCAAAATGTTTTATAGCCGTAATCACAATATTGTTGATGAGTAGGGTGTCTCTGTATCTAAACTACCCTGGATATCTTTGACGTCCCACGGTCCTTTCATATTTAATTTTGATTACACACATTGTGAATGTAACTAGCTAAACAGTAGGTCTTTACCCTTCCGAAGCACCCAGTCTCACATCACTGGTGGATCTCCACGTGCTTAACTAGGTTTGCAAGTTTCAAACTTTTGGTTTAGGTTTGCAGTTTTTTGTTTTGATTCGGAATTGTGGTTTTGACATAGATTTGTATAGTTGTTTATGATTTGTAATACTATCCAGAGGCAATATCAATACCTTATTTATAAACAGAAAAATACGGAGTTGAATATTGCAACAGAAAAGTAAAAAGTACATAATGTGAAAAATAAGAACATATAACTTACAAATAGTTCAAAACAAGCCAAAGCTATTCCAGAAGACGCTCCTGCTCCGGCTAATCCAACAAAATGTTCACTTCCATATTACTGGAGAATAGTGAAGCACCAACCTTAATAATAATAATAATAATAATAATAATAATAATAATAATAATAATAAATAGTTAAGTTAATGAAAACATTAAATCAATACAGGAAAAAATAAGTCAGACCAGTTTTTATTATTATTTTTATATAATAATAATAATAATAATAATAATAATAATAATAATAATAATAATTATTATTATTATTATTATTATTATTATTATTATTATTATTATTATTATTATTATTATTATTATATCTATTGAAACATATATGAACAATTTCTTGGCTTTTTGTTGGCAATGATATTATCAAATATTCCTTTTCTTTTTTTTTATTTTGATAATTTCGGCAATTCAAACCACATACCATAAAACAAACAAATGTTTCAATAAATGATTCATTTTATAACCATGTGAGGATGCTTTGTAGGAGAATCTCGTTGGGGGGGGGGTCTTTCATTTGTGCACTGTACTAAAATTCTAACTTTAGCCTTAAACTGAATAAATCACAATGGAAAAAAGATATATGCTACCGAGACACATATATATGGCAACACCCAATGCATTTAAGAACGCGAAACAATACATGTAAATGGTACAAATAAAACGAGACAAGACACGAAAAAACAAAAAACATTGGGGCCGCTGATTTTAAAATTATAGAATAGACATTGGACCCGCCCCTGAACTGTATATTAAATATACAGTCGTTGGTTAAAATTAATTAAGAGAGCCATCAGCCGTACCCCTTATTTTACTGCCAGTTGTCTATAATACACATGTTTTAAAATTAAAAATAATTCCTGAACTATATGTTTAACTCACAGCAAACCATGGCATAGATCTACTAGCTAGGAAATAACTCTTGGTGTTTCCTCTGTTTGGTCGGCATAATGTCTATAAAATGTAAAATACATGTTGTATGGTGTGTAAAAGTTTTGTAAATAGTCATAAAACAATAACAGCATGACGAGTTAGGTATAGTGTGTCAAGTTTGACCTGGCCGTTTGACCTTTAATTTGAATAATTAAACTGACATATTCATTGTGTAATTACGGGCTATATAAAGTTCATATACAATGATTAATGATAATAATACCGGGTACCAGGTATTGGTAATGAAACATGTGTCTTCCCTAAATCATACAGTCTATTAGCTCAATCAAGTATTAAAAGTAAAGGTCAAGCGGAAGGTCAAACTTGACGCACTATGAAAACCAAGCTAGTATAACAATTACAACACAGTCTCTTGCAAAACAAATACAAGTATCGCCGTCTTCAACATTCCCGACTTGTTATTTCGAAGATTTAATCTCCTTTCTCGATCTATGCAACTAAATGCGACACGTCATTTTATGTTGGTTCTAAGTTTGATCAAAATCCATTCATTGACATAGAAGATATGGAACAGACGTGATATTAAGACGAACCGCCAGACAGACATGGTGATTCCTATGTACCCCTTAAAATTCATGAACTTAACGCGTTGGGCAACTGTATGCTAACTTCAGTTACCATTCAAAAAAGCGTTTTCAAAAAATCTTTCACTTGCAAAGCGTAACTTTACATGCATATTGTAGTAACAAGCCAGGTTTTTCTTATTATTAAGATATTATCACATTATATTGAGACGTCACCAGCTATAGGTGAAGTGGCAGAATTTTTTACTTTTGCAGTGCGTTCATGGCAATGTGCAAGGAGGGTTCTATAACGTGACACACCTGACGTGACACGAAGCATCGGTTTTAAGATTTTTTCTGAAGGATACCACGACTCATTTCTAAATTGCAAGTGCTTGGCGAAAGAACAGTCACTACCTATTTGGTCATACCTCAGTCAGGATTGGAACCTACGACCTCCCAATACGAAGTTAGCATTTCACCAACTGAGCCACCGTAGTGGATAGATTTTACTTTGATATAACGTATCTGCTGTAGAATTTGAAGGTTTGACTGATTAGTTTAAATACAGTGTGTTCGGTGTCCGTTGATTGTGCTACAGGTGTACATGTTTTACATGGTTGATCGCAGTTATTTGTACATGACGTGATAGTTTCCTAAAAATCCTAAAATATGCATAGGCCAATAATAAACCTAAATCATAATTATTTTAAACTTCGTTGACTGAGTGCTCTATTTAAAGCGCGCAATTGTAAAAGGATCACAACGCCTTTCCGGTGCATCGCCTAGAATTGAATCAAACTCGGGACAGTATTGTGGTTTCTTCCTCCATTACAGAACTGACAGTCTCGATATAAGTTGAAGGAACTTTGACTTGTCATTAAACTCCACAACCCCATTCACAAACAGTATAGTAACCTACATTTGTGAACTAGGACTATTCCAAGTATAAATATAGCACGAAAGATAAAAACATAGATAAGGGAAAATTTTAATGTAAATAGGACATGCTACTGTCTTAAATAAAACAAAAAGCAGTAGTGGGAAAAATAAAGTTATTAGTTATAAACTGCATACAGCCCATATCTAGTGGCGTGAAAACGAGCACAAGTTAAGAATTTGCTAAAATCAAAGTGAATCATCTTTGTGTCATAACATAACTGGGATTAATATTCACACACGAAAGTGAAAACAAATGTGCACAAGTTTAAAATACAATTATAAACGCGGCCCAATAATGTTAAGCCTTCACTGATACAACACAACAGTATACTACATGTATAAGGATGTCCGATGCGACAGTTGGCACCAATATCTATACCAAAAAGTCCATGCATCGACTTTTGCCTATTTGTGGCTATTATTTCTGTATAATGCACTGAATCATAATAAGCCAGATGCCATGGGTAGGTTGCACGATGCGCCAATGGTCGAAGAGAGGACATGCTTCACAAGTCTATGAATCGACTTCTGCCTACACCCAGATGTTATGAGGAGGCACCATGCGCCAATTGTCGAAAATAGGACATGCAACAATATACCTAAACCAAGTTCATTATTTATCTATAAGCTTTTTCTTACCCATAATCCTACACTAATAACAGCGACTAAATATATAGTTATAACTAAAATGTCTGCCCAGTGGTCAAGCCCCTTACTTTGTGCCATTGCTATGCTTTAAGGTAACTGTATTGGAGTACAGGTGTAAAAGTTAGGTCACTTTTCTACTAGAAATGCAATGTCTTTTAATCGTGGTAGACGGTTCTCTAGATAGGTAAGTTAAATCTACGGAAGCGTATTAGGACCACTTTTTCAAATTCACTGTTTTATTTTTCACACTAAAATCTGTACAACTTGTAAAATCAAAAACAGTTTGAACTGTCTGCCAGGTCCGCTGAAGGTGAGTGTCAATGTCTCTAAGTGACTTATTTAGCATGTATAGTTGACATTGCAATTGAATATTAAAGTGTCACCGCTCTTCTGGTAGATCAGTTGGTAGAGTGTCGCTTGTTGTTCCGTGAGTGGGAGGTCGTGTGTTCGAATCACGACCAGGTCTGACCCAAGACTTGAAATGGGTAGTGACTATTCTTTCACCAAGCACTAAGAATCATGAAATGAAAGTCACGGTTCTTTTGGATGATAACTTGAAATAAACGAGGTCCCATGCCACGGTGGGCTTGGCATGATAAAGAATCCAGCTGTAAAATGCCATCAGCGCAACGCACAGGCAAAATATCTGCCCCTTCGCCTATAGTTGGCGACGTCTCGATATAAGTGAAATATTCACAACTTTGACCTTAAACACCAATACTCAACTCAACTCAACTTAGCTTTCCCCAAAATTTCCTATTTCCTTTGAGTAAGTTTTGATTTTTTTTTTTTTTTTTTTGCTCAACGAATCCCATTATCTTTCATCGTAGTAATATTTGCAATGAGATTGCAGTGGGGTTGTCGACATGTGTTGAAATCTAATTATTGCCCAAAGCTTACACGGCTTAAACCGGAATGGAAGCTGGTAATTCAGGGACGGATCCAGTGTCTTGGTGAATGGGGGGGGGGGCATACGCAGAAATCGAGGCCCGATCTGAAGGGTTATCTGTCCCTACATTAGAAGTCGTCCTATACTGACCATCTCAGGTGTGATATACTTTACAGTTATAAAGGTAGTTCAGTCGAGCGTGACCTGTTAGATAATTCCAATTTGGGAGAGCAATAAGTGATTATAGATCAACAAAAATCCAATCGGGGTTTTTAGATGTCTCTGGCTAAACGCAGACAGATTATAATCAGTATTTAGACACTAATGACCTGAATGCATCTCGTAATGAAATGATGAAAAAAAATTAACATGCATATGTACTAGCTTATTGAAAATTTGCACGAAATCATAATTTTATAAATGTTTCAAGTATTTGTTTTAAATACGTTTTGTCGGGGTCTTATATGCTTACTCCAAGTTTAAATAAAAATTAAATCAGCGTTTTTAAATATTCCAGTCTAGCTATATTAATGTTTTATATAAATAATAAATAAATAAATAAATAAATAAATAAATAAATAAATAAATAAATAAATAAATAAAAATTGATAAGATATTTTCTTAGAATCAACAATGCAATCTAGCAGAGATTTAAATAATAAATCTTCGTTTTTTAAAACATTTCATTTTAGCTTGATTATAAATAAATAAATAAATAAATAAATAAATAAATAAAAATTGATAAGATATTTTCTTAGCATCAACAATGCAATCTAGCAGAGATTTAAATAATAAATCTTCGTTTTTGAAAACAATTCATTTTAGCTTGATTATAAATAAATAAATAAATAAATAAATAAATAAATAAATAAATAAATAAATAAATAAATACTATGATTTTTCTTATGTTTATTTTTTATAACTAGATGATTTGATATTCATCTAATTGAACCGACAAATCCAATGCTGAATAGTATTTTATTTTATTTTATTTTATTTTATTTTATTTTATTCATCGACCTGAACTGTGAAAAGAATGCAACATAAACCTGGCACTGGTAAGGACAAAGCCATGTGTAACGTTTTGGAGAGAGAGAGAGAGAGAGAGAGTTATCACCCTCAAGTCACAAATATTGTTCAATAAATATGATCAATATACAATAATATTACTTTTTATTTTAACAATCAGGACATGATCGGGACATGGTCAAAATGCGATATAATATTCTAAAAGTTATATATATACTCTTTATTGCATAAAAAAAAGTTATGAGAACTTAAACAAATCTGAACATAACGTTCCTAATTAACAGTAGGGGCTCAAGCGTGACGGTTTACCTACTTGTTTCATTAATCAATTAATTTCCCAATCAACAAAAAATCGAACCTAACCCATCACTGTACCTAGATCATGTTATTTGTGTCATGGCAGGCAACTAACATCACTGCTTTATTGAAATTAGATGTAGTAACTGCGTGATGTTAAGGTTATTATTATTATTATTATAATTATTATTATTAAATGTGATGTATTTGAATGATAATTTTATCACGAACCGTTTGAAAATCTAATAAATATTAGTTATAAATTTATTTTCGTCACTCTGTTTTGTTTATTTGAGTATAATTAAAACAAATTTAAATCAGTTCAATAGACAATTATTTAAATGTAAATGTTAATTTTAACTAAGTCATCTTCAATGTTGTTTCCTAATAATAATAACATGGCTGGGAATAATCATGTTGTATTTCATTTAGGGTTAAATGTATTATGGCATTGATTACTTTTGAAACTTGAATAAAATAGATATTATTATAATTATTATTATTATTATTATTATAATTATTATTATTAGTTAAATGAAATATAATAAATAAAAATGTGCATTTTTTCTGAACTTTTGTTATTTTAACGTCCCATACTCTATTATTTAGATAAATAAGAATTATAATAAAATGGAAAATAAAAATATGCACGTTTCCAAAATACGTTTAATAATATTTTAAATAGAAAAGGGCACAATGTTGTATTATATCCTGACCATGATAGTATATACATATCCATAGTATATACATACCGGTAGTCTATCATATTGGCCCTTATCCACTGACTGAAATATTGATACAAATATTGTACCACCTAAATTTCAAATTAAAAGTGGAATGGATTTTTTTAAAGGTACCACAAAGATTTTTATAATTGAATTTTCATCACGATGTGAACTTTATCATGAAAACCAGACATTTTCACTTTTCTATATCTTTAATAAGAAAAAAGCTGTTTATAAAAACAGTGCTGTGCACTTTCTAATGAGTTTCATAGGGAAATTAAGTAAAATGTCACCATATTTTAAATCAAAAAGTGGAATGGATTTTTTTCAGGATATTTTAATCATTTTTATATTTGAATATTCGTGACAGTATGTATTTTTCACTGAGAACCAGACATTTTCAGAAAATAATATTGTTATTGGTGAAATTTAAATTTGAAAATCGGGTATATCTAGTTCCCATTGTAACTTAACGGGCTGGCGATTGCACAGGTGACTTAATACAGGTGATGAGACCATCGTCTTAAACGCATCAATGGTTTACGGTCAGACCTCGATTTCTGTACATGGGGGGCACAAGTATGCGCCAAATGCCCCCCCCCCCAAAAAAAAAAATTTCGCTCTTTTCAGTACAAATGGTGCAGTTTCCTACATCTTGAACACTGCCGAGTGTCCTTTTTACCTCGCATTTAAAGTGGATCTAAACCAGTCATTTAGCTTTTTCAAAAATTGTAATATTGACGCAGGTGGCTATGAGTGTTGGTGAGTTCATAATATCTTTATCGATATATGTCTATCAACTGTACTCTCAAAATTTTTGCCGTCGGTAACTTGTATTGTCGGTCGTTTTATCTGTTGGGGTGTAGTTGTGCACAGCAGATTCAGACCGACTCTTCTTTGAGTTCGTTCGACCTTTGGAACTTGTAGATCGATACGACAATCAATCGGAGGGATACCAGTGTTTTGATTTAATTTGGTCGATAAATGGATGAACGTGGTCTGGGTGACCCAGTTGGGCTGATAAATCAAGCTCATCAGTGGAAAGTTTGATTGATGATTGATTAATGGGGTTTAACGTCTGAGTCAATAATATTTCACTTATATCGAGACGTCACCAGCTATAGGTGTAGGTGCAGAATTATTTACCTGTGCTTTGCGGGGATGGCATTAAGCAGTGAGGGTTCTTTATCGTGCAACGCCTACCGTGACAAGGGGCCTCGGTTTTTAAGGTTTCATGCCACGCCTACCGTGACAAGGGGCCTCGGTTTTTAAGATTTGTCCGAAAGACCCGCATTCATTTTTTTAATGCCGAGCGAACATTTACTACACTCTTTCAATTCTTGGGTCAGATCTAACCAGAGACCAAACCCTCGACCTCCTTGACTTACGGAGCAAGCACTCTACCAACTGACCTGCCTGCTACATATACCGATGGGGTAGGTCTCCTACTACCAATACCCCTTTTCCACACTTGTTTGAAATGAACTGTATGACATCCATCTGAACTTTCAAGTTAATTTTATTATATTATTAGTTTTAAAATGACTAGTTAGTCAGTTTCATCATTGTATAATGCGCATTAAAGGTGCAACCGAACACAAGAATCTTGTCACTAGAAAAAAACCACTGATCATCAAGTTATTTTAGACGGATTTGTTTCGTAAAGCCGATAAACGGGCGAATAGAATAAAAAGTCAAATGAGACAGATTTTTCCCCCATTATAAATAAAAATGTACAAACATTTGGACTTTGTATGGAAATAGAACATCGTGCTATAAAAATATACAAAAAAGATAATCTTGTGCGCTAAAATTGTTTTCTCTCTCTCTCTCTCTTGGCCATGTCCCTTGGTTAAAAAAGGTAAAGTAGATGAATTCACGTATGATTAATGGAATCACTCTTCATGGAAGTCTCTTAATTAGTATTACTAATTAACGTTATCTACTGATACTACCTGGTTTCTTTCACGTCTCAGCGATCAGGTAAATAACATTATCACCTAAGACTGGTCAGTACTACCTGGATTATTTCATGCTTCAGCGAACTGGTAAATTACATCATCACATGACTGCAATTCCCTACCTGTGTGCACGAATTAATTAATCAGTACCACTAATTAACTGGTCTTTACGCTGGTTGATTGACAATTAGCTGTGAGAGAGAGAGAGGGGGGGGGAATCGGGGCAACGGGGGGAGGGGGGCTGGATCCGCCACTGGTAATGCTTGAAGCACAGGCACTCGTTTACATCAATAAAATTTTTATCCCCAGGGCCATACAATACTAATATATATGACATATATATTAGTGTTGTATGACCCTGGGGATAAAAATTTTATTGATGTAAACGAGTGCCTGTGGCTTGAAGGCAGAATGCAGAATTACTTGTTCGACTGAAGACTGTAGAAAACTTGTGTATAACCAGCTGTTACCTGAATGAAGATACAGATCTGTGTGACAATTTAGAAAATTTATCCAGATGCTTGTGTTTCAACATTTATTCAACCAGAACTTTTCTCCTTAATAATTAAGAGTGTGAATGAGACTTAGGTTCAACATAACCAGAACTTTTAGTTTTTAATTACTTTAGCTTTAATGCAAGCATATATATATATAAGGAACTTTGATACACTAATAACCACATGTACAAATATACAATGATCAAATTAGAAACCTTGTACGCAATAATAACATTTGAAACATGACATTGCGGCAATTATACTTATTCTTATGGTGCTCCAGACATAGGAAGAACATTAAAGGATAAGAAGAATTTGCCGCCATTTTTGACGCCGTAAACACGCTTTCACTTGATTTTGTCAAGTTAAACCCAATTTTACCGTGTTAGTCTTTAAAATGAGCGAAAATGGAGAGGTAAATGGACGGGATATATAAGAAATTACAGTGTTATATGGGTCAAACGACAGAATTCATGACTGTCAGTTGTAAACCATAAGTTCTGTACAAAAACTTGTCGGGTGATAAGTTTTGGTCTCGTGTCCATCTCTTGCGCTTTAGAACTTGCAGTGCATAGCTCCTCATCTCAAAAATATATTGTATCCTACTCGTTTGCACTGTGATTCTTGGACTGTTAAAAATACTTGAAGGGAAAACGTGACACAATCCATAGGCAGCTCGTCGGGGTCGAGATACAACTGTTCAAGTGTACCATAGTGATCTTTGCTTTAGCTTTACACACTGCTTCCAACTTTTCCATTATCGTGCTGTGAGGTAGCACCATAGTAGGTCGTCTTTAGTGTGCACTAGTATAATTATTAAAAACTGATGCTTGGAAAAAACGCTTCCAATCATTGGCATGTAAAATTTATGGGGGTAGCTTGCTTGTGATCGTGTTTCAGATATTAAAAAAAATAACACTCTATACTTAAATATAACATGCTATCCAAAACGTTGACCCCCTTGGTTTTTCTTTGTTTTTTTCTATAATGCTTGGGAATTCAAAAACACAACATATACCATTCTTTTCTACATATATTCCGCTAAAGAATGATGTATAAAATGTCCGTTATTGTCGTCTCTAAACCATGTCACAGGACCTAAACTTTATTTGACCATTGCACTTTCTGAACGTTTATCAAGATTTGGGTTGGGATCAGCAGAACAGTTGACTGGCCATGTCATGTGGCCACCCCACACCTAAGGCAATGCTCCCAACTTTTCCATTAGGGTGCTGGCCTCTGAGGTAGCACCCGTAGTAGGTCATCTTTAGTGTGCACTAGTATAATTGTTAAAAGCAGATGCTTTGAGAAACACTTCCATTGGCATGTAATGGGAGTACATGTAGCTTGCTTGTGGTGTGGCATTGGTCAGCTGTTGGTAACATGATGATGTTGGAATCAGGTCAAATATCCCCATGGTAAAATCACCCATCAAATATCCCCCTACTTTCTACAAAATTTCTCCATTCAAAACATCTACCTCTTGCAATATTGTTCCACTGTCAAAATTGCTAAAAACCCCCCTCTTTTTTGGTAAAATCACCATCTCTATGGTCCATGCTGTTGGAAAAATTAGTGTTATTTATTGTCATGTCTAAATAAAACAAACTCTGTTGTAGTCACATAAAAGATTCATGAGCAGGGTGTTAGGTGTATCCCCTATGACAGGTTAGGTTTAAATCCCACTCCGGACAGATCCTAGTGTGAGAAATATGTCAGTTCACTTGCTTAAGGTCATGGGTTTTCTTTGGTTTCCTACACCGTCACACAACTGATCACCAAAATATAAGTGAAAAAATATTGATTTGGGCATATATATCCAATATTCTGTTCTCTTTGTCTAAAGGTTCAAAGATGTATAAAATTTGCAGATATCTTCACAATTGCATTGGGGGATTAATGTTTTTTACTTAGAAGACATATGCAGATTGACGTCTCATTACTTGAACAACTGTCATACTGTCCTTGTTATTTTACTTTTAGAGGTCGCCATCACCAGTAGATCAGGGCAGAATGAGACAACGATCAGAATCTGCAACATCGGCACATTCAAAAGAATCTGGAAGATCACATGACTCTAGGTCAAGATCAAGGTCATACCATAGATCACGATCAAGGTCCCGTTCAAAAGATTATAAGAAAAGACAACGTTCTTATAGCAGGTAAGGTTTATTATTTCTTACCTGTTACTATACAGGTGTCAAAGTTGCTCCTTAAAAAGGAGCCATGGCAACTAAATTTATGAAATTTTTTTACCTTTTTCTTTGCTATATTCGCCAATCATTTGACTAACATAATTACTGTCATCAAAATCTGACACTGACAGCTTCTGGTTAGGAAAATGGCTGTCCACAAGTTGAAAGATAAAATTAAACTAGAAGGATGGCCAAAATAATATTTAGACATAAACTACTAGTTTGTAATAAAAACAAACAACAGTTTTACATATTTGAAAAGAAAACAAATAACATTTTTTATTTAAAGTTATTTATTCAGAGCTTCAGATTTACGGTGCGCCCGCATCATTCTCGCAAGATTTTAAAAAATGGCAGATAACATTTGCTTCTAATGGGTCCACCTGGCGCATGGTTTTTCTTAGCCAAATTGATCATTAATAATTTCTTCCCAAAACTACCTATTCGATTCCATGGGGTTTTCCAATTTGACTTTCTGTTTTCGTTTCTATCGGAAAATCTCTAGCATCTTTGTTTATCTCATAATCAGCATATAGACAGGACTCCCGACAAGCCCCTTCTCTATGCGTCGTTTATTAACATTAATATTCAAAGGGATAGAACTCGTAATAAAACTTGTTATGACCTTGGACGTTGTCGTTCATTTAATATACTTGCGACAATCATGGCTACGAGATGCAGACGACTCTATTCACATTTTTTAAAACAACACAAAGCGTAGGCAAGTAGATGCACATAAAATGAATCATCGAGGTGAAAGGGGTCAAAATATATAGTAAAGGTTAACAAAATATAAATCAGCAGATGACAAAATCGTTTTTGGTGCATTATATGAAGATGTCAAGTGCCGACTTTCACTTTCAGTCACGTGGCATTACATTTAATTACAGCCCTTTCAACAGATTTTAAAGTAGCCGACAAGTTTTCTGGAGTAGACAGCGAATTCAGTTGTAACTCTATATAAATGTAATACTGATGAATGAAAGAAGGCACCAGACGAAGTGTAGAAATACTACAGTAGACGACAGGTTTTGCTGGTTGCTGGCTTCTATTGAAACCGCTGTAATTATGTGTCAAAACATGACCCACTATAACAAAAAATGACCCCTTGTATCTGTCAAAGCAATCTAAAGCACTGTTTATTAAATTTTTCTTTGAAATTTCATCTTTTAGCAACTAGAACTTTTTGATTTGCAACTAAAAATTTTGATAAGGATCCATATTGGCTCGTAAAATTGAAATAAAAAACACTTTGAACACTGATATAGTGATGCTGGTGACCAAGATAAAAAAAAATTGGTTGCCATATTCAGAAAACTACTTGACATGCAATACAAATTATTTGTTGGGTTTCCTTGTTAAATGTCAACCACTGAAGTTCAGATTAGCATTTATATATGATTTGATGTTTTGTCATTTTCAATACTTAATAAAATGTATTAAATTGGTTGTATCAATAGCAAGTTTAATCCATGTGTGGTACAGTATATGTTTATCTGTTGACAAGTTTAATCCATGTGTGGTATGTTTATCTGTTGACAAGTTTAATCCATGTGTGGTACAGTATATGTTTATCTGTTGCCAAGTTTAATCCATGTGTGGTACAGTATATGTTTATCTGTTGACATCTCTGTATCATGTGTTTTTTTACATTTCAGGTCTAGAAGTAGGAGTCATAACAAAAGTAGAAAATACAGTCGCTCCAGATCGCGTAGTCCGTATCGGAAATCAAGAAAATCTAGATAGTAAGTTGAATATACTTAATTTTATACCCCTTGCAAACTTACAGGAATCACCCTGTCTGTCCATCTGTGTAAAATCTTGTCCTGGCCACATCTCATCATTGCTTTGGACAACTGCCATAAAACTTCATATGAATAATCTTAATGGTCCAAAGGTGTTTGATGACTATGAAACAAGGTCATATCAGCAAGGTCAAGGTCGCAGGAAAAAATTAAACACTTAAAGATGTTAGGGATGGAGGGTATTCTTGGCTTTCAAGAGACCGTTCTACTAAGGACTGTTTTATCTTGTGTCTCTCAGTGGCTAGAAACAGTCCGCTTTTGTAATGGAAAAACATTTAGTTTTGGTCATTGAAAATAGATAGAGATTATTCTTACACCAAGCAATCAGCATTTTGAAATGAAAGTCTTGAGGTCCTTCAGAAGAGACCTCAGAACTACCGGTATACCCTTTGTAAGTAGGCATGGCATGATAAAGAACCCATCCTGAATATTGATTGCCCTGGGTGCATTGCAAGATAAAAAAATTCCGTCACTTCACTTATAGCTCATGATGTCAGGTTTTTCCCAATTTGTCTAAAAATTCAAAATCAATAATTGAGTAAGTCCTCTTAATAAGTTGTTATGTTTCACTGTCTTTATTGCAGTCTGTAGTGTGAAAAATGTTTGGTTTAAACAGGTTCAACTTTACTTTGAAAAGTATTTGCTTTTAAAATTACTGTTAGACCAAGTTCCAGTTTATTTTGAAAACTCACTGCTTTAAATATTACACATGTATACTATATTTACGAGGCTAATTTTGATACTTTCTTGCATTTGGATTAAATATCTTTTTTACTTTTCTTTTTCAGCTCAAGAAGTAGAAGGTGAGATTTATTCTTAAATTAAGTTATTAACATTTTGAAAGACATGTAAATATGTCAAGCAAATACATGTATCTTTTTTCTCACTTGTAAAAAGTATTCAGGTAACATTTTAAATCATTTGAACAACTAGATTACAGTGTTTTCACTTATATCCAGACATTGCCAGCTTTAGACAAAGGTGCAGAAATTTTGCCTGTGTTGCGCTGATAGCATTATACAGCAGGGTTCTTTGTCATGACACAGGACCTTGTTTATTTTTTAGTACCCATCTGAAAGAATCCTGACTTAATTTGTAATACCAAGTGCTTGGGGAAAGAACATTCACTACCCACTTTCAAGTCTTGAGTCAGACAGTGTCAGGGTTGGAGCCTGTGGCCTCAGACTTATGGAGAGAGCACTCTACCAACTGAGCCACTGCAGGGGTAACAAGATCCACAGCCAAACCATAGTTTTCTCCTAGAACAGATTTACTGATTTTTTACTGTTTTGTGTTTCAGTCGAGGCAGACACTCTCCATACAGACGCAATAGCTACAGAAGTAGAAGTAGGTCACCACCGCCTTATAGGGGTGGAGGTGGCAGATACAGAGTGAGTAAACATGTTCTAAAATACAGGGCTCTCCCTCAACCTGTTGTGAATGGGGACAGTGCCCTTGCTATTGTGAAAAAAATCATCATAATAACTATAATTTTGAAAAATAAAACACATTTATGTGATAGAAAACTCCAAAATACTGTTTTTGAAGCTGAAATTTCCAAAATTGTGAAAATTGACAAAAGTGATTTTGAAAATATTATATCATATGATTTTAAATTGTGAATAGGACAGAATACAGCCCCAAAACAACCCAGCGAGAGCCCTGAAACATTACCTGTAGAATAATAATAAGATAATTAAAAAGAGAAGGTTCTGAGTGATGTCTGATGGACCAGAACCACAGCTACTGTAAATTAAGGGAAATTTTGTTTCAGATAATTTTGGCAAGTCGTGACAGTTTCAAGTTATTCTCGTATTTATGTTATCCAGTAATTGATATAATGATAATCAGAACAAATGCTAGCTAGTGATATGAAAATGAAATATTTGTAAACATTTTAATTTTCTGGTCTTATTACTTTTGCAAATAAATGAGAAAATATATCAAATGTCCATGTAAAAATTTGCACATGTATTGTAATTCAAAAAGCCTACCATTTACCATTGTCAGTTAGTCATTCACACTACAGTTTATGTATAGTATTAAATGGTATTGGTATCTACACATGATTACTGTATGAACAAGCAATTTCAGTGAATGAGGATCTCCCACCAGCAGGTTCTTTTTTTGTGATTTGCACTTATGTTCAAAGGGTCATAACTCTGAGGAATATGAGCAAACAAACTCTGGTCAACGATGTGCCCATCTCCTATCTATGTTGTTACTTTTCACCAAGTTTCATGAAATAGATATTTATAGTTTTGGAGAATTAGCGCAGACGAGAATTTCAGATGGGCAGAAACTCAATTTTAATATCAACCTCCTATATACTGTAAACCGCTTTATATTGGCGCATACTTATTTTAGCGATTGATGACTGTTTAACATATTAGCGCAGTTTAATTTTAGCGTAATCAATTCCAGTCTGAACTGTTTAAATCGCCTAAAACCCACAATTTTTAGCCAAAGAAATAAAATAAAATTTGAATAAGGGAAGTCAGGTTACAAGAAAATAATAAAAATAACTATGTAATGTTTGACTTTTACTGAGAGAAAATCTCCGTAACTGACCCAGGAAGTCACTAGACACACAGATGTCTGCAGGAAGCTTTCATCATAATTTATCTCTCGTCGATTAGACATTTTACTGAATGAAATAACCTATTTTGTTTTTATTCATATAAAACCCAACTTTTTTTTAAATACAAATGTTGTCGATGTTTCCCCGATAAGAGCCGCTTAGATCATTATAGGGGTCAATAATTAGGATGTATATTATGTTGCCGACATCACAGAAATAATAAACAATTTTCGCATAACGGGTCTAATTTGTTGATATAATTGTTAATATTTTAATGATTGAAGCCATCTACTGGTAAATTAAAATTAATTACCTGAAAAGGAAACTTGTCAGATTGTACGTATCACATACAATGGCCAGTAAATATACATGTAATTAACAGCTATGCCAGTATTTCCTTATTTATCCGTTTGTCGGTGGTCAGTCCACCGGGTCTGGGTAATTAATCCCTAACTACTTATCATATGCGGGTATATTGATGGAAGCCATACCAGTGTCATTCAGAAGTATAACTATTTAAACACTGACTATATAACCATATAACGTGTGACCATACCCATTCATAGTCAAGGCAGCGATGTACAGTACTGACCGTTTTTGTTGTAATTTTAGCGGCAGTTTTATTTTAGCGCTGACACTCTTATCGCCAATTGCGCTAAAATAAAACTGCCGCTAAAAAAACACGGTTTACAGTACTTGCTATGCATATAGCTTTTAACTCCATTTCTCCTGCCAACATTTTGTCCACCACTTTTCTTTGAAAACTATTAAACAGATCTTTATAAAGCTTCACAGGAATAATCTATATACTTGGAGTAGATGTAACATTGGCTATTTATATTTTGATCATGCACATAGTTGAAAAAAAAACCACGGATTTCCCAGTTCGGAATTGTTTGGACAACTCTTGATTGAAATGATATCCTATTTCACTTATAACTTTTATTATTACATTTCTTTGTAGGATACATCTCCCATGTCAAACAGACGGAGGCATCAAGGGAATAGGGTAAGTTGGAAATTGTGTGAATCAGTGGGGTTTTATCCCAGTCAATGTTGTCACTTTTACATGTATGTTTCACTGATAGTCCAAAGCTAGTATGAGAAGTCACTTTACCATGTTTGCTAGTCCGAGAAGTCACTTTACCATGTTTGCTAGTCTGCGAAGTCATTTTACTGTGTTTGCTAGTCAGAGAAGTCATTTTACCCAGTTTGCTCATGTCTGATACAAGATACATTTGATGAAGAATAATAGAATCTTAAAAACTGGTAAAAATGTAAGATAAAGATATCTCCAACAAGGATGAATATTTTCCTGGCCAAAACAAGCTTTGGCAAACATTTGCAACATAACACCTGATTTGTATCAAATGGTAAAATGATATGACATCATACATCAATTCAGTGTTCAAAATGCATGGGGAATATTTGGTGCAAAGCTTGTCTCGGCACAAGTGCGAGACAAGGAAATCTAGTACTGGTATAAAAGAAGACCACCTTTGTCACAGGTATGAGAATCGTGTATCTTCATCACCATCATAGGTTAAGTTTATTTTCGAGAAGTTTAGTGATAAATTAGATAGAATCATAAAGAAATATAAGCATGAAGTAGACTAAGGTTACTATGTATCAAGGACAAGGGGCATGTTAACAAGGTTTTACTGTATTCGTGCGTTTGGTTATGCTGCTTTGATAAATTTATTTGACATCTGTTGCATGACAATCCAGATTCATCATCATGTTTGGTTAAAGTTTGTACACTCAAGAATTAACATATTATTGCCCATGCCTTTTATGTTCCAATTCTGGCAGCTATCACGATACCAAAGCAGCGTCACCGCAACTGATGATGTACTGGTGTCAGTAACATCATTAAATGGCACAATTCGGGCAGATTGTTTGTTCTTTTTATGTATAATTCAAGCATGTTAGGCCTTTGTTGAAACATTTGGGCGCATTGGCGATCCATCAATTTTAGATTTGTGGGTCATAATAACGAGGTTTTACTGTATTTTACTGTTATGGATGAATGTGTTTGATCATGTCATTTTGATAAATATGTGATTTTTTTATAGGACAATCCAGAATCATCATCATGTTTGGGTGTGTTTGGTTTAAGTTTGTACACACAAGAACGAGATCTGCGGGAAGTGTTCAGTAGATATGGGCATATAGATGACATAAATGTCGTACATGACAGACAGGTAAAACTAAATATTTCCTTCTAGTGAATTTCTTATATTGCTGTCCCATACTGTTTATGAATATAAGAGTTTGATCAGCTTATAAGTTTTATAATTAACAGGAAGCATTACACATATCTACAAGTTAGTCCATATATATTGAAGAACAGAAAAGAACTACTTATATCACTATACAGTAATATTCGTATATAAAGAAAGTCTGAGGGAATTGCCAAACATTGAGCTTCAAATAGAAGTACTAAGCCATTCTACCATCACACCTTGTTAAAAAAAATATACAATTGGAACTCAGAAATTTTATTTGTTGCACAGCTGAAGTGCCTTGTGTACTGTACTGTTTACTATTTCCCTTAAAGATGAATCATGTTGGTGAGGTTATATCAAGCCAACATTTCAATATTTTTTATTCCGGACATGCTACTGCATTCATTTTTGAATATGGTTTTTTAACCCAATAATTTTGTATATAAAAAAAACAAATTTATTGAAGTTTTAACTGAAGTCTCTTTAAAATCCACTTGGCACAATGAAGAGTGACAGAAAAAAAATCACTCATCCCAACTCATAGGCAGTCCACAGTAACCTAATGGATAAGACATGTCTACATACAAATCCAGGGTCTCTCACCGAGCCCCACTCAGACCACATGTGGGAAAGTGAATTTTACTTGCTGTTGGCATTTACTGGTTCACCTAGTATCAGTATAATGTGACTTTGAAGTGGTAAGTTTGTCTGCGGCATACTGGCTCTGTGAGCTAACGCGTTAAAGTTGCCCTGAATGCGTGCTAGTACAAGGCAGATCATAAAACGCATTCGCACTTCACATGCATACACCAACTTGTTCATAGATTAATCCTTAGAGATTAATAAAATTGTTCTCATCGCGAATAGCTGAAAAATTACTAATGCAACGTTAAGCAACATTAAACCAACCAACCGACTCATCAGGATAATATGATTGATAAATAAACAATATAAGCCTTTCTAAAGAATGTTCTTAATAGCAGTTAGTCACCTTTATGAAGAATATATGCTGTTGATGAAACATGGTCTTTGCATTTTTTCTGTAGAAATAAAACAAAAAGTTTTTGCATAGTCAAATGACCTAGCAAATTCAGCGAATTAGGATCCCCTGTCAGTAGTTACTCTTTGTGATTTGCATTTATGTTTAAAAGGCCATAACTCGCAGGAAAAAGGGCAAACAAGCTCTGGTATTGGTAAATGTTTTCAACCAAGTTTTGTAAATACTATGTCATAGTTTTCAAGAATTACTCTGAAGAAGTGTCTAGAGGTATGGAAGGACTGATGGAAGTTCAAATTCATAATTTTTTTATAATAACCTTTATTTACATTTACAGACAGGGCGCTCTAGAGGATTTGCCTTTATTAGTTTTAGAAGTACTGAAGATGCAGTTGAGGTATGTACATGAATGTATGGAATAATAATAATCTTTATGAACCAATCACAGGTCCTTGAAGGACTTGTAGAATCAAAGGGGAGATAACTCTAACTCATATTTACATAAACTAAGGTTATAACTTGTAAGAAATTTGATAAGCTGCCGTCCATCTAGCAATACAACACTTAAAAAAACTACAAAATTGTTTCTTGTTTATTTATCCAGTCTTTGTTTTTAACTACCTTCTATGGGTCGCATTTATTGGTTATGTCCAAATATTTTTAGAATAGATAATATAGAGGGCTGAATACATGGTAAGGTTTTAATAATTTTACACCAACTTGGTTGGTCAGGGGACCAAACAGTTTACTTGTACACCACAGCCCCTTTTACTGCTCTACATTCAAATCCCACTTGGATGGATTCTAGTGTAAGTTTGTCAGTTCACTTGCTAGAGAATGATGGTTTTCTATGGGGTACTTCAGTTTGCTCCACCATCCCAGATTTGACCCCTTCCATATAATTGTATTAATCTTTACTGGGGTTTGAAACACCATTACTCCACTAAATTCCTGGGCTGGTTTCCTTGAAGCTGTCTTAGCAGTTACAAATAGTTATGGCCTGTGGATTTCGTAGACGATAAGTGTTTGTAACTGTTTCAAAAGACTCGGCTACTCTTTGACTATTATCTTGTGTCTGTGTTACCATGGTCACCATATTCCTTCTTAATTTATACATATGTTTTTTACAGGCCAAAGACAGATGTACGGGTATAGAGATAGATGGAAGAAGAATCCGTGTTGATTATTCTATTACAGAGAGAGCTCATACTCCCACTCCTGGTATATATCTGGGAAAGCCAACATCGTAAGTGTGAATTTTAATTATTGTTACATTAGACTGTAATTATGATATCAGTTCAGTTGTCTTGTTCGCGTTAACTTTACAACTGAAAAAATAGGCCAGTTTCCTTCCCTAAGGGAAAAATACTATAATTTTCAATTTTGACCATTTGAATTCAGAAATTGATAGTGATGTATGAAAAAAATGTTTACATGAATTAAAATCCAGTTGTTCATTATTGTCCTGACAAAAAATTTAGATAATGACATTCAGCAGCAATTTATCCAAATTTTACCCTAAATAAGGTCAATATGGCCTTATAAAATAACTGCAAGAATATCCTATACTTTATGCCAAAGAAAACCCTGGGTATCCTGATTCTGGACAGGTATAAGAAATATTGGAAAAAAACTGATACGTTTGGAATAATACCATACTACTGATGACAATGCACATGCATTGTTAGCCTGTGTATTAAAACTTGAAAACTTGCCATCTGTGATAATTAATGCAGGGCTGTTTGAATGTTTAATCAGTATAATAGTAATTTTAATGTTATTGTACAGGAGAGGAGGATCAGGTTATGGAAGAAGAAGGTCATCGTCTCCTCATTCTAACAGACGAAGCAGCAGATACTCAAGATCTAGATCAAGATCCAGGTCTTACAGTCCTCGTAAGTAATTCTGTGAACTAGGCATGACTTAAATCTTTAATGGCTTTACACTACTTCAAAATTAATTTACTCTTTCTCTTCTTCATTTAAAACAGACATTCTTACTACAACAACATATATTGGGATAGAAACTAGATCAAGTTCCCGATCCTAAAGCCTGCATAAGTAATTGAGAACTTTCTAAGGATTTAAATTAAAGGCCTTTTTATAACCTAAAACATTAGTTTTAGCTGTGCACTAATTTTAGCTATTTTTACTATGATACCATACTGCTGATTTAAATTTGCCCCAAAATTAAATATGATCATAGCCATGAGATCTGAATTAATTCAAGTCCAGGTAAATTTACCCAGATTATAATTTGTGCTAAAATTTGTAAAGACTAAAATTTTTACATTTACAATACCTTGGGATTATGTTACTCTTTGCGTTCTTTATAAGAAGTTTATATAACACAAATATTTTACTACTACTACATTTATACTACATGTACATGATGCACTCGCTTTTTTTGCATGCAAGTGGATTTTTAACTTGCACTTTGTGAAAACCACTGGCATTTTGCTAGTATGCCAGTGCCAAATTCGAACCCTGTTCAAAGGGATTCTCTAGGCTTTTTAGACAAGGGAGACAAAAACAATGGTCATCCCACACTGGTGTACTATTATATCCTTAACGTGTCTTGTATATCACTTAAATGATCATCCAATTATAAAGACTGTTGGTTTTAGTCAAAGCAAGATCAAACACACCCTCTTCTGTAATTTCAACCTGTCTACAAAGGTCACTGGTTCATAAAGACTTCAGGTTAAACTAAATTTCTGTATATCTCTTTTAACATGTATATTGTCATTGGATCTATGTGTTTTGCATGTGATGAGCATGAATTTGGGATTTTGGGGTACAATTATTGATCATTTACTGTAACTGATTGTGACGTCTGGTATCTAATGCAAGGAACTTTTACATATCTGATTACAAAATTCAAAGATTTCAAACAAGATTGACAGACGCTATTAAAAGACAGTCTGGTCAATTATTCCAGATGTTACATCAGTGTACTGTTCAGAAGGGGAAGATTATATAGTCTCGTCTCCTATGTTTTGAAATTTTTAAATGGTCTTTTTCCCTATGTGGGTTTATAAACATGTTTACCTAATTTGTCATTTTCAGAAGTAAGACCTTGTTTTTGTTTTATTTTATTTGACAGGTCGGTATTGATTCTTCTAGCTGAGATTGAGATTAATAAACCCTTACTTAGATTGTACCAGAGTTCAGACAATAAATGTCAAAAATTTAGGCAGATTATTCAGAAATCCAATATGAACAAAATATGTACTTAGGCCAGAAGAAACAAAAATATGTTTTTTTGTTAATTGTCTTAGAAAAATTAAGGTTGGTGGGCAATTTTTCAAACAATTTTATTTTATATTGACCATATGGGGCAAGGATGACATCTCTAAAAGTGCTTGTCAAAATATTCATTGTCATATATATTAGGGTAGGCAGGCTAGCGTAAACACATTTATTTTTGTTTTTTTGGCCTTATGTACATATTGTATTACTTTTATGTTATCCTGTTATTAAGGATATTCTTTTTAAGTTAATACAATTGTTATACATATTTTTTGTTACTGGAGATTATTTCATCATTTTGTTTTATTTTGGACATTTTTTTTCAAGATTTTAAATCATTATTTCTGTTTAAAATAGATCATTATTTTTAATGGATTTAAAAATTCAGGTGCCTTATCATAGCAGGCACAAAGGAAACAAAAACTTCACATTGACAAATGACAAGCCTACGGTAAAGTATGAATCTGTACAACTTTACCAATAGCCATTGATGTAACAATATGAGGTTTATACCCTTATCACCCAATTGGTCCTGGTCAGAGAAGGGCCTTTGTGGAGGAGTGATCTACAGGGCCAGTTAACAGATCATGGCACCTCTTGCATGCAGCCTAGGATCGAACAAGCAAAATTTAATCATTTAGCTTTTATATATATACATTTTGAATATTTTCATTTTAAACCTTTATCTGTTGTTATTATTGTTTAGGTGTAAAATTGAGTTAGTTACATATGTCCTAAATGGTATCATCTGAACAAATTATTTTGAATATGCATGTGTATAATTTGTGAAGAAAAATTGCTGTCCATGACAAATTTTTAGTCTCTTAAATAATTACAGAAGTTCTGGCAATTTGGTTTCTTCACAAAATGTTTGTTATTTTCAACCAATGCTGCAAGCTCACAGTGTCTCTCACCACCTAGATTGAAATTACATTTGGATAGATCTTAGTTTGAGAAACTTTGTCAGTTCCCTTGTTGGAGAATGATGGGGTTTCTAACGACCCTTTGATTTTGTCCATCATCCCTGAACTGAATATAAGTGAAAATCTAAATTTTGGCGTAAAACTCCATTACTCAACATCACTCCAACCTATTGTAATGCCTGGTATATTTATTTATCTAATTGTGACATTCAAAGAATTTTCTCACATAGCAATTTGTTAACTTTTTGGGGTACATGGAACTATTTAGCAGAAAAAGGGAAGTAATTCGCACATCCTGGAACTGTAGTTACGGTAAACAAACATGGTGACCTTGTTTGCAACTCACATAGAATACAAAATCAAACTATAACTACTTTGAAGGGTTACAAAAACGTATTGGCAGGTTGCATGACCTCATGTACCACCATAGAGAGTTATGTTTGCTGAGTCACAGGCAAACTCTGCATGTTTAAAATTGAAAAGAATCTGAAATTTTAAAGTTCTTATTAGACATTGAAAAGTTTACCTGTATTTTTTAGATAAAACAATGAACAATTGAATGTCTGTTGTTTTTTTTTTTCCATGTTCAGTTTTTAACAGATTTAATAAATGTTCATTTAGAAGTCTTAACTTATTGTTTTTATTTGTGTCATTTGTAAAGGGTAATGAAGAAAGAAAAATGGGGTTAAATGAAGACCTGTGTCACTGAATCACCGATTCAGAAACCGTAGTGCATGAGGCTCGGGGATAGAAAATTGAGAATAAAATCTAGATTCCTATAAAATAGAGAAAATTTGAGAATGAAGTATGAAAATTAACACAGAGAATAAGTAGAAAAGGAAAGAGAAAAAAGAATAAGTTGAATAGGAAAGAGAAAAAAGAAGTGGAAATATGAAAATGAAGTTTGAAAATTAATACAATAAGTAGGGGTAAAAGAGAAAAATGAAGTGGAGGAAACAAAAAAGTAAGGGCATGATGGTTTAAAATTATGTGAAACTATCTGATGTTTTATACAATTGAGGTAAAGGCATTAAGTCGGGGCATATTCAAACCTAAATATGCATTGCATTTCTGGACAACACAAAATTAAATATTTCAAGTTTTACTGTTAATGAAATATTAAAATTGGGCCATGACTGATCATTCTAAAAAAGGTTACCATCTGATTGGATTGGAGATATTGATTTAGTCACTCTCTTTAGAATCTTGAAAACATCCAAGTGCATGGCATAGGCTAGCCAGTAAACATTCCCTTGCTTTGCAATTTCAGTAAAATTTTACTAAATGCTTTTGGGATTGTGATTTGAACATTGAGCTATGCATATTATAATGTTATTCTGATTTCTGATAGTAGCTTGCTTTTTTGAAATGTTTAAAGGTTTCAAAGAAAGAATTGACTGAAGTTAGCATTGAACATATTGAAGATATGTTCAAGTGAAGAACAGCATCATTGTAATATATGATGAAGAAATAAGAAAAATGAATGTCAGAAAATCACACAATGTCTTGTCAGAAAGATGTGAATTTAGAATTATATATATATTGTTGAAGTACGGAAGAAAATGGAAGAGGAAACTGTTGATCAGTAGAAGGGGTATGGCTTTTGCATGTTTTATTATGACCAATGCATTTTCAAGATTTTTACTGATTCGTTTTTAAATTTGCCCTTTAAAATGTAGTCCAACCTGCTTAAAGGTCACCTTTATGTAAGAGCCACCTGCCTATTAATAGAATTGTATCCCAAATGTTATATAAAGGTTACTTTCACTAGTTCCCATGCTGGTTCCCATGGGTGGCCTCTATAGACAGGTTTGACTGTATACCCTGAATGATAGCACAGGCATAAATAAGTACATAGAATCACACCTGTATATGTTATTCTACAGGTGTGCTGATTGATTTTCTATACCTAGCACAACCTCTTGTATGTACACCAAGCAAGACAAAATTTAAATATAGTGCACTAAAAGTTTGCACTCTAGATCCAAGCAAAAGACATTTGTCACTCACTGTATAGTAAAAAAGTAAACTTTTTACAAAGTTATTTTATTATGCAAAAATTGGAAATGAATAGGCTATGACCACTGACTCATCCATATGGGGACAGATCCTAACGTCAGAACATTTGCACGCTTGCTGAAAGTCAATGGTTTTCTCTGGGCACTCTAGTTTACTCCACAATTCATGAATTAACCACACCAATATATGCGAACGAATCTCGACTGGGTGTAAAGCACCATTACAAATTTCCTTCGTTGAATTGGATAAAACATCTCAAGTTAGATTATATTAACAGGAGGGTGCTTACCCTTCCAGAGCACCCAGTCTTACTTCCCTGTTGGAAGTTCACCTGTCTTACTTAACTTGTCAGTTCAAAAGTTTTTACTTTGCTTCTGGATTGTGATTCAGACCTGGATTAGTATATTTGTTTTTGATGAAAACCATAAAGTCTAAATTCTTCTATATCTGGTGTCCCATGAAGTATAAATGAACCACTGAGTAGCTCAATCAATACAGTCCTCACTTCTTATGTTAGAGGGCATGCGTTTGAACCCCGGCCATGACAGTCTGACTAAGACTGAAAAATAGGTAGTGACTGTTCTTTCACCAAGCAATGAAAGTCACCAAGTCTTTCAGAAGACGCTTTAAAAACAGTTGTTCCGTGTTACAACAGGAGCACACTGCAAATGTAAAAAAATTGCCACTTCACTTACAGCTGATGATGTCTCAATATAAGTGAAGTATTCTTGACAGGGACGTTAAACCCCATTTAATCAATAAATCAATTGTAGCTTATAACTTATAGTGCTACCCTTGCACATTCAGCAATGATTTTGTTTTTAAAAGATATTACGTCTTGAAGCTTTTCTGAACACCTAAATAAACTAGAACTCTCTCTTGAGAGCCAAATACCACCACCACCAATGTTTACTGTTTTCATGCGACCTTGACCATTCTGATATGACCTTGGTTCATGGTAATGACATACTTTTGGACCATAAAGATTATTCATGTAAAGTTTTATGACAGGACATGGTTTTACAAGGACGGACAGACAGACAGACATGGTGATTCCTATATACCCCCTGAAACAGAAATGCTTAAAGAAGCAGTAGCATGTTAATACTAGTTGTAGATGTTTACTGTATAAGTTTACTGTATAAGGAGAAACATCAGTCGTAGGACCGTGATTATGATCTTCGAAATTATTTCATGGTAAGGTACTGTTCTGACTAGGGAAAGTGAAACAGGGGAAATCAATAATCTTAGCTGATAAGATATATTCGTGGTAAAAGTGTAACTGTGAAAATCTCAAATATTATGATCTTCTAAATTATTTCATGGTAAGGTACTGTTCTAACTGTAGGGAAAGTGAAACAGGGGAAATCAATAATCTTAGCTGATAAGATATATTCGTGGTATAAGTGTAACTGTGAAAATCACAAATATTTTTTCCTTGTTATTATGTCTTCTTATACAGTATGTTGTCGGTACCATGGACCTAAGTGAATATTTTAGATCAAACATCATCTACAGTAACAACAAACAGCAGACCTCAATTCGTTGCCATCATTTATTAAAATTTTGGGATAAAAAGGTTTGCTAGCATATCAAGGAAGCCTTTTAAAGAAAACAACGAAAGAAATGATTTTGGGGCATGGTTAGTATTGTGATAAGTAAGAGTGACAAAGTAATAGAGGTGAATAACAATAAGGTTTTACTGTAGTATAAATATGTTCAATTATCCGTAGAATTTTATGTTGGTCATAAATAAACTATGAATGTTGGGGTTTCAAGTAGTTCTTATTTCAAATTTTTCAACCAAGAAATCCCATTGGACCAAGAGAGTGAATTACATGAACTGGGATAGGAAATTCAGTGCAGTTAGTGAAAAAAGGACAATATTGAATTCCGTTGGTTATATGGTATAAGTTGGATTAGGACATGTCTACTAGATTGGAATTTCTGCCTCTTAATGGTAGAAAAAAATTATCACAGAGTTATTATATTGTGTAATTTTTTTAATAAAAGTTTTTGATAAACTTTATATTTCTCTTATTTTTTAGCTCAGGTTTGCCACTCGAACACTCTTCTTTTGAAGGTCTTGCTTTAGAAACCTGACCAGGTTTGACCGAAGATTTGAAAGTGGGTAGTAATTAATCTTTCCCCAAGGACTCAGCATTATGAAATTAAAATCTTGGTTCTTTTCGATGGGGACTTAAAATAAACCAGATCCTGTGTCACAGTAGGCTTGGCACGATATAGAACCCTGCTGTATAATGCCATCAGCGTAACACTCGGGCAAAATTTTTGCAGCTTCACCTATAGCTGGCGATGTCTTGATATAAGTGAAATAATCTTGACTGGGATGTAAAACACTATTACTCAGCTCTTCGGTCTGTTGTTTGTTGTCCATCAACCATATTTTTTTCTTAAATGATCTATGGCAATGAAATGGGATGTTGTCAGGTCTGTGTGTCCTGTATATTGGGTATAACCACATAATCACTTTGGGACAAATTTGGTCGTTATAAGACAAATAACTACTGTAATATATATGTGTTGTCCAATTAGAACCTTTCTTTATAGCGTAAACATGTACTATACAGTCAAACTGACCTCAAAGGCCACCTCTATATAATGGGCACCTGCTTATAAAGGTCAGTAGAATTGTATCCTAATTGTTCTTTATTCGTATTATTTGAACCTGTATATAAAGGCCATCTGCCCAAAAGGACCATTTTTACTGGTTTCAGTAAAAATGGACGTTTTGGGCAGATGACCTTTATATACAGGTTTGGCTGCATCTTAAAACATAAACTACACTTCAGTAAGTTTATGTTCCGCTCGGGCCACATGTGGGAAAGTGAATTTTCCTCGCCGATGGCCTTTACTGATTCACCTGGTATCAGTATAATGGACTGGGGAGTGGTACGCTCGTCTGCGGCGTAGTGACTCTGTGAGCTAGCACGGTAAAGTCGCCCTGAGTGCGCACTAGTACAAGGCAGACCATAAAAACACTCGCACTTAACATGCATACATGAAATTGTTCATAGATTAATCCATAGAGATTAATTAAATAGTTCTCGTAGTGAATAGCTGAAAAATTGCTGATGCGACGTTAAACAACATTCAACCAACCAATCGGTAAGTTTATGAAAGTTACATAAGTTGAATAAGTCCAATATCTGTACAAATGACAATAATGTTTCCTTTTAATAACCCGACTTATTTGGCTGCATTGGTAGAATTACTGCGGTAGCTCAGTTGGTAGAGTGCTTGCTTCATAAGTTGCAGGCCATGGGTTGGAACCCAGACCGGGTCTGACCCAATATTTGAAGGTGGGCAGTAACTGTTCTATCACCAAGCACTCAGCATTACGAAATGAAAGTCGCGAATGGTAACTTTAACCAGGTTCCATTTCACAGTAGGTGTGGCACAATAAATAAAAACTTTGGTGTATAATGTCATCAACGCAATGCACAGGCGAATTTTCTGCATCATGTCTATAGCTGGCAACATCTCAATGTAAGAGAAACATTCTTGACTGGAATGTTAAACACCTTTACTCAAGTAATTTGAAACGGCAGCTAAATGTTCAAAACACCTAGGTCTGAAACCAAATCCAGTAAAGCCTAGCTCTAGAATATTTGTCGATTGCCAGTTGTGCTGATAGTTCATCTCGCCTGTCCTTAAAAAGTCCCTTCGATATGAGGACATTATCTTGCTAGGTTATTCAACACCACTCGGACTAAATGGTCACCATATTTGATACCACTTGTCAATAGATCTGCTGTAAACATAACCAGGTGTATTCCCAACCCCATGTGTTTGTCCTTTATTGAAAAACATCTGCACCTTATGTTCGTTTTTTGATGTGCAATATCTGCGATTAAACGTGTTGTTTCAACAGGCTTAACACAACACTTAAAGCTCTGACCATAGTGTGTTCAGAACCAGTTCAAAAATACAAAAGGATCATGACGCTACTAATTGCCGAGGTTCGAATCTCGCCCCATGCAGATCAAAGTGCGAGAAAATTTCATTGCACATACACAAGTTAAATGATTTGAACAGAAGTCCATATTCCTCCACCATCCCAGAACTGACCTCCACCCTGGTCAGTCAACCTGGTACAAAGAAATAGAAAAATGGCCGTCATCATTATATTGATAATTATGATGTCTCTTTGTCCAACATTTTTTAAACATAGTACCATGTTCCTTTCATCTCAATTTTGATTTCACACATTGTAAATGTAGCTAGCTAAAGAGGAGTTGCCCACCCTTCCGGAGCATCCGGCCTCGCTGACGTGCTTCGTGTGTTGAATTTAATTTTGCTAATCAAAAGTGATATGGACATTGATTTGTATGCTTGTTTTTGATTTGATATTTTTTTATGGTTGAATGGACATCTCAAAATTGAATCTTTGACGAGCCATCTGCACAGACTTTTCAATATGGGCGTTTTATGCGCATAATAGGATCTGAATGTCTTAAATTTCCCCATTTCCCCCCGAATTATTATCAAAAGTCCTAACTCGTAATTGAATTTTGTAAAAAAAAAAAAAAAAAAAAAAAAAAAAATCTCACTCTGAACATTGCAAATTTGCATCTGAACTGCTGGTAATACTACTGATAGAACAAGGAATACCAAGGTGGCCTAAGAAGATCGTGTATTATAAACCTCAATTTTCAATAATGCTATATGCGGATCTATTATTTTTAAAATTGGTAAAATGTCTTGTGTTTTAGTTTAAATCAAATAATACCAGCTTTAAGCAGACGCGCACCTGAATTTAAACAATGCATATCACGTAGTAAAATGCTATATCGCCAATAACTTCATTTTTCGAGACAAAAATCTCGGCCTGTTATATGATTTTAAAGATTTTGTAATTTTGAAAATCGTGTCTCTCTCTAGGCAAACAAAAACAGTAAACATCAAAAACAAACACCCATGTCCGAATCACAATCCAGAGGTAAAGTAAAAACTTTGGAACTGAAAAGTTAGGTTAGACACGTGAACTTCCACCGGGAAAGTGAGACGGGGTGCTCCCGAAGTGAAAGCACCTCCTGTTTAGCCAGCTACACCCGCCTCGTGTGTAATTAAAATTGTGTTAAACGAATATGGAACTATGGGACGTAAAATATATCCAGGGTAACCCTATGCACGGAGACATCAACAATACTGTGATGACGGCCCTATTTATTTTTGAGAGGCTTGCAATATCCCTGGGGCAACAATTTATTTTTAAGCAGCTTGTTGTACAAAGTCTCCGTATTGGGAACAAGCTCTACCATAGCGTATTAAATTGGAATGAAATACACCGTAAGCAGGAGAAGCAGGTATATTGCAAGTATACTGCATAGAAAAGGAAAGTTGACAATAGAAAAATTGAAGCCATGTTTGTCATAAAGTTTCAACTGTAGCCTTTCGTTGGCGTCATAATTGAGGTATAAGTCTAAATATGAAGCAGAACTTGGGGAATAAGTCGCACGGTTTATTTCAAGCTCACTAGGATAGTCTCCAAATTTAGGATTTTTACGAGACAGAACGTCATCTATAAATATGTATGTGGAGTTGAATGATTTGTCAACAGTCTTCTCTCCAGATTTAACAATGTTCTGCATAAATTTTGTTTCATAAGAATTAATAACAAATCAGCAAGCAACGGTGCACAGTTTGTATACATTGGTATACCGATTGTTTGCTGGAAAATTATATTATCAAACACAACAAATATGTCATCAAATCTCCAAAATTTTGTTGATGGTATCTTCATTATATTTTTGTTTGGAATCCGTATGGTTCTTGACAGAATAACTGTTCAACACTAGATACCTGTATCTTACCTTACCGCTTTTGTAAAAAGAATGACCAGTGGATAATGTTTTAAGTCGTTCTTTCAATTTAGAATGAACGGATTTTATTTTTTATTTGATGTTAGTGCTGTTTTACCTGTTGTTCATTCATTAACAAGTACAATAGGCAAGTTCGTGACGTATGCTTGTTAGAAATAGAAACACCGGTATAAACCAACCCGTATCGCATGAATACGACGTATTAGCCAACAAGTACCCAGTTTTATAAATAAAGCTGTAGAATATTTCATATCAACAGACGGAGGGACAACAGCTACCTATCAATTAATTGTTAAATTTTAACTTTCAAAATCTATATTATTTATATGAAATTTTTTAGTGAATATTAAAAATTTAACCATGTAGATAGAAAAATAGTATTTCTAAATACTTATCTTTAAAACAAGACTGCAAACGAACATGTATTGAAAAAGTTTATTTAAATTTATACATATAATTTAAATGCAAAATAAAAATAAAAAAATAGAAAGGTGTGAATATTTGCAAAAATATTCAAAATATGAATAAAATATGTTTTTAAAATACATGTGAAATTCCAAGTCTATTGAAGTTATATCAAGAAATATATCCAAGTTTGAATCACACATTAAAAACATATTTCTTCCTCACTGAAAATGTGATCGGACTTTAAGTGTGATGAACCTGTACCTAAGGTAATCTAATCCTGGATATATTTGGCGTTACAAAGAACCATGTTCATTTATTTCCATGTTTGATTCACAGGTGGTGGGCGTTAAAGTGGGTGCCACCTGCCTTTGCTTCACTAATTTGACAGTTTGCAATGTTTTACTTTTTTATATAGTGGTTTGAACATGGAACGGTATATAATAAATTTGATAATATACAGTGCTAGTAGTTATTTAGTATATAAACATATATAAAGGAATTTGCTGCAAGCAATAAAAGAAATTACATACATGCCTATATTATGCATTTGTGTTATTTAGGGTTCAGCCCTTCTAGTAGTATACAGAATACTTTATGCATTGTTATGTCTTCTGGAAGAATCGCATCGGCTTGATACAGTGCTAGTCGCTATTGGAGCTTTCTGTAATCTGTTTTTGCAAATGTTATTTCATGACGACCAACAATTTCCAAGTAAATAATTATTATGCTATTTATAATGTATTAGTAATGAATATGATGCAAGGTTATTTAAGTTCATCATGATATGATATCGTACCGATAAAAATGAAAATGCAATATAAACGTGTTCACAATTTCACTTGTTCTTCACCTCACATTTGCTTTTCCCGAGGACTATACTTTTTGAACACACGTTTCAAGTAAGCCCGAGTTTTAATGAACAATCCTTGAGCCATTAGAATTAAGCAATGCTTCACTATTGTTAGCCACTAGAGTAGTTAAGCAATGCTTCATTGTTGCGATAGTTTGGCCTTATCCATGGCGCTAGTGGTAAGTTTTGTTGATTTTATATCATCTCAGAATCAATAATCCTTGAATAGTAATCCTACAAGTAAACAAATAAATCTATTATAATTTCAAATACGTTGTAAGTTGATTAAAATAACAGGAAAACAACATCTAATGTATAAGGAAAGAGTCGAGGCGCCTATCGCTGCCCAGGTTGGAATCCAGCTGGCAGATCCTAGTGCGAGAAAGTGTTTTAGTTCGCAACTTCGCATACCGAAGGGTCAGACTGCTACAAAAGGATATGAACTTTATCTTATTGCAAATAAATTTCTAATATATACAACACAATAAGTTATTGTTGATGTTGGATACTAGTATCAGAAAAATGCCATTTAGGTAAAAAAAAAAACTTTGATGTTAAAATCTCTTTCTCTTATACTATACAATCAATAAATATTGGATTTATTTCTTTCGTTAGATGTTTTTTCTGTCTTGTCAGTGAGGTACACAGAAATGCTCCAATACACCTCCGATAATTCTGTACAACTTGTAGGCATCCGGTGACTTGCTGTGAAAACACTTCTGTACTTTAATATTGTAGAGTGGCAGACAAATTTACCATTTATTAGCTCACCTGACCGAAGGTCATGTGAGCTTATGGCATAGCGCAACGTGTGTATGTGCGTGTGTGCGTCGTTAACACCTATTTTCGACTTCTCCTCTGAAACTACTGGACAGTTTTTAATGAAACTTTGTCAGAAGTATATATGGGCCGGTGCAATTCAGATTTGTTCGTGGCGTTGCCATGGCTACCATAACTAGGTCAAGGTGACCTAGGGGTGCAAAAATCTTAAAAAATCTTCTTCTCCGAAAGTACTGATTGGAGAAAAAATCTGATGTGATATTTGGCTTCTCTAGGGTCTTAAGCCTATAGTTTGTTCATTTTGTAAAATTTGGATAAAAAATAGGTTACGCGTTTTTGCGTTTAATTTTGAAAAATTGTAAAATAGCTTCAAATTGTTATAACTTGACTATTTGACCAGATAATGACATGGAGTTTTCTGTTTTGACATCTTCTTGTTAGTATCTTCAAAATGAGGTCAAGGTCAATTGTGAAGGTCGTGACCTAATTTTTTTTACCTCTGATTATATTTATTATCTCGAAAACTATAAACTTTTTGTATAGGCATGTATATTAGAATGTTGTAGGTATTGATACAACGATCATTTTGATGTATAGAAAAAGGTCATGGGTTCAAAGGTCAAGGTCACAGATGTGAAACAATACTGAAATGGTTAATTATCTCGAAAAATATAAACTTTTTGTATAGGCATGTATATTAGAATGTTGTAGGTATTGATACAACGATCCTTTTGATGTATAGAAAAAGGTCATAGGTTCAAAGGTCAAGGTCACAGATGCAAAACAATACCGAAATGGTTAATTATCTCGAAAACTATAAACATTTTGTATAGGCATGTATATTAGAATGTTGTCGGTATTGATACAACGATCATTTTGATGTATAGAAAAAGGTCATGGGTTCAAAGGTCAAGGTCACAGATGCGAAACAATACCGAAATGGTTAATTATCTCGAAAACTATAAACTTTTTGTATAGGCATGTATATTAGAATGTTGTAGGTATTGATACAACGATCATTTTGATGTATAGAAAAAGGTCATGGGTTCAAAGGTCAAGGTCACAGATGCAAAACAATACCGAAATGGTTAATTATCTCGAAAACTATAAACTTTTTGTATAGGCATGTACATTAGAATGTTGTAGGTATTGATACAACGATCATTTTGATGTATAGAAAAAGGTCATGGGTTCAAAGGTCAAGGTCACAGATGCGAAACAATACCGAAATGGTTAATTATCTCGAAAACTATAAACTTTTTGTATAGGCATGTATATTAGAATGTTGTAGGTATTGATACAACGATCATTTTGATTTATAGAAAAAGGTCATGGGTTCAAAGGTCAAGGTCACAAAAGTAAAACAATACTGAAATGGTTAATTATCTCGAAAACTATAAACTTTTTGTATAGGCATGTATATTAGAATGTTGTAGGTATTGATACAACGATCATTTTGATGTATAGAAAAAGGTCATGGGTTCAAAGGTCAAGGCCACAGATGCGAAACAATACCGAAATGGTTAATTATCTCGAAAACTATAAACATTTTGTATAGGCATGTATATTAGAATGTTGTAGGTATTGGTACAACGATCATTTTGATGTATAGAAAAAGGTCATGGGTTCAAAGGTCAAGGTCACAGATGTGAAACAATACCGAAATGGTTAATTATCTCGAAAACTATAAACTTTTTGTATAGGCATGTATATTAGAATGTTGTAAGTATTGATACAACGATCATTTTGATGTATAGAAAAAGGTCATGGGTTCAAAGGTCAAGGTCACAGATGCAAAACAATACCGAAATGGTTAATTATCTCGAAAAACTATAAACTTTTTGTATAGGCATGTATATTAGAATGTTGTAGGTATTGATACAAGAATCATTTTGATGTATAGAAAAAGGTTATGGGTTTAAAGGTCAAGGCCACATATGCGAAACAATACCGAATTGTTTAATTTTCTTGAAAACTATAAACTTTTTGTATAGGCATGTATATTAGAATGTTGTAGGTATTGATACAACGATCATTTCTATGTATAGAAAAAGGTCATGGATTCAAAGGTCAAGGTCACAGATGTGAAACAATACTGAAATGGTTAATTATCTTGAAAACTATTAACTTTTTGTATAGGCATGTATACTAGAATGTTGTAGGTGATTGATACAACAGTTATCATGATGTAAAAAAAAAAGTCATGGGGGTTTAGTATTTATATTTTCTTTAAATCTATCAGCTAGCCATTAGTTATCAGGTGAGCGTATCAGGCCCATGGGCCTCTTGTTGATATTAACTTGAATGGCGGACGTTGTTAATTGATACTGTCATTGACTTTCTAAGTAAAGGGTTGTGGGTTCGAACCTCAATCGGGACTTGGAAATTTTCTGAGTTGATTTTCATCTCCTGTCCATACTAGAGCTGTCAAAAGCTCGATACTAGAATAGTCTTTCGGATGAGACTCAAAACCGATGTCTTGTGTCTCAGTGCACGCTGAGGCACCTCTGTAAAATTAGAAAAAGAGTTGGTCACCTGTGGTCGCTACAGAGGAGACTTACAACTACAAGCGACTGCAACAGAGTGATAGATCCATAAAAGAAAGATTAATACCTGATAACACAATTAGCTTTGGAGTCAATATTTGGCTAAATTTAAGTCTAAATATTTTTTTTAATTAAACTATGAAAGATTTCCTGCTAAAAAAGACAACAAGAATGCGGAGCATTATGGATATCTTGAAATATCCCTTGTCCGAGTTGAGAATATCTGTAATCATGATGATGGTAATCATAGATATCCAACCATAAAAAGTGAAAAAGCTCCTACGTGTTAAAGAAATATCTATACAACAGAAATTCTTATTTTCACTTTTTTGGGTGTTTTTCCTTTTTCAAAGGTTACCAAACAATTTTAAATATTTGTAAATGTTTCAAAATAGATAATTACCTGCGATACAAGCTGTTAGAAAACAAGCCACAGTTCCTGATATCATTGCCCGTACAACAAGCTTTGGTAACACTGTCTTCTTGGACGGCGCTAGTGCTCCTAAACCGCCCAATAAAATTCCCATGGAGCCTATGTTTGAAAATCCACATAATGCATAAGTGGCTATTACAGTTGATTTTTCCTGAAATTTTTAGATAAACTAGTTACATCTTTGAAAGCCCGAATTAAATTACAATAAATATTCAAAATCATAATCAAATTTAGTTTAATTAAACCAGTTCGAATATTCGAATACATTAAATTATCTCGAACGAACATCTGATTAGTCGAGATGTTTTAATTTCCCCTTGATTACAAGAAAACGGAATTTAAATCATACATAAAAATAGTATTCTGGTACTTCTTATTGTATACTTGGTATCCTAATCAAAAACAAACATACTAATCCATGTCCGAATCATAACCCAGAAGCAAAGTAAAAACTTTGGAACTGGTAATTTAGGTTAGATACGTGAACTTCCACCAGGTAAGTGAGACCGGGTACTCCGGAAGGGTAAGCACCTCCTGTAGAGCTAGCTACATCCGTCACGTGTGTAATCAAAATTGTGTGAAAGGAACATGGAACCACGAGACGTCAAATATATCCTAACTTATGATTCTCATGTTGTACCTAATCAACGGGAAACCCCTTTCAGTTGAATATTTCTAAACACTTTGGTAATCAAATACTGATATATATATATATAATATTATTTTGCAAAGACAACAAAGTTTTTCCCATTTCTTGAAATTAATTTCATTAAAAAAACCCGGACCAAACCTCGATAGGTTAATGAGGTGGGTATGTATTGTGTATTTCAATGAGACACTGTTTTATATAAATGCATGTGCTGAAATAATATTTTCATTTTAAAAAATAAATCGCCATAATTACACACATGTTAATAAATCGTTTTTGCAAAGTACTTTTTTTTGGATAGGAATAACAATAGGTACGCCCTTATGTCTTCAGAATATAATGAGATTTGAATTTCCAAAGTTTTATGTTCATTTTACTCTAAATTTTGATTTTACGCATGGCGGGCATAGCTAGCTTAACAGGAGATGCTTAAAGTTACCTGACCTCGCTTCCCTAAAGGAAATTCACTTAATTTACTTAATGTGTCGGTTTCAATGTTTAAACTTTGCTTTGGGATTGTGACGTGGGCCTGTATGTTTGTGTGTATTAATTGCAAGATGTGTTAACATACTTACAGACAAGATTCCTCCATTTAACGTCTCGTTGGTTTGTGCAAGTATAATATTCCCTTTATCCCAGAACCAATCGCCTGTCTCGTTGTAAAACGTCGTGTAGTTTTGGAACTTGACTTTGTTTCTTATGATTTCCGATAGAGATAGATACGCCACAAACTCGTTGATGAACGTTTTAATTCCAATCAGCTCTGCTACTTTTCTACAGTCCATTATGTCTGTACCCATAAAGAAAGCAACTGGATATAACACATAGGAACAAATGAACTGAAAAAATTAATAGAATTTGATTACTAGTATAGACTGTTGGTTCAAGTTGTTTTCAATGACAATATAAACATACATGTACAAAACATGCACTGAAGACATGGTTACATCGGACAAGTCTGATCTAGCTGAAAACAGCACCACAGTACAAAAGATTAAAATACTCCCATACAAGCCCAAGGCTTCAGGTATCTAATAGAGTGAATTATCCTATTTGTTTAGTGTAACTTGTCCCTATTTCAGCTCACATAACAACTTCTTACTTGCCTGCCATTTCCGAGCAAATCAACATATTTCCTGTGTTTACACAGAAGCAGAAGATTTTGCATTAATGCCATTAACAAGATCAACAATACCATTTTTGCATTGATATTCATCGTCATGCTTTTGCGGTATGTAACAAACAATGCGTATACTCAAAATATCGATTTGACTCAACCTAAAAGTTTGGATGTCGCCTTTTTAAAGCTTTTATTTTTGTCAAAAGACTTTTTTTGCATTCATTGTTAGTTTTAGTTTACAAAATGTAATTTGTATCTTGTTACAATTATTGGTATTCAGGGGAACTTCCCCGCAATTTGAAACATTTTACATGTATTGATAAACTATCGACTTTACGTGGATTGTGAAACCTAGGTGTACTGGGAATTAGCGTCCTCGCTAGGATTGTGAAACCTTATACGTGTATTAGTAAACTATCAATTTCACCTGGAATGTGAAAACTAGCTGTACTGGAAAACTATCGACTTTGCTAGAATTGTGAAACCTTATACGTGTATTAGTAAACTATCGACTTCACCTGGAATGTGAAACCTAAGTGTACTGGAAAACTAGCGACTTCGCCAGGATTGTGAAACATTATACGTGTATTACTAAACTATCGACTTTACCTGGAATGTAAATCCCTCTACCCCAGCTCTTTCTCCAAACCAAATTAACGTTGCGTTGACCATTTTCAGTATAGACAAGAATGCTAAAACATTTACAGCTATTCCACCGACCATTTTAATGGAGGATGTAGCACCTGCTGATGCTGCTTCAACGATATTTCTCTCCTTCCTATATTGATTGCAAAAATAAAACAGAAGGATGTACTTAGGAATATATTTAAACGCAAACACTACGGTCCATGTTCAAATCTTTATCACTGAAAGGGAAATAAATACATTGAAATTACCAAACTAAGTAAACTGCGTGAACTTCTACGGAAATGAAGATGGATTAACCAAGATTACGCCACATGAAAACCAAAACGAAACGTATTTGTATTTTTGCATCAGAATGTTAATGGATACAAATTAGAGATTAGCATTTGCAATATCGCAGTTTATTATATAGCAATATATGTCTCGCATAGAAATTAAACCATAAATCTCGAGGTGTTAGCGTGTAATAAATACCGATATTTGCACGCTAACTTTGTCCAAGTCCGAGGTTTCCCGAATAATTTTTTTTTCATTTTGCACACTTTGTCACATGACGCTGTCATTTATGACGTCATACGATTGTTGTCAACGTCATCACTGTGTTGTTGTCATATTGCACTAGTTCTTATATCCATTTACAAGAACTAGTGAAATATTTATGTATTGTACGAAAAATGGTATTTTAGATGAAATACTTGACGGAAGTAAACGAAATTTATTTGATATTGTGAAATATTGTCCCTCCTTGACTCGAGATTTGCACTCGCAAACTCGTGCAAATGGCGAGTCAACTCAGAACAATATTTCGCAATATCAGTTCAATAATCCTATAATATTACAATAATCTATGTTACAATATATAGAGGATCTTGCATGAGTGTTGTGTTTAGGTAATATTGAATTTATTAAAAGAGTTGAACACATTTTTATGCAACGTGCCTTGGCGAGTTGCATAAAACATTATTCAACGTGTTTAATGAATTCAGTATTACATAAACACGAATGCAAGATTCTATTTATTATATAATCCCATAAAAACGGCATTTTCGTAGATTAAAACTTGTCTTCTCATTATAAGAAAACAGCTGATTGACCGAAACACAACAAGTTCACGTAACTGTGTACATGCGCCAAAGGTAATCCTGCTGAACAATAGTCTGTCTGCAGGATACCAAAAACCCAAACATTTTCAATTTTAAATACAATGTATCTTCTTTTTAGAAGAAAAACACAAAAGTATCAGCTTAAATTAGAATCAACAAACAGTGTCAAATGAAACAAACACATTTATGTGACGTCACTCTGGAATGACTTTTATGCTTTTATGACGTCACACTCATTCAATACGATTTTTATTGTATGATCGTATTACATGGATTATTGAGTAGATTATATAATAAAAAACCAAAAATAACGATCTATGTTGAAATCACAATCCCAAAACAAAATAAAAACTGAAAAATTATGTCAAATACGTGAACGTTCACTAGGGAAATGATGCCAAGTGCTCCAGAAAGACACGGTCATCATGTTTAACTAGCTTCACCCTCCTTGCGTCAAATTAAAATGATGGGGCGTCAAATATATCTAGGGTAATTTTTGATACAGAGACATTATACTTATTAACGATGTTGTAATGAGAGCAATACAACTTTTTGAGTACCTTGATAAGCCTAGGCCTGTAATTTTTCTCAGTCAACAATTTATTTGTATGCGGCTAACAGTAAAGGGAATACATCAAAACCCAGTTAAGCGACAGTAAAAAGAACACATGTGTATAATTGTCAGAAATATACTATTGTCTAAATTTGCTGCTAGTTAAAATTTGAAATTCCTCAATAACTAAGGTATACTCCCTCATGCAAAGTATTTGAAAAAATATATTTTGGTCCTTTGGGTATCTTTTCAACATCTTGAAAACAATTTTAGTTTCAAAATTTTGGTCTAAGCACTACTGATGAGGAATTGAATTCCGGAACGAACGTCTAGTGCTGTAAATCTAAAACTGGTTTAATATGTAATTAAAAAGAAAGTAAAACATTCATTGTTAATGCACTTCGATTTTACATACGGTTTTTCCATCCGGTAAAAGTCTTTACTGCTGGCTCTAGATACTTCTGTTTCCGGACAAGCAAGTTTTGAAATAGCCAAAGCAGCCGGAGCAGACATGACAGACGCCGATATCAAGTGATTGGCGGGAACCTGTTTTAATGTAAAAACATATGATGACGACATCAATCTGTATTAAAATGCAAAAATCCAGCATCATTATATGTATTATAGTATAGAAATTAATTTCTCTTTTTGTCAATAAAGAAATGAAAGACATGGACAATATGCACACTGCACTACGCGAATTCACGGAGTTTGCAGTATTGCCATGTGCTACTTTTGAATTTTTATGAAATAATACATACAAAAGTAGCACATGACAATATGCATTTTCTAAAACAATGATTTTTCCAACTTCCAATTTGGCACATTCAATCCTGTTCAACCGTAATAAGTAAACAATTAGCATCGCTATGGGTAAGAATACAAATATTTGTATGTGTCGCCCATGATAACATGTCGCCACTGAGAGTCAATTCTTTCATACAAAACTAATAACAGGTCTAACCAATATCGATCTCCTTAAAACGAAGAATTATTTCATTTTAAACTGATATAATATGCAAGACAAGAACTTGGTTTGGACATGAGAGAGTACATTTCCATAATACTAGGTGTGGCGTTCGAGCTATCTTAACAAAAGTAATGTAAAACAAAAACAAATATACAAGTATCGTTCCATGTCCAAAAGCAAAATAAAAACTTGCATATTTAAACGTATTAACCTCTATCAACAGGGAAGCTAGTCCGGGTAAACATTTAGAGACATTATAAACGTAACAATTATTTTGTGTTCAACGTAAAATGTTCCTGCACCTATTGGTGTGCATTTTGATTCAGATTTTAACTACCTACCCCGAAGCTCATAAAGGCTCCAAGTACACTACCCGCAATAGTCGCAAAACCACCGGTCATTACAGCATGAAGTTCTGACTTTGTCATATCTGCCAGAAACGGTTTTATCAGCAATGGTGCCTCTGTCTAACAACAATGAAACAAAAAATAATCTATTAAAATTTCTATCTAACACAACGGTAGTAAAAAAAACTGTTCAGCTTTTGGGTGTTAAAGATGAGTTATAACCTAATTTTTACATTTTGTTTGTTTTCTGTCTTCTACGCAAGGTTTCAGAGCAATTGCGTTCATATCGGCTACGAACTGCAAGATCTACCTTGGTGACGTCATGGGAATTCCATTCACAACAATCGGCGTATGAATACACAATATTAAATACACAAAACCGGAACTATGTTGACATAAAAATAAAGTTTATTATTTTCTTGGTGATTATTTATTACCGAAATAATTGTATTTGATAAAAAATTGAACAATTTTGTAGAAATTTTGTATGCAATTTGTTGTTTTTTCCACGCACTACTTTGTCCTAGAATTTCTGGCGCCAAACTGCACAGCTGATCAGTTGGATCTGCTGTTCCATCAACTGTTCCGTTAATCGAAAATCGTTGTTGACAAAGCGCGGAATTAAAATTTTCTAAAATGATTTAAATTTAATTTAAACAATATTTTATTCAGAAAAAAAATGCTGAAAAGGATTGGACAGCAGGCATTGCCTATATAAGTCCTCTCCTTAGTCGGAGTACATAATATATATAATAAGTATAACAAAATAACATTCATAATAATAATAATAATAATAATAATAATAATAATAATAATAATACACAATGAATAAAAATATAATAATAATAATAATAATAATAATACACAATATAATAATGATATTAATATTAATAATAATAATAATAATACACAATGAATAATAATAATAATAATAATATTAATAATAATACACAATGTAATAATAATAATAATAATAAAAATAATAATAATAATAATAATAATAATAATAATAATAAAAATGACTAGTGTTATGCCAATAATTATGATAATATAATTGTAACTACTAAAAATTTGAAAAATTCACTTTTGTTGGAATATTGAAAAATAAATGTAGAAAAAAAGAAGAAGAGAAAAAAACAATATAAAACAGAACGAAAACAAGGAACAATGAAAAAAAAAACAAAATGAAAAAAAAAATGAATGAAAGAGAGATATATATACAAAAGAGAGTAGCTAATAGTTAACAAAGTTAAACAACAAAAAAAGAGGTTGAAAATAACAGAACAGAAGATGTGAATTATTAGGGTTAAGAAAGTAAGAGTAATATGTACAAAAGAGTGACTCAGTTGGAATTATTAGATTTAAATCGTTGAGAATCCTTAATGAAGTTGTGTACAGCTTGAAATAATTGAGTGTTTTTACCGTATGAGTATTCTGAAGAACCATGGAGAAGAATTTGAAGGTCTATAGAAGGTAAGCCAGTTATAGAATAAATAGCATTAAATAATTTCTGCCTGGGTTGAGAGAAAAATGATTTTGAACCAAGAAAAGAAAAGAAAATAGTTTTAAACGTAAATATAACAATTGAACTGTTTAGAAATGCGGTTCATAGTCGATATGAACGCAATTGATATGCAAGGCAAACTAATCATAACGCGCTAACGTTATTCAGTTTGCTTGCATATCAATTGCGTTCATATCGACTATGAACCGCATTTCTAAACAGTTCAATTGTTAACTGTATTTTAATTTTGAGAAGGTACTGTAAAGGATAAAATGTTTGCCTTGATTTTAAATTCGCTTTTTGAGTATATGCTCTTAAAATTAGCCATGATTATTTCACGTTCCATCATTCACTCGCAATAAGACGTTTTCGAACTGCTGTAATTCAAATACAAACCCATGGTGTGCGCAAGCTTTAAGCAAGTATACCTATTTCTGATCTGATTTGATTATAATTTTTTCAAGTAAGGTACAAATTGCATTATGTATATATACATGGTGTAATTATCTAAAATGGCTAGCTCGTTATCCAGTTTGTCTTGCGCGGCAATGTAAGTTGTTTAAGACTTATAAGCGCCATGCTAGACAGTTTAAATTTAAATTATATTAAATTTTATAATTTTAATTTTATTTCTACAGAGTATCAAACAGAGTTTTACATATGTAAATATAGTGTTTTAAACATGTATGCTGTCTATAACCGTGATTTAAAACAGGATAATACACTGCACATGTTACTTTGTCATGTCACAAATCAAATAAAAAAGGTACACAAATACCGTCAGACCTGTCGGAAGTTTAACACTTAGCTAATGAATGAGTGTCCAATCCGCAGGTTATCACGACTCCACATTATCTACATCTCGACAGCTTTATGACAGCTACTGACCTATCTATGGCAGTTTATCGGCCACTAGCTATCCATTACTCGGCCATTCGGCAGCCAAGCTTCGACTCTTAATCGTTAGCTCAATGTTAAATTTTCAACAGGTCTATATATACCGACTTTAAGTATAATATCGTTTTACGTGCAGACACGGCCATCTTTGTCTAATGCGATATTTAATACCAAGTTGAAGTTTAATACATGTAATTCGCTGTCGTGATTGTGTAAAGTTTTGTTGTTCACATTATGCCTACTTTGAAAAGAATGTGAAACAAAAATAAAGAGAAATGATCCTTAAGTTTTAAACATGGGTGATACTAAATACCATTGAAACATATTGGTCCTAACGCATGTTATGGTGTTTTGAATTTGTACTTTATCTATAGCATTAGAATGCACAGGTTACTGTGTCATGCAACTTACAGATCAAATGCAATTGATTTGATCCTATTGAAATATTTTTTTTAAAAAGTATCAGCTACAAACGTTTAGCATAATTGTATGGTACAGGTTGAGACAATCAATTGCTGCTTTAGGATAATGTTGCTCATATTATGATTGATTTAAAAGGAATGTTAAACAAATTATAATATACGAGCGTAAAAGAAAAACCCATGGTGCAAATTTAAATAAAAAATGAGACTTAAGAATTTTCGCCTATTAGTTTCAACACGCAAAGTATTTGCGTACAGTGGGGTTAATAAACAGTATTATACCAGTATATAGGTATAGGGAAAAGACGTGTTTGTGTCGTCTACAGAATGAAAAAACTCTAAAACGATCGTTGTTCATTCATTAACTGCGAATCCTTACACTACCCATATGTTGTGTGGATTTTCTTAATGGAAGGTCTGCCTATACCATTGTAACATTGCGATATACATTTGTACAATATGCTGGTAACACAGAACATAGTTATATCCGACGTAAAATTAGCAATGTACCGACATCTTTGTGATATATAATGCATCATATCTCTATTATATATAATGTACAAGTTGCAGTTTAAAAAAAATCTTTGACTATGGATTTCTTTTTGTTATATATACATTGTAACATTTTAACATGCACAATGTAATATGCATTATGCCATCTTATCTTTTCTTATCTTGCCCAGCCTGTTTTAATCACTTCTAGCAGTAGCGACTACAGACTCCACAGAGCTGTCTTTTCTGGGCATTAAGATCTACACGGGACCTCGGTGGTTTTGAGTCTCATCCAAACGACTACTCTAGTAATGAGCTTTAACCAACTCTAGTATGCACAGGAGATGGAAATTATATCAGATTTCTAAGCCCCAATTGAGGTTTGAACCTACAACCCTTGACTTCGAAAGCAAGTAACAGTACCACTCGGTCGTGTCGGTCTATAAAATTGAAAAATGCAATGTAACATGCTATTGTAGCAATGTTACATACACTGTTACGTTTTAATATATATGAAGTATAACATACCATTCCGACGAAGATGTTAGCAGCAGCATTTAATGACTCAGCTGCCGTTGTTCCCATACAGAATGCCAGGAATCTACCAATGACTCGTATCAGAGCTTGCATCACTCCAAGATAATACAGCATGCTGATAACAGAGTAGAAAAACACAACAATGGACAATACCTGCCAATAAAAGGTAGAAAAAAATAACTACTAAATCAAAACAAAATAAACATACATATCTATGTCCAAATCACAATCCCAAAGCAAAGTAGAAACTTTAACACTGATAAATTAGTTTCACCCGCCACGTGTGCAATCAAAAAAAAAAAAAAAAAAAAAAAAAAAAAATGAACGGAAGCTATGGGGCATTAAATATATCCAGGGTAACCCTGGACACCGAAACATCAACATTATCAGCAATATGGGGATTACGGCCATAAGAATTTTAAGGGCCCTAATAAGCCCAGGCTAGCAATATTCCAGTGTTAACTAATCTCGTACTGAAAATGCTAACCGATGAGAAGTACGTCTAATGCATTGTGGAATTAAGATTGCAATACTAAATTGGTTAGTTATAGATGTAGCTGAAATGGAAAGTCATTTCAAAAGTGTCGCAGTACGATCCTGACTGGAAAATCAAAAACAAACATTTCCGAATCACAATCTAGATGCAATGTAAAAATTTTGAAACTGACAAGTTGGTTAAACACGTGAACTTCCACCAGGGAAGTGAGACCGGATGCTCCGGAAGGGTAAGCACCATGATAAATATAGAATAACACCTTCTCAACCACCCTGAGATTGTTCCTGTGAAGCTTCACAGACAAGTATAGGATAGTGGCTGTCGGGGAAATTCAAATTATTTAGTTTTGGAGCCGATTTTCTTGATTTGTTTTTATGTGAGCTTGTGTTCTTGGCTTCACTGCCTATTGCCAAGTAAATGATTATAGCCTAAGATTTATTTTCTTAAGGTTCAGTTCTAAAACGACATGTTAGAATAAATTTATTGACAAACTACGTACTAGTATATGCATTATGGAATCTGATTTGAGCATTTAACACAACAATATGTTTTCTTACTTTAAAAGCAAAGAAATGTTCTTCAAAATCATCTCCAAATAAAAACTTGGCACCTTCGTCAGCATACGCCAGAAATTCTGCTACCCTATCACCTAGCCATTTAAAAGCTTGGTATCCATAATACCATCTCAGGATTATGATAGCAAAAATGTACTGAAGAGCAAACCCCCAAAACACCGGGAACCATCGCACCTGTAATGAAAAGCTCGTTAATATGTATTCTAGTATACAGTCTAACTTGCCACCTCTATATAAGGGCAACCTGCTTATAAAGGCCAGTAGACTTGTATCCCGACAAGTTCTTTTTTTCATAATATGATTTGAACCTGCATATAAAGGCAACCTGTTCATAAAGCTACTTTTACTGGTTCCCTTAGGTAGGTGGCCGTTATAGACAGGCTTGACTGTAGTATTAACATTTGTTTTATTATTATCATCATTCAATAGGCAGTTTCAACTATATTCGCAATACACTGGATTGAAGTTATGGTAGATTGGTTTGAGTACCAGCAATATGTCCTTCTACCTTCTACATGCAATATCTTATATCATTTCAGTCCACCCAGGTTATAAACAAATTCTAGGATTAAGCCTAACGATTTACTGGGGTCTCTTTCAATGTGGTGTTTTTTTCTCTGTCTTCAGACCACCAAACAGAGATAGATGCATCAAACGGATGAGTCTATAGACTTAGAATATAATCAAACCACTTTATTAACAAATGGGTACAAAATTATTGGATTGAGCCTTGCGTTTGGCAATCGCCCCTTTCGATGCAGGGTCATTTTGCCCTCACGTCAGATCACCAAACTAAGGATCTATAGGGTCGGCATATAATGACAACTGTTTCGTATAGTAAGATTTAGTACATCACATGATACTTTGATAAATAATCATTAGATGATTACATGAATACTATTTTTTGTAGAAAACATCTGTCATTGACCGCGCAAACCAACGGGACTATACCATGGTATAGTCCCCCGACATCAAAGTATAGCTACTCGCCTTTCGGATCGGGCACTATTCCTCTCCAGAAAACACTATAAGAGAACAGTTCCCTCTGGAGAGGTCCATAATATATTAAATATTAAGATGAGCTCACCTTAGCTGGATTTGTTGAGCAGATGTAGAATAATATGATATAGAGGACCTGTCCAGCAACAGCTATCAGGTTCTGTGGGTAATGGATAGCCACGTCTACTATTACATACACAACAATGAATATAGACACAGCTATCATCAGCATCCTAAAACGAAAAGTGGAACAAAATTATTAATTAATAAACAAATTAATACACAGGGGTTGATATCAAATGAGGAAGGTTTTTCTTGTAGCCTTTGGTTTGAAGGCTAATACCTAAATCACTCGGCCAGTACTAGTGTGGCCCCTGGTTTCATTGTTGAATTCCCTCTTATAACAGTTTGATTACACTACTAAATCTATTCTGTTACTTGTTCAAAAAGCGAAATTTTTAATCAGTTGTCCAAAAATGTGTTTGTCATTTTTGTCATGTCCATGGTTTCTGTATTGTGTCGTGGTGTTCTTGTGTGCGTTGGGTTTGCCAAAATGTTTTTAGTCATTAAAATCAAGTAACCGACTACATACATTTACATTTATGATGTTTGATTGTATTGAACTGTGCTTGAGACCAAATGAAGTTATAGGAATATTATTGCATTTGCTAATTTGACGTCACTCATCCTCTTTGCTTACGACTATACCCGTGACGTCATTAATTTGCTATTCCAGCATTGAAATTGCATGTCGTACACGTCACACACGACAGTGTTTTAAATTTATTTCAGTATTCAAAAACAAATTTAAGATTTTCAAAAATGCGAAACGTAAATATAACCATTGAACTGTCTAGAAGTGGCATTTATAGTGCTTTAACTTCCATTGCCGATCAAAGCAAACTTATCATAATGCGCTAGCGCGCATTATTCACTTTGCTTTGCACGGCAGTTGACGTTATTGATATATAGCACTATAAAAATTCTATTTCTAGACAGTTCAATGGTTAAGTAACTACATTAGAAAATAAAATACATTTATTTTAAAACACTTACCAGCTTACTACATTTGTCGTGGTTGAGCATCCCTTGGAGCTGGTTCTAGGTTTGACAATTCTTCCATAGGTGTCTTTAATCTGTTCATCATACACAGTCCACACAATGTTCAGAACAATAAGTATAACAGCCAATATCGTACAGATAAGTAACCTCCAGGAAGGTTCACCCTCAAGTTCGTAATACATTGCATAACCAAAATAGGCAAAGTAAAGCAAAGCCAGAAATATGTATATGCATATCCATATAGTATGTTTATTTTTCCTATAAAATCCGTAAACTGATTGTTGAATAGAATAAACTGCTCTTGAACAGGAATTTCCGTATTCCAAATCTTCGTCATTGGTGTCCGGATATCCATTGCTTTTGAAGTTCACGTGTACGTCATCCACGTTGGCGTCTGGTTTTTCATCCTAACAAATATAAGATTTTTCGCATACAATGTTGCCACAATAGCCATAAGTTTGGGTCGCGTCAGAGTTCGATTGATTGATTGATTGCTTGTTTGAATGGATTTTACCTCCCAGAAAAGAATTTTTAACTTATATCAGGACGTCACCAGCTACAGGTAAAGTGGCAGACACTTTGACCTTTGCAGTGCGTTCCGGACAATGTGTAGGGAGTGTTTTCACACGTGACACGGGACATCGGTTTTAAGGTCTTTTTCAAAGCTTCCCTGACTTTCATTTGTAAATGTCGAGGTTGTATATTGTAAATGTATATTTACATGGGAAAGTCTCGGTGGCATTTAATTTCATCAATCTTCAGATTAAGGTTAAAACCCCTAAACCTTTAAGTTTTGATACAAAAATAAATTGAAAATTTAAGAATTTTTGAAAAATTTTAAGAAATATCTCATCCTAGATTCCGTAACGTTAGTACATTTTATATGCAATTTATATACATTGCATATTTTCTTACTCACTTATGAGTTGTCTAAATATATTCAGACGTAGTGTAAATCTATCAAAATCCTCCCATTATGTAAGATACATCTTATCGGTAACTTAAACAATCATTTTTCAGAAACAACATAATTTTTAGGAATCAAATACAATACACTTACCAGTTCATGAGATTCAAAACCTGGATTGTCTTTCCCTGTCTGTTTCATGGATAGTGCAACTGCCATGATTAAAAGCGGTTGAGACAATTCTGAAATTACAGTAAAAGTAAAGATCTAGTAATATGATATTTTTGTTTGTTTGTTTGCACTTTTGCAGTTGTATAGTATTTGGTTTCTGTGGCTTTTGCTTCTTACAATTCTGTTGTTGGTATACATTGTTGTTGCTTTTGGCAATTCTGTTGTGGTATTAGTAACTCTTGTTGCTGTTAGCAATTACGTCATGGTATTAGTAGTTATTGTTTGTTATTGTTGCTGCTGCTTTTGAAATTCTGTTATTGCTCTTGTTTTGAGTAGTAGTAGGGTAGTGGTAGTACTGCTAATGGTAAAAGTAAAAGTAGTTTTTACTTTGTGCAGGTCTGTGGTGGTAGTTGCTGGTGTTGTGTTGTTGCTTTACTCTGTCTATGTAGTAGTAGTAGCAGTAGTGACTGTTGTCGATGCTTTGATAATTCAGCGATGGTAGCACTTGTTGTTGTTGCTGCAATTTCATATTTTGTATTGGCATTGCTGTTCTTGTTGCTTTTTCTTCAGTATTTAGTTGTTGTTGTTCTTTTGTTAGATTCTTTAAAGATACTGATCGTCATTATTTACTATTTTATTACTTGGCATTATTTGATTTCACTATTGATAATGAATGTGTTGGTGTTCCCCATTTAAAATGTATATGTATACCTTACTCTAAGATTTGCAATACTATTATACATAATATTATGTTAAACAGATATGCGAAACAAATATGTCATAATTGTCATCGTGTCTTTTTTCTGTAAGCGTTTTGACGTATTTCATTCTTTTTGGAAGCAGTTGGATATGAGAGATGTACATATACTGCTGCATAGCATAAATAAACAATGGGCAAATGGTACTAGTATATACATGGCAACACATTTTGCAGAGTGACTTTTAAAATCATCTTTATATGCAGGCATATGCATCTACGTATTTAAATAGATTGACTGGATACGTAAATAAACTTAAGTTTAAGAAATACTTAACAAAAACATAATTTATCAGACCTAAAATTTAATTTTCATGTATATAGAAAGTATAATACACTTACAGATGCTTTACTTACCAGCAAACTCTTCTCAAATATTGACAGAAAATCTGAAAATTAATTTGTAAATATCTGTTCTTTTTTACCTAACCCACACTTAAATCGACAAAACATTTACCTGTCCCCCACTTAAATTAACGTTCCGTGTTCTTTTTAAAAGGTGTAGACTGAATTACTATTCTATAGTTACAAAGAATATTTGAAACTGGTTTTTAACTTGTTAAAAAACTATAAATAACTATTCATCTGAGCATGGCGTAATGTAAGAATTTAAAGATAGAGTACAGACCTGTCGAAAGTTTAACAAATAGATAACAAATAAAAGCCGAGCTCAGCTAGCGAGTATTCGATATATGCATTTACTAATGATAGGAAAATGCGAAGATAGATACTAAACAAATGTCGAAATATATATAGGTAAAGAGGAACATAAACGAATTGTCGATTTGGCATCAATTCTTTAGTTTAATGTTAATTTTAGACAGGTCTGTTCCATAGATTGAAATTAATTGAATCATAGACGGTAAAATGTAGTTATTGAATATAGGTAAACAATATTGACCTGTTCTCTGGTAAACAATATTGACCTGTTCTCTGGTAAACAATATTGACCTGTTCTCTGGTAAACAATATTGACCTGTTCTCTTGACCTTTCTTTAAAAATATTTATTTACGATGGTCTTTTCAATACATAGGTAGTTATAGGATTCGCAGTCAATACATAAACTGTTTGTTTCTATATGACGTAGACAAAATAAACACTTGTGTTCCCTAAAACATAAATTATTGGTCCATAATAAATATTTAAATCAAGGTCAAGTGGACAGATTAATTATCTTTATTTATACCTGAGAATGTGCAATATTAGGATTTATTACATGACTGAATAATAAATAATAAAATTTCCGCCTGTTTCTGTTTACGGACTGTCAATATACAATATAGACCTGACGAAAGTTTAACACTAAGCCTCGTTAGTTACATATGTCTACAACTTTTTGGCAGCGGTTGTCTATCTCTTGCCATATTTCAGACAAGAATATTTCACTTATATCGACGTGCAACCAGCTATAATTGAAGTGTAGGCATGTTTTACCTTTGCAGTGCCCTTTGGGCAATGTGCATGGAGGGACGTGCTAAGCCTGCCGTGTGACGGGGCATCGGCTTTTAAGGTCTTTTTTGAAGGACCCGTGACTTTCATTTCTAAATGCTGAGTGCTTGGCGAAAGAACAGTTACTGCCATTTTTCAAGTCTTGGTCAGACCCGACCGGGACTCAAACCCACGACATCCTACATACTGAGCTACCGTAGTGGTTTCTTTAGGCAAAAGAGTAACGTAACAATAAAACATATTTTTTATTGATGCTTGGTTTTTAAGCGGCTTATGACCTCATTTCAAAAGTTACTGTGAAGCATCTAATCACTGGCAATGTTCGTAAAATAAATAGACCTTTTAAATACAACAAGAACATACCAACAACATATCTACCTCAAAGCAAATAAAATATGTATTTGCCTTTCACTTTGAACAAACAGTTTTTAAAGGTAGGTTCATAGTCAGTTGTTTAAATAATATTTTACGTTGTCATTAAAACTTGTTTGCTTTAATCGTAGATACGATTTTTGGATTAATTTAAGTTTGTGTGATGCGTCAATTCCGTAAAGTTTGTGCAATTATTTATGATCTCTTTTGTGCTAGTACATTACATATAAAAACAACAACAATAACAGCAATAAAAACGATAAGAAACAGCAGCAAGAACAACAACAGCAGCAGCAACAAGAACAACAACAGCAGCAACAAGAACAACAACAGCAGCAGCAACAAGAACAACAACAGCAGCAACAAGAACAACAACAGCAGCAACAAGAACAACAACACTAACAGCGTCAACAACAACAACAACAACAAACAACAGCAGCAACAACAACACCGACACAACAATAACAAACAACAACAACAGCAACACCACCACCACCACCAACAACAACAACAACAAAAACAGCAGCAAGAACAAGAACAACAATCGCAGCAAGCAACAACACCGACACCAACAACAGCGGCAAGCAAAAACACCGACACCAACAACAGCGGCAAGCAACAACATCGACACCAACAACAGCGGCAAGCAACAACAACAACAATAATAATAATAAATCATTACCGAATTGAGGAAGTACGAGTCATAAATGATCACGTGAATTTCTACAAGTCTGTTCTGGTTTGTCATAAATTATAATTGATAAATTACATTATACTAGTATAAAGTCAGTTACAGACTTTAACTTCTTCCTCGTATAAGTAAAGAAATAAATAATTATAAATAAAGAAATAATAAAATTTAAATAAATAAATAAATAAATAAATAAATAAATAAATAAATAAATAAATAAATAAATAAAATAAATAAATAAATAAATAAATAAATAAATAAAATTATCGGCATGTAGTTCCACTGCAATATAAATAACAGATCTATTTACTTGCTAGTGTTTTTGTCTTTTTTCATTTGCATTTTTCGCTTAAAGATTGCCAAGCTTGTTTTCACTACCATTTTTTAACTGAGATTTTCCTAGACTTAAATCTGAGAAACTTTAATTTAAATAATTTTGTTAGTTTTTAAAATACCCATGAATTTAAGATGTTAAGTTGAAGACGAATCAAAGCTTATTACATGTTAATTCTATTATTTCATTTTTTTTTTCAAGTATTGCAAAAAATTACTAAATTAAAGTTAATTAGGAAATCTAAGTTAAGAAATGATTGTGAAACCAAGGCTAAAGAGTATATATTGTAAAATGCGTAATTTAAAATACTCACATTCTAAATTGACGATCCATAAAGGTTATATATATATGTATATGTCCGTGACATACTTCATTCTTCTACTCATGTTGTTTAGTAAAACTATTTAAATCTGATTTTGAGGTGCACTAATGTCAAAAGGTAAGTTAGATAAACATTTTACTATGTGGTTGTTTGACTGACGACATCTTCACTCGACCAAAACAAACATTAAAATACGTATACAAGTATGAAAGTCAGTTGTAAAAAATGAACTTCATTTGATTGTTCAATAATATTAACAGTATTTATTGGTATAAATCAAAAACGAGCTTAAAACATAAATAAATGACTTACTCCTCTTGATTACCTGGGGAACAAAGGGCCGTAACAATACCTTTTCATCTGACAAGGTTCTGGGCTATCCTCTTCAGTTCAGATCAAGTCTTTTCAGCTGTTCGTGCCTCTGTGGCGATACTCAGTTTAGGCCGACCTCTCTTCCTCTTCCCTTGAGGGTTCAAGTCAAGAGCCTGCCTGGTGGCATTTGATGCAGGATTGCGGATTGTGTGGCCAATCCATCCCCATTTTCGTTTCCTGATCTCAGACTCGATTGGAACTTGACTGGTCCTGTCCCATAGTTGTTTCTATATATAAATGTGTATATATCAAATATATAAGAATGCTGTATTAATATAGAAGGTGCTCTAAGCATTAAACAAAACAAAATAAAAAGCATAATCACAAATAACTATGATCAATGGCCAGCAACTCTGTTCTGTGGTTCCAAGCTGACTTAGTATGTTTTTCTCTCCAAATTTTGCTAGTATGTAAACAAACTTTTGATTTATATTTAGGTCAAAGTAACATTTATATTGAAATTCTATATAATATAAGCTTCATTGTGGTGTAGTGGATTTTCAGTCCCAGACAAATTATTATTTAACAACATTTCGAGAAGTAAGCAGCTAGGAGATTAGCGCATTGGTCTCACTATGTGACCAATACCAAATAACGTATGTAAAACGTTTTTGAATTTGTAAACGTTGCAGATTCAGAAAATAACATGTTGCTGGAAATTGTCAAATTAGACAATTTCATTTCCAGTTGTAAACTGTTCGTACAAGTGTTCGTCCAAAGTCGGGAGTTTTATAATCAGTGGTGTCAATATGTGTTTATCTTCTGTCCAGTGTTCATAAAAATCGGGGGATATATAACCTATGATCTCAATAAATATTTATTTTGCTTCTTGTGCGAGTTTTATAACCAGTGTTGACAATGTGTAAGTCGCGTGTCTTCTTTTTAAGAACAAGTGTCCGAACCAAGTCGGGAGTTTAAACACCAGACGAGTGATTTTAATATGTGCTTTTTTGTGCCTTGTTTTATAGATCAAGTTTTCTTCGGGTTTAACAAGTGCATTGATCGTTGGTTCCTTTGTTTTGTTTTAATAGATTTTTAATTTTTCTGTCTGTTTCCAACTGTTTCATGTAATAGTCTTGCGTCTTGTTCTTTAGTCCAGTGTTCATACACATCCAGTAATTTTAAGTCTGTTTCCAAGTACAATTTCCTTTTACAGCCATATAGAAGCACTGATAAGTAAGCCAGGGGCACGATCTTATCTCTAGTATTTGAATATAGATTCGTTAAGTCAGATTGCGGTCATTTAGTGACCCTTGTCTTCAAGTTTAAAACATGGAGGTCGTCCAGATTGTTGGATTGATTTTGTATTTTGCCGTTTGCAACGCAGGTAAAACAATCATTTTTACATGACAACATCTACAATATTAAAATTGATAATAAATTTTGATTTACATGCAATCTCGAATAAATAAATCCGTCCAATTTCGGCCCTCATTGGACATTATGACACATAGCGAACCGCTGAAGTAAGTTTGGTTCAACCGTCACACTTGTACAGGCTAAGAATCAACCAAACAACTCCTCGAATTTATCACTACATTATATACCTTGGATATAATATATTATGTTTAGGGGGTCATTAATTGTACAATAAACGGGTTTGTTATGATCATCCCGGAGCACTCAAACCACACCTATAGATTAAGTTTGCCTTTATATTCGTTGTTATATATTAACATGTTGTTTTGTTTTCTATTCGTGTTGTGTTTATCTTTGCTTTAGCTTTTTTGGCTATTCTGTTTTAGACTTCCGAGTTTCCATAATCATTTCATAATGAACATTAATTTAATTTTTGAAAATACCTAAAATAGCAGAATTACAAGTTTGATATCATTTAACAGTTTCGTTAGTATAATAAGGTAAAAATACATTTCATAATTAATCTTAATAAAGTGAAATGTAATAAGTCAAGATTGTGACAATCACTGTTTTTCTAGGAAAAGAGATTACTGAAATAATCATTCTTAATTTTTATGCATAATTTCCCGAGACAATTACTGTTCAAGACAGTTTGTTTGTGACAGCTAATAACTATTTATTTCCATAAAAATCAATGACATTGAATGAAGATTGATTTTATCAACTTACTTGTACTTAGTCATAACTGAAAATCTGTATGCCCATTCGTGATTATCATAAAGTATTTCTGTAGAAAGAAAAATGTTGGCGCTATGGGGATTTTACATGGCGAAAATGGCAATGTTTACACCGGAAGTTAGGTCCTTGGTGACGTTTACGTCATATGCGCAACAGTAGCCGTCATTTGACATGCTAAAGCCGCTTAGCTCCAACATTGTACTCTGTGCAGAAATATTCTACGCGTACCACGGATGCGCATACAGATTTCCTGTTACAAAAAGGTACAACTACAAGTTAGTTAACAATATCAATCTTTATTCCAGTTTATTTGATTTTCAATATAAAGTGTTATTCACTGTCACAAATAAACTGACTTGAACAGTAGTTGCGTTTTACATACGGAAATTGTTTAATTTTCCCAGGTTTTTCAACTTCTTGCCTCATTTCATAAAAATTAGTGAAACATAAAATTATGTGAAGATACTATGAATAATGTGTTGTTTTCCCTGAGCGCAATTTTCGTGGAATATGATTTGTGGTTTGACTCGAGAGTATCGTTTGACGCGAATTTATCAAACATGTGTATCATATGAATACATCATTAATCTATAATCCATGTAGACGCTTACATTTTTCCGACGGTCGATGTCAAGGCAACAAAGTATTGCAAGTTAAGCATTTTTTTAAAATTAAAGAATGTAATGGAAGTGACATTGTTTTTATTATTAATGCAATTATGTATAACAATGACCGTTATAATTTGTCTGAACGGTTATTCCAGTAAAGCGGAAACTTTAATCGTGTAATCTTTTAATTTAACATCTCATTTGATGCAGTTTTCCTTTTTAAATTGAAGGAATTGGCAAGTATGAAAGATTACAGCTAGCCTTCCAAGAACTGTTCAAAAATGAATCCATGGTACAACTTTGGCAAGAACATGTGAAACAGTTTCAATCTCATGAACAGGTAATGCTATATGAATCAAGGACAGATAAGGATTAAGGAAGACAATGTCTTAGATACGCTGACCTACGGACATCCGGATAAGCTCCATTACTTGACTTGTGTACTCAAGATGACTTAAAAATTAGTTATATTTTTTTATTTCGTTATTCGCGTATTTCACTTTCAAATAATATGCTATCGAATTTAATTGTTGTAATGGGAGTTATGCGTTTCATTGTATAATCTGCTTAATTGAAAATTGACTCAATCTTACTGTTCACTTCGGTGCCAATAAGTTGACATACGTAATAGTAGTTGCGTACTTTTGAAATACTATTTCGTATATTCGCAAAAATTCTTTTGTATATTCGCAATCGTTGTTTCGTTTATTCGCAATAGTTATTTCGTATAGTCGCAATAGTAATACGAAAATACTAAATGACTTTTGCGAAAAAAAGAAATAACCCGAGGTTCTATTTTAAACGGATTTTCTCCACAATAATATTACTGCTCATTAGTTAAACTTGTTTTACTAGCATGTAAACCATCAATCAATCAGTACATCCATCCATCCATCGCCCATCCATCTATCATGTTTACTGCATATATCTTTGACATTGTTAATGTTTTATTTGTCATTCAGAAACGTGTTGCAAATTTCTATAACGGCTTCCATTGTCATACAGAGGCTCCAGTCAACAGACAGGTCCCTACATCTGGTATGTATCAGAAATTTACTTATTTGTATATTATTTCATTTGACAGAACCAATCAATAACAAATTTGCAATAGAAGCTCAGAACTTTAACATTATCAAAATTGAACCCCCCTCCCCCCCAAAAAACGAAAACAAAAACCAAAACAACAACAACAGCAAGAACAACAACAATAAAACCAATATTATTTCGATAAGCCTTTTGAACGTTTCTTTAATCGAACTCGTACGTCTGATTCGTACATAAAATCTGGCAATAATAGTTCATCACATGTCAGTTTTACGCAGCTGGGGGAGTGGTATGTTTGTGGGCAGCATATCGAGTGTTTGAGCTAGCACCTTAAAGTTACAACGAGTGTGACAGATCACAACGCACACTAGCACGTACATCCCATGCATAGACGAACCTGTTCTTAAATTAATACTAAGCGATTCATAAATCTGCCCTCTTCGCGAACACCTGAATAATTACTGATGCGACGTTTAACCATATTCCAACCAATACCAATATCAATCTCTCTCTCTCTCATTTAAAACATTTCAGTTATTACTAGTTTTACTTTAAAATCTCGTACATACTTAGAAAAATTAAACTAATTTTACATTACGTATAATGATTTTGACAATATACATGTATTTGTTTGCAGTACACAAACTGACGCCATGGGATGTTAGTGTTGTCGGTGCTCTAGGAGACTCATTAACAGTAAGTAGCCCCAGGGAAGAGCGTTGTCTCACGAACGCATTGTATTTGTCTATGATTTGCAATAGAACATATGAATTATTTGAATAAAAATAAACTCCGTCAATAGTCAGTGAAGATTGTATAATAATATACAAAACTATATACTAAGTCCAAGTCCAAGGTCAAGTCCAAGGTCAAGTCCAAGTCCAAGGTCAAGAATTTTTGCGTCTTGCTGTTTAGAACAGTAGCTTTTACAAAAATGCAATTATTATACCCAAAGCGTGTGTGTGATTACAATTTCCGAAAAACAGGAGTATAATCACATTGTTTGATTACAGTAAGATTATATTCATTCAAAAATTGGATTTAGGATAACTGATTTGAATTTTTCCAGTTATAATATCTTGTACGCTTTATTATACCCCCCCCCCCGCAAACGAAACCCGCAATCGAAGTTTAGAAGGGTATATAGGAATCACCCTGTCTGTCTGTCCGTCTTGTTGTCCGTCCCAATATCGTGTCCGCTTTATATATTCTATGTCTATGAATGCATTTTGATCAAACTTGGCACAAATCTTAACCAACATGGATCGATGTGTCGCATACCAAATTTTTGTGCATAAGTCAAAGGTCAAGGTCAGGAGGTCAATGTTGGGGCGGGGGTATTTGGCTCTCAAGAGACAGTTCTAGTTGTTATTATAATTGCTTATCACAAACTCAGTAGGTAATACTTTCATACTGCCAGTGATATACTTCCTGTATTTCCGGCTAGTTCAATTCCTAAAATCCTCAAAAACTAAGGTATACTCCCTCACGCAAAGTATTTTCTTAACTAAATTTGTTTAAATACAATTTTGTTCATTGAATATTTTTTCACCACCTGTGAAATTTTGGTTTCACAATTTTTCTCCAAGCATAGTTACGATCATGAGTAGTTGTATTCCGAAACGAATGACTAGTGCTGTAAAATTAAAACTGGTATTATATATAATTATCATTTGCATGGTTTCGAAGGAATTTATAATTGTTTCCTTTCAAAGGCAGGTAATGGAATAAGTTCAACAAACTGGGTTGGTGTATTGGTCGAATTCAGAGGAAAATCATGGAGGTATCACTTAAGTTACTTTTATAATTTTGTTTTTAACAGTCAAATCTTAATTAGACATTCAGAGCCTCGTTATTTGAATGTATAGGATCTCGATTTTGGAACATGTAAATTCCCTAGACATCTTCCATGAGTCTAGTTTTTATTTTACGTTACCATTTTCTTTCTTCATTGCTGTGCTGTCTGTCTGTTTGTACCGCTCTCTCCTTATACAGATACACAATACACTTGACTTAGACGCTTTTGCGAATACGATCCGAAATGTTGCTGAAAACATCACTTCTAAATCTGGCAAAATTATAGGTCATTTTAACACGATAGACCCTATATTCCTGGCTTCAACTTCACAATCATTCCTTATCTAAAATTTTCAAAACTTAAAATTTACGAAACCATTCATGTATGAATAATTAAGACAAAATACAGCTGCTATAAGCGTCAATTGGTCTTCAAATCGACACCTCAAATTCGGGGATATTTTAGCAATAAACACAATTATTACCGGTGATATTGCAAGCCTTGGCTCACCAGGGACCCCAAAAAAGTTTTATGGTGGTCATCACAGCATTGTTGATAAGTGTGAAGTCTCTGTGTCCAGGATTACCCTGGATATATTTGTCGTCCCATAGTTTCATGTTCCTTTCTCTCAATTTTGATTAAACACGAGACGGGTGTAGCTAGCTAAAGAAGAGATGCTTACCTTTCCGGGGCACCCGCCCTGGTGAAAGTTCACGTGTTGAACCTAATTTGTCAGTTTCTGCTTTGCTTCTGAATTGTGATTCCTGGCATCGATTTGTATGTTGAGGAATGGTTGTTTATTTGAAGTCATGAACATTAATCCCTCTATGATAGTTATCTATGGTACATTGCATTGCTGGTACGACTAGATTAAAGTAAACAGATGATACCAAATCTCGTTTCAAAATTGAATCTTTTACTGCAAAAAACATATTGGCACAGACAATACTATTAATTGCGCTTATGGAACTTAAATTAATTTTGATATTTCAAATTTTACAGTATTGGTGGAGATGGATCATTAGACTCTGGTATTATAACCCTACCAAGTATGTACAAATTAAATATTCTGCTAATATTTCAAATGATTCCTATTTCATCTTATATACTTGTGAATGTTCTTGCTTTAAATGGGTTTTTTATCGTTAAGTGAAATATTGGACTGTGGTGTGATAAAGTTACCAAGCATGTTCCGTTTTCATAAAATTGACTGGAATATTAGACTCGAGTGTTTCGAGTATGTTAAAATAAGAAATTGTTTAAATTTTAGATATTTTTCTATCTTTCTATTGCATTCTATGTACAAACTTTCTTACTTTAAAATCCGTTTTTGAAACATTACCTGTAATATGTCTAAACTACATGAAGTGTTGCGTTACTAGCGTAGCTATCTAAACATGCTGTGCTTACCTTTTCGGAACATCCGGCTTCGATTCCATGGTGGAAGTTCAAGTGTTTAACTAAATTTGCCAGTTTTCAATTTTTTTACTTTAATTTCTGGATTGTCATTTGAATATGGACTGGTTTAAACGTATATTTGGAAAACTTTTTGTGGATACACACTCCTTCACTTCCGCCATTCCGAAAGCTCTACCGTCCCTTCATCGTAAAGCGATACCAATGTGATGCCATTATTTCATTCATGTTAAGTCATGAGTGTTATGCTTAACAACAGTATTATAATGAGGTACAAAGCACGTCAGCGTACCACGTGATAACCTTTAACGTTTTTGCGCATAATTAATTTCAATTGGAAATGGAATCGCGTCAGTTCCCACAAAAACAACCTTTTTTATGAATTTGTAACTGTATACACGTTAAAGGATATTGAACGAGTGGTACACTGGTTAACCCTATTTATTTATCCAATTAATTGTTCTTAGAATTTATAAAAGACCGATCATGTTAATATTAAAACTATTGGTGTACATTTCTTATCCTCCGGTTTTAATTTTTTTCTAAGAAATTAACAGTGCCATTCATTTCGGTAGAGCATTTTACCTTCCCTTCTTTAAGGCCATGTCATCAATTAAAGCATTTGACCTCACCTTCTTTGACGCCACACACAAGCAACCCAAACCAAAATTTGACGAGGGGTTGGAAGGCCATGCTAGTTTACTAAAATTAAAAATAATTCTTGTCATTAAGTTTATGTCAGAATAAATCAACAATTGTAAGTATTTATAACCATCTATGTTTTAATCATTTGACAGATATTCTTAAAAAGTTCAACCCTAACCTGAAGGGTTACTCAATCAACTATGGGGAGAGAAATTACCCAGACTCTTGGTTTAATGTAGCCGACCCAGGACATACTTCATTGTAAGTATCTCTCTCTTCTCTCTCTCTCTCTCTCTCTCTCTCTCTCTCTCTCTCTCTCTCTCTCACGCACGCGAGCGCGTTAGTTTACGCAATACACATATCATTCACGAGAAACTATTGTAAATCAAATAGCTTAAGCACTTTAGGTAAATGCAGTGTTACTCGAGTAACACGCTCCACGTCTCCTTATAGTTACTCAATTAACATGATTGCTATTTTTTATTCCTTTGTCAAGAGCCAGAGCAAACATATCATGCAGAAACAGACATACATGCATGTATGTAATTTGATTAAACTTGTCAAGTTTTATTTAACTGAGTTCAGACTAATTATCAGTTAGAGAAGTCATAGCTCCCGACTTAAAATAAAATATAACAATAATATTGTATTCGTTCCAGTGATATGCCAGACCAAGCCAGAATGCTTGTTGACAGAATGAGAAAGGATACATCTATAAATTTCTACAGTGACTGGAAAGTCATCACACTGTTTATTGGTGGTAACGATTTATGTGACTACTGTAACGATAAGGTAAGAATGAAGAAGGATACATCGTGACTGGAAAGTCATCACACTGTTTATTGGTGGTAACAATTTATGTGACTACTGTAACGATAAGGTAAGAATAACGAGGAAGGAGAGAAAACAGTGGCTTTTTTTATCAATTTACATCCATACTTGTGGAAATTATAGAGTGGACACGATATTGAGACTCTTTGTTCTTTCGAGTTTTGTCTTGTTCTAACATTTCATTTATTTGCTCCTATTGTATACTTTCTCGTGCTTTGACTGCATTGGTTGTTGACAGATAAATAGTTTTTATTTACGATTTACTTATTATGTAGGCCAAATACAGTCCTGTTAATTATGGTAACAACATCAGAACAGCGCTGGATATTCTACACTCTGAAGTCCCTAGAGCTTTCGTAAATGTCGTGGAGATATTTGATATCACTCCTGTAGCAGCTCTTAGCCATGGCTTCTTCTGTGGATTTGTTACTAGGTAATACATTTTATCACACACATCAGAACGACAGAATATTTTTGAAATTATAGTTAAAGCCTATTTCAACTTTGGAACTTGACGTGTTTAACCTAACTTGTCAGTTTCAAAGTTTTTAATTTGCTTCTGGATTTTCATTCGGACATGGATTAGTGTGATTGTTATTTAATATATGCAGGAGGTCAGTGGAGGGATTGTGGAATACCATCGAAGTCGGTGCTGTAGACTACTTGAACACGTCTTTTCCCCGGGTTAAGGTTTGTACAAACCAAGTCCACTAATCGCAGTCACCTTGTTAAACATAGCTGAAAAATCAATGAACTCAATGATACTTTTTCGTTCAGGTACATGTATATATAGTACTCTGTTCATTGTTTGGTCAAACGTTTGATCTTTTTGGTATTGAAGATTTCAAAAACTTTCACGTGTAATGCGTTATTTACAATGATTAGTTGTAAATTGTAATGATCTTTAATATAATGTGTTTAAGTTATGCCTGTGCATGTGGAAAGGATCAGAATGAACTGCAAGGATTGAAACATGCGTCTATCGGTTACCAGGCAGAACTACAAATGCTTATAGGTAGTGGACGATATGATACACGTGATGACTTTACAGTCGTGTTACAACCTTTCTTCAGAGATACTGTACCTCCTAATCAGGTATGTACGTCACTTGGGAAACTAAATGGGACTTTAATGGAAAACTGTCGTCACTGTGTTTATAAGTTAAGGGTCGTTATTTCTACCTCAACTAGACCACTACAGTAGGTCAGTGGTAGAGTGCTCGCTTCAAATGTCGATGGCGGTGGGTTCGAAATCCGACATGACACGTTAAAGCACACTCCCTGCACATTGCCCTAAGCGCACTTGAATGTCAAAATTCCTGCTTCTTCACCTATACCTTGTGACGTAGTATTTACTGGGATGTAAAACTTACTGGGAAGTAAAACCCTATTCAACCAATTAATCAATCAACCTTAACTCATATTCCCACATTGAAAAATTAACATGTTCTTTTTGGTAGAATCTTTGTTTATAGAGCAGTCTATTTAAAAAAAAGAAGATGAAAGTAGTCCTTTGTTTCACGGTCATTTCTTAACTGAGATTATTCGTTACTTAATTCTAACAAAAATGAAGTCTTGATAAATGTTTTATTTTTCAAGATATTCAGGTATTAAAACTGACTTATTGAAGATTGCTTCCATCTTATATTTTATTTATGTAGTTTTTAATTTTCTTCTATATTTTTATTTTACAGCTTGGTACCTCTTCGCCAGATTTGTCTTACTTTTCACATGATTGTTTCCACTTTAGTGAGAAAGGTCAAGCTGCTGCTGCACATTCACTTTGGAATAATATGGTAAGTGTGTCTATAAGATATTACAGGAGCTAATTAACGGAGAAACGGTTACACGAAAGATTTATTTAAAGGGAATATTCCAATTGTTGGTTTACAGCAATTTGTAAAAATTTTGTCTCGTTTGTGTGTATTATAACGCTAAATAAAACATTTTTACAGAACAATTAAGAATAACAAATACCAAAAGCGCAAAGTTTTTTTTAAATCCCCAATGTATCCATTGGTGTGGTTAATATATGGATTGCCCTGGATATATTTGGCGTTCCATAGTTCCATGTTCCTTTTACACAATTTTGATTACACACATTAATTGCGTGTTTAGCTAGCTAAACAGGAGGTACTTACTCTTCCAGGTGTACAAGGCTTCTCGTCCATGGGCGTTCATGTGATAATCTAATTTGTCAGTTTCGAAGTTTTCACTTGGTTTTTTGGATTGTGATTCAATATTGATTTGTATGTTTATTTTTTATGTTTGCCATACATCAGATCTATCTGCATGTTGTTTCGAAGCTCGACAAACAAGACAGACATATCCATAATAAAACGCAAAGAGTTTTTGTTCTTTAATTATGATTTTAAAATCTAAAGCGTAATCAAGTGGTTGATTGTGTTAAAGAGCTAAGTAAATTAAACAATTCACTTAAATCAAGGTGCCAAGATCAGAAATGTCGGAGGAAAACGAAATAGTCGTAAAAATTCCGACTTTCGATTCGGAAAAGAACCGATAGAGTTTTCACATTAGGATTTGCCCGATCGAGCAGGAGGAACAAGAGCATTATGTGACCTTTCTCAGGATTTAATCAAGTAGCCGACCAGTTTTATTTTATGTATATTTCTTTTACAGTTAGAACCTGCTGCAAGTAAAGATACAGCTTGGTATATAAACACACCATACATGTGTCCAACAACTGTCGTAAGTATATATAAATATAGACTAGGTAGATCTAGAGACAAACAAGATACAGTCTATCCGAAATTTAAAAGACAGAGAGAAATTTCACCACTCTAGATAATTCTGACACCTGAGAGACAATGAGAACTGAAAAGATTGAATGTTGTTATAAAAATGCATCACGTATATCGAGACGTCACTAGCCATAGACGAAGTGTTAGAAATGGTTAACTTTGCAGTGCGTTCATGGCAATGTGCATTTATGGAGGATTCATACCGTGACACGTAGCATTGGCTTTTGTGGTCTCTTACGAAGATACTTTGTCTTTCATTTAATACTAATTGACGAATATTTATCAAAAGAACAATAATTATTATTATTGTTATGATCAGACAGCCTAATGTTTTAATCCTACTCTCTGCAAACAGAGTGATCCATCTACTAATTCAACCTTCGTATCGGTCGAACAGAGAAGACACAAGACAAATGAAACTGCCTATCTGGAATCAAAAGTACAAACTGAGAAAAAACAAATATAACACTTTCTTATGAAAAATCCAAAACAATAATAAGTCAGTAAGCTTTATCATCCATATTATCCTTCAACACCAGAAATGAGACGATGTGTTTTAAAAGCAACCAAGACCTTTCCGCGACAAAGTCCATGAAAAAGGGATATTTTAAACATGGCAAAATAGGGTTGGTGAAAGAAAAATATGTCTGAAAGAAACCGCGTTAAATGACGTCAATTACAAAATTTTTGTTCTGATGTAAAAACGACTACGCTTGTTCCCTGATGTCAAATTACGGAAATATTTTCTTATCGGGGTACACTATCAAAATTGTAAAAGGAGAATTCGAGATCAAACGACAACTATAAGAACAGCGCAAAGTTGTCAATAATACGTTGTCACGAATACAAACATAAAATTAAAAAGAAATGTTATGTATTTTTGTAACGAACAGTGAAATTTATTTGTTTTATCTATATTTCAGGGAGATAAACCTCACCCTTACTTTGCTACTTACAAAAATAGCGGATATCAATGAGCCAGCTTAACCTTGAAGAAATAAACTTGGTGAACAGAATAAAGAAAATATTTATTATATTTACTTAAGTGTTTGGTTGATTTGATATTTTATATTGTTATTTATTCTTTATTCTATATAATGCTTAGTAAAACTAGTAAAACCCGGCTTCCATATGGACCAAGGGTGGTATTTAAAATAACGAAACCACAATAAATAAGTACAATTTGAGCTAAATAAAATAACATCGAAACAAAACTGTAACAAAGTTTCCACCGCGTCAATTCATCTTGCGTTATCAAAAACGAAACAGGAAACTAAGGGTTCGAACTAACAATCAGTAGCCCAATAGCTGAAATATGGGCAGGAAGCACCACTTTATATGATATTCAGTGTTAATGAAAGACATATAATAACTGATCTTCTTTCAGCAAATCAAACTTGCCACTTGGGACCTCAAAAACTACTGCAACATTATTCAATTTGTTTGTATAACGTATTAAATATTTCAAATAAACAGCTTCTGCATTCAACAAACAACAAATTTGGAATTGAACTAAAGGACTATACTTTCTTTCACGAAATGAAAACCAAAACCGACAAAATCTTTACCGGAAACTTTTATGACTGCCATCGCAGTATCGCTGATAAATATCATGTATGTGTCCAGGGTTGTTCTTGATATATTTGACGTACCACAGTAACATGTTTCTTTCACTCTAAATTTTGACAACATACGAGGTGGGTGTAGCTAGCTAATCAGGAGGTGCTTACCTATTCTGGAGTTCACTTCCCTGGTTGAAGTTCATGTGTTTAACCCAATTCGTCAGCGTCTAGTTTTTACTTTGCTGTATTATTGTGTTTGCTTTTGATTGATACTTAATAGTAATTACTGAAAGGGTTAAAATTTGATGTACCAGCGGCGGAGCAAAAACTACCTAAATGAGTATACAGTAAAAAGGAAATATAAATAAATAAAATTGAACTGACATAATATATTTGATTAATCGTTTAAAATAGAATGTTTTATTTATTAAAAGAGGAAGATGAGCTATTGAATGGTGTAGGGTGTTTGAAAACATTTTGGTAAAGTTATAGAGACGATTAGAGAAGTTTAACATGTGGTCTGACAGACAATGTACAGACTGTGTCGATTTGACTAGAACAAGAAAGAAAATAGCAACAAATCAGAATAGCTTAAACAGTAACTTAGTTAGGATTGCCCTGGATATATTTGACGACTAATAGTTCCATATTCTTTTCACACAATTTTGATTACACAAGTGACGGGTGTAACTAGCTAAACAGATGGTGCTTACCCTTCCGGAGCACCCGGCCTCACTTCCCTGGTGGAAGTTCACGTGTCTAACCTAACTTGTCAGTTCCAAAGTTTTTACTTTGATTCTGGATTGTGACTCGGACATGGATTAGTGTTTGTTTTTGATGATTACTAAAGTAAGATATATTCTGATTGACCATAAACACTGACTTAAATCAATAAAAATATGCTTTACAAAAGGCGACCCGGCAAAATTGACTTAACGAAAGTATCAACAAAAGGTAAGTAATGTAATCTTAAAGTAGGAGAAGGAAAACTCTGATTAAAAACCTCCACTGCCTTGCGGCTATACCCTATGGACAGGGAAAGGCTACGGGAGACAACCCAGACAGAAAACCGGGGAGATGACATCCAAAAGCAGAGAAATGCAATCATCTACGGGAAGGACAGCCCAGAGAGAAAACCCGGTCCACCAGTGCGGAGGTTTGACATAGGGCTAACAACCCTATACTGTAAAAACTGATATCGTTACAGTAACTGCAAGTATAGGCAGCCTTATGTCTCATCGGAGCCGAAGAGGATTAGGTAAGTAAGTAAGTAATCTTAAAGTGACTTTTTTCAAAATCAGTGAAAATAATTGTTAAAAAAGGGAGCATAAATAATGGGATAAATAATTATATTAACATTGGCAATGATAATGTGGAAATTAGTTACAGATGCAAATGTAGTGCTCATAGATCACCAAATTTATTAAGTACATATAGGTAGCCTTAAATATAACCCACAACAGGCAGTTGATTACCAATACCAAACATGTGTTTCATTGTTTCTGTTTTATTTTATTTATACAAAATGGTTCGAGATAGTTCTTCATTAGGAGCAGAGATATTTTATAATTTTTGTTAATAAGAATTGCAACGCCAGCTTTGCCACACAGTTGCCTGCCACCTGAATTGGTGCCACATTGATATCAACTCGGATAATAACTATATATACTGTCTTAAAATTCTTATTCGAAATTTGCAATTTGTATTCACAAACAAACCCTCTATTGCACTTTGCGAAATGTTAAAATTTACCTTAGCAAACAGACCTCTGACGGCATTATACCTCGTTTATTCTATGTAAAGACGTGCACATTTAAAACATAAACCATATAATTATATTCAGGATCCTGCATGAATGATTATGTAAAGTCCTATTAGGTAATAATTTATAAAAAAAAGTCCACTTTCGTCCATGTTGTACACATCTTTTGGCTCATAATCCTTAAGTAAATTTGGAAGTGTCGTTTCTTTGTATGAATTTGTCACATTTTTGTCTACAGACGCGCTTTCCCCACAGACAGCTTTAGACACGATTCCTTTACGTTGTTTAAATCTCTCGATCCAACTATTATTTGCTTCGAAATTATTATGTCCTAATTTCACGGCAAATTCATTTGCTTTCACTGCTAATGATGGTCCACTAAGCGGAATGTTTAGGTCACGAGCACCTCTAAAAATGTAAATAATGCTTCCTCAACATCTGTAAACTGACTCGTTCTTAATTTTTTTTCTTGTTCCCCCAAAGTCACTAGAATTATAGGCGCTAACAATGTTTTCTCGCTGTTTTAAAATTGTACTTAATGTGGATGCAGGTATTCCAAAGTCAGACGCAATTTGTTTTTTGGATTTAATTCCAGAATCTACAGCGGTAAGCACTTGATACTTCGTGTCCAGCGATAAAGCTTTACGTTTTTTACTATCCATTTTTGAGCACTAATCAATCAATAATAGCACTAATCCAAAATACAACTCACAGCAATAATGATTAAGTTAATCATTAACTTGTCATTTTATCCCCCAAAATTTACTCAAATAAGTGTCAAACACAGATCAAAGGATTAAATAATTTTATTAGCTTCAAAGATTTCATAATCGTTGAAACAGTATGTTATACGCTACACTGAACCCTCAGCGTGCCTCGTGTTAAGGTGTACACACGTGTTGTGATAGCGATAAAACGACTGTTACTAATATTCACACCTACTGTCGGCTTGGATACCTGTTTGGAATGTCTTAATTTGCCGACGATATTATTTTTTAATAATTTTACCGACTTCGTTATATACCTTAAATTTATAATTATTATTTTTTTCTACGGGACATAAATATACTACGTTATAGGCATTTTTTCGGTATATGCAAATTCGTAATAACCGATTTTGTTACTCATAGTTTATATAGTAAATTTGCAGGGGAATATTTTCAAGTTCGTTATAGGCCTAAATTCGTAACATCCGTATTCGTTATAGATGAACTCCACTGTAATATTTTTGTAGGTTTATCAAACAAGTTTAATAACATTTCGTGCATGTGTACGACCTGCATGAGTATTTTATTCGTCGATTTAAAAATCAATATCACATAGCACGAATGTTAAATTATTTTACTGTATCATATAAGAAGAAGCTTGATTTTTGTAACTTTTGTACTGAGAAACGTTTGTTGGAGTTGCCCTTACATTTTCGCAGGGACCAGATTAGTTGTGATAAGTATAATGATTTGACCAGCCTTAATATGAAAGTACCGGATACAATGGCGATCAACAAATGGGACCGTTATTCAATTGATCAGATGGCGCAATTGACAGCTACGTCTGTTCTTTTTTTTTCTATTATATTATCTCTCAAAATCAGCTAGTATAACCTATGCTACTACGTTACAAACTGGAAATTGGTTGAATCCATGTTGGTTCAATTAAATCGCTTAATGTTAAAAAACATACTGATTCTTAACCGAATTACCACCTTTTAAGTTACACACGTGATCAGCCATCCAAGAAAGTTAGGTCTTGTGCTCCGAAGTGACAAAAACACCCTGTTTAGCTAGATTCATCCGACACATGTGGAATTCAGATTGAGAATGAAAAAAAATCAACCATATAAGATATATCCAGGATGCTTTTGAACACATAGACATCAATATACAATTTCTAGGGGACTTTCTTTGAGTGGAAATTGCACATATGGTATTTAATGTCTCAAAACCTGCGCTTAACACCAACAAGATCTCTTTAAGTGGAATATTCCGTTGCTATGTAATTAGAACAGCCTTGAAACAGTTTGATAAAAGTGGTGTCAAATTCGGTGAAAGGTCAAAAGATCCAATTATTAATCATAAATAGAACCTTTGTTCACGAATTATATTGATAAATAAAGCTCTAGACTAAATTCTCGTCATTTTGGTTTTTTCCACTCTATCCTTGCAGAATGTTAGTTCCTGTATTTTCTATTTTGATGCTGCTGGCAGCTGAAACTCAAGGTAGGTGATCATTCTTTTTACGTACACTATTATTACGGTAATAATATTATTATTAGTTTATAAATTCACTTCAAAATATAGCAAATAACACGAAGACAAGGAGTTATAAACAATAAGCATATATATCCATATATGAAATACAACTGAAATAAAAAACAAACTACCAGTCGATATTCAAATACGCCCCCCCCCCACAAAAGAAAAACAATAACGTAAAACCTTTGAAGACTAAAAAACTTAAACTTGTCAATTCCACCAATTGCTAATAATGTAAAAAGAAAAAAAAAAGTCAACCAAACAAGCTAATCATTTCGGAGTGATTGGTGCTCTGCATTTAGTTGATCAAGACTCCTAAATGCATTCGATAGTAAGCAGCACTTGGACTACCTCTAGCTTAGCAACTTATGCAGAGCAACATTATCAACTTGTTTAATACATGTATACAATGATCTTTTGGCAAGACAAAAAGGGGCTCAAGAAGAATCGGTATGCTAAGTTTAACTGCACAAGGTCAAGTGAAAGTGGCCTGAAGCAACACTTACGGATCCAAGTATTTCTGATCGCTGATTCGAAGCTGAATCAGATATTATTGTGAAAATGGTTGTCTAAGGCCGTAGGCAGTTGGTTTTTTAATACTTTTCTACCATTCCAGAACTAGCCATCGATATCTAAGTGACAGGGTTATGAACACGTGTTAACACTATTTGGCCATTCAAAGTATGACATTTATTTTAACTGTGTAATTTAAGTAACAGAATAATTATTATACTTCCATTGGTTGATTCGGCGAAGGTTTAATATATGATGAACAGTAAAATAAAATATATGGACAATTGTAGATTCGTAGGAACCGTATCTTTTTAACAAAACCTACTCTCAAGTTTTAATGGACATGTTTATTTAGTATGTTATAATGAAATATTCACAAAATAACCGTCCATTCCTTAGACAGACTAATCGAATTTTTAATCCAAATTTGACAATATACAAACGCGTTGGAGTATTTATCTCCCAGAAATAGGGCATGTTTAAAGGTATATAGTTCATTGTGTAAAAAATTAAATAAAACCAAAAACAAAAACAAGCTAATCATAGTCGGTGTGATTTGTGCTTTGCATTTAGTTGATCAAGACTCCTAAATGCATTCGATAGTAAGCAGCACTTGGACTACCCCTAGCTTAGCAACTTATCCAGAGCAACATTATCAACAAGTCGAACTTGTTTAATACATGTATACAATGAACTTTTGGCAAGACAAAAAAGGGCTCAAGAAGAATCGGTATGCTAAGTTTAACTGCACATGGTCAAGTGAAAGTGGCCTGAAGCAACACTTACGGATCCAAGTATTTCTGATCGCTTAGATTCGAAGCTGAATCAGATATTATTGTGAAAATGGTTGTCTAAGACCGTAGACAGTTAGTTTTTCAATACTTTTCTACCATTTCAGAACTAGCCATTGCTATCTTTAGAAGTGAGAGGGTTTTAATTTGGGTTAACATTATTATGCCATTCAGAGTATGACATTTATTTTAACAGTGTAATTATTATAATACTTCCATTGGTTGATTCAGCGAAGGTTTAATACATGATGAACAGTAAAATAAAATATATGAACAATTGTAGATTCGCAGGAACCGTATTTTTTTAACAAAACTTACATCTTAAGTTTTAATGGACATGTTTATTTAGTAGGTTATAGTGAAATATTCACAAAATAATTGTCCAATCCAAAGGTTAATCGAATTCTTAATTCAAATTTTACAATATACAATTGCGTTGGAGTATTTATCTCTCAGAAATAGGGCATGTTTAAAGGTATATAGTACATTGTGTAACACTTACCAATTTATTGTAGACTGTATGCGTACAAATGGTTCGTTAGATAGGACTTCTAGCACAAGTTTAAGGACACGTGTCAAAACAAATATTCCAATCCATGTCCAAATCAAGTAAAAACTTTCAAACGGCAAATTAAAAGCAACATATTAACTTCCACCATAAAGAAAAATGAGATCAGGTGTTCCGGAAGGGTAAACACGTCCTGTTTTGCTAGCTACACCCGCAATCAAATTTAGAATAATTTAAAATTAGGTCAACAAACTATTTGGTAGCAGCCTGTTTCGTTTTAAACGTTCTAGTGGTTAGGACACGCTCTAGCACAGAGTATTAATGTTGAAAATATACACAATAACCAGAAGAAGAATGAAAACGTTTGTCACGCTACCATTGGGCGTCATAATTCAGGTAAGGCTTAATATAAACTTGAAGAGTCAGTCGAATCTTTAATTTCAACTTTACTATGACAGATGACATACGTTACGAAAAATCAATAGTAAGTAAATGCCTAAATAACAACGCTGTTATAATATTATGATAATGCATCTTATATATAAACGTATTGCTTATAATTTACAAAGTACTTTCATTTAAATTAAATTAGAAAATTGAAATACAATGACATGGTAACAGTCAAACACAACGACGAGAAGAACACATTGGTTTTTCAGGCAAGACAAGAAAGATAAAAGATATATGCACAACATTATGAAATCCGCGATTACAACGGGCACTGATGTAAATGTACTGTATAGTAATAGTACGTTTACATGTTACACGGTGGAAATCATACCACTTGTTTTTATAAATGTGGTATATTAAAAGCACATTTAAAATGAAAACAAACGTTATAATATATATATTAACAAATAGATCCTGTCGTCCGTCCAAATATTACATCCGCTCCATAAAACCATTGAGTATGGAATTTTGGAAACATGCACATACTAACATGTGATAATGGGCTTTATACCAATTATAAAATCTTGGATTTTGGTCCAGTAGACGATGTAACAAGTTGAATAGTTTAGGAGTACTGTTACAACAACACTGCAATCACCCTCCCCGTTTAAAGTCGTGTTTTTTAAATCCTTGGTCTCAATATCTATGACTATTCTGGAGCACCCGGCCTCACTACCCTGGTGGAAGTTCACGTGTCAAACCTTATTTGTCGGTTCTAAAGTTTTTACTGGGTTGTTATTCAAACATTTGTTTTTGGCATGTATTTGTATTCTTTTGCACAATTTGAACATGTCTATAAGTTTATTGGACCGTGATCTTGGATTCGTTGTCTGTTGCAAAGTGCATGCATTTAAATCACGAATAGCTTTCTTTTATTAAATGTTAATGACATTGTTTTTAGAGTAACATAATATGTAAAACTTCAAAAAATACATTAAGTAATTCTTTGGTTTTCCTTTCACAGGCCAGTCCACGTTTTATGAACGTTATAAACAATTTTTCACGGAGATTTTACCAAACAACAGTACGTTAATGAAACTATGGGAAGAACATTTACATAGCTGGAAGAGCATGGACAAGGTACATTATAGTAGTATTTTGTCTGAATGACATTAATATTTAGTTTTATAATAAATCAAATAATATGAGAAATGTCAACAAAAACAAGGAAACATCAAGAATTATTTTTTTGATATTGTCATTTATCGATCGTCGGTTATTACAATTGTCTACAGTATTTTATAATTACTGGTGATGTTCTCTCTTAGTTATTTATTTTGTTTATCACACATGTGGCGGGTGTAGTTAGCTAAATATTAGGTGTCTACCCTTTCGGAGCACCCGGTCTCACGTCCCTGGTGGAAATTGAAGTGTTTAACTAACTTGTCAGTTTCAAAGTTTTTACTTTGCTTCTAAATTGTGGTCCGGGCTTGAACTGGTGTTTTTGTCTTTGGTTAATTAATTTATTTACAAACCTGTTCGATTAAAATATTTTAAATACCGTTATCAATTGTGCTTACATGCGCTCAGGGCTGCTAAAGATGATTCCAATTTATAATCAACCAGTTGGTAATAGATCTTTATTGTATTTTCACGTAACGTAGTGATAAAGCAAAAAAAAAAGATATGGTTAAAAAAAATACATATTACTTTCAAAAGATCAACTATTACGTTCCTGATACATGTCCTAATATTTCAGGTATAAGTCTAAGGTATGCAATGAAAAAGTTCCAAAATTGTTTAATGGGCTGAACTATTAAATTTCCTCACTTTGATCGTAAGCAAGCTGGTTACAAAATAATTGTTGACGCATGGATATTGTTAACCTGGTATGACTTCCCTGGTGAATGTTCACGTGGTAAACCTAATTTGTCAGCTTCAAAGTTTTTGTTTTATTTTGGGATTGTCGTTTGAACATGGTACGTTGTTTGTTAAGAATTTTCTTGAAGTTGTTTATTTAGACGGTCATCATTTCATCTTCAATAAATACATATACTAGCAAATGCATTATATCAACATGGGCACTGCAATTCTATGCTTATCGGGGTCCTCAAAAAGTTAAATAGCCGTCATCACAGTATTGTTAATAAGTATGATAATTGCTGGATATATTTAACGTTCCATATTTCTATATTCCTTTCACTCAATTTTGATTACTCACATGATGGGTGTAGCTAGCTAAACATGAGGTGCGTATCCTACCGGAACACCGTGTCTCACGTCCCTGTAGTAAGTTCACGTGCTTAACCCAGTTTGTCAATTTCAAAGTTTTTGCTTTGCTTTTAGATTGTGATTCAGACATGGATAAGTACTTTTGTTTTTGATTGCATTAAATAAGCTACTACAGGATTTTTGAAAGAATGGTAGGTTATATTTTACCATTAAAGTATTTTCTCTTTTTTATTTATAGAAAAGATCATTATATACGATACCAACGTTTAACTGTCATAACACTATACCACATCCAGGACAACATGCCACATCAGGTAATTACTAGTATACTATACTATTAAACATGTATTAAATATACACGATCTTCAACGGAATACTTGCTTTGCGGGTTTTGACTGCTTGTCAATGTTTCAATCATCTGAAGTCGTCAGTCGAAATCGTGGCTTATCATTCCATTGCACTTTATTATAAAAACAAAGACCAAACATTAGCTTCGTCTTAAAACGAACAACATTTTGGTATAGCATAGTGGTATTCATAATACTCTTAAAATACGAAAAATCAAGAAAGTGTCTAAAGGTGCAAAATTCAAAAAAATTGATATAAAATTTTAGTTTTTTCTTCTTGGCCGATACCTATATACTAGTATATCAAACATTACAATGTATTGATAAGTATGGAATCACAGTGCAGATGTGGAGAAATATCCTATTTAAATAAAGGCAAATTCACCGTGGATAAGACTGTACACGGCAAATTGTTTTCCTAAAGTAAATATGCGGTTGTCCTAAAGAAACATGTAATGAATAAATCAGCTAGTGTGCCAAACACTAATAAATCAGTGTACCATAAAGCATGATTAAATAGTTTACCGTTGAACAAGCTATTTTATCAAAATATGTCAATTAAATACTATATATAGTATATCCTTGGACTGTTGAAAAACATCATTATTTTGTGCGTCGGAAAGTAAATCTGTGTCACCATATTTTAATTTATCCGACTGACTGGTTCTAGAAAAATCGGTGCTGTTTTGTTGCTTTTCTAAATAAAAATATTTTTAAATTGTTTGTAGTGCATAATCTCCATCCGGCTGATTTTAAAATCATTGGTGCCATGGGTGACTCTTTAACTGTGAGTATTAATAATTTGCTTAATTTTCTCAGAATATAGGTATAAGTCATGCAATTTGATGCAGTTTGGTAACACTAACACTAATGTTTTACTATAAAAATGTTAATATACTTAACTAGTGGTTATGTATCTGCGTATATTTGTTCTTACTCATTAAATGCTGGACATTCAAAATCCTTTATGGCCGTCATCATATTATTGTTATAATAATATAGTATGGTGTCTTTGTGTCTAGGATTGCCCTGGATATATTTCACGTCCCATAGTCCCATGATCCTTTTCCTCTCAATTTTGATTATACACATAGCGGGTTAGGGTAACGAAACAGGAGGTATTCATTCTTTCGTGACATCCGGTCTCACTTTCCATTGTGAAAGTTCACGTGTTCTATGTCCGTATCCTAATCCAGAAGTAAAGAAAAACTTTGAATCTGACAAATTGTGTTTACCACGTAAACTTCCACCAGGGAAGTGAGTTCAGTGCTCCGGAAGGGTTGGCCCCTCCTGTATTCTAGCTACACCCGTCACGTTTGTAATTAAAACGCTCAATCTATTAAGGAATAGAGAAAGTTTAAAAGACCATTCTTTAAATTGAGACATTGGAAACGGCTATTTGTGTAATAAGTTAAATATAGAACAAATAATTATGTAGATTAAGACAACAATTTTCACCAGTTTTATGTTAAAATCCGTCGATATGTAAAACATAATATTAACTTCAGTGTTTATACCTGTAGGCTGGTAATGGGATTTTGGCGTCTAACATATTTGGTGATTTGATAGAATACCGTGGACATTCTTGGTGGTAGGTTTCTATTATCATTTCTATTCGGTTTTTAACTTTTTATGCATCCATAGTTGATTATACCAGTTTGAAATTAGTTATATTTGTCACAATTCCCGCGTTCCCGTGACTCAACCGACGACAACGTTTATTCTCTTGTGTTACATTGCTACGCAAAACGTTTTTTTTATATCCGGGTGCTTAATCACAGCTTTTAGATTAGACTTGCATACACTTCTGCAAGGAACATGCGGTGCCATTGTAAATTTTTCTAACTACAGGAACTTTATACGACGAAGCATGCTGCTTACAAATAAATTGTTGACGCAGGGATATTGCAGGCTTGTACCTCAAAACATTTTATGCCCGTCATTCTAGTATTGTTGATAAGAGTTACGTCTCTGTGTCCAGGGTTGCCCTGGATATATTTGACATACCATAGCTCCATGTTCCTTTCACTGAATTTAATACATTGTATAACACGTGGCAATTATAGCTAGCTACTACTAGTATACAGGAGGTGCTTATTCTTCCGGAGCACCCGGTCCCACTTCTCTGGTGGACGTCCACGTGTCTAACCTAATTTATCGGTTTCGACGTTTTTTGCAATGCTTTGGGATTGTGGTTCAAACAAAATTATATTTGTTTTTGATTACCACTATTCTTACCAGTTAGAATACAAGTCATCATAAGTAGTGCTTTTTTGGTCAATTGTAGCTAATTGTTTACTTTTTGTTTTGTAGTATTGGAGGGGATGGTGATTTATCACACGTTTTAACTTTGCCAAGTAAGTTAAACAATAACTTATAGTGAACACGATTAAGTACAAACTTGTAACTGGGTCTAGCTATAGACTGAAAACTTAACATATCTCAACGTACTAGGATTGACCTCGGTCAATAATATTTTTTATTATACCTTTTGTAAATTTCTCGAAATCTGATTGGTTAATAAGCGTTTGGATAAATTTAATGTCACCCTCGGATTGCAGAAAATCTGACGTCACAGGGTGACATTACGTGAGCGGTTGACATTACGAAAAATGTCACATGCGCAGAAAAACTGCGTATGCGGTTCGATCGCATTCGTCTTCTAAATCAGTAAAACGCTTTTCTAAAGTAATGATAAATGCTACAAGCGTCTCACAAGTTGCTTACGGACGACAGCTGACTGTCATGATTTTCAATCCAGTATACTTTGGTTGCACAGTATAATTAATATCAACAATCGGTATAATAAAATAAATATTACATTTCTGATAGGGTGACAGCCCATATTGTCACCCCTCGAAATTCATTGTCAACCTCGGCTTCGCCTCGTTTGACAATGAAATTTCTCGAGGTGACAATATGGACTGTCACCCTATCAGAAATGTAATATTTATATAATATTCATGATGTAAAATTGTGTTAGCACTACAAGTAATTAATATAAGTTACACAATAACCGCATTCCAAACTTGTTTAAGCTTTAAACAAAATAAAATATCCCAAAGGCCTCAGCCTTGAGTATAAGAATGATTTTTTTAGCATTTGGGTCATTATCAGTATAATCTTGTGAAAACATTAGCGTATGATATTGACTATTATGAATAAAAATGTGCTACAGAAAATTATTCATGACCAAGAAGCGTCCAAATGGGTAATTCAACGCCTTTTTGACAGTGTAAGAGAATGAAGTTTTACACTCCAGTCTCATGTTTATTTAACCGTTGAATTGTCCTGAAATGACGTTTAAATTGCTAGTGCGCGTTATTCAGTTTGCTCTGGAAGTTATAGCACTAAAAGCGTAATTCCTTGACAACTAAATGGTTATTTTTACATTTTGAATTTTTGAAAATATTGTTTTGATAATTAATCCTGAAATAAAGTTTTAACACTACCATGCACGACATGCATTTCCAATCGCTGGAACAGACATCACGCCTATAGCGATACACAAGAAACGATGACGTCACAATAGTAATGGTAATTACAGTCTTATACTAGTAATTACATTTTGTCTCCAACAGAGTTTATAACAGTAAAACATAAAAAATGTAAATGTATAGTTATATTTGGAAAAAATCCGGAATATTGCTACTGTTTAGGAACCCATTAAACAATGCAATTCCTTATTATTTATATTTAAATTTTTGTCTATGTAGATATAATCAAACAATTCGGTTCCTACCTCTATGGATACTCTGAGGGGTCAGGTGATGTTAATAGTGCAGGTTCTCGTCTAAATGTCGCTCACCCAGGGGATACCTCACAGTAAGTCATACTAGCTAGTAGTAAGCTTGTACTACGTCATAGTAAGTTGTTTGTGCGATTTTAATACTGCTTATGGAGATGTAGTGTTAGCTTTCCTTTTAATTGCCGTTCACCTTGGTGGTGCATCACAGCATTGTTTTACCACTATTATACCACCTTATCGTTACATTGTGATCGAACTTATGGATCATGATACTTACAAAGGACATGTTATTACATTATAGTAAGCATTCGTTAAACGCTTTGCATATTTAGATTCAGGTTTCAATAAACTTAAAGTTAAGAGTACAACATCTATTGTCAATGCATCATACTAAGCTTGGTTGCTTTTTGTGAATATACATTGTAGCTAAAACTTTCATAACGTATTTTCACCGGATATATGAAAAGCCAACCTTGTCCAAATGTGTATTTGAATTTTTCAAAACAATCATATCGTATTTCTATCAACTACAGCATAGACTTGACGAAAGTTAAACACTAAGCTAACGAAAGAATTCGGAGATTGGATGTCGAGTGGCCGAGATTAAAAGAATCTATCACAACTTGTGGTGCCAGATAGGAAAATCTCAATCCGAGTTCTAATATATTTGGTCCAAAACGAGGCTTGCCGAGTTCTGGACCAAATATATTAGAACGAGGGTTGAGATTTCCTTATCTGGCACTACAAGTAGTGATTGATTTTATTTCTTGCACCAGAAAGTACTATATTCAATTTAAAATCAATTTCAACTTTCGGTACACCTCTGATTTTGTTGATAAAAGATTGCGGGAAAAACGGCGTGTATGGCTATCTCGCAAAGGGAGGGGGGGTACAAGATGGAGATATCTTGCACCTCTCTTTTTATTGACATTTTTATCTGGGGTGCAAGAAAAAATATCTGGTTACTACAAATTCTGTGAGACATATATACGAGCTGCAGAAATATAGTCAACAAGGGGCTGAGATGAATTGCCGATTCGGCTTTACTTTGTTAGCGTAGTATTAAATGTTCGACAGGTCTGGTACTGTAATACAAAGAACAATCTATGTCAATAACATGCCAAAACTGTCTATATTTTGTCAGTAACATGCCACAACTAACACAACTGTCTATATTTTGTCAGTAACATGCCACAACTAACACAACTGTCTATATTTTGTCAGTAACATGCCAGAACAAGCCAGAACAATTATCAACAAAATGCGATCGGACACACACGTGCGATACCAGGATGACTGGAAGCTTATTACCTTATTTGTCGGAGGTAATGACTTGTGTGATGCTTGTAATGATCAGGTACGTTTAAATTGACCACTCTTTATGTATTTTGCGTCAAAAGGTTCCACAATCTTTATCAAAATCGATTTCAAACGTGGCGTTTTCAGCGAACTAAACAGGATTTGCTTACCCTTCCAGAGCACTCCTTCTTACTTCACTGGTTTAACCTTACTTTCCAGCTTTAACGTTTTGTTTTGCTTCGGATTGTGATATGAACACGGATACACGTGTTTAGTTATGATGAGGGCTAGTATACTCACAATCAGTGTTTCAAAAAAGATAATCATAAAGTATTGTTTTACTTTTACAAAATTCGAAGTTTTTTTTTGTTTTTTGTTTTTTTGTTTTTGTTTTTTGTTTTTTTTTTTTGTTGATGGGAATTTCTGTATCATATTGTTATTTTTCTTTAGTTTTGTTTGGTTTGACTAGGTTCGATTTAATTTCTTTCTATATTTTTCATTTCATTTAATCACTAAATAATCAAAAACAAACATACTAATCCACATCCGAATCACAATCCAGAAGCAAATTAAAAACTGTGGAACCGACAGGTAAACTTTCATCAGAGAAGTGAGGCCAGTAGCTCCGGAAGGGTAACGCTAGTTAGCTACACCCGCCACGTGTGTAATCACAATTGAGTGAAAGGAACATTGAACTATGGGACGTCAAATATATCCAGGCCAATCATGGATACATAGACAGCAAACTTATCAGAAAAATACTGTGCGTACGACCAGAAAACTTTTTATCGCCCTGATAAGCCTGGTTTGCAATACCCCTGAGTCAACAATTTATTTGCAAGCAGCTTGCTTCTTTGTTTAAAATTCGCACAGTGGAAACAAGGTATCATAGAGTGTTAATTGAAAAGCAAATACACAATAAGCAGAAGAAGCAGGTATAATGTTGCATTGAAAAGAAAATTTGACAATAGAAAAATTGAAGTCATCACGTTTGTCATAAAGTTTCAAATTTAGCCTTTTGTGGGCGTCATAATTCATATGAAACAGAACTTTCAGAAAAATTGAAGTCATCACTCGAATATATACATGTTTCAAGCCATATAGTTCCCATGTACAAGTCATATATAAATATTTGCTTCTTGGTTGTTTATTGGTTGTAGATTTTTTCGGCTTGTTGGCAGTTTTTGTGGCTTTATCTGTTGTAAGTTTGTTAGTTGCTGTTTATAATGGCCTTGATCATCATCATTCTATCTTTGATTCTATAGGCTAAATACAGTGCCTCAAACTATGTGACACAGCTCAGAATGGCCTTAGACATACTTCACAGTGAAGTACCAAAAGCCTTTATCAACGTTGTCAACATATTCGATATCGCACCGATAGCTAGTATGAATGGAGGTTTAATGTGCAGCTTGGTACACACGTAAGTACAGTCAAACCTGGCCAAGAAGGTCACCCAAGGGAAAGTGTAAAAATGGTCTTTATGGGAAGGTGGCCTGTATATAGAGGTTCAAATAATATAATTCCAAAACAATTGGGATACAGTTTTATTGGCCTTTTTAAGCAAATGGTCTTTTAAGAGTTAAAACAATTTTGACTGCAAAATAAGTCCAAAAACAATCATGGATTCTCAATAAGAAATATCCTTCTGCTCTATGATTTGTACTGTGTCAGTTTTGCACAAACGCGTCGACAGAATCCAAAAAGCGAAGTAAAAACTTTGAAAACAGGCTCATTAAGTTACCAGGGAAGTGAGACCGTTTTTTCGGAAGTGTATTCACAACCGGTCTGGCAAGCTGCATCCCACGTGTAAAATCTAAAATATAAATTGATCATATATGGAACATAGAACTATGGGACTTCAAATATATCGAGGCTAATTTTGGATATGGAGACATCATACTTATCAGCATGATTGTGATAACGACCATAACACTTTATGGGAGACTTGCAATATCTAAACGTACAAGTTGAAAAACAAACGGGTAATATACTAAAAATCTTGTGTTATAAAGGAATGAATTGTGACGCAACCAAATATCGAAGTGTAACGTTTCTATAACCATAATTTGATACATACATATATTCTTAATAACAAATGATGACGCTAACTTTGTCGATCAGTCAGGCATTATGCATTATTTGCCTCTAAGCAACTAGCTCAGACTTGTCGAAAGGTTGCCACTAGGTAAATGAATGAGTGCTGATTCGGCATCATCCTTCATCGTCATTACCTATCTCTCTCAACAGCAGATAGCCATTTCAATAGCCGTCGAACCTCTATCCATTTTCGTAAGCTTGGTGTTAAAGTTTCGACAGGTCTACGCTGTATTGAAAGCGGAGTCATAATGTTTTCTTCTAACCCGGGCTAGGTGAGCCGTTTTAATATTACAATAAAACGTTAAAAATCGAGAAAATGATTTCGTATTTTTTCTTCTTTATTTAAAGATTTATATGTAGTTATGGGATTGAAGTAAAATAAAAATAAAAAATATTCTTCTTCTTTATTTATAGATTTATATGCAGCTGTGGAAGAGATAAAAACAACGGTCCAATGCTTGCTTCGCTGACTAAAGCATACCAGTTTGAGCTGGAATCATTGATAAAGAGTGGACGTTACGATACCAGAGATGACTTTACCGTTGTACTTCAACCATTCTTCAAACATACTGAACCTCCAAAACTCGTAAGTTTCAAACATTAGAATAATTGTGACTCACTTCTTACAAAGTCCAGCTGGACTTTGAATAATATAGTTCTGTTCATTTAAATAATTTGAGCAGATTCCTGGCTAATTCGCGAACCTTTCCTAAATTGTAATACGAATATATCCAGCTGGATTGTTTAATATTAAGTACGGTTCTGGTCCACCCTGTGTATGTCATACTTTCTTTAAGGGTGAGAAAAAATAAATGCATTTTCTTTTTTGTTTTACATATACATACTGTACTAAATTGATGGGCCTGACCAAAAATATTCCATTGCTTAAAATTTAGCAACATTGTATTAATATGGAAATAAAATAGATATAAAATAATTAAATACAGAGGTTACCTACCTTCCTCATTTTCAATATAGCCAATTTTTTAAGACTCGCGCACTTAGACAAGAGCGACATTCAAGGCCTACGTTCCCTCAGAAGATCCTAGTATTTAACAGTTTTGTCAGTTCGCTTGCAGAAAATCAATGCTTTTAAGTAAGAAATTATGACAAAAAGCAAAACTTCAAAATAATTGCAAGCGAAAATGATTGTATAAATAAAAACATATTTATTTTCCACAAATAGTCTACACTTTTATAAATTCCAATGACACTTTTTTGCAACAGAAAGCCTGTGTATATTAAATTGAAATAATTATGTTTTCCATTAAGTAATTCCAGAAGTTCATTTCAAATGTTTGCAGTAGTTCATGAACATTTGCTTACACTTATTTATCTTACAGGACCATACTGGTGAAATAGATCTGAGTTTCTTCTCACCTGACTGTTTCCACTTCAGTGCTAAAGGACACTTTGCAGCAGCCTTGTCACTCTGGAACAATATGGTAATGAATTACTTCCTTTAATTTACATATTATACTAGTTTTAATTTTACAGCACTAGACGTTCGTTTCGGAATACAATTCCGCATTTTGGCAATTTGGCCAAAATTGTGAAACCATTCTCCCACCAAAATGTTGAAAAGATACCCAAAAGACCAAAATATATTATAATTTTACCACAATTTTAATTCTTCATACGAGACCTTAAAAACCGATGGCCCATGTCACGACAGGCATAACACGTTAAAGAAGTTAAAGAACCTACCATGATTGGGAAATGCAAAACCCCACTCGATCAACCAATCAGTTCTTAACAAATGTATTGTTTGGACTTAGTGGTGTGAGATTTATTGGAAGTGTCATATTATAATTTATTTTTTATTTTCTGAATAAAATATTCAAAATTTTTAGTAGGTTAGAAGCACTCGTACTGACAATACTGTACCATGCGTATAATACTTTATCCCACCTTTTGGTATAATTTTCAGTAACATTTATATTCAGATCGAATTAGGAATTTGCCAAAATTATGTTGGTGCATTATTAAAAGCATGTGTTATTAGATATTTCTTCCTCGCCTAGTGCCCTTGTGCATAGTATAAAGTAGATAGTGTATAAACTGGTTCACTCGGTGTCAGTATAGTGTGTCTGAGGGAGGGTGGTATGCTTGTCTAAGGTGTGCTGATTCTGTGTGCACGAACCCCGAAATCGTTCTAAGAGCGAGCTAGTGCAAGACAGACAATAAAGCACATTAGCACATCTAAGGGATACACGAAGAATCTCCTCTTCCATTAATCCTTAGAGATTATCCAACTGGCCCTCGTCGCAAATAACTGAAAAAAAATTACTGATGCGTCATTAAACAATATAACAACCAATCAGTTAACCCAATCAATAGCCTTTGACTTATATCAGGGTAGTCTGTTTTGTGAATGTTAAGTAGGAATGCAACAAGACTGACTACCTGAACATATACAGTCAAACCGGAGAGGTATAGGTTTAGATATTTATCAGTTTATGTTCACCACTGCTAGGCTGGCTCATTATTCAGAAACTATTCTTTCTCTTATATTTGCTACTTAATTAATCAAATCATGAATAATTGTATATTAATTAGATGGAACCAGAGGGATACAAACAGGAGTATTGGCATTTGAATGAACCATTCAGATGTCCCAGCACCCATGATGTAAGTTATAAAACTTATCAACCATTTTTATTTGAGAGTCATGTGTTCATGCGAGTATTTCAAATTCACGATTCGAGAGCCGTGGCGTTGATTCTCAAAGTGCTTGTTAAGTTTTTGAGCAAAACAAATCATTGCACATCGTTCCACACCGTTCCAGTTTATCGCTGAAATAAAAACGCAAGTGAAATTGCAAGGGCAGAATCGGGGATAATTTTTTGAATGGATTATACAAATCACGATCAGACAGAATTCGTTTACGTTCAGTCGCTCTTTAACCGGGATACTCATCATTCTGATAACTAAGGACTAAGTTTTGTTCTAATAATTATCATTATTACTTCATGTACATGATAACGAAATTGGCTGGACCTCATTAAAGATCCTGTGATAATGAAAAGACAGTTGTTGAAAAATGGTTAAATCCCAGATTATCACATTGCTGTCAAGTCATTTATTTTTCTGTTGTTCATTTTTATGGTACTAAAAATGTCACTGCAATAAAAAAAATAAAACATAAAAAAATAAAATAAAATAAAATGGTGAGATATGGAGAACTTAATCTCTTAAATTATGCTCTCGGACCAGGTCTGAAGCAAGACTTGCATAATATTTACAATACAATTTACGATATTCAGTTTTCTATATCTCGCCTTTTTAAAATGTATTGCAGATATTCATGATTCATTTAAATCGATTAAGCTGCTTAATGTTTTTGAAGACAAACATTAATGTTGTTATTTATCAAACAATAAGACGTTATTTATTATACTGTTATTTTTCTGAGTCAACTTTCAATTTTAATTATATTGTTTGTCATTTTTCATTACAGAAAGTAACACACAACTACATTTCTACATACAAGAATTGAAGATGGCACGCGATTTATATGTTAACTTACAGTTGTATGTAAGGAATAAAAATGATACAACAATTAAATGTGTGCTATCTTCTTTTAGATGTTTGTTCTATATGTTTGAAGTTAAAATTTGGGTAAAGCGGGTCAATAGAGCGTTACTAAAAAGTACTTGTGGGCAGGATTTCTTAATTTCTCATAGCTCGCCGAAATACATATATTCCATAATTACAGAAAACCGATATTTATTTTAAATACCCCCCAGTTGACATATTAATAGAGATTTCCCTGCCCACAAGTACATATTCGCTTTACGTCAAAGTCAAGATTAGTCCACTTTTATCGAGGCAGGCATGCAGTTCAAGATTATCCAACCCAGTGTACCAACCTTCGACAAGCGAACTTACAAACGATGTTTTGTATTTCTCTGTACCAACTTTTTTTATACTACTAGTTGCATATGTTAAGTTTGGTGTTTAAGAGATAAGTTCTACCCATTCCATGGTTCTGATCTGTTAAGAAATGTTCTAGCCATAGCAGATGGATCCGCTTAATCCATAGACTTGTCTGATTAGCCCTTATAGGGAACGTTTTCAATGGGTTTTTTACGTTTTTTCTTAAATCGGTAAATTGCGTCCCATATGCATTCAGCATCATAAGTATGTTAATGAATCCCATAGGTTAAAGCATCCATATCTAAATAGAACATACATTTGTAATTTAAAGTAACTTTAAGTCAATTGATGGCACGTTTCGAAAATTCGAGTAGTCTGTCCTCAATATTGGTCGCCGGCGCTTGTAATTATCAAACACACTGGAGTTGGTTGAGTGCTGAAAGATCTGGAACTTTTGGTAGTATTGGAGGTTTAATCATTTTAACATCCTCAAATACAATTTGGTCCTTGATTTTTCTCATATCATTTCCAAAAGCTTTTTTGAAAATCAGTAAATACCGTCCCCTATTCATTCAGCACGTGTTAATCAGTATCACCAATAATCACCAATAGTTTTACTTTTTTTTTGTCTAGTACGTTTAATTTATTTTAAGTTCGTCGTAAAAAGTCACCCATATTTAGGTATGGGACATTATATAAAGAAACTTTACGCCAAAGGTAACACGTTTTCGAACATTCGCGTAGTCTGCAGTTCTAGATCTAAATTTTGGTCGCCGACAGACTTACTTGCAAGGTTATCAAACACATTGGAGTCGGCTGAGTGCTCGAAAACTCGGAATAATATCAGAGAGATAGTCAGATTACCAAGAAAAGAGAGAAATGTCAAACTTTCAACATAAATTTGTCCATGTGAATTTTGCAGTATATAGATTCTCGATGGCAATAACAGTAAAAAACCTGACTAGCACCAAAAGATGGATGGTGAAGACAACTTGAGTGTTGGATTTCTTTGGGTACTCTTGTTTTCTACACTATTTTCATAAACCACTTTTTAAAATTTAATCATAGAATCCATTCAAAAAGTGGTATATGACAATATTTTGAATGTATTTTATGAATGAATAAAAAAGTGGTATATTACACTATCACTGAACTGACCGTCTCGATATAAATGAAAAAATATTGACTGGGGCGTAAAACACGAATACTCAACTCAACTCACTCTACCATGCCATGGACTTTACAAATCTAGAAATTATAATGCATCTAGTGGCACTGTTAGTGATGAAAATTAAAAAAAATATATGAAGAAATAATTAATCATCAGAGCCACAATTACTGTAATATAGTGTAAATTAACCAAACTGAAAACTTGTCGTCCATTTATTGATTAGCTGTTCATCATGGATGAAATCTTCCATACGTCTGGGTTGGAATCCCATTCGGCTAGATCCTCAGTAATGTAAGGAAGTTTGTTGAAAAAGATGATTTTTCAAGTCCGTCTATTCCGGATTCCTCAACCACCACAGAAATGGCTGCCTCGATAAAAGTGAATTTTGACTAGGGTCACGGTTAAAAATCATTACTCCATTCTATTGTATTTTCTTACCATACTTGACACCGTTGTAAGCTTTAAGTTTGTGTTGGCGCTTCTACATCGCCGTGACTTCTGTTTCAGGCTAGTACTTTTGCTATTTCGGTTGCGCATTTCTCCGTCGATTGAAAACAGATCATAAGGTCAAACTTAGTTGTGTTCCACTTCCAGGCTTTATTGGGGCTGTTTTTTAATGCATTTGTACTTAAATGTGCCTCATAATAGGACACTAGACGTCCCCATCAATAGCTTTAAAACAAAAATGGTCAGTATAAAAATAAATCAAATATCAAACGATATTCAATAAATTAAATTAAGCGTGTATTTGACAGAGTAATGAACTTCGATGTCTTGCCAGGTTAAAATGTTTCGCTTTGCACAAAATGGAAAAATTGTAAGACTCCCTTTTGTACTCCACCCATTATATGCAAAAATCCACACTTGTAAATGTTCTTGAAAAATGGCTCAATATTTCGTCATTTTAGGCTTCTTCGGTCGAAATGAAAACTTTAGTGGAAGGTATAAATAGAAATCTAACACTAGAAAAGAGATAAATGGTTACATTACAAAATATATTAGAAGCGTTAAAAAACATCTGTGCATATGAACCCGGAATATGATTTGTTCGTATCCAATTTACCTTCTATTATTTTCATTCAAACATTTTACTGACGTTAATCGGTCATTGTCGTAGAGATACTTATCATGGCCGGTGATGATTTTAGCGTCCTTAGAGATTTACAAGCTCACCTTAGAACAGCACAGGTTCCGTTTGAAAAATTGTCAACTTTAGCTCACAAGGAGATGACAAGGTAAACTAAACTCAGAGTATGCCTTTTATGGGTGACGAGAATTTTATACCGCAATCAACTTGAACTGCATCAGTCAGGATCAGTGTTCAATCAAGATTTCTTTTCAGAGAACACCATGACATCAATATTTTTGCATGTAATGTTATATATCGTCCCTCATACTTTAACAATGCATGCATTTGTCAAAATGGGGGGGGGGGTTCAATGGGCCCATGATCCCTTCTAGAATGAACCCTGGCTGCTTGGTATATTGTCAACTTCATTGGTAACAACAAATCAGTCATGGACTCCTAATATGAAAATAGGCATTGCCTATCCCGGGAAATGTCCAAATTTATTATCGGGTTATTGTGCACACACACCCAAAAAAGGGATGGCACACATTGTTTTGTCTCACCAAATACTAGTGGGACTGACTATAGTTAACTATCGCCGAGTTCTTGCGTCATCTTTCAATCATGTAACTGAGTTTTGGTATGATCTTTCCAGGGACACAAAAGGCTATTCAATTACCCAATATAGTGAATATACTAATCCATACCACGACAACATTCTCACGTTGTAATGTACGTCTTCTCATCTGGAGTCACCTTTTACCATACCATGTGAATAATTTAATCTACTGATTTATGGATTGCATAAATAACTACTCCTGTTTCTTAAAACAAGATGTGTATCATATCACAGTTCAAGATTGTCCCATTCAATTAATGAAGCAGTTATACCAATGAAAAACAAACATACTAATCCATGTCCAAATCACAATCCAGGAGTAAAGTAAAAAAAAAACTTTGAAACTGACAAGTTACTAAAAACGCGAACTTCCACCAGGGAAGTGAGACCGAGTTTTCTGGAAGGATAAGCACCTTCTGTTAGCTAGCTACACCGGCCACGTGTGTAATCAATATTAAGTGAAGGGAACATGGAACTAAAACATCCAGGTCAATATTGGACACAGAGACATCAAACTTGTCAACAATACAGTGGTGATGGCCAAAACTTTTTGCCGAAGGCCATGATAAGCCTAGGCTTGCAATATCCCTTGGTCAACAATCTATTTGGTTTGTGACCGCCTTGGTTGCTCAGTGGTATAGCATCCTCCTGGAGAGTGGAAGTTTTTTGGTTCAAACCTGACTTGTGTTATACATGACAATACTTTAAAATTTGAGTCACTGCTTCCTCATTTTGCAAGCCACATTTGGCTTAGAGGATAGATTATCGACTGGTTATAGAATTATATTAAGTGGGAGTGGAATGCTTGTCTGTGACTCTGTTAGGCAGCACCTTTAACCCACAACCCGATATTAATACAGTGGTATGAGGGTAAGCTCCTCTTACACCTTCAACATTCACAGGCATATAGTACCATGATGAGAATTTTCTAAAGCACATACCATTGCAAGTAACAAATGATATGATTAAAACTTGACAGGCTTGTACCGAAATAATGTTAATTTTAGCCCAGTCCCTTCAAGTTTCACTGCATGAAGAGCCCCAGCCCCGGAGAGTTGAAAATGCTTTTTCACTTATATCGAGACGTTTAATTCTAGGATGGTGGGTTGGAGTTTTTTTACCCCAGTCAAGATTATTCATTATTCACCTAAATTGAAATGAAATATTCTGGGATGATATACTAGAAAGATGGTGCGTTAAGATTTATATTGAAATGGTCGCTTATGTGGATAGTGGAGTGGAAATTGGCATTTATTCACTTATACCAACTTTTTTTTCGAGAACCAAGTCTGGGATATTGAAGAAGGTAATGTTGATTTTATCCTAGTTAAAATTTTTACTGATATTCATTCCAGACGTATCAGACAAATATTTTTTTATAGTTTCAAACAATTTTTGTCAAAAAAGATTACTTTTGCTTCATTCTGTCATTAATGCTTCTGTTTTTTTTCTAAATAGTCCATTGTACAGAGATACACAATTGTTATATTGATCTATGCAAATTCAAACTATGTGATTTTGATAATTAAAAGTAGGACAATTCACTGTTTTTGCTCTATTTACTGACTGAGTTTATTATGTGTCAAACTTAAGCTTATTTGGTATAGCACTGAGGTTAATTGCTGAATTCGCAGGTTAAGCAATTGTTGTTATGGCAGACTCGGGAGTCCCTAAAGACAGCTTCAAGATTTTGCTGTCTATGGATATAAAGAGAATTTCACTGTCACAGTCACAGTGGTTCCTACAGTAGGTCGAAGACCAACTGCATGATGACATGAAGTTTTAGCCTGTTTTTAACCATGCACCTGTACATAGACTTCACTCCTCAGGCATTTGCATCAAACAGCGATAATACTTAAGTGGTTTTGCACTGTAGTTAGAAGAAAAAACCCACCATCACATGTCAGACCATGGTCAGTAGCCCTGATTTTCTATTTGCCAAATGTACCAATTCTAAATCAGTAATGTGTGATTGATTTCATTGGCTATAACTTCAATTAACTTAAAAAATATAATTTTATAATTAGCATTGGATACTAAGTGATGAAGATCAACAGGTGAGGACACTGTATTTACTCTGATAGATAGCACTGCAACGTAATTGTTGGCATGTCCTTGTTCAAATTTATGTAAACAGCCAAATTTTGGTCATATCAATTTCATGTAAAATTAACATGAATTTCGCATAAAAACCATGTGAATTGAACTATTATGTGCAATTCTTGTGAAAATAATGTGTAATCATGTGCAATTTACATGGAATAAGATTCATGAGAAATTCATGTGAATGAAATTAGGTTGTGTATATTATGTCCCATGTTAATTTTTTGTTTGATATATTGTAAAGGTTCATTTTTTTTAAATAAAAAATATTGTTAGTTTACCAAGTATAATCACAATTATTTCAGGAAATTTAGTGCAGGTTTAGTCAAGTACTGGTAAAAAAATCTTTTTCATTTTTTCACTTTAGAATTTAGAAATAAAAAAAGCTAGTAATTTTTAAGATTATGTTTTCACTAGAAATTTTTGTTGTTGAAAATTTGGTTGTCTTTTTTGATGGACGAAAATAGATTATGTATTATACTATACATATGCAGTTGCACATTATTTCAAATTCAAATGTGATATTAATGTCAACTTTGAATACCTGTTTTGGAATTTCTTTCTAAAATCAGTCATTATTCAGGTTTCCAAAGAATAAACTTATGAAAAAAATCAATCTTTACATATATAAACCAAATATTCAACCATTTACTGAATTTCTTGGAAAGTATAATGGCATTATGGTATAATGGTATTATAATACCATAATTTTTGGCATTAATAAATGCATTGCTTCTTAATTTTGCTTGGAAGGCCTGAGGTTGCTAAAGGATTTTGTATGGTTTTTTCGCTACAACCTGCAATATCACCCTTAGATACAATTTCACAGAAGAGTATCAAAATTTTCATCTTAATACCATGTATATAATCTTGTAGATAATTCTGGGGTTTTTTTTATCGGAAGAAATGAACATAACAGATTTGTTGTTTTTGGATTAGTCAAAATTTTAATACATAGAACAGTTTAATTTTTTTGAAATAATGTATAATGGATCACAGAAAATTTGCTTTTATGTATAATTAAGTTTTAACAACAATAATTTAAAATGGTTGAATATTATATATGTTATTTTTGGCTTGCTTTAGCCAGGGAGTTGGTTTATTATTTGGCATTTGAAGTTGAAATATTTGCTTTAATACCAATTCTTACAATGATATAATTTTTAGAGTTTTGTATGTTAACTTGTATGTACCAGTACTCTGTATGATTCATGTCTGTTTTAAGCCAGATATAGATAGGATTGGGTATTTTAATGCAGTGGCCATTGTTCAATGCTGTTTATGTATTTTCTTGTTTAACATACACACACAGAGCAGACCATTACATAATTAGTTCTTATATAATACAAAGAAAGAGGAAATTGAATTTTCCAATAAGAGAGAGAAAGAGAGAGAGAATTAAATTTTTATTTTACATGTTTAACATACAAAGACAGAGAAAACTGAATGTTTGTTTCATTGAGAGATAGAGAGAGAGAGCAAATTGAATTCTATTATATTGAATCTCAATTACTCCAAGGGAGTCGACAATTCTGCTAGAGCTTCTATTGATGTGAACATACATGTACAATATAATAGTAAAATGTCATGATGATTTTTGTATTTTTATGGTATTTTATTTTAGTACATTTTAATGGCTTTTGAACGCATCATTTTCATAAAAAACTTGATGTTTAGACCTATGCCATGTGCTGATTTTGAATTTTTATTAAAATCATGCATTCAAAATCAGCACATGACACCTATATTATATTTTATGTACAAGAATGAAAGGTCGCTATAATAAATTATAATTATCAGAAAATATTCAACATTCAAGATTGGTTGATTTTATTCAATTCTATGTAATCAATACTGATTATGAGTTATTCCCCTTTGCCCACCACTGGTAAATATTTTACACAATTTTTTACATACATGGATTTTCTTGTCATTCTTGGAAAGGAACTTCAGGATGAAATTAGAAAAAATCAATTGAAAAAATCCATATTTTGGGAAAAATGAAAAGAAGATTAATCTAAATACAATACTGTTTAGTTTCAAATAAGTTCTATCACTTGAACTAGATGTACATTTATTACAGATCACTATACCAAAGTATATGCAGATGCATGTTATCATAAAAATATAAATGCTGAGCTAATTTTTTTTTTTGCTTAAAAACCCTTTTGTTTACACAGAAGTTTTACCTACAAAATTGAAAAAAATGTATGATTTTTGGCATTGGGAATATATGTCCTTTTACCTGATGTTGTGTAAGTGGCCTGAAAAATCCCCAACATATATATATATCAAATCACTAAATTTGTACCAAAATGTTTTTCAGAAAAAAGGTTGACATTCAGGTTTTGTTCATGATTTCTGAACATGAGTTATCCCCCTTAGAACTGCATGCGATCACTCACTAAATATTGTACGCTATATAAATATATTATCACTCCAAATGGTATGATTTCATCTTGTTATAGAAATATATAGGAGGTATATTATTGTAAAAATCCTTACAAATAAGTTAACCTGCCATAGAAACGCACAAAGAAATCCCTACAAATTAGTACACCTTCCACAAAAACACACAAAAAGAACCTAACAAAATCCTTACAAATTTGTACACCACCCCATCACCTACCACAGAAACACACAAAAAGAACCCAACAAAATCCTTACAAATTTGTACACCACCCCATCACCTACCACAGAAACACACAAAAAGAACCTAACAAAATCCTTACAAATTAGTACACCACCCCGTCACCTACCACAGAAACACACAAAAAGAATGTAACAAAATCCTTACAAATTTGTACACCATCCAGTACGTACCACAGAAACACACAAAAATCCTTACATCTGCCACAGACACACACAAAAGCAACCTTATAAATTTGTACACCACCCCAGTCACTTACTACAGATACACAACATTTCATATCTTAGATTCATGGAATGTATTGAAATTCTGATCAAGCACAATAGTGACATTGTTCCTTTTGTTTCAGTAATTATCATATCATGTATAAGTTTTTTTTCATAAATTTATAAATTTGCTGTTGTAAGTGAAAACCACTAAATTTATGAATCTGTAAATAATGGTTACTGGTATTCTAGTAATATAACATGTCATAAATATAAATGACCTTTTTGGATAACATGGCTTTGAATTAACAACAAGAGGCCCATGGGCCTTAACGCTCACCTGAAGAAGAGTACATATCTTATGCAGAGGTTCAATGGCCAATGACATTAATAAAAGAGAATATCAAAATTTTCAGCAGTAAGGGCCAATAATATGCAAGTATTTTTGCAAGTTAATTATAAGTTAATTATAATAATTATTATATAAGTATGCTATATATAACATATTTAAAGTCTAGCTAAAATATATTATTTATAAACAGCTAAAACATCTGTATATGAAAATGTGCATTAGGCCAATACCTACAATATTCCAATAAACATGCCTATACAAAGAGTTTATAGTTTTTGAGATAATTAACCATTTAAGTATTTGTTTGCATCTATGACCTTGACCTTTGAACCTATGACCTTCATTCATATATCAAAATGATCATTAGGCCAATACCTACAATATTCCAATATGTACATGCCTATACAAAAAGTTTATAGTTTTTGAGATAATTAACCATTTAAATATTCGTTCGCAGCTATGACCTTGACCTTTGAACCTATGACCTTCATTCATATATCAAAATGATCGTTAGGCCAATACTTACAATATTCTAATATACATGCCTATACAAAAAGTTTATAGTTTCCAAGATAATTAACCATTTAAGTATTAGTTTGCATCTATGACCTTGACCTTTGAACCTATGAACTTCATTCATATATCAAAATGATCGTTGTGCAAATGCCTACAATATTCTAATATACATGCCTATACAAAAAGTTTATAGTTTTTGAGATAATTAACCATTTAAATATTCGTTCGCAGCTATGACCTTGACCTTTGAACCTATGACCTTCATTCATATATCATAACGATCGTTAGGCCAATACCTACAATATTCCAATATACATGCCTATAGAAAAAGTTTATAGTTTTTGAGATAATTAACCATTTAGGTATTAGTTCAATTTTATGACCTTGACCTTTGAACCTATGACCTTCATTCATATATCAAAATGATCATTAGGCCAATACCTACAATATTCCAATATACATGCCTATATTAAAAGTTTATAGTTTTTGAGATAATTAACCATTTAAGTATTCGTTCACGTCTTTGACCTTGACCTTTTAACCTAAGACCTTCATTCATATATCAAAATGATCGTTAGGCCAATACCTACAATACTCCAATATGCATGCCTATACAAAAAGTTTATAGTTTTTGAGATAATTAACCATTTCAGTACTTGTTTACATCTGTGACCTTGACCTTTGAACCCATGACCTTTATTCATATATCAAAATGACCATTGTGCCATTACCTACAATATTCTGATATACATGCCTATACAAAAAATTCATAGTTTTGCAGATAATTAACTATTTTGGTATTCTTGGACATCTGTGACCTTGACCTTTGAACCAATGACCCTGATCTATGTATCAAAATGATCGTCATGTCAATACCTACAAATAACTGAAAATCCTACGCCATTATCACAAGAAATGTTAAAAAAATAGCATTTTTTATCAAAGGTCAAAAACTGGGACATGACCTTGACCTTCGACCTTGACATCAATTGGAAGAAAATTGCAAGACAAGATCAACAGTGAAAACTCCATACAATTATCTTCAGCCATTATGAAGTTATAACAATAAATGTCTCATTTTAAAAATTATGTAATTTTACGCAAAAAACGCGTAACCTATTTTTCGTCTAATTTTCATGGAAAACACAATTTTGATGTTCCCAGGTATGCTGAATCCAAATATCCAATTAAAATTTGCCTGCACCTTTTGGTTTCAGAGAAGAAGATTTTTTTGTCTTTTTGCTATTTTTAGTAATGGCAGCCATCTTGTTGGGCGTGGCCAAACCCCGAACACAATTTTAAAAGGCTGTTACCTAGGCATGATAATCACCAAGTTTCATCAAATATGGCCCAGTAGTTTTGGAGGAGAAGATTAAAATGTAAAGTTTATACACGACGCACGACGGACGACGCACGACGGACGACGGACGGTGATACATTGCAATAGCTCATCTGAGCCTTTGGCTCAGGTGAGCTAAAAATTAAATTATCATCTTAGGACATTATGATCTTGTAGCATTATTAGCTTTTTTTGTTTTCAAATACCGGTAACATAATTACTAATAACTATCAAAGGACAAAAAGGATAGTAACTTGTTCATTTTTTTCTGGTTTGCATGGGGTAAGAGTGCATGGAGACTGGGTGCTTGAGAATGAAGATAAAGTTGTCTTTTTTGTATTTTGTTTATGTGTTAAAAACTTTCTTATCTTGTTATTACTATTCTGTCCATTTTGTGTTTAAGCTTGTAGAAGACTTTTTAACAGAGAATATAAAGATAGATGGATCTGGTCCTGATGTTTTACAGAGTCAGCTCTATATAGGTATGTAAAATACAGTTTTATTGTATAATCTCCCTCAAACTCCATACAATAAAGCTATTTATCATATACTTAGTTGTAAATATGTTGTTTCTGCATGATCAAATATGGCTAAAATGACGTTATCCATATCTTCAACCACTATATCAGTTAATAAAACATCGGATGGCATCACTATTCCTTATAAAGGTCGCCAGAGGAGGAACATTATGCAAATAGAATTATTTGGAGAAATGCATTATAAGATAGTCTTATTGCCGCCAAGTTGAATTTTGTGTGATATTCTTGACAAATGTCTGTAATGCAAGTATTTGTTTCAAAAGGTGAAAGTTTAAGTTTACAATAAACAGAATAAAACATGTTAAAATCTATATCATATTGCCATATCAGACCTCGACCAATATTAAACCTCAGGCTAAAGCCCTCTGCCTGATATAGGTGATCTCTGTCAGATATGGTATATGATATGGATTTCACCATGCATTATTTTATATGTAATGAAAATTATATTACACACATGTAATACCACTCACATTTCCTTGGTTAATGACGTCATATGATTGTTTTAACATATTATGGCATCATATTTTAGACGATATGCCTCTTAGTTTTGCAGCCATTTTGCTGTTTTGTTATAGCTGAGATAACACTTTTCAGATACAAAAAGGTGTTTTTCTATCTTATACAATTAACAGAATTTACATTCCTGCTTATTTAATCTTGAATTTATTAAACTTGTAGAATAAAATATTTAATATGCAACTCGCACAAGGGTCATGGCATAAAATTTTGCTCAACTTGTTTAATAAATTCAGTATTACATAACCACTCATGTAAGATCCTCTATTTATGTCACAGTGTAGTAAATGCCTGTATTGGGGTAGACTTTTAGTGAAAACTTTATTTGTTTTACAACATTTTGACACAAGTTATACAACCTATATTATGTAATAGGACGAAGAAAAATCTACCATATTTCCCTTTTGAGTGCCTCTGCTGAGGATCAAACTCATGTGCTCTACAACAAGGCCTACCGGTATAAAAGATCTCTTCAGAATCAGAGCTATTTCAGTTCTGCCAGGGCTCTCACTGGGTGGTTTTCTGCCCCTTCACAGTTCAAATTCTTATGGTTTTTTTCACAATTACTTTGCCAATTTTCACAATTTTGGAAATTCCAGTTTTAAAAACAGTAATACCGGTATTGGAGTTTTCTATCACTTTTTATTTTTCACAATTTGACCATTGTGGTGCTTATTTTCAAAAATGCAAGTGCCCTGGCCCCATTCACAAAAGGGTGAGAGAGAACCCTGTCTTTAACTTTAACAGGTTTTACAATATGTGACTTTAATGTACATGGTGTGTGCACACACATATATATATATATAGTGTTTGTGAGTGTACATGATTTGTAATTTTTGACATTTCAGCTTGTTTTTGGGGAATTAAAGAAATAGTACAAGAACTTATAAACAGACAAGTCAGTAAGTACATCGGTCAAAATATCAGGATTGACCTGCTGAAACTAGAGTGCAGTTGAGTAATGATGTTTTACATCCAGTAATAATATTTCACTTATATTGAGGCTGTCAACTCAGGGATGGTAGAGAGATCTGGAGCACCTAGAGAAAATCACTTACCTCAACAATAGAACTGACAAACTTTTTCAATCTAAGGCTTGCCCAGTTGGATTTGAACCTAGGCTACCAGAGGTGTTAGCAGTGATTTGTAGTTGCATGCATCAGACTACTCTACCATTGAAGCCTCACAGATGTTTATTAGGTTCAAATTCCAATAGGGCAAGCCCTGGATTAAAAAAAGTTTGTCAGTTCACTTGTAAAAGTTTAGTGATTTTCTCTACCATCCCAATCCCTGAGCTAATAGCTGCAATATAAGTGTAAAAATCTTGACTGGGGGTTAAACTCATCTCCACTCTCATTTCCTTTGTGAGAGACAATGTGACTTGTAGTTGCATGAATCAGACTACTCGACCACTTTGGACTCACAGTAATTATTAACTACAAGTACCAGTAGTTTTTATATACACATTCTGGTAACATACAGTCAAACTATGTAGTCTTAAAGATAGAACTTTAGATACAATTCCAATTAATATTGTTGTCAAAGAAATTGATCAGTAAACTGACAAATTTGTGTATATCTTAGTATATCTTGGTAGGGTTTGTCATAATACTGCCAGATTTAAATTTAAAAATTAAGAAAAAAAAAATCTTAATGGGGTTTGCCAACATACTGCAAGATTTGAATTTTAAAAACACTTGAATTTACCATGTTTACATAATCGAGCATATTTAAAATGCAAAAGTCGGATGGACTAGCCTTTTTTCCAAGAATAATACTTCTTTTCCTATATGATAACATAACTTGAACATGAACCTTTCAATGATAATATTCATAGACTTTAAAAACTTTATGTAGGACCTGCCAAAGTTAAAGGCCAAATGTCCTGGCCCTTAAATTGCAAAACATAATTTTGAACCCATGCAATGTAATTTATCACATGACAGTTGACTAATTCCATGGAGAAATAATTATGAAACTGGAGGCAATTATTTCAGCTTATAGTGGTCCTTGCCATGATTTAAAAATAAATCGTTATCACTATGTCTTCTAATAAAAATTCTGGGACATACTGTGTTTACTCCACCAAATTGTGCCTACTACTTTTAACTACCGGTACTTCTAAGACTGTACATGAACAATCTTTGGGTGGAGAACATGTGTCATTGGTTATTCTTAATTTGATTATTATGACACATACTGTTGGGAAAAAACTGAATTCACAGTTTAGGATTGTTTGGTAGACACTTTTGAAATAGCATATATTCCATTTCAGTCATAAGTTTTTAAATTGTATTAATTCTATTTTGTTCTTAATTTCAGATCCAAACTGTCAGAACAAGGGGACATTATGGACTCCTCTACATGCTGCCGCCTTTCAAGAACATGGTCCTGTAAGTTTTATAGTTATTGCCATCAAGTGAGCAAGAGAATGGCCATATTTCCAATCCTGGTAGCCAAAACGGCCTAATTTCTGACTAATTCTGTTACAATGTGACCTATTTTAGATAATTTGTGAAAAAATTACTTTAAAAAAGAATGATATTTTCACAAGTTTTTGGCAATTTGGCTACTAATAATATTGAATTTATGTAACCTTAGGAATAGGATTTTATGTCAATTATAGTTCACTTATATTGAAATGTCTCCAGTTATAAAAAAATTGAAAGCACATATACAGTCTTTAAAGTTTGTTAAACAAAATTCAACATACTAGATAGAAAATATCTCAAGGTCAAATTAGAAGAAGGTCTGCATATACCTTTCTTTAGGTATATTTTACCTTTTATTGTATAATTCTCTTTTCTTAACTAATGACTTTTGTATTTAGAATATGCATGTACAGTCAAACCTGTCTATAAAGGTCGCCAAAGGGAACCAGAAAAAGTGGTCTTTATATACAGGTCCAAATGATATGAATAAAGAAAAATTGGGATATAATTTTACTGGCTTTTATATGCAGGTGGCTCTTAGATAGAGGTGGCATATAAGACAGGTTCGACTGTATTCGTAACATAGTAACCTTAATAGAAATAATAACAATATTTATTTGAATATTTAAAGGTTGTTATGCTGTTATTAGAGAATGGTGCTCAGCCAGAGTTACCTGATTCAGAGGGAAGGTAAGATACTAGTACACATGTACCCATATACCTTCATAAAGTCCTTTTATACCCCCCTTTCTATTTGAGTACCATGTTAACTTTATAAGCGAGAGGTTGTATTTAACAGCCCTACTTAGTTCTTACCCAGAACCCACAGGGTTTTACGGTACACATAATTCTACATTTTTTTACACAAAATTAATAATGTTGGATGCAAACAAAAAAATAAGATAATCTGTTGAGATGCCAATATGCTGCCAATTAATTAGATTGAATTTGAAAAAAAAAAATCTATCATAAGTATGAAATCATGAGCGAACATTGACTTTTAGTTGGTATAAATACAACATTGTGTATAAATATCACTCGGAACGTTTTGAAACATTTTGATTTTCCAGTTAATATACGTGTACATGTACTATGATATGTATAGTTAACACTTGAAACACTCTGGCAACACTTTGATTGGCTTATGATATTTTTATTTTAACTTTTGCCAGATGTACCAAAGGTAAAAGGTTTTCTGTGTATCCTTTACAATCCCAGAACTGACCTCATCATCATCATTTTGTATCCTTGATTATGTTATTATTCCAGAACTCCCAAAGATTTTGCCTCAGCTTCAGAAAAAGTTTGGCCACATTTTGCTATTATACCTGGCATAGTGAGAACACCTAAATCAGAACTCGTTAGTAAAGGTGTGATAAAAAAGGTAAGTGGCAGCTGGTGTATCCTCTAAATGTATATTATTAGCCACATTAAGGCTTTGTCCTTCATACCAAGGAGTCGCAAACATGCACATTTTACTTGTTTCAACTTCTTTAATGCTTGACTCATTTCCATTATAATGCATTGAGTGGTCTGCATGTTTATCTGTTACATTGGGGGCAAGTGGCAAGTATATTCTAGCACTCCTTAAGTTTCTAGGAGCTTGAAATTCATATATAGCATCAGTTTCTTGATAAACATCCATAGGGCACAACTTAGTGTTAAGCTCATGTTTGTAGATTCCTCTAGTTATCTCTCTTTGTTGGGGGGTGGGGGTGGTCTTGATGGCCAAGTGGTCGAGAGTGCATACTTATCAATCACAGTCATGACAGTGTCTCTCACTGTCTTAGGTTCTAATCCCACTTAGGACAGATTCTAGTGCAAGAAAGTTTGCAAGTTAGCTTGCTGATAGTTGGTGATTTTCTCTGGCACTCCTGTTTCCTCTACCATCAAACAAACTGACCTCATGATATAAGTGAAAGAATGATGACTGGCGTCAAAATCCATTACTCCAAACCACTAAATAGTACTGATCAGTATCATTAAGTATGTAAGAGTTGTCTTTCTTCAGTGATATAAAATTACATTTATATTTTCTTAAAATAATAGTATATACAGTTTAATTTAATAAACAGTGTCCCATTAACCGTTTTGGAATCAGCACAGCCACAATTTATTCAATTTGCATTGTAAGATTCATTAACATCATCAGTACATGTGTACCTGTGTATAAAAATGCTGGACGGTGACTTTCACAATAATGTTACTAAACCAACTGTATTTAGATAATGTTATTACAATTCAGGTTTCGTCAAGTGAGCAATATAAGGTCCATTTAATTTCTTTTTTGGTGATTTCTGGTCTATGATGCAATGACTTGGTACATTGTATTTATAAACCTTTAAAAAAATCATTTTGCACCCTTACTTTTGCAGTTCATGGGTACATGACAATCATGAATATCATGAAAATAAAATTGCACACAAATCATGCAAATTAAAACACATAAAACATGTAAAAGAGGTTTTGCATTTATATTTATAAGTTATTCAGGTTTTTTGGCAGGTAATAAATACTAATATTAATATGGCCTCATGTACCCTGTCAAAATTTTTGCACCCTTAGTTGCAGGCTAAAACCTGAGTAATGTTTTTGTCACCCTTCAAAATGGCTAGTTTGGTCTATTCAACTTTTCATATTCTGCGTGAGAAGCATACCTTCTTGCCATGTTTGTTTACATTTCTGTGATGTATGAGTTACTTCCCTTTTACTGCTAAACATTGCATGCTATGTACCTTGGCAGATTACAAACATAGTTCCATGTACGCTAAGTTGACCAATTGCTATGAAATTTCATTGAAGTGTGACAAAATTGTATATATATTCTGTCAGTAACAGTGTCAGATGTCAATGTTTTTTGTCTGTTGTAGTTGCCAGGTGTTCAACATGATCCAATTAGAAGACCAAATCAGGGTATCAAAATGGTGAGTCACATTATTGTATATATATTATCTATTTAAGACTTTTCTTGTCCTTATAACAACTGCTAGGGCAGCGCTGCTGGTAGAGTGTTCACTTTGTATGTAAGAGGTCAGAGTTTGAGCCCTAGCCAGGTCTGACAAAGACTGACTGTTTTGGCCAAGCACTTTGGAATTAGATCTTAAATCTGATGTCACATGTCATGTTCGGCATGAAACACTAAAGAATCGTCCCTGCTTATTGCCCTGAAAGCACTACAAAAGTAAAATTTTCTGCCACTACACCTGTACGCTGTGACTGTTCAATCAGTTTTCCTTATGACTACCAATACAGACTTTCCCATTGTATAGACACTTGTGATTGGCTGCTTGGTAATGGTATTTTTGACTGGTATATATTTGAAAATAAGTTACATTTGAAACTTACAATCTGAAACTATGATGTCTCAAATTTCTGAATTAAAATTAGTTGATTTGGTTATCAAAAAAATAATTGTGAAAGTTCTATAAATACAAAATCAGTAAAAAATAATATTTATTAGCTCAAATCTATACTGTATTACCAGTACTCATGACTTCATATAATTTTAATATTAATTTTGATACAATAACATGTATTTATTGAGTTAAAAGTCCAGAGGCAAACCAAAAAGACATCCCTTATTTTGTCAGTAATATTTATACCCCCCCCCCCTCCCCGCTTAAAAAGTGGGGGGTATATAGTGATAGGAGTGTCTGTCCGTGTGTCCATCCATCCTTCCCTTACACCTTAGGGTACCTATCTCTTATCCGCAACTCCTCCTAAACCTTTCAATGGATTTTCAATCTTTGTGATATAATGTAGATGTTCACCTCCTATTTAAAAATTTGATCCGATGGATTTTTTTATGTGGGGGGAGCGGGGGGTATTTTTTGTGAGATTGTGACTCACAGTTTTTCTAGTTTATATTTAGTTTACCGGTACTAGAGCTGGTAAATGTTTGTTACTTAGTAGTCTTTTATATGAAAGTCAAAACCGAGGTCTTCTGTCTCAGTGCAAGTTAAAGACACCTCTGTAGATTTTGAAAAAGAATAGGCCACATGTGGTCACTACATAAGACACTTACAATTGGATGTGATTGAAACAGACTGAGAAACATAGAATTTTAATAAAATGAAAATATAATATTGATATACAGTCAAACCTGTCTATAAAGCCACCAAAGGGAACAGGTAAAAGTGGCCTCTATGGGCAGGAGGCCTTTATATACAGGTTCAAATAATATGAATAAAGAACAATTGGGATACAATTCTACAGACCTTTATAAGCAGGTGACCCTTATATAGAGGTGGCCTTTAAGACAGGTTGGACTGTACATGTATATATAATACAACTTTTTCACACTTCTAAGTACTGTCCAAGTAACTCAGTGTAAATGATTTCTTTTTTTGTGAATAAGAATTTTGGTTTTTTTCCAAGCCATTTCTCATTTTAAATTCTTTTTGAAGGCACTATGAACTGTTTTTGTGCAACTTTCGACTTCTACTACAGAAACACCCCTTATCTAAAAGGTGTCAGTTCTGAAATGGTGGAGAAAATTGGTGTACCTGTAGAAAACCACTGACCTTCCGCTATTGATCTGACAAACTGTCTTACTAGTACATGTACCAGGATTAGGATTTGAACCTAGGCATTGGAATTTTGTAACAACAATAAAAGGGGCTTAAAAATGATGGCTGGAATTTTAGAAAACATTATTTGAGAACACATGGACATGGGGCATAGCTGGCTTGAGTTGAGCTGAGTAATGGTGTTTAACATCCCAGTCAAGAATATTTCACTTATATCGAGACATTGCCAGCTATAGGTGAAGGTGCAGAAATTTTGCCAACAGGGTTCTTTAGTGTGCCAAGCCTACCATGTCAAGGGACCCTTCTTTATTTTAAGTTCCAATCTGAAAGAACCGTGACTTTCATTTGGTAATGCGGAGTGCATGACGAAAGAACAGTCACTACCCACTTTCGAGTCTTGGGTCAGACCCAGCCTGGGATCAAACTCATGACCTCTCACTTACGGAGCGAGCACTGTACCAACTCAGCTATCACAGTGGTTATAGGAGATACTTATGTAACAGAGCACCTGGCCTCACTTCCCTGGCATAAGTTCACGTTAAACATTTTTTGCCAGCTTTCAAAGTATTTACTTGCTTTTGGGATTGTGATTTAAACATGGGTTGGTGTGTTTGTGATATCATCAAATTTTATTTCTTTAATTAGTTCATGAAAAGTATGGTAAGTACTAGGTGTTTGTTTTATGGGGGTATCTGGATAGAGAGTTTACTGCAATTTCAAGTTGCATAAATTCATCTTTTTTCTCATTGTGTCAAGAACCTTGGCCAAGATAACCTACATACAGTGACCCCCAATTAATATGACACAGTACTGGTTTATTAAATACACATTTTCCAACTCTCAGATGCTGGACTTAAAATTTTCCATACTATAAAATGAATTTATAAATACCCTGATTTTAGCAGTAATCAACAGTGATTTATAAGGGCTAGTCTGGTATATCTTGTGTCATAATCAGTCATATATCGTTACCAAATTACCTGATTTTATGCTAATAACACCCTTATTTAACCTCAGATTTAGCAGGGATATTTATTTTTATGTTCATTTCATCATTAAACATTAATTGTCATTTTTCAAACACCTGAAGTTAAGACTATTTTCCTAGCAAATTAATATCAATTGGCTAACAGTTTTCTCCGGGATTTTATATGTTGGATTTTTTTATTATGTTAAGCATATGGCAATGTCACTTTCACCTGACCTCTGATTTTTACTGTAATAACCTTTGCCTTTTTTATGCAACATTTTAGTATGCTAAACATATGGTAATCCTGTTCTCATAAAATGACCTTTGACCTTTAACAAGAGATTAAATGTTAATTAATGCAACTAGCTTGCACAAAAGAGACATAAATTAAGAAAATTAAGAGAAAATCAAATCTGATCCTTTTTGATGATTTTAAATGCCAGTATTAATTTGCAATTGAAATTTTCCGGATTTTTTTCCCCGTGTAATAAAAAGTCATAAAAGGTAGTGTTACATAAGGTGTTTTATTTTTGAATTAAAAAGGATATTATTTTCTGAAAATTGATATAATCATTTAATTTTAGTCACTTTCTTCACCTGCTCTTGACAAAATATATGTGAATTTTCATAAAACAGTTTGGTGTTGATAAAATATTACAGATTTTTTTTTCTTTTGAATTTATTTCTTTAAGAGAGAGTATAGTTGCAATTTCTTGTATTGTAATTGAAAATAGCATTTCCAGATAAATGATAAGTAATATGATCATTATTTTAACATTGAGAAAGTTATTGAGGAAATCTGCAGTAGGTCATTGACACTGCAGTTTTGTTCAACATCCAAGAATTGACAGTCTCAGTAGAAGTGAAAGAAATTTGATTTGCACATAAAACACCATAACTGACATATATCAATAAGATTTGAAAGTTGATATATTTCAGGCTTGGCACAGTCATTCCTTTTTAATGCCAATGTATTCCATTATTGATTGAATGTATGTCACATGTTTCAGACCTTTAACAGTAATTTGATGTCCCATTAAGACTTAGATGCTTATATACATGTGTTTCACATGTCTCATACAGTACGGGCCTGGATGGTTGAGTGGTTTAAAGCATGCACTTATAGACTAAAGGGCTTTTATGAGCTTGGGTTTGAATCCCACTCAGGACAGTTCAGCGTGTGGAAAAGTTTTTCAGTTTGTTTGATGAAGACTGAAATTTTTCTCCTGGTGCTTTGGTTTTCTCCACCTGCAATGAATTGGCTGCTATGGTATAAGTGAAAGAATCTTGACTTCGGCGTAAAACTTCATTACTCCAATCGGATCACCATTCAGCTATCCAGTGATTAAAATACTGTATAAAAAGAAGCATTCCTGAGAAAGAAATATTCACGATTTTCACTGTAACACTTGAAATGTGAATATATCTTCTCAGCGAAAATTATTTATTTCTCTTGGTTCTCTTTCCATACACTTGATCGACACTTGAAAATTTCTTATTGTGAAATAGTTATAAAGACCGAAACCACGAAAGTTTCCTACTGCAAAATATTTCTTCTCATAAAGTATACTATTAATATTTGAGTATTAATGTGATTCAGGCGTTGAATAGTCACCCAGTGGTTTTAAAATACCATTAAGATTTGAATGTTAATAGTTTTTAGGTATGAAATATTTGAATGTATTTCAGCCTTTACTTACTGTCATCTGGTGTCCACTATCTTAACATATCATTAGGACTTGTGTCTATGTTTTCATTCCTGGTAGCCAAAATCACCATTGGCTACTGATTATTGAAAAATGCTTTCAAAAAGTAGCATATTTTAGCAAATTTGAGGGAGAAAAAAACTTCCAAAAAGACTAAATTTTCACAAATTTTAAAAGTTTGGCTACTAAAAATTGTAAATTTGTGTGAAGCTAGCTTGAACGTTAGGATTCTACATGGCTCTTAGAGTCATCCAGTGATTTTAACAGATGATTAAAGATTGAATTTATAAATTTTTCATGTCTCGAACAGTTGTCCACCATTTTTATTGAATGATTGTGTATTTCAGGCTTCATACAGTCGTCCAGAATCTGCCTATGCTTATAACAGTGATCCGTTTATACATGCTGCAGTTACTGGTGATGTGTTAGCTGATCAGGATGAGGTCATTCAGCCGACCATTCAACCACAGTTCACTTTATGGAGATGATACATGTTCTTACAAAGTAGTAAATTTATAAATGTTATCAATATTTTGTCATGTGATTTGCTGTCTACCACATCCGGTTACAATTGATAATTGACGGATCGCCAGCCATGCACACTATGTTCCGACAAAGGGTCGACTGCTTGAATTACAAAGAATGAAAACTTGACCTGAATTGTGTGGTTTAATGACGTCACTGACACTAGAACGTCATTAATTGCTGTGACGCTGCTTTGGTACCGTGATGGTGGCCAGTGTCCGAACATTGTGGGTGTGGTCGGCGATACGTCAATTATGCCATAACTGTAGGATATCAAACTCAATCTGTATATTCACATTTCAAACTCAATAAGTTTATATGTCTGCTATGTTCTCCCAACCAATATGGAAATTGTCATTTTTATATTGTTAAAATAAGAATAAGTCTCATTTTAAACAAAATGTTTAATATTTTTTCCTGTTTAACTAAAATGACCTATATTATTTATTTATTTTTAACACTGTTTTGTTACTTTTTGAGAAATTTCTATGTGAAAATACCAAGTATTTGTATTAAATAAAAGGAAAGTTTTAAAAACTGCCTCCCAGCTGTTGAAGCATATAGTTACATGAAGATAAAAATTATGTTATCTCTGTCAACAGGTGCTGAAATTTTTATGTAAGGTGAGGGAGAACGTGAAAAACAGCAAGGGAATAAGGCCATTATAGGTACATTATCAATGTTTCTCCGAGAGAACTGATGAATTTATTTGACTTTGTATTTTTAACAAATTCATCATACAGTTTTCATTTTCATTGATATAATTGTTTCAGTATTTCTTATTTTTCCTAGTCACAAAGTAATTAATCAACAAAATAAAGGTACTTTTTTATACAGTCAAACCTGTGTTAAAGACCATCTCTATATAAGTGACACCTGCTTATAAAGGCCAGTGAAAATTTATCCCAACTCCTCTTTATTCATACTTTTGAACCTGTATGTAAGGTCCACTTGCCTGTAAAGGCTACTTTAACTGGTTCCTTTGGGTGGCCTTTATAGTTAGGTTTGACTGTATTTCACACAATAAACCCTCAGCAGTGATGACATGCACATGTATCTATCTGATATTAAAGAGTAGATAATTTTGGAAAAATTTGTTAGAACTACTATCATATGTTTCAGAATCAAATCATAATTTAACTTATATTTAGCATTTTTGGGGGAAATATATTTGGGAATTGTGGGCTAAACACCTTTCTTTAAACCTAAATATAAACTTTGTAAGCCTAAAGTGATCTACAAATTCCTGAATACATGTATATTAAAATCAATAAACTATTAAACTATTAAATTTGCCAGATTTAATTAAGGAAAGTCTTAAGATATGATTATGAAACTTGGGCCTGAATTTTTAAAATAAAGACACATCAAACTGTAAGGAATAAATATTTATTAAAGAACAACCCGTGTTCTGAAACAGATATTACTTGTGCAATTATATATTTTTTTTCATTTATTTACAATATCATAACTTTTATTGTGTTGTGCTAATGATATTAGAATATATATTTTAGTTTGTATCTGACCGTCTTTATCCATTTTACATCATTTTTATGTGTTTTATTGGTGCAGTATTGCATCAAGAGTTATGTGGATCTGATTTCTAAGTGACCTGTGGTCATAATAGTTTTTTAATAAATAAATAAATGCTTTAAGCAAAGGTTTTTAATTGATGAAATTCCTCATAATATTGTTTAAGAATTTTGTGAGTGAGTTTGTGAGAAGTGACTGATACAATACAGACATGTTGAAAGTTTAACACTGAGCTAACAAAAAAAGTTGAAACTTGGCTCCTGATTGGTGAGGATTTGGATAGCTAGTGGATGAAAAGCATCCAAGAGATAGCTGTCAGTTGTCAAAAAGTTTTCCAGATATAACTAAGAAGTGTCCGAGATGAGCTGTGGATTCGGCACTAATTTGCCAGCATAGTGTTTAACTTTTCGACAGGTCTGTACTGTACATTATGTTATTCTTGTTCAATGTAACTGATCTTTTAAAGTCCCAGATGTGTCAAAATACACATTTTACTGTACATAGTTAGATTATAGAATACTGGTAATTTCTAATTGTTGATATTTATTTATTGAGAGAGAGAGAGAGAGAGAGAGAGAGAGAGAGAGAGAGAGAGAGATGACTTAATCTAAGTACTGTAATCATTTTTATTTTAATGTGTATTTATTTTTGAGATATATAAAATTTAGACATGTCCACGTACTTCAATGTTCGCATTTTTTATATGCACTATAACACAATAACTAAAATACAATTTTTCGCTTGGTAATTATTTTCGCCCAAAACCATGGCAAAATAAGCATAAATTAATGCACAGCGAAAATAAATACATTTACATATATTTACTAATATTACAATGTATTGATATTCATTAAGAATACTAAGCAGTGATTTTGTTTGTCTAAAATCACTATGATAATCACCATCATAAATAGGTACTGTAGTTTCCCCATAGGGAAATATGACTAAAATTTCCCACTAAAAGTATCCGATACTAACTCATTTTGAAAATGAGTCGGTGCTAGTGCAGATACATTTACAAAAGAAAAATATTTAAAAAAAATCAAACTCTGAACTGAACCACAAAAGATATTACCATAATGTAAGATATTTGCAATGTTGATGCTAGTTATTTCAAGCATGTCATAACACAATATACCAGGGTCGCTTTTTATTACAAATACTTCATAATTTGCCGATTCCATAAAGTGTTAACTTAGTTTTCTGGAAGGTAGTGATTAAAAGCTTAAGAAAATCCCTCTTAAGAAGACCAGGCCCCGGTTTCACAATCATTCCTTAGCTAAGATTTTCCTTAACATAAATTTAGCAAATTTTGGTAATCTCTTTTTGGAACTGCTGGTGAATATTTTTGTCAAAACTAAATGCAAATGTTTAATTCTAGCAATTATCTTAAAATTGACACCTTAAATTTCTGAATATCTTCAGAAATAACAAAATTATAAAGATTTTAAATTTTGCAAGATTTAAGTTAAGGAAAATCTTAGCTAAGGAAAATGATTGTGAAACTGGCCCCAGTTTCACACAATCGTTCCTTAGCTAAGATTTTCCTTAACTTAAATTTAGCAAATTTTTGTAATCTCTTTTTGAAACTACTGATGAATATTTTTGTTAAAACTAAATGCAAATGTTTTAATATAGAAGTGATCTTAAAAATGACACCTTAAATTCCTTAATATCTTTAAAATTAACAAAATTATAAAGATATGAAAATTTGCAAGATTTAAGTTAAGGAAAATCTTAGCTAAAGAATGATTGTGAAACCGGGACCTGGGGCCTGTAATGTCTACTAACTGCTATAATGGCCAGTATTTGTGGATAACTATTTATTAACGATATACTACAGTCTAACTTGTCCTAAATGCCACCTCTATATAAGGACCAACTGCTTATAAATGCCGGTAAAAACGTATCCCAATTGTTCATTATATATTTTTTTTAATCTATATATAAAGATCACCTGCTCATTAAGGCCACCTTTACTGGTCCCCTTGGGTAGCCTTTATAGACAGGGTTGACTAACAATAGATTATTTATTAGGGATATTTTTTTATGTTATATGGAGAGAGAGAGAGAGAGAGAGAGAAAGAGCTGATTTCCCTGTGATAGTTAAGTGAATGTTAAGAATTGTGACACATTCATGTTTGTTTGGTTTTGTTTGTATATTTGACTGTTGTTTGTAAATTGTGTTTAAGAATTTGTTATGTTTGAAGTAAAGAAATAAATAACTTCCCGACCTTATCTTTTTATTGAAATATACATTGTAATTATTGGACTATATGAAATATATCCTGTAAATCAAATAGGTTGATAATAATCGGCTTGATTGGAGATACCCCATCTTGCTGGTCATTTTGAAATCTTATAATTCATTTTATAGTGAACACTTAGGTGCCCCAGCCATTATAAATATCATAAAGCTTTTCTGTTTAAACTATAGGCAAAATTCTTGGTACCCGACAGGCTTAAAGCTTTTTCATTTCAAATTCCTCTGTCAGAATGGAATGTACGTTTGGTATGCTGACTGTGATTTTCGTGGTTTCTGTGACTGACCTTTGTACGGGATTCAATATTCTTTAATCTGTTGTAATGACGGATCTTGATTTGATGCGGCTCAGACTAGTTGAAACATGTATGCATATGCAAATATTTAATGCCGTTTTACATGAACGTCTCGAACAAGGTCCTTTCACTATATTACGGAAGATGGAAGAAACCAGGGGAAGCCACCGACTTTCGCATAGCGAACTTGCAAACATTTTTATATTGGCTGATTAGGATTCAGCCCGACTGAGGTTCGAACCTAGGAAGTAAGAAATAGGGAGAAAGATGTATTGTCATTTAGGAGTTAAGGAGATAACTGTTAGGGAAGTGCTTAAATGCCTTATGGCGATTGGGTTAACTTAAATGGATGTCGTCACAATATTGTTAATAAGTATGATGTCTCTGTATCTTAAAATTTCCCTGGATATATTTGACGTCTCATAGCTATAGTTCAATCATTCCTTTCATTCCCCATTTTACGCGTGGCGGATGTAACCTCAGATAAGCTAGACATGAGGTACTTACCCTTCCGGAGCACCTGCCCTCACTTCCCTGGTAGAAATTTGCTTGTTTAACTTAATTTGCCAGTTTACAAAGGTTTGTTATTTTGCTTTGTGTATAGACCGGTATGCTTGCTTTGGATTTTCAAAGCTTTAACGTTACTTTGGGATTGTGGTTAAGACATGAACTGGTATACATGTTTGTATTTGATTTACAAAGTTTTTACGTCGTTTTGGTTAAATTTGACATGAGCTGGTATGTTTGTGTATCGTTTTCAAAGTTTTATTTATGTTGCTTTTGTGATTATGGTTTGGACATGGACCGGTATGTTTGTGTTTGAGTAAATAAATGAAAATCTAAAATATCGGTTGGATGCCAAAGAGCTATTCATTCTGAAATGTTAATGTTAATTCATTTAAAATATGCATTTTCAAATCACTATTATTATTATTATAAAAAACTTAAAATAATTCCATTCAATTCGCAATGACAGATATAACAACTCTTGTTAGCATAAAAAAACTTTTATTTATCGGATATCACATTAAAAATAAAACAGATAAATTCATCCGACACGTGGCGATTTCAATCGAAAACCGATCACTTAACTGGTATTTAAATCCAGTCATCTGTTTGAAATTAGGACATATCCACGTCCAATTCAAATTTCGAAAATTAGACATATTTCGTATTTGCATTTATTTTTTGTAAATTCATTTTTTCAAGATACTTGATATATTTAGAGACACGTGATTTGTTTGAATTTGATGACAGTTCTCAATTTTTGATGAATATATTTCCCTGACTGTCGTCTGCTGATCTTTATCATATCGTCTGCTCATAATCGGTATCATTTGTCAGGATATTCGTCCAATTACTCAAAATATTTTTGAATGTAATGTTTATTGAATATCTAGTTTAAAATTTCGGTTGTCTTCATTTAAAACAAATCTTCTTCGGAACCCTTTTGTCTTTTTTGATAAGTAACCGTCAATTACCTCGTGCGCTTTCAATAATTACCCATGGTGCAATGCGTTCACTTTTGCCCCATGTAATTTTGTTGAACCAATAGTTCGGATTTGTCCCGTGTTAAATACTTTTTCTCTGATTAGACACTTGCCCATATCATTTCATTAACATTCAATTATATTATATTATAACTGGCTATGCACATTAAGAAAAAAACATGACCATATGCGCTACTTTTCCGAACCGGTCTTTTTGATCTGGGATGCAAAAACGTTTCAAGATAAATTTGCGGCCCAACAAAAATCTTTTTAGCAGGTCGTCGTCTAATTGATATGTTTAATCAATAACATTACAGTTTTAAACAATAGACAGACACTTCTACAGCGGAGGGAACCTGCTAACTTTTCCATATTTAGCCATCTGTGAACTTTTGATTCAACTATTTTGAAGCGATCGGAAATATCGTGACAGATGGCGGGAAATTGCACGCTGGAGAGCACAAACAATGACGGAACCTATAAAACAATTTCGTTTTATAAGTCCTTGTCTAAGACACTGTTTCTGATTGGATGATTGCATTAGTTAAGATTTAATGATTTTTTCCGATCAGCGAATAATATAGGTAATATTATACTGCGCATTTAAACATCATAAATGTACTCGATAAGGTTGTTCAAGCAGTACATTATTCAGTTATGCATAATGACCCGTGTGACCTTTTTGCGAATAAATTTGTTCCAATTATGTAAAGCATTAATTATAAAATGCTCGTTCAATGCTTTGCTATTAATATTGGCTGTAATATGATCTAAAATTAATTAAAAAGTTTTTTGTCAAATATAACACCAGTTCCCGGTAATTGACAATTTGTCCTTCCTCCCTTTTATTAATAATAATTGTTACATTTTATATTATTATTATTATTATTATTTGAATTGATAAATTAAGAGAGAATATTTGAAATCAGTATATCTGTGGTTCGTCTAACACAATTTAAAATTCTAAATATTTGAAATTTTGAATTAAAAATTTTTTAATCAAAAATCTAAAATTCTAAAAACTCAACATTATTTTGGATATTTTATATTTTAGGTTTTAAATTTAAATTTAAATTTTGAAAACTTTTAAGAATTTTAAAATGTTAAGTGTTACACGGAGCATGTATATTTACGCGATATATTTGCTGCATATATAACATTACTCAAACTTATTTTATTAATTTATTTTTAAAAGAAAATTAAAAAAAGAGTTTCGGTCAAAATGTTTATTTTTACAGGGAATGTTTAGTATGTTGTGTGACTTTTATTGAAGGAGGTTAGTACCTTTTTCAGCCTTACCTGGCTATATATAAACTGGCCTTTGTAGCCGAGAAGATTGGTGCCATTTTGTCAGATTATATCGATGAGGTGGTACTCTAAAGTAAAACATTTTTTTTCATAATTCACACTTTTACATTTAATTAGAATTTTATGTGATGTTCAAAGACATGAAATCCAACAAATATACCAGTCCATGTTCAAACCACAATTTCAAAAGCCAAGCAAAAATAAAATAAAATAAAATAAAATGTGAAAACCTGTAAATTAAGAAAACACGGAAACTTCCAACAGGGAAGTGAGGCCGGGTGCTCTGGGAATACCATTCTTATTTGTTTTTCTTCATTTTTATTGGAAATTATCGGATGTCCAAAAGTAGTACATGAAACATCTATTGTTATTATCATTTTATTTTACGCTTGTGATACTAGTCAACTTGCTAGTGCATGGGACGTGCATCTTATCGCTTTATACCTTAACTCTAAACTCCAAAGAGAGCGCTTACTAATCACACCACCTCTCACCACACTAGGCCGGTTGTTCCCGCCACGTGTAAAATCAATATTGAGGATTAAAGGAACATGGGACAACGGGATATCAAACACATTTAGGTTTACTTTGATGTCTCTGTGTCCAGGATTGCCCTGGATATATTTGACGCCTCATAGTTCCATGTTCCTTTCACACAATTTTGATTACACACGTGGCGGGTGTAGCTAGCTAAACAGGAGGTGCTTACCCTGTCGGAGGACCCGGCCTCACTTCCCTGGTGGAAGTTCACGTGTGTAACCTAACTTGACAGTTCCAAAGTTTTTACTTTGCTTCTGGATTGTGTTTCGGACATGGATTAGTATGTTTGTTTTTGATTTGGATACAGAGACAGTTGACGATCATAGATTATTTGAGGGCCTTGGGAAGCCTAGGTTTACAATATTCCTGAATATAAGCAATTCATTTATAAGAAGCTGGCTTTGTTGTATAAAATATCCATAAAGGAATCGACTCTTCCATAGCGTATTGATTGTGAAACAAATATACCATAAGCAATAGTAGCAAGTATATTGCCGTTAAAAAAAGCTGACAATTGAAAAACTAAAACTATTATGTTTTTAATTAAGGTTCAATAGTAACCGAATTTGGCTCATTAAACAATTCCCTCAACCTTTTGCATAAACAATTGTTTTAATAGGCCAGATTTTATTTTTGTTGTTTGCTGTGGTTTCCTTGAAAGACTTTATTTAATTTGAGTACAAGATTATTCCTATGAAATCAATTCTTCATTTTAAGAACATTTGATAATGCATATCACTACAACGAAGTTACTTCAAGTTATTGACCAGTGGAAATATTACATACAAATACCTGCATTTATTTTAAACATGTTTTACTGTCAATTTTTAAGATGGATGTAAATAAATATTAGGTTTCTATAACAGCGGCAAAAGGTATTTAAATTGTTCTTGTACAGATTGCCCCTATACAATCGATTATAATAATGACATTTTAGTCTTGGTGATTTACAAAACATAAAAGGACTTCAATACTCCTTTATCAAAGCCCGTGCCTGGGACTAACCTTTAACACAAGGTACAGTTAATACTACCTGCATGTGTAATGTGATCTTTAATACATCCTTTTGTTAAAAGCTGCAGGGGCAAAATATCTTTTTCCTAAATTGATTGAAAGGTGTTATAATAAACTTATAGTATTACAGAAACATATTCTTTTCTCTGTGATGTCAGAACATGCGTTTATTTCCAATTTTTATTTTGTCTTTTATTAAATAGTTATATCAATTAAATGTAAATAAGATCTGAAATTTTCTTTCGCTATTCTTAATTATTTGTATTTTTCTTAAATCTGAAATACAAATTCTAACGTAAACAGTTTGTAAAATTATACTGAAGCCGATAAAAGTTACATTCAAAAGCAAAACATACCGGTCCAAGTTCAAATCACAATCAAGAAGCAAAGTAAAAACTTTGAAGCCGACAGGTCAGATTAGCCACGTGAACTTCCACCAGCGGAGTGAGGCCGGGTGCTCCGGAAGGATAAGCACCTCCTGTTTAGCTAGCTACACGACATGGACATTTTTATACATGTAATTTTTAGTGCGAACACCGAGACGATCCATTTTGAATATTATCCACATTTTTATAATTTATATTAATATTTACAAAATACTTAATTCATTATTTCAAATAACTGCATTTTCAGATAGTATATTTGCAATACACGGATTGCTTTTATTTGTAAGCAGCTGGCTTCTTTATGTTAGCAAACACAACTATAGCTTATATTTAATTGCAAAACAAATACACAATAAGCAGGTATATTGTTGAAGTTAACAATAGAAAACCTTGGTGTCATTACATTTAAAATACAACTTCAAATGCAGCCTTTAGTGGGTGAAGTACATGCATAATTTAAAACCAAATTAAATATGTTGCATAACTTGGAAAATAAGTCCTATAGATTGTATTTCTAGTTCATTACGATAGATTACATTCAAGTATTTCCGAGCTGAAGATTATTAAGAAGTGAAATTATGACATCTTCACTAGTACATATTTGTATGTGCAGGTAATCAAAAACAAACATACAAATCCATGTCCGAATCACAATCTAGAAGCAAAGGAAAAACTTTGAAACTGACAAGTCAAGTTAGACAGGTGAACTTTCACCAGGGAAGCGAGGCCGGGTGATCCGGAAGGGTAAGCACCTCCTGTTTACCTAAAACCGCCACGTGTGTAATCTAAATTGTGTGATAGGAACATGGAACTATAAGACGTCAAATATATCCAGGGCAATCCTGAACACAGAGACATCAAACTTATCAACAATACTGTGATGACGGCCATAAAACGTTTTAGGGCCTAGACTTGCAATATCCATGAGACAACAAGGTATTTGTAAGCAGTCTCTTTCGTTGTACAAAGTCCCTGTAGTGATTTTAAAATGATTTCAATTTGTTGATAGTCTTTTCTCCTGATTTAACAAGGTTCTGTATAAATGTATATCCGATAGTTTTGATTGTATAAATATGGCAACAATAAACCGCTGATACCATATTATAAAAGGTAATTTTTGAAATAAATAAATAAATATGTAAACAAATAAATAAATTGGTTAATAAATTTCGAAATTGTCTTCATAATTCTTAAGGAAATGTTTTATTTTTTATTTTACCGGATACAACAAAGTCATTTTAGTTTTTATACAAACAATTTCGATACAACTTTGTGGTATTTGGATATGATAATTTCGATGATACCACATAGTCAAAATATCATACATATGTAAATTAATTCAATTTGAGAATTTAAGGCTATTTATCAATCCCCAAGAGCCCTCAGCACGTGTTTTTGAAAAATGAAGATTATTTTAATTCTTCAGTGATATTGTAATATTTTCAATTATTTTGACTAGTATCCAATGCAAATTATAATTTAAGATACGGGATACTAAATGATTCAAATTTCTCATAACCCATAACACTGGCTCTCAAATATCCGAGATCAACCCTACATTGTCATTTTAACTTATCGCTTGATTAAACTGCAACTGTTTACCCCATTCTCAGCGGACCGGCAGATCAATTAAACTTTTGCCATTAATCTTCAACATTTCCTTGCATAACAAAACAACGTTACAAATTGACTTTTACATTTTTCTTAATTCAGCTATTATTTCCGGCATCTTCCCATGATTCCGTGCTAACGGTCCAGACACGTGCCAAATTTAAATATGAAGACACTCCAGTAATCGCAAAGCGTGCTGAATTTAATAAAATCACTTCACTAAGCTAATTATGACTTGTATCAATTGGACACGAGCTAAAGAGAGAGGTATTGAATCAAGATGAATTCCACTTGTGACTGTTACCGTTTACACTACAAAGATCGGGTCTCTTCCGCCAGTAAACCGCACTTGTCACACCTCTCGAGTACCGTAAAACAATGAACCACTGATGTCTTAATATATGTACGCGTTTCCTGAAGAGCATCGCCGGTCGGGAAAATACGAACAATGATGTTTTGAAAGTCTCTGTATATAAGATACGAGTTTAAAAAACGGGCACTATTGATTTGGAATTTAAATTTCGGATTACAATTAAATTATCCACTCGTGATGTCCGTGACAATTTTTACTTGTGTTTAAGTGCTGTATAGTGTACGGTTCGTTCTCAAGTGCTTTGTAATATATTTGTCAAAATTAAAAATGCAGAGTATCTGAGCAACTGTTTGTCTTAGTGCTAAATCCATTTTTTTCTTCGAGTCCCTTACAATTAATTTTTGGCAGCTTCGAATTTTTTTACGGAAAAACATAAACTTAAAATGATTTAATGAACAACTTTCAAATAATGACTGCTTCATCGTTAAACCATAAAACATTTTTTTAAAAACTATTTTTCCACATTCGAATCACGACTTCATTGTCAACGTTAACTACTTGTACCTGTTGCCACACATCAACGTTGAAGCCTTGGTGGCCAGGTGGTTTAAATCTGTCTCTAACCGTCCCGACAAAAACCCATTGAAACAGACCCAGACGTAAAAGAATTTGTCATCGAGTTCGCATGTGAAAGATCGTGTGTTTATTGCAATCCCAGTTACATCACTGTCCATGAACCAACCTCTTGAATATAAGTTTTAGAATCTTGACTGAATCGATGCCAACACACCAATCCACTCCGCTTCATTCTTTTATCAGAGCATTCTTATTTTAAATGTAACATCATTGCATGGTTTTAAAATACAGGAAATCGTTTTGGATGTATCCATTCCGATGTGGCGCCCGTCCGATGTAGAAAGCGTGCCTTTTACCCTTATTTTTGGTCTTGTTGCTTCTTTGTTGGTTCATGGGAACTTTCTATCTGTGATATTCTGTACAGCAAATTTCCATTTGAAAAGGTATCACTTCAATGTTTTACCTAGCTACTTTCATCTGAATTTCCATTCTTCAAAACTTTGAAAAAAAAAACATTCAAGTTCTTGATACTCTACCAGCTGAATATACATTTCGGATTATACACCAACCAACTGGATATACCTCAAGACTTAAGACATTAAGGTAATAATTCAGATCTTTGGAGAAATCAAAGCAGATCATTTATCCTGTCCTGAGCCAAGGTATATACTAGTATGCAGCAGCATACTGTTAATGGTTACAAGGTGCGTCTAAAATGCGCAAACATGCAAGTTTCCTTACAATTTCTCAGTTATAAAACAGATTAAATGGGATATACATTATAGCTTCTTTAAGCTATTTGTCCATTCTCATTACTGTTTTTGAAAAACTAACATAATCAAAAACAGACATACTAATTCATGTCTAAGCCACAATCCAGAACAAAGTGAACATTTTGAAACTAACAAGTAATGTTAAATACGTGAACTTCCACCTGGGACGTGAGGCCGGGTGCTCCGGAAGGGAAAACATTTCCTGTTTATCTAGCTACACCTGCCATGTGTGTAATCAAAATTGTGTGAAAGGAACATGGAACTATTGTAAATCAAATATATCCAGTGTATCCTGGACACAGAGACGTCAAACGTATCAACAATACTGTGATGACGGCCATAAACTTTCTTAGGGTCCTGATAAGCCTAGGGTAGCAATATCCCTTGATCAACAATTTATTTGTAAGCAGCTTGCTTCGTTGTATAACGTTCCTGTAGCGGGAACAATCTCTACAATAGCGCAAATGCGACATACGCAGGTACATTTTGTATATTAATGCATAGAAGGAAAGTTGAAAATAAAAAATTGAAGTCATTACGTTTGTCATGATTAGTTTTAAATGTAGCCTTGCGTCATAATTGAGTTATAAGTCTATAAATGGAGCAGAACTTGGGGAATCTGTCGTATCTTTTATTCCAAGCTCCCTAGGATAGATGATATTCACAAAGTTTCAAAATTTTCTATTATTAAGAGAGACTAACGTCATTTATAATTTAGTAAAATGTATTTTTTTCGAAATGAAAACATTTGTGCTTTGCCTTATCATATGAAATGAGATTTCAAAAAATGCAAAAAAAAACTTACCAGTCAGGGATATATTGGGTGGTTTTGGTTTCACGATCATTCCTTAAGTAGGATGATTCCTCATCTTGCATCAATAAAATTTAAATCGAAATAATTATGTTAATTTTATAGATATTAGAGTGTCATTTTCAAAGTTTGAAAAAAAAACGTTTCAAGCTCAAACAATCAGGTTATGTCGAAAATTTGTATTTTGAATTCCATAAAGGATTGCAAAAAATAAGGTAAATTCAATCAAGCTAAGGAACGCCATAGTTAAGGAACAATTGTGAAACCCTGGCCAGCAATTATACAATTATACAGAATGCGAATATGAAACAGAAGTAGATTTTGAAACTACTGGTTATAAAATTCCAAACATTATAATAATATGTTGTCATTATGTCAAAAGTTGTAATTCATGTAGTTTAAGCTTTATGGTATGGTACAAAAGGAAAGTATCGTTAACGCAACAACTGACATACGGCATTGTTGTGACCATGAAGGTGGACGTACACTTTATCCCTAACAGCTAAACTGGACCAGGTGACAACCGTGGACGGATGATGGAGCACTGGACACTTGATATCCATTAATCGAATAAAAATGTAAATATGTATTAATGACCATATTGATTTTCAAGACATGTTTAATATTGAAATAAAAAAAAATAAAAAAAATTCTATTGATATTGTCAGTAATTTGAAAGTAAATTGGTTGAAGATGGATTTAACGTAGAGTCATGACACACGTTATGACATCCCTCCCTGTGATATAAAATACAAAATTATAGTAGAATAACATAATTGGATTATCCACGTGATCTTTGCACGTGGTCATTGAATTCAAGATTTTAGCCAGCCGTTGATTGGGCGTAACGTTAAAGTTTAATTTCATAATGACCTTTCCCTTAATCACTCTGCTTCTATATATATGGTATTAATGTCGGGGTTTATTGCATAGTAATTCATCAAACACTTGCCTATTGGATAGTGGAAAATTCAAAGGTCAGTGAATAAAACTATGGCTGTCATTTGGACAAACAATTGAGAGCACGCACTTCTCTGTTTGTGGTACCCCGTGATTGATATCGAATTCATATTATATAGCATTTTGGAAAGAGAATATAAATTATCAATGATGTTGGTAATAAAAATGTATATTTAAATAATTAATAACGAAATAATACGTCTATGTCATATACCATTTTTAAAATTTAATCATACAATACATTAAAACAAGTTATTGTCATATACATGTACAATTTTTTTTAATGTATTTCATGATTAAATTAAAAAAATGGTATATGATATATATATATATATATATATATATAATATCCGGTTGTAAATTGGAGTCCGTTTCATTTTTCATTTTCATTATACCCTGCATTAATTAATACGCATCATCATCATCATCATTTATTTAATTCCACTACAATAGTGATTCTATGATAATTCAAAACATATATTACATAATAAAACTAACTAGCAAAGCAATATTAACGTACATAACATATATACATAATATTTTACATAGTAAGTAATTATAGTTTTAAATGTGCCATGGTCTCCGGTCTATGCTAGGATAAAGCGAGACCGATGGATCTGGTAACATAGTCTTACGTAGCGCAAGAACCCAAAAGTAAGTTCATTTGTTACTTTAACATGTAAACCACTGGCAAGCAGAACCTGTATAAGAATTTCCGGTTCGTAAGGACATGAGTATATCGTAAAGATCACCATTATTGGCATTAACATAATTGATTGAAGTCCAGAACATATGTCGTAAAGATACTAGTTCGGGTGTAGAACAAAATAGAACAATATGTGTGAGACAGTCCCTGAACTCGGTGTTACACAACAAACATATTTTCCTGTTAGTTAGAGGAGGCAGTGTCCATAATGCCATAATGTAGTTGCTAATGATAGTTGGAAAACTATTAGCTGCCAACGACCATAAACGTCCATAGTAAGCACCGTTGTGTAGGTATTTAAATCTGATCTGATACATTGCATTCGTAATAGGTAACTGTCATATTATTTGTTTTAATTCTCTAAATGAAATGTTAAACAATTTACAATAATAACAATAAAATATTATATAAACTATAATATGAGAATATTTTAAAGATAAATACTGACTCCAGTTTAACAACGTTAAGTCTCGCAAAGTTTTGAAATTTTAATAATTTTTGCAATTGTTACGAGTCATTTCAAAGTCTGTTTGTAGTATGATCAAAAATGGTAATTGGAAGTTCGAAAAGAGATCGCCTAAACTGGCTTAATTCAAGTTAAGGGGACTCTTCAATTCAAATCAATCAGTAATACACGTTATTGGAACATGTATATAACAAAAGAAATAAAAAAAAACATACATACACACATACATGAATAACAATGAGCAAGCAATACACACAAAACAAATGAAGTAATAATACGCAGAAGTGCTAACAGATTAAATTATTGCTTTTTGATAATTTTTTAATTAGTCAAGGAATGAGTGTGAAAATAGAGCCCGGTAATTTTGATTCATATAAAGGTATTTTAAGAATAAATAAATTTGTTTTTAATTAAACATAACAATATTTTTCTCTTTTTCACATAACTCAAAATCCAAGAAAATGTGGGCATCAATTAACTAGAGAGTGATTAGTTATATAGAATTTCGTGAGAATCTGTCTTTTTCGCACCGGACCCGCAATAGTCGGTTACATACACGTGCATCAGATTTACACGTGCTTGTAAACACTTCTTTAAATGTTATTAATCACCCAAATAATTAATATGAATGGTTAAGCTGTTTTATCTACAATTCAAATGGTTTAAAAAGCAAATTTTACAATACCATCATAACTCAACGCTCTGTGCTGATAGCGGCGTTCTTTTGTTTGATGTGGATATTATCAAGAATATGGTCTTCATTTCGTAACATGCATTCTATGGTCGTTTGTATATGTTTCACTGGTTTATCTGGTAAATTTAATATCTTTCTTTTACTAGTCATTGAATAGAGTAATCTAAAGCGCGAGGTTTCAAATCAGAGCGCCTCTCACTGTCCCGGTTCGAATTCCACCCAGGACAGATCCTATATATAGTGTGGGCTGGAAGTTAGTCAGGCTCCAGTTTCACAATCATTTCTTAGCTAAGATTTTCCTTAACTTAAATATATAAAAATTTCAAATCTCAATAATTTTGTTAATTTTCAAGATATTTAGGAATTTAAGGTGTCATTTTAAGATCACTTCTTTATTAAAACACTGATTGCATTTGGTTTTGACAAAAATATTCATCAGTAGTTCCAATAAAAGATTACCAAAATTTGCTAAGTTTAAGTTAAGGAAAATCTTAGCTAAGGAATGATTGTGAAACTGGGGCCAGTTTGCTTACTAAAGGTCTGTAGTTTTTCCTCGAGTACTTCGGTTTCCTCAACCATATATACCTGAGATGACAGCCTGGGTATAAATGAAATATTCTCGACCTAGACTTAAAACTTCATTACTTCATTAAAAATATAAAAAAAACAATCTTTTCTTGATATTAATACAAATGAACACAAACCAGAGACCTATTCAGCTTAGTAATGTGCGTCCCTGACAAAACTGTCCAATTAAATGATACGTGGATAAAAAACCTCAATAAATGCTAAAACAAATAAAAATATCATAGCAACGGATCGGGAATAAAAATCAATTATATTAGAAGTCATTATTGACTCAGAACTTTAATGAAATATATAAGTTTAATATTAATTTTCTATGCCGTTATATTCTTTAACAGAATTTCGTATGAAAACTTCGATTTATTACCGTTATCAGCGTGTAAAGTGGCAACGTTATCATAAACCCTGATATCTGATGTATTATTGTAACAGCTCATTTAGGGAGGGTGTCATTCCGCACGCGACTAAGTGCACTTAGCTTATTGTTTTGACAATTTTCTTATCTCTTGGAACGTAAATCCGTTGTTTGCTTGGAAACAGACTACTTTATGTCGCGTAGGGACATTATTCACTTTAGGTGTAATAGGTACTTGACTCAGTGAAGTGGTCTGTTTGATAACACTAAATGTCCTGATTAAGAGGGATGTTATTATAGGTTAAAATCGAAAATATTTCAGAAAATCACGATTTCAGAAATGATGATAAGAAGACTTAAGAATCTAAATAATTGATGACGTCATTAAATGAATTCCGGTTTTTATTTTTACAAAATTCGTGATAGAAAATGGTATTCACCAACTGAGCGGGTTATGAAAAAGTGAAAATTATGATTGTACATGTTATTCAACCCCTTGAAAATATTTTGGCTCACAATTTTGGTTCAAGCACTACTGATGAGGTATTGTATTCCGAAAGGACCGTCTAGTGCTGTTAAATTAAAACTGGTATAGTATGTAGTATAAACATTTAAATTCGAATGATAATAATATAAAAATTGTGAATTATGATCTGTTTTTTATTAAATTTGTAATTATGAAATTACTAGGAGTTAACTTTAAAAAATCGGAAATATCTGGTATTACAGCTATGTTCAATGGACCAATCAATAATAAACAGATCAGTCCATCATCCGAGTCACAATCCAAAAAGCGACCTAATTTTTTATTTTATTTTAATTTTTGAAAAATTAGCAAACCAAGTTAAACCCGTGAACTTCCACCAAAGAAGGGAACCATGATGGTTGCTCTGGAGAGTAAGCGACTCTTGTCTAGCAGGCTAAAATGAAACTGACAGGAACATGGAAATGCACTATCATATGTTAACTTGTGCATTTCAAAGAAATAAAAGAAAATAGGGTCTAATAAAACTAAACACAAAAATGAAAATACAGATATGTTTTAAAACGTATATAAACGAATAAAAAGAATTAATTCGATGTGTTATATTATAATATATAAATATAAGGACATAATCATTAATTCAAGTTTATGTTCGACAAAAAGGAACGCAATTTGGCTTATTGATGGCCATTTAATTTGCCAAATCACAGGCTTTTTGTTGATAATGACCATGTTCGGAGCAAACAATTGAGGTCAACCCTAATTAATTTTTCAAGACGTGGTGACCGAGACCTGACAGTAATCATTAATGCGTTGTTTGAAATTAAGCAAATATGACGGGGATGGTGGAGAGGCTGCATTAAAATTTTTCATCATAAAAAGAAATAAAATGGTCAGGAACTATAATACAGATCTTTTGAAAATTTAACACTAAGCTAACCAACTAGTGCCGAATCAGCAGCCCATCTCGGCCATTGATAGCTATGTATGTCGACAACTACTAACTATATTTATGGGGACTCTTCTGTCACTAGCTATCTGTATCTCGGCCATTTGAGAGCCGAGTTACGTATACTTTTTGTAAGCTCAATGTTAAACTTTCGACTGGTCTGCACTGTAATAATCACATGAATGTCTAAGGATTTTTCTTATCATAAAATTATCAATCGATGTTAAAAGTAGCCTTTTTGCCATAATCAATAAATCATGTCCCTAAAGACTTCGGTAAACATCGCATACATTTTCATAGAAATCGGCACTATGGGAACGAGATTAATAGCACTAAAATAGTCCTTAGTCCGTTAGAATAAAGACTGGGCCACTTTATCAGATTTATGGTTAAATTATAACGGTATTTACTTTGCTCTTAGGCTTCATTTTATACATGCCGTCTATGTGTTTGGGCCATTTATTACAGCAATTAATTTTGCTTGAAATAATTTTCTTAAGAAGTTACACGGACAAAAAGTGAAATAAATTTTAGATAATTCTGTTGTGTTTTGCAATCGCTGGGTGCGTGAGCTGGCGGGAGGGTTTGAGTTGAAGAAATAATGCAATAACGAAGGCACGTGTTGAACTGAAGAGATCTTTGAGTAGTAAAATAGGATACATTTACAAATCCTGATTAGTATCGAAATTATTAAAATGAGAACATTGAACAATCGTGTTCCGCTGTGGTCCACTGTTCCACTCTGGCGATATCAATACTTCCACGCGATTGCAAAATCGTCCCAAAATTTGGCGACATTGCTGGTTCCGTATGGTTGGAAAATAGCACTGTCATATACCATTTTCTGAATTTAATCAATTAAAAACATGGTATATGACAGCACCTGTAAACAATCTATTTCTGGCGACATGACTGCTTTCATGCGATTTCAAAATTGCCCCTGTCTTACGACAATGGTGGTTCCATGCGATTGCAAAATAAACACTTTCTTGCAAATTGGCTGCTTCCATGCGATCGCAAAGTAACTCCTTAACTCTATTGAACAATTGTCTCGGTCTTGTGACATTCCTGCTTTCATACGCTTGCAAAACTGTCTCCTGTCTTACGACATTGTTGCTTCCATGCGATTGCAAAATTGTCCACAATTTAGCGACATTGCTAACTCTATTTGATTGCAAATCGAAAACAAACATACTAACCCATGTCCGAATGACAATATAGAAGCAAAGTTAAAACTTTGGAACTGACAAGTTAGGTTAGACACGTGAATTTTCACCAGGGAAGTTAGGCCGGGTGCTCCGGAAGGGTAAGCACCTCCTGTTAAGCTAGCTACAGCCGCCACGTGTGTAATCAAAATTGTGTATTAGGAACATGGAACTATGGAACATCAAATATATCCCGGGTAACCCTGAACACAGAGACATCAAACTTATCAACAAATACTGTGATAACGGCCATAAAAACTTTTTGAGGGCCTTGATAAGCCCAGGCTTGCAATATCCCTGAGTCAACAATTTGTTTGCTAGCAGCCGGCTTCGTTGAACAAAGTCCCCGTTGTGGAAACAAGCTCTACCATAGCGTATTACTTGTACACCATCAGCAGGAGAAACAGGTATATTGCTGCATAGAAAAGGAAAGTTGACAATAGAAAAATTGAAGTCATCACATTTGTCATAAAGTTTCAAATGTAGCCTTTCGTGGGCGTCATAATTTAGGTATAAGTCTAAATATGAAGCAGAACTTGAGGAATCAGTCGTGTTATTTATTTCAAGCTCACTAGGATAGATGACATTCATATAGTCTCCAAATTTAGGCAGAACGTCATCTATATATCTGTATGTTGAGTTGATTGATTTGGCGACAGTCTTCTCCCTGTATTACGATATTACTACTTTCCTGCGATTATAAAATGTCCGCTATCTGGCGACATAACTGTTTTCTTACGATTGCAAAATTATTGCTATCTTTAATTAAATGGATATACATGTATTCATCCACTAATTATAACCTGCCATCATCACCCGTTATTTGTAGATATTCATAAACAGAATTCACCATTTATGGTTTTTATTTTGAGAAAGCTGTCTACAGACTCTTTTTCCTGTTATTTGGACATATACACCAACAAGGTACAATTGACGTTTGTAATTGTAAAATACAAATCGGACGACGGAACATTTCTTTGAACTGTCAAATGGTATATTAATACTTTCTTAATCGAATTCGCCAATAAGTGAGAAATTGTATCTTGTGCATTATTTAATAATTTTTGTTAAAATTTAATTAATTGATTACTCGGGGATAATTTTGTCATCCCCTTCACTGTTTTTTTTTTTCAAAAATGTGTTATTTGGCTTTGTATTGGTCTCGCAGGCAATGTAATAATGCAGTATTCTCGGAAGGCCTTTTTACTGTTTAATGATTTAGTCCTTGGGCTAAGACCAGATATTTGACCTATCGGTACCATCTGAGGGCACTAAATTTGAGTGATACCAAATTGTTTAGACATATATGCTGTAAACATTTCTGCATGATAGACTTTTCAAACTCACAGCTTAAGCAGCTAATTTGCATAAACAAAATGGCCGCCAATGCGGTTTTAGCTTTTTCAATTTTTGGATATATATTTTGTCTTTTATAGCCAATATTTGAATGAAAACAGTGATGTACCTACTGTTTTTGATTATGAGGAATGTATTAAAGCTTTTGTCATCAATTTGAAATAAAACCTAATTTGCATAAATCCAATATGGCCGCCATTTTCGACATTTTTTTTGTAAATTTCTACTTTAATTTGACTTTTGAATGCAATATCAGGTGAATAATGCAATGATTTAGTTTCTAATGTATGTTTTAGAACTTTCCCACATTAAAAACTTAATAATTTAGTTGTAACACACTTAATAAATAAGACAGTAACACACTTTGCAGTATATCCAATCGACTCATCTACTTGTTATGTAATATCTGCTATTAGATGTCAGTTTGGAAAGTGTATAGTAGTGTTGATGTCTACCTTGTGCTTGAAAGATAACTTACACTTTTATGTAGTTTCAGATATAAATGGAAACTGAATTAACCATGGAATCTGAAGATGATGCAAGTAGTAGCCAAGAGAAACGCCCGCGATTACAGCTGGAATCATGTGTTATATGTTCTAAAAAATCTCCTGTTACTGAACTGACGACTCCAAGAGATTTCAACTCATGGACAACTCTTTTGAGAGCTGCAGTAATTCAAAAATTTTCTCCAATTACTAAATATAAACAACGAGAGGAAGGAAACATTCCATGCATATACTATCACAGATCGTGCAGAAGTACATTTACTCTGAAAAAAACACTTGATAACATTCTTGCGAAAGACAGAGATCCTTCACCTGAAAAACCTAGTCAAAGAAAATCATCTATAAGAGACCCTGTGCAAAGCTCTTCAAGAGTGTATGAGTCCGTATGCATTTTTTGTGAAAAGAGTAGCAAATATGTTAAAGGCTCAAACAGTCGTGAGGCTCTTACTAAATGTGTAGAACTGCGTGCAGATGATAAAATTAGGAATGCTGCGTTGCAGAAAATGGATGAACGAATCATGGCTCTTGTTAGTCGGGACATTGTTGCTGCAGAGGCTCATTATCATAAGTCATGTTATCGATCGTACACTAGAGTCTTAGAACCAAGTCATAAATCTGTTCCAGTTGACACAGACCATACAGTGAAGCCGAATATGAAGCATACAACATGTTATTTTCTTATGTTAGAGATGATATGTTCTGTTCCCCTCGTGTCGTCAAGATGACTGAATTAACACATAAACTTACACAATATATGCAATCTCTTGGGTTTGTTGATATCAAAGAACATACTAAGAAACATATTCGCAGGAGGTTGGAAACTGAATTTGAAGACAGTTTAAGTATCATTAATGATAACGGAAAACTTCTGGTCATGCCAGATAATCTGACACGAGATGAATTAGCTAAGCAAAATGTAGAGTTAATAAAACAACTGCAGATCCATAAAGGTGATGGAAATGACAAGAAGAAGCTACTCATAAAAACTGCGCTTTACCTGAGAGATGAAGTCAAAGGATCAATGGAAAGGAAACCATGGCCACCATTGCCAGACGAATTAGATCAAGGATATCTACCGTTACCCAATGCTTTGACAGACTTTTACCAGTTTCTACTGTGTGGTCAACGGAAGCAACCATCAGATAGGATACAGAGATTTATTCGATCTTTTGCACAAGACTGTGTATATGGCATTAGTGGAGGACGACAGAAGAGCAGCAAACACTTCCATTGATCCTTTGACTTCATCTCTCAGGTAAAGCGCAGTTTTTATGAGTAGCTTCTTCTTGTCATTTCCATCACCTTTATGGATCTGCAGTTGTTTTATTAACTCTACATTTTGCTTAGCTAATTCATCTCGTGTCAGATTATCTGGCATGACCAGAAGTTTTCCGTTATCATTAATGATACTTAAACTGTCTTCAAATTCAGTTTCCAACCTCCTGCGAATATGTTTCTTAGTATGCTCTTTGATATCAACAAACCCAAGAGATTGCATATATTGTGTAAGTTTATGTGTTAATTCAGTCATCTTGACGACACGAGGGGAACAGAACATATCATCTCTAACATAAGAAAATAACATGTTGTATGCTTCATATTCGGCTTCACTGTATGGGTCTGTGTCAACTGGAACAGATTTATGACTTGGTTCTAAGACTCTAGTGTACGATCGATAACATGACTTATGATAATGAGCCTCTGCAGCAACAATGTCCCGACTAACAAGAGCCATGATTCGTTCATCCATTTTCTGCAACGCAGCATTCCTAATTTTATCATCTGCACGCAGTTCTACACATTTAGTAAGAGCCTCACGACTGTTTGAGCCTTTAACATATTTGCTACTCTTTTCACAAAAAATGCATACGGACTCATACACTCTTGAAGAGCTTTGCACAGGGTCTCTTATAGATGATTTTCTTTGACTAGGTTTTTCAGGTGAAGGATCTCTGTCTTTCGCAAGAATGTTATCAAGTGTTTTTTTCAGAGTAAATGTACTTCTGCACGATCTGTGATAGTATATGCATAGAATGTTTCCTTCCTCTCGTTGTTTATATTTAGTAATTGGAGAAAATTTTTGAATTTCTGCAGCTCTCAAAAGAGTTGTCCATGAGTTGAAATCTCTTGGAGTCGTCAGTTCAGTAACAGGAGATTTTTTAGAACATATAACACATGCTTCCAGCTGTAATCGCGGGCGTTTCTCTTGGCTACTACTTGCATCATCTTCAGATTCCATGGTTAATTCAGTTTCCATTTATATCTGAAACTACATAAAAGTGTAAGTTATCTTTCAAGCACAAGGTAGACATCAACACTACTATACACTTTCCAAACTGACATCTAATAGCAGATATTACATAACAAGTAGATGAGTCGATTGGATATACTGCAAAGTGTGTTACTGTCTTATTTATTAAGTGTGTTACAACTAAATTATTAAGTTTTTAATGTGGGAAAGTTCTAAAACATACATTAGAAACTAAATCATTGCATTATTCACCTGATATTGCATTCAAAAGTCAAATTAAAGTAGAAATTTACAAAAAAAATGTCGAAAATGGCGGCCATATTGGATTTATGCAAATTAGGTTTTATTTCAAATTGATGACAAAAGCTTTAATACATTCCTCATAATCAAAAACAGTAGGTACACCATTGTTTTCATTCAAATATTGGCTATAAAAGACAAAATATATATCCAAAAATTGAAAAAGCTAAAACCGCATTGGCGGCCATTTTGTTTATGCAAATTAGCTGCTTAAGCTGTGAGTTTGGAAAGTCTATCATGCAGAAATGTTTACAGCATATGTGTCTAAACAACTTGGTAATACTCAAGTTTAGTGCTTTCAGGTGGTACCGTCAACCCTATTTGGCCCAAGGACTAATTAGATCGTGAATAAAACTGGCGAACAAATCATGTCAAGATCGTAAAACGGTGTCGGAGTAATGAGGTCGAAAACAAAGTGTAATGTTATGTATAAATATAAAATAATTCAATTATACATTATGTCTGTAGAACGTACTTTTGTTGTATCTGGCGAGGTTTAGTGTATTTAGCTTCTTGAGACTTGACCAAAGGTATGAACATTGTGATAAGTGTAACATAATCTTATTCTAGGGTATCTAGACCATTATTAAATAAAACAAACCGTTCTACCAAAAGTTGTTAAAACTAAAAGCTTTTCATTTAGTTTATGTTCTGGTACCATGCATTCTAACATTTAAAATGCATCAAACAGATCTAGACGTTTGTTTAAAACAAAGATGGTCTAATATACTAATGCTTGATTTATATGATGTCTCCGAAGCAGGTTCATTAGTTATGTTAACATAGTACGTTGTTTGTGAATGTAGAAAAATTAAGTACAAAAGGTCGGTATACAGTTTTAAAAAATGTCTATCTTGGACCCGATAAATCATCATCACTGTGAAAGCTTACATCTTACTCGGTGGTCCAGATTCTATCATTCTACATGTACGTAATGCAATAAGATTGGGCGCATACCTTGCAGTTAGGTAGCATTCGGCATGGGAATATATTGAAAGGTGTTTTTCATTGTTCTCGCAAGTAATGTAATAATACAGTATTCTTTAAAGTCAGTTAACCATTTTATGGATAAGCCAACGCTCGGTGAAAATAAAACTGGCTAACAAAACGGTGTCAGTGAAACTATGGTAAATATCGAGTAAGGTGTGTGTGTGTGTGGATGAAAAGTACATTGTACGAAGCACTTTTAGTACCAGAGAATGATATCATTCCAAAATAGTGCGTTCTAATGTTCGTAAGCTGTGAGCTCGATTGTCAAAGTATTGCACTCGACATTTGAAAATCATGATTTCAAAATATATCATTCTGTGGCACTAAAAGGGAAAATTAATTCTTGATTGGTTCAATGTACATAAATGGGTACATATATTGTTTAGAAATTTAATATTTTCGAAAGCCGCACGAAATTGGTAGAAAACATGCAAACCAGGAATTTAAAGAAATTTCTAGAATTTTTTTTAAATTCAAGAACTAAACTACAATGGACCGACGTAATTACACATAAACTTGTTACAAATTTCTAGACTTCATTGATACTGTTTATTGGGTGTAAAGACGCCCAATATTTAGCAAATTTAAACGCTTCAATAACATGTGCATTATTGTGTTATGAGTAGCTTCAGTGAAAATGAAAGTTAAAGCACTTTGGCATCTCTTTTTAAACAATTCCACGGCTATATTTACATTTTGCAGTTTTGGATGTTCCCAATTTTATTTTCTTTAAAAATATAAATGGATGTCGATTATAATATCATTTTTATAGTCGATTTCTCTGAAAAGCAAAACAAATGGCATCACTCGTACCTGAGCCACGTAAAACCGAAAGGCAATTATGGCTCGTTTGTCTTAAGCAAAATTATATAAAGTCAAAGATTGTTCGCAGATTAGATATAACACTTATGGAGTTGTCATATACCATTTTTTTAATTTAATCATAAAATACATTCAAAAAATGTATTTTATGATTAAATTACAAAAATGGTATATGACAGAGTCATCACTTTAATCTTTACTACTGAAATTCGTTTTAATGTGTGGTTTTGTCTCTTTATGCTGATGGGAACTGTTTTTCAAGCTAAAACTGTTTAGATTATAGTTAACACACAACTCTTTATTCTAACGGATCCAACACAATAGGCATAAAACATTTGTTTCATGAGTTCAACTTTCAGTTTCTGTTCAAGAGGTCAACATCCAAACTGCCAATATTTATGACTGGCGCAAACCCACATCGTTAATTTTTGAAGTGCTTCCTTAGAAATTCTATACTTTTGAGGCTAAAGCATTTTGAAGCAGGGATCGTATCGGTCTATATTCTAACCACGTCGTACTTGAGACTTTCCCCTGGCCCACGTGCATTTGGTAAGACTGAAGCTGTTTTGTCTCAATTAAAAAGATTTACTTAAGAGTTTTGCTTTGTTAAGCTGCTGACAATGATATCGGTGATAATACCAAGGGTTCTGTTAGGGTGGGTTAACTCACTAATACTCTTTACCAAGATAATATAGGTTACAAAAACAAAATAAATATTAGATAAATAAATAAGCAAGTAAATAAATAAATACATGTAAATAAACAAATAAGCAAGTAAATATATAAATGAATACATGTAAATAAATAAATAAATAAATAAATAAATACATAAATAAATAAATAAATAAATAAATAAATAAATAAATAAATGAATGAATGAATGAAGTCCATGTGCAAATCACAATCTCAAATGCAAAGTGAACATTTTGAAAATTGCAAATACCACACGTTAACTTCCACCAGGAAAATGAGACCGGCTACTACAAGGGGTAAGCACCTTCTGTCTAGCTTTTTTAAATGTTTGAAATTAAAATTGAGATTGAAAAGAACGTTGAAGTATTAAACATTAAATTGTGATTCATGTTTGGAACGACTAAAGGATGAGGATGATAAAGCAAAACAAAATCAAATTAATGAAAAGAAAAAATCGGTATTTCCTGTCTGATGAAACAGATATTTAAATATTTTATTATTTTGTTGACATATTGACATATTAATATAATAGATTAGATCCATGATAAAGATGTGTAAAAAGGTTAAATTTGGTTAATATTGTAAAATGTTATGATAATCATCCAAGCGACAGGTACGGCACGCGAGCTAAATATCACTGAGTGCATTGAAAAATGAATTTAAATATCAAAGGTATTTTCACTATGAATCAATTCAATTTCACCTCTATTGCCGAAAGTAATATACATTTTTAAATTTATCGAAATAGAACATGCATAATAAAACAAAGAAATTAAAATATACAATTAAATAAAGAACAATAAGCAAGTAATACACAGTGAACAAATGAAGTAATATATGAAAAACAAACATACTAATCCATGTCCGAATCACAATCCAGAAGCAAAGTAAAAACTTTGGAACCGGCAAGTTATATAATTAGGTTAGACACGTGAACTTCCACCAGGGAAGTAAGGCCGGGTGCTCCAGAAGGGTAAGCACCTCCTGTTTAGGTAAAATTAGATATAATTTTGTGTTCTAGTATAGGCATATATATATATATATAATATATATATATATATAATATATATATATATATATATATATATATATATATATATATATATATAAATGGTTACAAATTAAATCGCTCGGACATTTTAAAGCATCTATAGCTTCCTCGAAACACTCTACGGTATTACCATGTGTATTATAATAAACACACTATCAAACTTATATTTTTTCAGAAAATAAATAAAATAATTGAAAAATATTAATATACAGCATATCATTAGTATGTTTCTTTAAAAATTTTAATTGGTTGCGTATAGTGCATTATATGGTTGTTATTTCATAGTTAGGTACTTAAATACTACTGTTGAATTATTTGAAATAATGCTTTAAAAAAGCACACAGCAGTAACAATAAAGCTTAAGTTTAATTGTAAAATTTCCCTACATATATTTAAGAAATGATGTAAAATTATTGAGACGATTAGGAGCCTCCAATGATACTATAGCCACAACACTCGTTACTTACTCCAGCGTCCGCCTGAAGTCGGTGTTTTTATCGGTGTTTGTCTTTTCTGGTTTTGTCATCTTTGCAATTGGTAGTTTTAGTGTTCTAGGTTGTACTAACTGTTGCCAAGACCATGCTTGTCAAATGTATTTAATTTGTTACACCTTCAAATCAAACCGGAGGTGGTACATGTGTAAATAATTTGATTGAAGTTATAAGCTTTGGATCGTGTCCGCCAAACATTTTTGGAATCTTCTGTATCAATTATCCAAATACCAATCGTTTTTATTTTCTCATATGAGCGTGTCGTGTTTCTGTAGCCTATACACATGGTTACCTTACGTTTAAAATTTTAGTTTAAGACCTATACTGATTTTGGCACATTTTAACCACTTTGAACCAATACCTATTAAATAAATTGACAGTTTTAAAATGCGCGGTAAAGATTTTTGTCTGCCGTTCTTTTGATATGTAGAGCTTCATCTTCCGGAGCACACGGTCTCACTTCCCTGATTGAATTCCATAGCAACACCTATACTGATTTCGGAACTTTGAACCAATGTCCACTGTTAAATAAATCGATAATTTTAAAATGCGCGGTAGAGATTTTTGTCTGTCGTTCTTTTGATATGTACAGCTTAATCTTCCGGAGCACAGGGTCTCACTTCCCTTATTGAATTTCATAACTGAAAGTTATTACTTTGCCTTTGGGTTCTTATTTGGATATAATTCGGTGTGTTTTTGATTGATTTTTGTATTTTAACATACCAATCAGCACCGAGTTTTTATATGTCATCTGCTACTTTTTATGAAATAATACATTCAAAAGTAGCATATGACACATACATGTATATTGAAACAATGGTATCAGAAGTTTAAACGTTTTATATATAATGTCCGAATCGTCTTTTATATCGGCCAATAGGTGGTTTAACACCCCGGTTTGCGAAACAAGAGGACAAAGATGATATACTTCTCGCCGCGAAAAAAAAATCAAATGGTATGTATATGAAAACGACAAACAAAAGTATAGCTAATTTCTTGTAGTGATCAGACGGGCCGAACACAAAAAATCCTCCATTTTTCACGTTGTTTGAAAATTAGTCTTAAAGGTTCGGAACTCTCACTAAGAATTTCCTTTCAGTTTGCTGTTCTATTAACCCATATTCAAGATGTGCATATAACATAAGTATAAAGAATTATATCTTGTAAATACCAACTAATTAGAACAGTAAACCCCTATTGTGTTGAAAAAAAAAGCCGACGATATCGATACTGTCAATTTTGTATGAACGTGGTCGTTTTACTGTAAGCAAATTACCTGTATCATATTTTCTGATATTATTATTATTATTATCTTTCTTTTTCAATCGTTTAAACTGTTCTGTGATTTACATAATTTATATTATAATTTAACATTAGATCGAAAATAAGTAATATTATTTGTTTACGCAATGAAATTGAAAAGAAAATATAAGAATAGTTTTTATCAAATAATAATAATAATAATAATAATAATAATAATAATTATTATTATTATTATTATTATTATTATAGTTTTTCCTATAAAATTCGATGCTTATTAAGGTTTATATAAAAGTTTACTCTTGTTCCGGGATCCTCTTTATATTATTTATTTGTAAATTGTACTTGAAACATAAATAAAATATTGTTTAAACTAAAATTCAATGCGTTTTATCATGCACATATTTTTTCATCAGCATGTCTTTGGTTCTTTACGCATTTTAATTTTAATTTCGAAAGGTTTTTATTTTCATTTATTTTTATTATTATCATTCTTTTCCATCGCCATAACAACTCGGACAAAAAGAGAAAAAGTACGTCTAATATTGTTTAAAATTTTATGTGAGGAGAAGAAAAAGAACTTTTTGAGGACTTTCCCACGGAAATTTACGAAAATAAAATAAATTGATTGCTTCAGACATAATAAATATCTGTTCATTTCAATTATCTAATGTCGCGAGTTTCAGATTTATAATACAATAAAAAAGGGCAATACTTTAATAAGCGATAAAATGCATGTTTCATAAATAAATGAATGTTTGAATTTCCTATACAAATCAAGGCTTAATGTAACTCAAAAATCTCTTCATTGCATGTACCGATGTACGTTGTCCAGGTAACATCATTAAGTCGCGTGCACCTTTTTCAGATATGGCTAAAATGGCACGAGATATCTCAAGACAAGTGTTTGTAAAAGTCCGTTTTTGATAACAGTTTAATATCAGTATTAGTGGAATATGAATATTTACAAAAAGTCTCACTTCAATAAAAATATCTACTATAAATTCCAACATTAAATATAATGGGATAAAATAAAATTTTGGTCGCGTGTCACTCCGACAAAATTTTCTTCCTGACCAAACAATCGTAGGGCTATAAAATTTATTAACATTGTTTAATCTTGGGTTATTGTTTATACGAAGCACTCAAGTCAAATTAACGGTTATACCGATATCTATCAAGTGAGATCTGGGAGGAATCGGTGCGGAAGAATATAACTGAAAACGAGATTTTAGTGACAGATGCAGGAGGTCGTGCTTCGGTCGGGTATTCCTTTTGATAGAGTAGTATGTATATTTGCATAATAATTAGTGCCAGTAGCGTAGGAATATAAAAGTGTTAAAAGTGACATATGGGATCAAAGAAACCGGAAAGTTGGAACTCTTCAATTCAAAAGTCAAAGAAGGTGGAAATCGCTTTCGTACGTTAAAAATTCCTTTGAGATTTGAGATGAAGAATACGGACTTTTAGATCTAAGGCATTTGAAAAGAGAAAAATTAACAGGATACATGTATTAGAATTTATTTAGAAAATCGGAAAAAAAGAAAAAGGTAAGAGTATTTATTTATTTATTTATTTATTTAATTCCTATATACATGTAATATGTTTCTATTTCATTACCAAGTACTTAAAAAGAACAAATAAATGAAAAGAGACATTTTTTCAAATTTTTTTATTTATTTATTTATTTATTTTATTTATTTATTTATTTATTTTTTTATTTTTTTTTTTAAATCTAACTTTCATAATTTAACAAAACTTGATATTTACATTAAGTTTTACTCAAATATTTAGAAAAAATATGCCTTTAATAATTTTAGGACATAAATTGTTAACTGAATATTTTTAGTGTCTTATTAGTTTTAGTATGCGCAAATCAATTTATTCAACTACTTGGACTTGAAATTAATAACCGACATTACAATCAATACTTTTTAAACCGAATATCTATGCTAAATAAACAAATTTTATATTTTCTAGCATTATCGGTAATTTTGCAAGTTCTAAATCGAACTACTGGTAGACGTTTTATGCTAAAAATTGAAAGAAATAAAATTTTGATTCTTGATTTTTAAAATATTTTAAAATGATAAGATAAAACTAAAATGAGTGGTAATGATTCAGAGAGAGAGAGAGAGAGAGAGAGAGAGAGAGAGAGAGAGAGAGGAGAGAGAGAGAGAGAGAATTTTGCAACTTTGCATGTAATCGAAACTTTAGTATAATTGGAGATTATTTTAAAAAGACGTTTTATATGTTTTAAACAATTCCCTGCAGTATGTCACCCTGATATAGTTACAAATAATTTTTCAGATTTTCTATAAATCTGTGACAACTTTATGATGCTTTTAGAGCTATTAATCTAATTAGAAATGTCATCAAAACCGGTCAATTATTATAAAATCGTAAAATTTCAATAAACAAACCAAGAATACAATATTTTTATGACTGTTTAAGGATAAATAAATCATAAAAAGAAAACCAACACCGGACTCGCGTGTTTCACACTTTATTAGAGGTTAGTAGTCAATTTGATATCAAGATGACCACTTCAATTTGATTCAATAAAATGGACCATGATGGACAGGTGCCCGATAATAAATAATGACTTGATCTGGACAAAAATTGATTGACCGTGCGCAAAGATTGTCCAGGGGAGGTAATTATACAAGAGTCGCACGACAAAGTTGACAGATGATGATCATGTTTCAAGATAAGAGGTATTTAAAATAAAACACCGTCTTAATTTTGTCCTCTTCAAAGGCATCATTTTGAATTCATATCTTGAGCACTCTTCATACATGTATATATATTTTATTTTTTTATTTTGTGATTTGTATACTATATATCTATATACGTGTGCTACTTTTTATTATTGGAGTAAATCTACCATTAAATAACCTTAAATTATTAGTTTCTGGCACTACTTTCTATAACTCTCCACAATTATATGGTTCCCTTGGATTTCATTGATATGTGTGTGTGTGTCCGTCTTTGCATTTGTCTGTCTGATCCTTGAGATGATCACGTGATAGCAAATATTTTTTTTTTCAATTTTGCACAGTTGTTTAGCACCATAACATAAGGCAAAGTAAAGCTCAATTCAGCACAATTCAGCACAATAACAATTTCAGTTGTTATTTTTTAAAATTCAATGAGGGGTGAGGTTAAAGATGTGAGTGAAATCAATTAATAAAAGCACTATAATGCATGTATATAGACAATTTATAAAAAGCAAAAAAAAAAAAAAAAAGTGCCTAGAGTTACTGACAACATCTTATACCTATGAACATTGTGAAAAAATGAACATCGCCATGAATATATATATTGTATAGATAGGAAACATCATTAAAAATCATATACAAATCACATATGCCTGCATGCAGTGGCTATATAAGTCTCAGAAAAGTTCTATTGTGTTAATTACTAAAAAAAAAATTTACGTTCTGGCTTTAATGAATTTTTGCCGTCCAAACATTTAATGATGCAAAACGCATCTGATGGGTCATATATCATCGCTTTACTTTTTCTGGAGGTATAGCAGTATACGTAGATGTGCATTTGCTTTTGTTCATAGGAGATTTAAATGAGTATGTCAATTCAGTATTCAATCTCAATGCTTTATATGATTATAAGCAGTGTTCCTTCCGACACACTGCAAGAGTAGAAGATGGCAGAGGACACTATGATACCATTATTATTAAATCAAAAACACACATACTATTGCATAACCAAATCGCAATCCTGAAGCAAGGCAGGAACTTTTAAACTGACAAATAAGGTTTAACACGTGGACTTCCACCTGGGAAGTAAGGTCAGGTGCGCTGGAAGGGTAAGCACCCCCCTTTAGCTAGCTACACCCACCACGTGTGTAATCAAAATTGACAGAAGTATATAGTACTGGTATGTAATGTAACAATATACATATATGTATATTTAATAGACATTTTATGATTTAAGAACTTCATCAAATATTTTACCACAAATAAACTCCTTATTTAAGGAAACAAAGCAAGAAGTATTTCTCTAGATTTTTTAGATGAAATTTGCAATTTTTTGACATATAAAAACTCGGATTACAACTCACGTGGGGGCATTTCTGGTGGCGGTGGAGGGGAGTGTAGTGTTTCAACTGCTGATAACGAAGACATATCTGAAATCAATTTTGTTTCTTCAAAATTCTACACACACATTATATTGAACCTGTAGTTGTTTTACTGGTGCACGTGCAGGCGGAATATAATATTGTTGGGTTTTATTCAAAGAAATCTAAAGGAGAATATAATTGGTTGATAAGAATGACAGAATCTTAGATATTGATAAAGGAAGGGGAAACTTATTGATTTATAGCTAAAACATCAGGTGAAATTGAGACAACATGACAATCATCCCCCGTAATACCGTTATGGCCGATAAATCCCGCGAGATTTCTTTTGATGTAGAAGACGGGCACCTGTTTTTAAATATTGATGAGCGTTATCAATTGTCATGAACTAGAAAATTGTCAGTACTTTTGATCAGTCTCAGCCGCAGTTCTTTTGGGATGTCACGTGGTACAGATCATTTGTATTTAAACAATGGCTATTGATCCGTAATTTGGTTAATATTTAAAGATTTAATCAAAAACACAGCACCTTAATTAAACACCTTAGTGTTTAAACATCTCGTAAATCTCCTCACTGAAGACAGAAATGTCGGCGAATTAATTTGATTTTTGAGAAAAGAGAAGAAGAAAATTAAGAATATTACAGAATTTGGTTGACATAAATTGGCCAAATAAATAAATAAATAATAGTTGTTGGCAGTATCGAAGTAACCGTATCCAGTCACGCGAATAGTTTGATTAAAAACTTCTCATGCGTTCCCTGCAATAAATTATATAGTAAATTTGGAGTGGATCTCACAAAACGAGAATTTGATCATAATTTTTCAAGTTCTTTTCCCCAGGCCTTTTGCAGATGAATATTGAAATCTTCAAAGAGATGTTTATCTGGACGAAAGGTCCTTATTACCGATTTATCCCTCGATAAAAGTCTTCCTTGCTGAGGGCCTTCAGCTGCTGAATACGAAAATAGCCGCTGTGGTTTAATTTTAAGCTTTTGTTTTCCTTCAAAATCGAACTCATTCACTTGTTATACGCTTTTAGTTGTTTCATGATATGCTAAACTTATTTCCAAAATGTTTCAAGAAAACTTAATGTTGGAAACGTTGGAGAGGCAATGCGTCCTTTCCGGTGGATAACGATCGATAATACATGTAGTATAAAAATATTTAAGGCAAAACCTTTATGAAATGTTTAAGAAATAGCCCTGCCAAGATGCAAATATACGAACGAACGGACTGACTTCGCGTTATTATTCTGAATGTTCTTTGTTCTGTAAATGTTGCCTGAAAAGTAGATAAAGTTGCTTTATAAAAGCATATCTATGTGACTATATTTTCACGATATTTTTCAAAATAATTCTTAAATACAAAAATAAGATGATACAACAACGCTATGCAGGAAAATAGTATACACACGCAGGTAGTTTGGTATAATATTATTCTTAAATTTGCATAATTCTTGCGACTTTAAAGCAATTAAAAATTACAACAGGATACCATTTTGACACAATGTTTGGTAGATTGGGAGTTAATTTTGTTTGTTTAGAGGGCTGTTATAAATTTTATGGACACATGTATATTGCTAGCCTATATGCTTATCAATGCCCACGAATAATTTTATAGTCGTCATCACAGTATTATTGATAAGCAGTGTGTCTGTGTGTGATATATTTGTAGCCAATAGTTCAATGTTTCTTTCGTTTAAATTTTGATGAAGCTAGCTAGCTAACTAGTTAGTTAGACATAGATGCTTACCCTTCCGTAGCATCCGGCCTCATGTCTATGGTTGAAGTCTGCCTATTCTTCAATTGCCTGTTTTTCAAAGGTTCTTTGTTACTTTGCTTTGCTTTTGGGATTTTTTTCAATATTATTTCAACACTAGAAACACGATAAAAACGTATTTAAAACTGTGCAGTATACCAAAGCTATCTTGAAAATCTATAAAATTCGAATAGACTGAAAGTACACCCTGCCCTTTTTGTACACCCCGCTTAAAAATGATGGGTATATAGTGATAGGGGTGTCCGTCCGTCCGTCCTACCGTTACACCTTAGGGTACCTATCTCTTATCCGCAACTCCTCCCAAACCCTTTAATGGATTTTCATGAAACTTTTATGCAATCTTTGTGATATAATGTAGATGTGCACCTTCTATCTAAAAATTTGATCCGATGGATTTTTTTATGTGAGGGGAGCGGGGGTATTTTTTGTGAGCTTGTGGCTCACAGTTTTTCTAGTTTTTTTTTTATTAAACACCCGTTTCGTGTATTCAAAGTATAAAGTCGTAAATATTGTTTTTGTGGAAATCAAGTTATAGGCTACAAATTAATGACGAATCTCATGGCGAAAATAAAACCAAGTTGAGTCATTCACTAACACGTAATAATATCTCCCAGGGGACACATCAAGAATAGTTTGGAAACATGCACAATAGAAAACAAAGCAAATCGGTTTATTGTGCCGAGGAAGATTTATGAAACGGAACATAGTTGACCCTTGTTTTAATTGGAATATTGGGGATTTGTAACTAAAAACAACACAGTTTTGGTAATAACAAAAAACACCCGAGAACAAGAAAAAAAAAAAAAAAAAAAACAAATGAACGAAGGTGTTCAGAGAACTATCCCCCGGCAATTTTGATGGTGAACATCAGTGAAATCCATACAAAGTAAAAAATATGTTTTATACAACACTGGTTGTAAAATACGTAGTGTGATTGTGCCATTTAATAGATCGAAAACCACACCAATGGGTATTTTCTACAGCGCCTGTCTAAAATTAGAAAATTGAAATTTATAATCAGTGTTCCACATATGCATTTTTGTCTCCGACATGTCGGATACAAATTTTAACCTTTACCACTCAAGGATCTTCCATGCCAAGAAGATTTTTTAAGAATTAAGCTATAAATACACCTTATTTGCATATTGCATAAATATTACGAAACATTAAACGAACGAAACAACAAAAATAAAACTAGATAAACACATTGAGACAACTAATTTTAACCGAAGATTTTAAATGTGAATAGATACATGTATTGCACTTACAGTGAAATCCCAAATCATTGCCACCCGTTTGTTCAACAAGTTTGGTGCTTTGGAGTTTAGAAATAAATAGAAGGAGACATAGAATAAGGAAACATTGACCTGGATACATTCGACGAACCATAGTTTCATGTTTCTTTCACTCAATTTTGATTACACAGGTGACGGGTGTAGCTAGCTAAACAGGAGGTGCTTATCCTTCCGGAGTACCCGGTCTCACTTACCTGATAGATAGAAGTTCACGTGTTTAACCTGATTTCATTTTCAAAGCTTTTCCGTTGTTTCTGGACGGTGATTTGGTCACGGATTAGTATGTATGTTTTTGAAACAGAATTTGCAAAAATATTTGGAAATATTTTGCGTGAAGTTTGGCTGTGATGACAAAATGGTATACTGCAAACCTTAACATTTATAATGCAACCCCATGCAGTTTTCAATCCCGAAATTCAAAATCATCATTGGCTGCTAATTTCTAAGACATGCTTTCAAAGAGACACCTATTTTGGCAAGTATGTAAACAAAACCTTTAAAAATGATTATACGTTCACAATTTTTGGAAATTTGGCCGCTAATAATTTTCAAATTGAGTAAATCTGGGCAGCCATACTGAGACATATACGGTAGCATAATGATTTATACTTTACTTTCCATATACCATAGCTATCGCGGTCGTAATGCTGCCCATCTGTTTTGTGATATTGGATTTCGTTGTACTTTATTTGTTTCGTTATATTTAAAATTTGTCAATTCTTTTTTTTTCAGAAAAAAAATCAAAATTTAATATATCATAATTTCTACTCTTTCTTCTTTCTAGTTGGCCATTAAAAACAACTCGTCTAGAGTATCCTCCAGGGAGGGACTGGTAATATTTTCAGATCCCTACAATCTAGTTTAACGCACGCTTCTGAAGTATGATGTCATTGATACAAAGCTTGTGTTTTTTTAAATGACTTCAAAATGGCAGTTACCAAAGCAATTGGACACGAGCTAAAATATGAGCGGCAATTGTCTGAATAATCATAACACGAGGCAGGATAATAGATATTGGCGAAATTGGCTTTAATATTGGCAAGAAAATTGAAGCCTTCGGGATAAACAATATCGCCCATTTTATATCCACTACATTTTCATAAAATAAATTTAATTAAATAGCAGGTTAAAGTAATGATAGAATTTTTACATGACATATGTGCAGGTATCTTCCGAATCAACTCTCGTGGTTATCCTATCAAATATGACGCCCACGGCGCGTGAAATTACGTCACTCAAGACAATTTGATTGAAGTAAGCAGACGACGATATTTTGTATTGAAAGACATCGAACCATCTGTTAAAAATTTCTAGCGATACCAGTAAGTTCGTCTGGTGATATTTTGATGTAGGAGGTATTGATTTCTCATGTTCGAGCTGTAATCATTATGTGCTATGAATAAATTAAATTGAAAATGGCAAAAAATTCATTCGAGACTCTCTGTTGTTCTGTTAATTCGTATAATTTGTATCAAGGGAATTTTAGAAGTGTTAATATAGGGATGAAAGACGAGTTGTTTGGGAATATTCTTTTTATTCATTGTCCTTCTGTACTGTGGGAAAAATTAATTTAAATGCTTTTTTGTTCTGTTGTATCAAATCTGTTTATCTTGGTCGTTGCTTTATTAAAAAATAACAAAAAATTATTCTCAGTGGTCAAAATTAATTGACACAGTCAAACCTTGATGTTGCGTGTACAACATGGAGCAGACGATATTTATTGGAAACATTTTTAAACAAAGTTTAAGTTTTAAAAGCAAAGCGCAACGATGAAATTAAGTTATCTGCAAGCAAAAATATAAATTTACCGATAGTCAATGTAACCGATAAGACAAGAAGACAAATAAAAAAAATAATGCAACACACATTCAGAACGTTGATAGTAAAGCTCCTAATCTTACCCTTCTTGAGCACCCGGCCTTACTTGTTTAACATAATTTGTCAGTTTCAAAGTTTTTTCTATTGTGATTCGGACATGGATAAGTATGTTTGCTTTTGATATTGACATGACAATATATATATATATATATATATATATATATATATATATATATATATATTATATATTATAATAGTAGTTTTTTAGTACTAAGTACAAAATTAAAATTACTGATCATGAAAATCCAGAATAGAACTTTGCCACTTAGATTTTATAAGTAAACAGTAAAACTCAAAACTATCTTGAGGTTGTGAAGGGAATAAATAAATAGATAAATAAATAAATAAATAAATAAATAAATAAATAAATAAATAAATAAATAAATAAATAATATAAATGGCATGTGTGAATGAGATGTATTACTGTTACAACTTTATCATATCAATAACATTAGCAATAAATGTATTATTGTATAGAATCATTGACAGTTTCCGAATCTGTAAAGCATCTATGGGATCAGCTCGAGTTCATTTACGAGTGGATACAAACACTGTTTGGAACAAAGTTTATCTGAACATTTCAGTTAGTCCTCAAAAAGAGTTTATATTTCATATTTGGAGTGGCTTAAAACATCAGCAAGCCCCCGAATTGATTTCATATTTTAAGAGTGATTTGAAATGTCACCATGTCTATGAAAAGTTCGTATCTTAACAATTTTTTTAAACATAAGCATGTTGACGACAAGAGGTGACTTGACTTGAAATATCAGCATATTTATGAAAAGAGTCGACCTTTTGGAGTGGCTAACCAGATTAAAGTTCTGATTCATACTATCCTTTTTGTGACTATTAATGCACTACAATTGATGTTTATTATCTCAATTATAAGGCATTGTTAGTCATATTTTTATTGATGTTCCGGTAGGGCATTGTGGGATACAGATAAGAGTAATTGAGTTGTTTCAGACGCTCAGCATGATCAGTGTGAATGTTGTAAGTTCTTTGTCGGTTTTGATAATTAGGAGAAATAATGCAACTTGAAAAAAATAATGCCACCAAGGGATTAAGCATGTACGTTTATGGAAAATATCAAACCAGATATGGGATCACTGATTGCAAAACATCCCAGTTTAGTAGGTAACTGAAATTAGGAAAATAATGTCAGGTGGTGTGGTTAGAGTACTGTTGGTAAGCTGTTCATACCATTCCACCTATTTCACATCCAGTTGCCCACAGATGCATAACAATGTATTAATTAAACTTATTTTTCGGACCAATGAACCATTAAATCCTGTATTTACAGTACAGACTTGTCGAAAGTTTAACTAACGAAAAGTAGTCAAAACTCGGCTTTCGAGTGACCGATATACGGATATCTACTGAACGAAAAACTAAACAGTTGCAGAAAAAGCGTTCGCCATATAACTAACTGTTAAGGTCGTAAAGATCAGGCGATTCGACGCTGATTCGTTAGCTTTTTGTTAAACTATTGAGCCCTGTATGTCATTCGTAAAATGTTTCTATGAATTATGGTTGAGGGCTTTCAAATAGTATAACTACACCGTTGGACACTTAGGCTTATGCTTTCATCGTAGATTTTATAATCAGTTCTCCTTGTTCTCTTTTGGCTGTTTTATCATTTACATTTATTTGTATTGTGTCGTGGTTTTGTTGCCAGTTACACATATATTTCCTGGTACATGTATATATTGCCCATGTGTATCCAGATACAATCCATACAAACTATCTAGTCTAGTTATATAGCAAGCCCCATGTCAAGCTTTAGCACTACTACATGCATTAAAGACGGCATTGACCGGTCGGAAATTTAACACAATGCTAACGAAAAATGAGTGGCAGACAGGTGAAGACAAGGATATACTGTATAGTAGCCGAACAGTTACTACATGATATATATGATAGCTGTCGAAAAGATATCAAGGCACGAGGAGGGACCGAGATGTGCTGCCAATTCGATAAGTATTTGCTAACTTAATGCTTCGACCGGCCTGTACTGCACCACAAGTACAACATGTATGTAAACTGTGTTCACATTAGCTGCAGTATGGAAACCTTACTTCAGAATTATCAGAGTTTGTACAATACTTAAATCTGTTAATTTACAAATAGTTGTCTATACCGTTTGTTGCTAATCAGTTTGATATCGGAAATGTCGCCAGGAGTTTATCCGTTGATCACTAACGATTTTAAAGCATTAACGTCAACTCCCGCTAAATGTCAAACACTTCAAAAAGACCAACCTCGTGCCCATGTTTACTTTAATGTACCAAATGCGAATCAATAGATAAGGTATAAGGGCATTGCTTCCACTGTCGGAGTACCTAAATGTCAAAAGCTGTGGACATATCTTTGAAGATTTTTCTTTGTATTTGTTAATTATATACATGTACGGTACAAACTCGTCGAAACACAGTTACGAAAAGGAGTCGTAGGTCGTATGCTGAGCGGACGGCCGAGATATGCCCTGTTAGCGGCTCCTGTTAGCGGGTAGGAAGCTGCTTAAACATTGTTGAGATACCAAAGGAGCCGAGATATGTTGCCTATTCGACGCTATTCGTTAGCTCAGTGTTAAAATTTCGACAGGTCTGTAGTGTAAGTGATACTGATTGGGTTTGCCACAATGTGTCTTAGTGTGCTTAGTTTTGATCATAAACATTGCAGATCGGGACTTGTAGGAAGGGTCTTACCCAATCACTTGCCGCACTACTGTGCTTATTATTCAAACAGATGCATTTATGTTAGTTTTCCGGTAAAGTAAACTAAGCAAAATACTATACTATGTCATTTACTTTATTGTTATAAAGATATATTTATGTTTATATTATATAAAGAATATAAACAGCTATCGATAGGTCGACTTCTCACCAGCCAAGCTTCTACTCTTTAACGTTAACGTTATAACTCAGTTTTAAACTTTCGACAGGTCTCCACTATGCTTCTTTGTAACTTCTAATATGAATTGATATGCAGTCAATTAAAGATGATATCCTGATATTTCATTTTGGAAAACTTGACATTTTATTGTCTCAGATGAAATATATTAGGCTTAAATTTTGACCAGTACCGCATGTCCGCTACGGCGATTTTGACAGGTTAATTTTATACTTGTTCATCGAAGTGTATGATGATATGTCCACATTGTTGTGTTAAACAAAAAACGCATCCCTGGCCAGCCGACATATACGATTGTCATATGTCAAATGATACAAAACATCAAACAAAAGGCGATTAAATTCAATGTATATCTGTCAACAAAAGTTCATAAATGCTTTAGTGATATTAAGAACTATGATGGACATGTTTCTTTATATTTAAAACATTCTAAAATTTCAAATATCAGATAGTTTCGTATTTGTAATCACTCTAATCTCTTACTGTGCAAACATGTCACTTCAATTTTACAAACGCATGGTGCATGTAGGGATACAATGATTTAACTGGAGCATGCGTACGGCCACAGGTAGTCAAGTCGCGTGCTGGTCACGCGCCACCACTGAATGCCAAGCTTAAAAAATAGCACTAGTTAATAGGTAATCAAATTTCATTGCTTTTCCCGTTCCAGGAAACAAAAACATAATAATTCTATCCAATCATAATTGAAAAATAATTCGCAATAATAAAAAATACAACTGAAGCGGAAACTGTGGAAGTTGTAATGTCTTGGCGGAACTTGTTGACATGCGGAGAGATACACTGTTGAGCCGTGTCACCTAGATATGTGTCCTATCACACTTATTGCTAAATTGCCCATGAGCAATAAAAATTAATGGCTCGTTATGTCATTGTAGGCCACCAGATTTTTTTTTGTTCTCTTGTGATAATAATAATAGCAATAGTAATAATAATTATAATAATAAAATTCTATGAAGCTGTGAACATTATTTTGATTTTTACAACTTCAACAATAATCTCCGATTTAAGTTTATTATTTTATCACAAAGACAGTGTCCGTATAAAAATACCGTGTACGTCCTTTAAGTTCCCTAGTTTTTACTTGAAAACTATTTTTTGCAAATCAGCCAAAAAGACGGCACAACCGTGAAACTGAGCAATAATTAAGATAATGATAGCAATATAAAGTCATACCAAGTATATTTATAATGGCATCTTGACATTGATCGAGGGCTGTATCCAAGTAATGATTGAATGAAGTTTACGCTTCTGTCATTAGATTTCACTTATATCGAGATGACACCAAATATATGTGAAGTGGCAGAAATGTTTACCTTTGCAGTGCGCTTAGAGCCATATGCAGTGAGGGCTCTTTTACCACACCTAGAGAGACACCGGACATCGTTTAAAGGAATCATTCCCGACCATCATTTATAAATGCTGAGTGCTTGGCGAAAGAACAGTCACTTCTGCGTTTGTTAGTCATGTCAGATACATATGTCTCTGGTCATGTTCGCAGTGTTCAGATCCGGTCAGATTTTGTGAAATACAGTAAAGGTTTTACTATTTGTTTCAGCATTTCATTTTTGTGCATTTGTACTAAATGTACTCGGATCAAGAAATGCCCTTCTTTTGAATAAATGATTTTTTTAAATTGCGAAATTCTTCTTTTTTTCTAGTGTAACTTGTTTTATGCACATGTACTTAATGCACTTGGAGCCAGAAATAGCTTTTTGATTTATTCATGTTTTTGTCACGTTATAAATTTAAAGAATATTTTTTATACGGAAAATCAAGAAATTGAGAAAATTAAATTTATTTTTATGCGATATGACAGTACTACTTGATTTAAAATTTCTTAAGAAATGTCACGTATTTTAATGTAATATTCGTATAAATTATTGTAATATTTGTAAAATAAATTCTCTGTTAAATCCCGATTTTCATTCTTGATTACAGATGAATTAAAATATCAGACCCGTCCCAGTTATACACATCTGTCAGGGTTGAAATAACTGAAAATAATGGTCATTTATAATTAAATTATTTAATTGATGGCTTTTCGGTACATTAAGTGAAAATTTATTTCCAAATAATCGTCCTTTATTAAATAAAGTTAATAAATTTATCGATACACACTATAACTTGATAACAATAACAAGACACGGAAATAAATAATCTATGACTCTCTTATAAAACAGTATCAAATCGCACTAATTCACTGCGCATGCTCCGGATGCACATTTGGTCTAAAAATCACAGATGGTATTTTGTGGATAACAAAGGCTTTACTACCGTTAGCTACTTCAATCATGTCACACCTCGCTGACTATTAATACACCACCAAGGGATTCACATAGTCAGGTCTTAACGTTAATGAAGTCACCCTACCATCAATATTACATCAGTCATACAAAACTGAACCTCGCTTTTTTCATGACTTGTCAAAATTAGTATGATGATTTAACAGACTTTAAAACATATGAACACCTTCGTAGCTATGTCATATGCCAATTTTTATTTCAATTTTTATCATTAAATACTTTTTTAAACGGTTTTGTCATATTCTTATTTAATGATATATTTTCTTTTTTTAAAAAAGGTATGTAATAAAACTCAAATATGTCGCTGTAATGCCATTCTTCCGGGTTTTCATTAATTAATTAATCTACTTTTTTAAATTAAAATGTTATTCGTTAATTGTTCGTAAAACAATCATCCTTAAATATATTTTCAATCTTAAATTATTCATCAAAATAAAAGATCAAACCGTTTCAAAGTTATTATTGCAACAAATAAATAAATAAATAAATAAATAAATAAATAAATAAATAAATAGAACTGAAATAAATGAAAAATGAATAAATTAATTAAAGTGGAAATGTTTTATAAGTTTTGTTTTGCTAAAATTTGTCACATATCTACACGACTATTTTACACAGAACGGTCTCTTGCCTTTTGTATGTTATTTAATTGATGTGGATAAGAGATTCTGACAAATAAACGCATGACTTTGATTAAACTATGTTGTGAATTTTATGCGATTTTTCTTGACTTAATATTAAAATAAAATCGGTACCGTATCCTGGTCACGTATTTTATTAGACTATAAATTCCCTCCTCAATTTTATTAATTTGTCAATAACAGTTTTAAAATTTGATTTTAAGTATCCGATAACTAATCAAATTATTATCAGAACGTGATTTATAAGGCCTGGCTTTGATATTTGATTTACGTGGGTGGGTGGGTGGGTGGGGGTTCTCCCTGGTACCTGGCTTTTTCAGATAGGGTATCGGTTTTTTCTAATGCTTGTGTTAAAATATTAAATTAAGAACTGTTATGTTAACATAGAAGTTTCTCTTTTATCATTACTCTTGCCATAAACATGCGTAATATATCTTTAGTTTGTCTTTTAAATTTTATCTCTCGATACATAAAGATGTTGAAAAAATACCCAAAAGAACAAATATAATATATTTTACCAAATTTAGCTAAGAAAATAGTTTGCATGAGAGAGTATACCTTAACTTTTGAGAAATTCAATTTAATTGACTAATTTAAATAGTTGCAAATTAAGCAATAGTTTATTTCTGACAATACAAAATTATTGCATACTGAGTTCACTCTTACCATCTTGAATGTTCCTTTATGTTTACGATTAATTGTTTATTGTATTTGTATGTTTCTGTTTCCATCAGTTTTGCATATGTGTCTGCTTATTGTAAAAAAATAAAGATGTTGAAATTGAAAATATTCTTTCCTCATACTCAGTATGAATTGTCACTTTGATTGTAATCAATCATTTTTAAGTTTCATTTTCACATTTCGAATGGCTCGTTTACACAAAGTATTAAAAATAATAAATGTATTTTCCTTGCTGCTTTGTTCAATGAAAAAAACCTGGAGATATCAAGAACAATAAAAATACAGAAGACGCAGAAACCAGTGTATCGAAAAGTAAATCAGTATTATAAAATCATTTAAATATTTTTCCTCGGGTCCCAATTGATGGTTGATGCTGGTGGCATGATTTGAAAATGATCAAAAGAGACAGGGAGTTATCACAGCCCCTTGTCGCATAATTTGATTGAGAATACAATCATATGGAGATGATATTAATAGAAACGGAAAAGAATAGAAGCAATAAATCAAAGTGTTCCGCTTTCTTTAGATCATCTTTGGAGAAGTACGGTGTTAGAAACAAGTCTATTCTGAAGGGAATGGAAGATACCAAAAATTAATGAATTAAATATAAAGATATTCAAATTTTTGAGGATATATTTGCCCAATTGTTATTTCTTTCGTCTAAAAATACACCGATTCACTATTCATTTCTCTTAAAAATGAATCATTAATTAAGAAAATTTCCAGAGAGATTTAAACTATGGTTAAAATTGAAGAATGACATGATATGTTTAAATAAAAAGTATACTTTTCTCAATTGTATAACTATCACACATGTATATTGAAACAATATATAATTTGTATGTTTATTATACTTGATATAACCATCTTGATTGTTTGTCTGTGTAATATAATGAGTTATTTGTATCTGACTGTGTACACCAATTATGTAAAATATAATTTTCTTTTTCCTTGAACTGAAAAAGATGCATTATTAAAATTGAATCGAGAATGCCACAAGTAATATTTTTTAAAAAGTAATCTGATAAACATTGTTTTGTGCAACTTAGTGATGTTGTAACAATAATATACAAGGCCACCGACTAATCATTTATGTAACATTGCAGATAATGTGTTAGTAATAACAGTACAATGAATTATGTATTAGCTCAGTGATCAATGATTTTTACTACCAAGTCAGTCAAAACATGTCGATTGTTGGTAGTTAACACAGTTCAAAGGATTTCATTTTGAGCGGGATCACTGGCGCCATTTAATTAAAAATAAATAAGTGTTTACCCTTCCGGAGCACACGGCCGCTTGTTTCCCTGGTGGAAGTTCACATATTAAACTTAACACCCCAGTTTCGAAGATTTTACTTTGCTTCTTGATTGTGTTTCAAACATGGATTGATATGTTGATATGTTTGTTTTTTCATTACTATAAATATAAATTTTATATTTGCTCTTTGTCTTTGTAATGAGTTTTGCTGTAATTAGTTCATTTGAAAATGGAAATCAAGCGATGTTGGAACGTAATCAACTCTAGAAACTCGCTTCAATTCTTCCCTAAGTTCTTTATCTCCGATAATTAATTCATTTAAAATTTTGTCATGGCGTATTTTTAATTAGTCTCCTCATTTGGAATTCAAGATCCCCATTTGCGAGTTAAATGCTTCTCCTAATACGGAATTCAAGAATTCCTTTTGCGAGTTAAATTAAAAGATTGAATGATACATTTAGAAAATATCTTACTCAAGAAGTTGATAACGCAGACTTCTTTGTGAGTTTCTGTTACTTTTAATTAAACAATAATTCATCAATGCTGACATACGAAAAGGTATTTTTGTGCTATACAGGGTATTTCTTGTCACATTTTAGCGAATTAGATATTTCCTTAACTCGCCCATGTTCGAAATTTAAACGTCAAAATAATTTATTTCACATATTGATTATCATTCTGTTACCAATATTCTAAACTCACTCTTGTTTGAAATTTTAACTTCAAAAATAATTTATTTCACGTATTCACGGTTGTTTTGACATCAAGAAGTATCTTTAAGGCGTTTTAAATATATCTTGTTTATGATGCTCGTGTTAACCCGACTATGTCAAGGTGTGACATGTCAGGTGTTGTCAGGTGTAATGAAATCAGATAAGTTTTGTCAGGTGTTACAAGGTTAGATTTTCAGGTGTTAAAATTAATTGCAATTTCTTTTTTATCTTTTCTCCTTGTTTTCTTTATTTTGACTGTTTCCTTGGTTTGTATGTGGGAGATGGGGGTACAGAGTCTGACCAAGACTTGAAAATTGGAAGTGACTGCACTCGATGTTTAGAAAGTCATGGGATGCTTGAGAACTTGCATACATACGCCTCGTTTCATGGTATTCGTGGAGGTGAGGCCGCACATCGGTGGAAATTGACATAAGTGCACTGCAGTAATTGGCAATTTCGATTTAGATAGATTCTGCAAACTGATATACGTATGATCACTGATGATAGTAATGAACTATGAACATATGTGTACCAACATGAGGCGGTGTGTCACAAAAAGATTTACCATTTACCATTTACTCGTACCATTATGATGACCATACATCTTTTAAAGAAGTGATTTTTTTCTATTCCTCCACCGAATTAATCAAATTACTTATCAAGGTTCTTATATTTTAAGCATTGTTTTTCCACTAGCAAACATTTTTCAGAATTGTATTACTGATATAAAAATAAACAAATATTTTATTTCTATTTTAGACAAAATGCCAATTAAAAGAGAAGATGCGGATTTTGATTTAAGCAGCCTTCATGATTTTTCCTACACAGAAAGTGAACTTGATGAGCTCGATGAACAGGAAGAAGACATGTCGGAAGTAGATGTCGCTAGTGACGCTGATTCTATGAAAAATTTATCTGACAATCAATCGGTAGAAAAATTAAAACGCGGTAGAAAGAAACATGACGACAAAGATGCAGACGAATCTAAAACCCCGAAAAAGCGTGGACCAAAGAAAAAACGTATGACGAAAGCCAGAATAGAAAAACTGCGAGTACGCCGCGTAAAAGCAAATACACGCGAGAGAAACAGAATGCACGGATTGAATGATGCCTTAGACACCCTCCGTCAACATGTGCCTTGTTATTCTAAAACACAAAAATTGTCCAAGATAGAGACATTGAGGTTAGCTAGTAACTACATAGGTGTTTTAGCCGAAATATTAAAAACGGGAATCAAACCAGATAGTGTTACATTCGCTAAATCATTATCTAAAGGACTGTCTCAGAACACAATGAACCTAGTCGCAGGGGGACTCCATCTCAACCCTAGGACATTGCTTCCCGAGTCATCATATACAAAACCTTATCAGTTTTATTACAACAATAGTTTTGAGTACCCTTCTTCACCCCCCGGAGATAGCGCTCTGGTCAGTTACAACCAGTACCATCAAATCCAGGCTAGTGGTAGAAATTATAGCCAGTCTCCGAAGTTAAATCACGCTTGCGCTGTTCATTTGTCACAGTATTCAGATCAAGGTCCGTCCATTATTTCTCCACAAGTGTCTCAACCAATGACGTATAATCCCATGCGGAACAACAGTCCACTTCATGCTCAAACACCCGACAACTCACTTCAAATGGAAACCATTACGTCATCAAATTTCATGCGCAGTGACAATACGTTAAATTCATTTGGATGTAGTGTTCCGGAAAGCGGACATGCGCATATCGGTGTTTCCGGTCATGTGATTGGTCAACACATTCAAGAGTGCAATCCATATGTCTTACTAGAGGATCTCGCTGCCAATTTTCAACAAGAATCCCAGATGCCTACAGATTTTAATATGTTACATAATACGTCACAGCTTTATGGCTCCGGTAGGTGACGCATTTGATTTCAGGAAAAGACATGGCTAATAAGAGAGATAACAAAAATGCCTATTTAATTGTCTGTTTTTCGTAAATCAAAAAGAATACATATAATTGAAATGTTAACTGAACACTCATAACGTATGGTGTATCATTCCTATAGGTGACGTATTGTGTTTCAAGACCTGCCTAAAAAGACATCAAATGCTTGTGTCATGTTGTTTTGGTAAATCAAAATGAGACATATCATTCAGATATCGTGTCTCTGGTTCCGATAGATGATGTGTTTTATTTCAAGTTAACAAACTAAACATGGCTGGTAAGAGAGAAGTCATATACTTGTGCCTTTTATTTTTATTTTGATAAGCGAAAAAGAAGACACACCAATTAAAGTTTTCATAAATGCGATGGACATTTTACACTGTCATTGAGAATCTAATGGACATATTGTCTCTATTCCATAGAAACTGGTTGATGTTAAACCGAATGTGATTACTAACTTGATCTCTGTATCAATTTTGGCTGAACCAAAACTGTAAATAAACAACATTCCATAAAATTTAAATGCTAAGGATTACTTTCCACTCCAGGACAATTGTTCGATCCTTGATGTGTTTAATTAATTACCTGTTATCATTGGTTTATATTACAGTCAAATTTGTCTTAAAGGCTACCTTTACAGAAGGGCCACCTGTTTTTAAAGGCCAGTAAACTTTTATCCCAAGTGCTCATTATGTTATGTACACCTGTATATAAGGGCCACTGTCCATAAAACGTTTTAGTGGTTCACTTAGATGACCTTCATAGACAGGTTTGATTGCAATTTCAAAACATCAGTAAAAACGACGCATAGCTATTAAATCAATTATTTTAAGAAAAAGTGGTTCGGTGTCATGAAATTCATTTCACTTTACTTATTATCATTTCAATAGAAGTTAAAAAACGTATACATGTAAATGAAAGAAACTCTGACTAACCCATTGATTGTACTAATCAAGTTTCTATCACCGGGGCCTCTTTTATTTCCTTGAATGTCATAACTTTTCAAATTGCTATTTACTTTTTACTTGTATTATGGGACGTAAAATTGATGAGACATCATCGGTAATATATATCATTGTTTGTGCCTTGTTTGAAGAAATGACAAAATCTGCAGCATTTTCATTTTTTGAAATGACACTTTTACATATCAATGGACCAGTTGTGAGGCCAAGATAAAAAAAACATTTGGAGACAGTAGAAACTCACATCGTTTGCTTACTTGAATGATTCAAAAGACGTTAATAAAAGATCATTAATAAGTAATGTGGCTTATTATTGCAATTGATTTCGTGTTATTCAATTTTTCTCATCGAAACAAGTGTCATAAAACACTTATAAATGTTTCAAAAATAGATTCAAAAGAAGCACATGACAATGTATCATATACCATTCTTGAAACTATTCAGAGAAATGGTACCACATACCATAAACATAGGTGATAAAACACATCCCACACGCGCATCCACCTTTCTCACACATGCAGGAAAACCAAAAAGTAAAAGTTTCCATTTTGTCAAAGCTAGACCTGTGTAAATATTTCGAAAAGTCTTGTTTTATCGAAACCAAAGAAAACAAACAGTGTCTCAGAATTCTTTCATAATGTCATCATCACCATGATCATCATTGTTGTTGTAGTCAATGTTTCACAGGTCAGTATCATGTTATTTCACCGTTCACGCGTAAGGTCCAAATGTCCCACGGGTATGAACATTCTCTTTTTAAATTTTCAATGCATGTGACTTTGATTTTAAATACTTATTTCATTGAAACAGACCATTTTAAAGTAATCAAATGCGCAAAAGTAATGCAGTCCAACCTGCCTTAAAGACAACCTCTATAAAAAGGCCACCTGCAATTAAAGACAGTAAAATTTTACTACAAATGTTCTTTATTTATATTATTTGAGCCTGTAAAAATGCCATATGCCCATAAAGGCCACTTTTACTGACTTTTCCTGGATGGTCTTTATAGAGAGGTTCGACTGTAGTTATAATTTTTGATTCATTTAATTTAACAGTCAGTCCCATTCATCCAATGCTTGTCCAGCTGCAGATGTCATACCATCAGGACTTTATTGATAAATACAATTAATGAATTAAGAATTCACATATCTTGTTGGACAAATGTTGTTTCTATAACTAACCATTCCATAATCATTTTTGTACAATCATAATTGTATTTTTATGATCATTCCGTCAAAACAATGTGGCTTATTAAAATTTATTTATTAAATAAAATATTTATTTTATTGAACTTGATCACAAAATGTGCCTAAGGAAATTTGAATGTTTCCATGCATTTTCTAGTCTATAATTTATATATACATGTATCATGTTTTATATGTAATTTTATGATCAAAATATGTATATCAGCACTTTATTTATATACTTCTTTATTTATCTAAAAATAAAAATTAAAATGTTTTATTGACATTTGAAATATGGCTTGTTTTTAATTTTTTTAAATGTGCGTATGTTGGGTGCACTGCTTGTGAAATAAGTGGGATGATTCGAGCTTCTTCAACACTTTCATAACATCATTGCATATAAACACCAGTGTCCGACTAGTCTGGACCATAATCCAAGAGGCAAAAGCTTTGAAAACTGGCAAATTAAGTTTAACACATTGGTTTCAACAACGCAAGTGTGGTTGGGTACTTCGGAAGGGTAAGGACTTCCAATTTATCTAGCTACACCCAGCACGTGTAAAAAAGAAAATTGGGACTGAAAAGAACATGGAACCTAGGGACATCAAATCTATCCAGACTACTTTTAGATATATCATATTTATCAACAATATTATTTAACGGGCATAAACGTTTTCAGGGCTTTGAGAAATACAGACTTGCAATATCCGTGAGTGTACAATGTATATGAACAAACTTATCGTATACACCCATATTGAATGACTAGAACCATCAAGAATATTCCCTACACCCATTGTAATAATTGACGAAGTATGTCTCAATGCTTCAGAAATTTTCTAGAATGATTTTCATCTTCTGTCTATACGACAATTGCATTAACTAGGTACTAAAGAGGAACACAACCTACCTGTCCATGTCAATGTCAAATCTAAAAGCAGATTAGAAACCAAGAACTTGTTAATTTGAACACATGAGCTTTCGCCATAGAAATATGGCCAAATATTCCAGAATGGTAAGCGTTCTCTCTCTACCTAGCTACATCCGGAATATGTGGAAAAATTGAAATTAAAAAAGCGAGCATAAGACCCTTTGAGACGTCAAGTATACCTAGAATAACTTTGGGTATAAAAATATCACACTAATTATTGTGATTGATGACAGTCATAAAATATTTGATAAATAAGCCTTGTCTTGCAATATCACATCCTGCGTAATAAGATTAACAGTCTTCAAATTTAGGATTTAAAGATATAGAGGATCTTGCATGAGTGTTTATGTAATATTGAATTTATTAAACGAGTTGAATAATTTGTTATGCAACGAGCCTTGGCGAGTTGCATAAAACATTATTCAACGAGTTTAATAAATTCAATATTGCATAAACACGAATGCAAGATTCTATTTATTATATAATCCCATAAAAATGGGTTTTTCGTAGATTTAAAACTTGTCTTCTCATTATAAGAAAGCAGCTGATTGACGGAAATACAACAAATTCACGTAACTGTGTACATGCGCAAAAAGTAATCCTGCTGAAATATTCGAAGTAAACAATAGTCAGTCCGCAGGATACAAGAACAAAACAATGATTTTCACTTTAAATACAATGTAGAAAAGTACAAAAGTATCAGCTTAAATTAGAAACAACAAACAGTGTCAAATGAAACAAACAACTGTGAACTAGGTCAATTGTGTGACGTCACTCTGGAATGACTATGCTTTTATGACGTCACACTCATTCAATACGATTTTTATTGTATGACCGTATTACATGGATTATTGAGTAGATTATATAATAAATAACTTTTCTTTGACGTAGAATACCTGATTCTTCTGCTTATGTTAATACGAGATGATGAGATTGTTCTCACAACGAGATACAGCCATGCAAGCCACTACAAATACATTATTTACATAGACGATTCGGATGCCTCTTCTCATTAAGACCGTCAAACAGTTTTATAGCCGTCATCACAACATTGTTAATAAGTACTATGTTTCTGTATCCAAAAATATCCTAAATATATTTGATGTCCTATAGCCCCATGCTATTTTATTGTAAATTTTGATTTCACTGGTGGTGGGCGTAGCTATTTTGACAGAAAGTGCTTACCTTCCAAGGCACTCGGCGTCACTTGCCTGGGGGAAGTTTATGTGCTTTACTTAATTTGCAAGTTTTCAAAGTTTTAATTTTCATTTTGGGGTTGTAATTTGGACATGAAAGGTATGTTATTGTTTGATGTTTAAGCGAAAAAATCAACATTGAAAAGTATCATTTTATGTGATTACACCTTTATATCAGGTGGGTATCACAATAATATTATAACGAATTTCAGTAAAATCTTTATTGGGTCGTACCTTATTTATCTTACAGTGATTTAGAATCAAGTTAATACAATGTGGTTTGCCGCTGCGCTACGTGATCAAGACCCTAGAAGTTTGTGCGTGACATTTTGGAAGACGTTTCAGTCGAAAATTCTCGAAATAACGTCATTTCACTGGAAACATAAACTGATATAATTCCATATCCAATGAAAATAATTGTTACGCAAAATGTAAGGTGGTATCACGTAGTACAGTGCCGGATCCCAGTGTTATTCCATATATTTCGTTTCCCGGATGTTTATGCACGTGGGGTCTCAGTTTGTCAGAAGAACTCGGTGAAAACGTATTATAGCAGGCTCGGGCGTTTCCAGGTGTAAAATGTGTAATATTTTAACAATGGAAGGTTGGGCAGTATGTGAAGAAGAAAGAATGGTCCATTTGACGAGACAATAGGCCAAAAGGACTTGCAATGTTCATTGTCAGTCAAAATTAGTGGTAGTATAATCAGTTGCCTCAACATATGTTTTTCTGTCAATCATGCATTAGCATTAATGAGTTATCTTGCAACCGGCATGTTTCTGATGGTTTCTCGATATCAATACTCTCAAGTGCATTTATTTATTTCTTCATTCTTCAGTTGTAAAATAAGAACAACCAAGATAAAAATTACAGAAAAATATAAATATAAAGATACAAAATAAACACTTAAATCTCTTCCACTGCACCAGATGGTTGAATGGAAAATGCCCAGTGGAGTAGTAAAAGTACTTGGCATGAAACATCATTTCCATGTTTGTTATTCGGTGTTCTTAGTTGCGTTGGCTATTGTCATGTACTAGTTTGTCAATTACAAATTACTACAGTACAGACCCGTCGCATGTTTAACACTAAGCTAACGAATTGGTGCCAAAAACAGCCAATATCAACCCTACATAAGCTAATAGTATATGTTCACTAATTTGCGACAGCCAAGTTTCGGATCTTTTTCGCTCAGTGTTACACTTTTTACAGGTCTTCGCTGTACATTTCATAATTTGCAATATACTATCTCAAAGTGTTACCGCCTGCCTTGTATGTATCTTTGTTCTTGTGTCAGGATGGTTTTGACTATTAAAAAAAAATACTAATCCATGTCAAAATCACAATCCCAGAGCAAAGTAAAATCTTTGAATGTAACAAATTAGGTTACACACGTGAATTTTCACCAGGAAAGTGAGGCACTCCCTGTTTAGACAGCTACACCCGCCCCAAGTGTAATATATGCTATCCAATGTTTTTTCATTGTTCGTTTGATGCAATTAAAACAAACGTACTAATCCATGTTCGAATCACAATTTAGAAGGAAAGTAAAAACCTTTGATACTGACCAATTACGTTAGACACGTGAACTTCCACCAAGAAAGTGAGGAAGGGTGCTCCAGGAGGGTAAAGGCAAACAACATTGAACATCATTCAACATAACAATTGATATTTTGTATATTTTGTAACAAACACTTTAAATAATAAAAATATCTTTTTTTGAAAATGTAGTTTATTTGCGTTTTATAAAAATACAAGGTATAAACTTTTTTTTCGTATCTCTGAATACAGCCTCAATATATTTAGCACTGGTTTAACATCATGGTCATATTCAAAATGTACAATGTACAACATATTATTTCATTACAATTAATTTTCTTTTTCTTTCTTTCTATGCGCAGTTTGTATTTACATTAACAGCTGAAAGACGTTTGTCAAAAAACAAAAACGATAAAACAACCATATTGATTTTTGCAAGAAGAAAACTGTCTGCAAATGGTTAATTTTTCAAAAATCCAAAAACTTACTTAGAAAATTTCATACCTCAATTTGACTTCCAAATACAATGACTTACTGGTAGGTTGTCGATATACGTCGTAACAAATAGGATAATCAAAAATACAGTATTTTAATTTATTTGAACTTTTTAATATTAAAAAAAATTGAGGCACGAATTAATTCTTTTAAAGAAATTGGTTGACTGATTTCGATGTATTGTGGAAAGAAGAAAAATTAAAAATCAGAGTATACAACTGGACAAATTATATAAAAACATTTGAACTATTTAGAATGAAAAAATGAAAAATGTAAATTAATAGGGGTCCCTATCTGGCATTCATAATAAAAATTTTACTATGAAAAATAATCTACAGAAAAATAAAAACCTACTGGCTACTGTATAATGTACCAAAAAATAAAATAATAATATACTGGGAAAGATTTATTTTCTTGTTTCCAATTTCCGTTTATTTCGTGGACAACATAACCCTCGAAATAACATGTCATCAAAAAAGAATATATCACTGTTACTATTATATACATTGCAAACTTGCCTTTAAATGGCAACCACCCACGATGGATTTATCATCTCGTGAAACGGCTTTGTTTCTTAGAACAGCGAAAATTGAAAACCACGAAAATAGATAAGTTCACAGTATTTTAATCTTAATTCTAACTAAATCTTGTATTATGCAAGTTTAAACTTATAATAAGAGACAACAACATATAGTACTTGAAAATAATATGTGCGTATTAAAAAAATAATTTTCTTTATCCGATCGTATGTGGTGTCAAATGATATATAAATCTTACGTTTTGTTTTAAAAAGAAAGACTTTTATCTTTGCATAATTAGGATTTTCAGTGCATTTTAATTTTATATAGCACCTTTTGGCTGTTGTGTGTAAACGACTAGTTGAAGCCCTATATGGTAAACGTTTAAGATAACGTTAAAATTAGATGGATTTCAAAAAACAATTGTAGAAAAAATATCTACATGTATACACAATAACTTTCAAAAATAAACACTAGAAATAACCACAACAATGCATATTTTAGATCATAAAGATGACTTGACAGCGGGTTTTGTTTTAGTCCTTATCACAATGGTTCTCAGACACATGAACAAGGTCTTAATTTCTATTGACAACAAATATAAAATATTTTTTGAATCTAAAACAGCAATTTTGGAATCACTTTCTCTGTTAATTCATATGTTTTAAAATGACACTGGTGATTCTAAGTTCTGTCATAACGCTTTGCTTGGTGTTTCGAAGCTTGGTCAGTGCAATCAATGATTAAGCTTGATCATTTATTTACAAAAATTTAAAATTTCAACAAATGTCAGTGTATCCGTATTTAAACTAATGGTTTTAAAACAACGTGTTTCCTTGAGTTAGATGCACACTGTGTAATTCTTAAAGCGATTTACTGGCCATCTTTTACAAAACAGAGTTCATAATCAATTTAAAATTATGCAGAAATCATTTTTTTAAACCAATTGATTACACAAACAAAAAACGAACATATCGCACCTGTTTTTTAAGTACTGGTTTAACCAAACACAAATTAGCAAATCTTGCATTGTTTTCGGTTTTCAAAAAAATTTACAGGCTATCACAGAAAATAACTTTCTTTTGCTTTGAGTATATACAAAATGTAGTAAAGGATGTTTCTATCTTCTTTACTAAAATTATACATAAATTCTGAAATGAGTTATAAAATGTCTTTTTGTTACTATGGCAACCCTTTAATTGTTTCATAATTTGGTATTGCCTTGTCCGGTTTTTCTTTCAGAAATATCACATTCTTCCGATACAAAGAACTTTGGTTTGGACATTACGTCATCTTTGGATCCGTTAAGGTAAGCATTGTTGATGTTTCCACTGAAGGTTTTGTAAGGAACTTCACTCTGAAAAATTTAAGAGAACTCAATTTAGATATACGTAAATAATATTCTCGTTTCCATGACAATATATATACCTCGGCCCGATGCCACAGTTTACAGGGATATTGCAAGCCTAGGCTTATCAAGGCCCTTAAAAAGTTTTATGGCCGTCATCACAGTATTGTTGATAAGTTTGATGTCTCTGTGTCCAGGATTGCCTTGGATATATTTGACGTCTCATAGTTCCATGTTCCTTTCACACAATTTTGATTACACACGTGGCGGTGTAGCTAGCTAAACAGGAGGTGCTTACCCTTCCGGAGCACCCGGCCTCACTTCCCTGGTGGAAGTTCCACGTGTCTAACCTAACTTGTCAGTTCCAAAGTTTTTACTTTGCTTCTGGATTGTGATTCGGAAATTGATTAGTATGTTTGTTTTTGATTACAACAATTTACAGTTTACATTACATTTTTGTAGGCAACGGGCGAGTTTGCAAGTCTTTCAATAACGTTCTTCATATTTGGAGATAGAAGACTTTTTGCAGCGTTTATGCCGTTTTCACTTACATTTGTCAGATAACGATATTTTACCTTTTATCGATATGCATTTTTCCCATCATTTTATTCGCAATTTGTATTTGCATTTATTTGCCCGGCGACGAAATAAAATCAAGGAAGAGCCCAACTCATTGGATCTTGTATCAGACAAATGCCTGAAAATAATTCTTCTTTTATATAACAATGAATCATTTATACGATATGCATGTACTGTTGTCCACATGTGTTTTTTATGTTATTTAGCCAAAACTTGATTATATGTACACAAAATACTGTTTCATATCCAAATCACAAATCGCAATTTAAAACAGATTATTTTAAACACCTGCACTATCACAGTGAGTGTAAGTGAGACCGGAGGCTCCGGAAGGGCAAGTACCTCTTATTAAGATAACTAACTGTCATGCGCGAAATGATGTTTTAATGATAATTTACCTTTTCTTTCTTGTCATTGGCTGATTTCCCTGGTAACAAGTCATCAATCCATTTCAGTTCATTCTGGGTATAGATACATTCCAGCATTTTTCTAACGACACCAGTAGCAAGAACCTAGAAATAATCCAAATGTTATTCTTAAAGACAGTCGACATATTAAGTTTTTTAAAAGTACGAAACACTAATAAATGTGTACTTTTGCAATAACACTTCATCATACTCAATAATACTATTCAGATAACAGAAGACAATTAAATCCATCGAGTTAAACACGTAAACTTCACCAGGGAGGAGCTCCGGAAAGTTCTGCTAGCTACATGGCACGTGCAAAATTATACCCAAAACGCTTTGATTGGACAAAATTGAAAGTATTGTGGAATACCAAATTCAAGCGTAACGAATTATACTGAATTATAAAGACAAACATATAAATGTAATTTCTATTGTATATAAATAGAAATAATTAAGGTATATGTATCTTTACTTTTCGGGTATAAAACTTACGTATAAAGGGGCACAACTCGTTCTAAAATGTACATTTAGTTTCGATTTTACAAAATGAAAGCTTACCATCAATGGGAAACCAATAGAAATGGCTTTAACGGTTTTGACGGCCCACAAGATACCAAGACACAAAACCTGAATGAAGGTGAAGAGATGAATTCTCATCAAAGGCACATGGCGAACGTATGGAAGATCAGGCTGGTATTTAACTGGCTGGATAAACAGGAACAACCTCTCTACAAGCTAAAAATAGAAAATTAAAGATTTAATTCCCCACGTATCTCTCTCTGCATTTCGCTTAAAATATTGTGATTGAGAAACTGGCTATAGAAAATCAGACTATAATTATTGATAATTACACGTATGGGATAAAACAAATATTATTTCCATATATGAAATCAAAATTAGCACATTTCAATTAATTTTTAAATTATCTTTTCAACAACAATAAAAAAGCAGTTTATACTATTTTCTTTAAATTTACTGTTTTTAAATCCCCTATCCATAATGACACAAGTTCCAGTTAGGTAATTACTCTGATTTAGAATTTAAGGCATCTTATATTCTATCTAAAATATTTAAATGTTTTCAAGATAAATATTATGCTAGTTGCTTACCTGCATTCCACGGAGTGCTTGGAAGCCCATGAAGAAAAATACACCATACAATACTGGCATAGGAATGTACTGAAATACAGATAAAATGTCATTATTGTATAGTATGTTATTTATATATGTAAAGAAAGTGATAAAAACAAGTAAAGTAAGCGTTAAATACACATACAGTAAGTGAAATAACAATACATAACAATGATATAAGGATAAATCTAACAGATAATCAAAGCATTTCAAAAACATTGAAAGAAAGATTTGTAAAAGTTTCTTAACAGAAAGTGATACAAATACATGTATTAAAAACTTTATCATATCAGGTTTCATTGGAGTTGTTCATCTAGTCAGTTATAATAAAGTCTTCAATATGCAAAAGAGTGTCTAGCACCAGAAACAAACATTCTAACAGGATTGATTTAAAACCATTCAATCTGATTTTATTCGGGTTATTAATCTAAATAGATGTTGTGCACGCTGTGCAATTCTCAAAGCGAATTACACGTAAGTGTGCATGTCGATTGAAAGTATTGCTCAAAGATCCGAATGAAAATTAGATTCAATGCTTACATAGTTTACATGTTACATAAAGATGTGATTAATAAATACCTTGAGAACAGATGTGATCAATACGGCTAAACCGCTTAGGACTCCAATGGCTAAAGCTGTAACACGTTGTTCTCTGAAAAAATGAAAATAAAATATAAATGAACATATACCTATCAAAAGTGGAAGATTACAAAAATATTATATTGTGTCATCAACACATGTGACCAAATACTAGTATTACAATGAACCATAGACATATGCAGCTGAAAACCATGATGATAAATTGTTTTACGTCTACATGTGACCTCTTCTTTAATGTGCAGACCATATACATGTAGCTAAAGCAGTCAAGAATCATTCATATCCAATATTATTCAATGTGGCTCAGTAGCTTTAGAAAATATTAGATTAAACTAACAATTACATCTCGTTGCGTACGGTATGAAAATTGGGTAAGGAAACGTTTCCTGATTTAAAGGGATATGCAATACTCAAAACTAGGAACGTAGTTTCTACAAGTGTTTTTAAAGTAACTGATTAGAAGAATATTGTATACATAATCCTTAAGGTTGTTTCAGGTCTATCTTGAATTTTAGTGCAATAGTTCGAGTAAAAGCATATCCACCGCTAAATTAAATACCATTATAGTCCACGCGAAAATGAAGACATTCATAACGCTTATTCAAGTTCAACATGAATTTATCACAATTGTTATTTAGCGCATGTTAATGATAATACATTTAGAGAATGTTAATAGTATTTTCGTTTATTGTTTAAATTTTCTTACCTAACTCCAAGATATGTTGGTTTTTCACCAGGTGCGGTACATTCAGATTCCTTCTTCAAACTGTTAATATGAGCGAGAGCTGATACTGTAGCGGCAACATACCATGGCAAACCGAGGAGAGAGTGTAATCCGACACAGATAGCAACAATGAACATGTCTAAATGGTAACCAACTCCTTTCTGTAAACAAAATATGAAATAAAACAAGCGTCAATTATTGGAAACACTTCCCAGGCAAAATATGAGAGCTGTCATTATTACAAAATATAACTGTTGATTACCTTAAATACGTGTTTTAAAACTGGTAAAATTAAGTTTGTACCCTTATTTAAATATTCACGGAGATGTTAAGATTGCTTTATTCGGTAAAATTTATTTCTTTCTCCAGTAAAAACGAAACTACTGTATTTCCATAAATTGAGTGCACATGGTTTTTATTATTTATTTCTTTTAATTGAAAATGTTTTCATTAGACTATCAATAAAATGCATTTAAAATGCACTGACCTAACCAAATTATATTTTAATTAAAAACATTGTTGTTCAGTTCGCTTTTACATAGAGAAATTATGCAAAAATTTAAGAAATTTGATCAAGTTTATACACCAATTGGGCCTCATTTAAAGTTACATCAGTTCATTTAGGGTCAGGTAGGTCATTGTTGTTTGGGTTTTTCCAGGTGTGATCACCATGAATATTCCAATTATGACATAACGTTTATAGTTGTTCCAAGTAAGAAAGTACAGAAGGGATAACTTTGACAGTCATATTTGTTGTTTTGTTAAAAAGTTCAAAAGTTGCTCTATGTACAGAATTAAGTTAACTTTTTCATGAATGAAAAATATTTTTTACTACTAGGTCAGTATATTTTGTATTAAGTTTTGACAATTTTTTGTGAGTTTGTTGGAAAATGCGACTTTATTCTTGCATTTTCCATGTGCACTGAATTTGTGGAAATACAGTGAAGGGTACAAATAAAACTTATTCCATTAAACTTTTTGGTATTAACACTTATTTTAAGTTTCTAAACTCATTATTCAAAATCTGCTATGCACTTTTATTATATTATTACTAGTATCATTATATCTGAAACATTTATGAATTTTAGTTTCTAAGATCATGTAACTAACTTTTACAATTATTATCAATTAATAATTGATAACTTGTCATATCGATTAGATATTTTAGGCAGTAAATAAGACGAGGTGGCCGAGTGGTTAAGGCGATGGACTGCTAATCCATTGGGGTTTCCCCGCGTGGGTTCGAATCCCATCCTCGTCGATTATTTTTTTCAATATTTTAAACATCCTTCTCAAATATTCTCCGGGTATTAGGTAAAAGGGGGCTTAGTGAAAGGATTAAGAGCTAATATATGAAACATAAGGAAGCATTATTATACGTTATGATTACATTTGTCATTAAAATGGCTGTTAAAAGTTACCTTTAGTTTGTTTTCTTTCCTGTTGACGATAACGGCTGTAATTTGTTGATCAAGGAAGATCAAGATAGTACACAACAAGGCTGGGACTGCTGCAGCCAAGTATAACCACCATGGGTTCTTGTCGCTAAATGGGTTTACAAACCATCCACGTCCTGGTCTTGTTGGCTGTGAAACAAAAAATGAAAAATAAATATATAGAAGTGTGAATCAAACAAAAACATACCAGTCTCGGTTGAAGACAGGCCCAAGGGCTTTAATGCTCACCTGAGGACACGACATATCATATACAGAAGTTAAATGGTCAATTACATTAATTACAGGGACTGTTAAATTTTCAGCAGTTGGACCCCCCAATGCAAGGATATTTGCAATTTAATATCGTTTTTGTATTACTTGTCCTAAAATGCTAGAGTATATATACAATAAAAATCCAGCTTAAGTATTTGTATGAACAGCTAGTAAAAAGTACTAAAATTAAAAAAATAGCCCTTTTCAGAATTTTTAAACATCTGTTACCCTGACTTTTATTTACCTATCAAAATAACCCTTAGGGCAACATCTACAGTATTCTCATATACATATATATATAGTTTTCCAGATAATTAACCATTCCAAAATGTATTTTCATCTTTGACCTTGACCTTTAAGAGCCAATCTTTCTGTTCGTTACGTCAAACGACAAATGTGTAAGTGACGTCATTAAAGTTTAGTTTGTACTCGTTAAACCCAAACTAGCAATGACCACACGAAGAAACTCACATAACTCCTTGCGAATGACGCCAAATACCTTACCTATGACGTTACTATCAGTAGTGATAACGTCAAAAATTACTATGACCGGTTTTCCGATACATGTCTCTTATGTACTTGATATACGAATTAGCAGGTACCAAGTAGACCATGGCTCCTAAAAATAAGTCTAACGCGAACTCAATTTGACACATTTTCAGCTATTCATTATTGTCATCACCTTTTCCCGAGGTTGGGCCCCAAAAATAGTTAAGCTTCATATTGGACATACCTTAAATTCAGTTGGTACTGTAAGTTTTGGTGTGTCTATTCCAACAAGAGCATCAAGGCCAACCATAACCAAGATAGCAATTAAAACTCCAAAGTCGCTAAGTCTCTGGCGGATCTAAAAACGAAATAACACTTCATTTAAAACACAGAAAAAACAACAAGTTGTCCAGAAGAAAACACAGCATTAAACACTCTTGACACACAGATACAATTTTTACTGCATTGGATTTCGTTTATTTTCTAACCAGTAGTTTTTTTAATCGTTAAATATCAAATGTTACAATATTTAGACAATTCTGCAATGAATCTTAAAAAGCATTCATTTGATGCTAAAAATGCAATTTCAAGAACAAAGTACTGAATCAAAAGCTTCATCTTGACGGTTTTTGGCAGATGTTATCTCTCCGTAGACAGCGGTTTTATTGCCACTAACTATCATACCTCCATTACAAGGCAGATGAGATTGGACTCCTTTTGTTAATCAGTGTTAACCGTTCGACAGGTCTGTACTGTATGTCGGTAATATTTCAAATAAACATAACAATCAATGACTTACCATGGATGGGAATACAGTTGTTCTTTTAAAGTCGATGAGAGCAATGGCAATACTGAAGGTACCGATGAAGAGAAGGATTGAGAAGAAGAAGACATCTCCGACATATTTCTTTGGTCCACATTCATAGAATCCACCCTGGGTAATACAGCTGTTTGTTGCTAAACCACTCAAATCCAAGTCCATGTAGTCTGCACAAGTGTAGTTGGATGTGTACAGATATGAGGTGTTGGAAATAAGATCACTAGTGCAGTTCTGATGTACGCAGTGGCAGACGGTTGGTATAGGGCCATTTGGATCGAAGTTAACTGGAGAGTATTTCTCTATTTCGAAGAGTTTCTTGAAAGCCTCCACAATAAAGATGAGGGCTATCAGAGTGGCAAAACTCTCCTCGGTAAACCGAGTAATGTACTTCACCAAGGCACTGAGGTTAAATATAACTATCAGTAATATAAACAGCACTGTCCACATCCCGACCCAGAATCTAGCCGGCATGAAGTCCCAGTCGTTGTCTCTAAAAGATTGAAAAAAATAGATATAGAAGTATTGAAGAATACCATTCACAGAGTGAAATAGAATGTAATGTGTTTGAGAAGATAATGTCAGATTATATGGGTGGTCAGTTAAGGAACGATGAAAGAAATCGGAGTGCCCGAAAAAAAAACCACAAACCATGACCAGAAAACTGACAAATTCTCTTACATTTGAAACTTCGCAGAGTGGTATTGGAATTTTAACATTGAAGCAGGCGTCGTGCCCCGCACTGCATGTGAGAGCTTGACCGACTGCGATACTGTCAGTAACATTCCTTCCGTTTTTCTTCAGTTTCCAATAGTACACCAGGTAGAAATCTCACCCATATTCAATATAAATTTTATATGGAATAATGCACCACTTGGAAGGACAACACTGGCCCTATTCTGTAAGATAATGGGGAGATAAAAGCAGGATCAAAATGAAAGCTTAAAATCATTTCAATATGAGACATTACTTACTTGCACAAGCTAAATATAATGGTTTCCAACACCAACATAGGACCTGTGCTTCCAAGAATGTTCATCGGTTGCCCAGAAAACAGAGCGAACAAAATTCCGGTTACAGCAGCTGCAAAAATACATTCCATGACACCCTGAAAGAAAGCAAACACTAAATAAAATATAGAAAAAAACCACTTCAACTATGTTATTAGTACCAGCCAGTATGCCACTATTGGATAACCGATCAGTTAACTAAAGAATTGAGTTCATAGAAGATATCGGGACTCGTCATTGTACCACGTATATATCCTTTTGTGGTAAAATTAGTTCCATTGGATCCAGCATCAATTGACGTTTCCCCTTAAAACTACGTTTTCCAGAGATATCCGAAGCGTTAATATAAGAAGTACATACTACGCTGTATCTTGGCGATCACTATTAGGAGCAATGATAAAACAATCATTTAATGAGAAAACAACAAATAACAAAACTTAAAGGAAAACATCGGACCCATGTAAAGCATAAGGACATCTTATGACAATATGACAGAGTGCTTTAATGAAGGAACGATTTATAATTTGTGGCTCGAAAAAAATTCTTAATGTCATATACCATTTTTTGAATTTAATCATAAAATACATTTAAAAAAATGGTATATGACATTAAAAATAAAGCAAACATTTGATTTTATCACTTACCATATATTGATCCGTGGCTTCACCAAGCAACCCTCCAAATGTAACATTAGGTGTCATAGTTCCCAAAAACACGTAGATGAATGAGGCCAAACACTGTATATGTATAGCGTCCTTAAAATCACTCAAATAAAATGGCACCTTTCTTTTTATGTCTCTTACAAGTCCAATGAATGGTCTGTAAAATATACAACGATGATAAGGTGTAAAACATATGTATACAATGTTAACATAGTAATATATAATGTGAGTCTACAACTGCTGGAATAGATCAATAGTGTTAAAAGATGGAATTATTGGTTGCCTGTTGTTTCACATCGCAATTTTTAGCCATTCGGGAATAAACGGTTTTTCCTTATTTCTTTTAAGGATTGATATAAAAGCAAGTCGAACACTGTGCGTGAGTTTTGTGCAAGTATTATAATCTGCGTTATAGTAGTGAGCATTGATGGCGAGCTGCAGAGTGCTAGAAGACTTAGACATAAAACACCACAGACAATTCAGTCCATTATACTACTATAGTACAAAGCATATCAGTAGAAGACTACTGTCTAACCCACATGTGTGAGACGCCTTAGACCAATGTCATAACCATTGTTACTTCCCTTCGGTGCAATTAGAGTTTGAAAACAAACATTTCTGTCGAGTCCCATCTTAAGAATTTAAGAACATAAGAGTAAAATCGCAATTGTACTAATTGAAGTTTGTTTTATAAGGAAAATGGATAAAAACAAAATCAATTTAATAATAATAATAATAATAATAATAATAATCGTATCTTTAAAACCATTATACTTGCATTTTAGACATCTCCAGAGACGGGTCGTCCCCATGTCCTCCATGATCGTCGTCATCACCGAAGGGAGCACCATTCCCACCTCCGCCACCTCCTGTACCACCGAAACTGTGATTGGAAGGACTTTTACGGAATTCCTGAATTACAATTTAGTTAAAATTAATTTTTAGTATTCATTTTAAGCAATAGATGTACTGAAGTCCCTCAGTGTCACTCAATAAGATTTTAAATAACGCAATATATATAGCAAGATTTCTGAATTCCTTAGGTGTCGCTCAGGGACTTCCTTTTTTGGTTGTCATTAGTAAATTTATAAACTTTGTTCAACCATCTGTTTGTATTAAGAAATACAATACAGTCCTGTCTTATGTCTAACACTAAGTTAACGAATTAGTTCCAAGCAACCCATCTCAATCTTTCGTTACCTATATCTAAACAACTTTTCTGCAGCTACTTTCCATCTCTCGATAGCTTCCAGGTTTTTCATTTTTCTTATTTCGGACGCCAAACATCAACTACTTTTCGTTAGCTCAGTGTTTCTACGTTTTAATATTAAACGTTTGCACGTTTTGAAATTCAAATCGTATCTTTTTCCAAGTTGAAAATTTAAAAAAAATCTTTAAATATTCAAAGAAATTACAAAATTAAAGAAAAACAAAACTGATTCTTAAACATACTAGACATTGTTCCTTGTTCCATTATTACCTGTGACTGTGTTTTAGTTGGCGGTTCAATTCTGATCTTTGGATCCCATTCACCAGGTGGCAGCACAGTGACCTGCTCCATAAACTCGTCAATTCCAGCTAATATATCTTCCTTGGTTCTTCCTTTGTAAGCAACTTCTCTGAAAATCTGCAATATACATTATATAACAAATGTGTATAGTGCAATTGTTAGTTTGGTGATCTTATGTGCCGAAATTTTATGAAAACGTATTTTAGTGACTAGGTTTAAATCCCACTTGGGGAAGATCATAGTATTAAAAAACCTTGACAGTTTGTTTGAAGCTATATGTTTTTCTCCGGACAGTCCAGATTCCTGCACCACACAAAAATTGATCGGATCGTCTCGATATAAGTCACTGGAATGCCACCATTGAAAAATGTGGAAATAGTGTGCAATGGTTTTTGTAAGAAATTCATTTCTAGAGCATCGCAAATACAATAAAACATGTTAGAGTATCCGCCTCTATACAACAACCACCTGTCCATTAACGCTCCTCGTGTTTTAACGTGCCTTTGCTTCATATTTTAACCCAAAATGACATTTATATAAACACCGCCTGTATGTATTACTTAGGTCCCGTGGGTCGTTTTATACATAGGCTGAATGAAACATGAACGTTATAAACTTACGTCATCAACCATCATGGTACCAACACAACGTCCCAGCTCCATGTACTGTTTAGATCCCCCAACTGGTCCATAACAGAAAAACAGAAACTTTGTTGGCAGGTTGACTTCGCAGATTTGTTCAAAGAGACGGGGCTCCTTCAATCTTACTATTGCTATCAGTCTCTTGTCAAGGTCGTCAACTTCTCCCACCATCACGCTGGCTACTTCAGCATCTTTTGGTATTTTCCTCATAAAATTAGTATTTGGCTGTAAAACATAAGAAAGCATTGATTTAAACAAACAACAGAAAGAACAATGACTTAACCTTATATTATTCAGAGAGTGGGGCTTGGGTGTCCGAATGATTTATAGCGCGCGACTATGGGTCAAAGCAGCACCTCTCACGACGAGGTTGAAGAGGTTCGAATCTTTTAAGGGTAGAGTTGACTTAATTAAGGTCTTAATGGGTTTTTACCGATACTCAGATTTCCTCCGCCCTTACTGAACTGACTGACTCAGTGAAAGCATCTTTGACAGGACGTGTCATACCATTATTGCGCTCCACCACACATATTTCACAAATCACTGATGAATATAAAAATACTGTTGTAACCAACTACAGACAATTTCAACTCGAACTTCAGTCAGACAACAGATAATTAAGGACCGCAAAAATCAATTTTTACCAAATAATCATCAAGTAAACTGATCACATCGAGACAAACCGTGAAAACATATTGTGAATTAATTTGTTTTTTGTGGTGTCCCAGTTTTCTTTCTTTTTATTTATTTATTTTTTGTGTGTATATTCTGACCCACGAATTAACATGTCAACTAATCTGTATATTTATCAAACTTACCACAAATCATGGATTTATCATCCATAAAATGGAATTTTCTTAGAACCACGTAACTTTAAAACCACGAAAGTAAATGATTAAACAGTAACCATTATATTTGAGTTTGCGTTGTCAAAATTGCAAATGATTTTTGTAACATTGAGCATTGGATATTGGCATTGGGGGGTATATGTTAATTCATCATTTTCACCTTGTATTTGTTAAGGTTGGAATCAGATGGAACACTCAGCAAGTCTGGTGATGAGGGCGTTCCGGTACCAAGATTTCCGTTCCCATTTCCATTTTCGTAACTACCAAAACTTGTCGTAGACGGAAGTGCAACCATACTGGAACGGCGACCTGAAATGTTCCAAGTTATAAATTAAAACATTTTAAAATTACCTAACTTGAACGTGAACTACTACACTTGACAGTGTATAATGATTTTGTCAATGGTGTTTTACGCCCAGGTCGAGATAATTTCACTTATATCGAGGTGATTAGTTCAGGGATGGTGGAGGAAACCGCAGTACCCGAAGGAAATAATCCATCTCCGGCTTGCCAGCAAACTAACAACATTCTCACACTATGATCTGTATTAAATGGGATTGGAACTTAAGCGGTGAGAGAAGCTGTTATCCGTTAACGAGCTCTTTAAATCACCGTCGGCTATCTTGACGTAATAACCTATTACTTACACAATATATTCAATACTTTGTGAACTTCAATTGACAGATCGCCGGCAACGCCCACTATGTTCCGAATAAGGGTCTACATGCTTAAATTACACAGAAAAAGAATGGAAACTCGGTCTGATTATGCAGTTTAATTACGTTACTGACACTAGAACGTCATTAGTTGCCGTGACGCTGCTTTGGTACCGTGATGGCGTCCAGTGTCGGAACACCGTGGGCGTGGCCGACGACAAGTGAATTTGGCGCAATGTGATTTAATAATGCATCGTGTCGACGCTGTCTCGAAATAGAAAAATAGAGAAGGATGTGTGAGGCGTTTTGATTGGATTATGTTTTATCGTTAAGGTCGTGACCTTACAGAACAAACAGTAGAAGGGTGAATTCTTACCTCCGGGAGACTCATCAGGGATGTCCCCGAGCTTAGCTCCCTTGCTCTTGTTACGTTTTACATGGCCATGCTTATGATACTTCAAGGACACGTCTCTCATGTGTGCACGCAGTTTGGAATCCAACTGACCTTTTTCTATCCATTCATCAAGTATTTTGTCTGTAAAATCGCAAATAAATATTTTTATTAATAAAGTATTTGTATTAGTACTTTTTGAATGCTAGAGTAGTTTGTATAAAAGAGACAAGTTGAAAGGGTATTCTGATTCCTGTCGGTACTTATTTACTTATTTTAACTTAAATAAATAAATAAATAAATAAATTAATTAATTAATCAATTAATCAATCAATCAAGGTTCTTCCCTTATTAAACATGCATGTTGTCAAAATACTTAAAGCATGAAGTTCTGTTTGAAATCTCATCGCATTATTGCATGCTTTCATTTCAAAAATATGACGCACGAACCAATCCAGGGGACCAAAGCAATCATGTAATAAACAATATCAGATTTAGCTTCCAACATCTTCAATAAATTTTTACATATCAAAATACTTAATATGAAATTTGACACTTAAATTTTATTCAAGTTCTTGGGCGGCTTTGTCCCATTTTAAGATTTATAACTGAATAAGTATAGAATTTAAGAAAATTTCTTTGTGTTGTACAGACGTACTCCAAAATGCATCAGATTGACAGATTGCTTCTTAAAACCTTATTCAACTTTAAAGTAGATAAAACAAAAATTGTCCACCTTTTATGTAAGATGGCTAATTCTTACATCTGCTTTGAAGTGTAAAATCGAGAGTTAAAACATGTGAGGATCAAAAAGAAATTATCAAATTTTAATATGTAAGTTTGACAAATCAAGAAAAATGTAAACAATTGTTTCCCTTGATACCATCTCTTTGTAGTTCTGGTATTTTGTGCACTATATATTAAATTTCAGTTTTGTTTTCAAATCGCATGTCATTTTGTTTTCTATGACACGATTCTGAACAAGCATAAAACAGTCCTTAACATTTAATTAGAAAACAATACTGACTATACTATTTTCGTGGTATTGTTGTTTAAAATTAGGTTTGTTCGGTGTCTACCGAGGACCTGGCCCCAGTTTCACAATTGCTAACTTGAATTTAGCTAATTTTGACAATTTTTATGGAGCTCAAAAATACAAACTTTCGCCAAAACGAGAATATATATTTGTTATAAACCTGAAGCAATATTCAAAATGACACCTTAAACTATCAAATACTTTCAAAACTATTACATATATTATTATTCTGATTTCAAATTTGTTAGATTTTTAAGGAAGTCTTAGTTAATATAAGAAGTGGTTTTGAAACCAGATTTTTTAGATTTAAGTTAAGGAAAGTCTTAGTTAAGGAATGATTGCAATTGTCAACATGTGAATAGAATGAAATCACTTACCGACAGCTTGAGGTAACGAATGACAATCGTAATCAAGAAGGATAACTCCATCAGCCAGGGCATTTCTGAGGTCAAACAAAGACTGCATAGACAGTGAGGCTACATGAGGCTTAGACCATCTCTTACCGCCCTCCTCTACCACTTCCTCATACTTAACCCATCTGAAAATTAAAATAAAAAATTCAGTCTTCTAAAAACGGCTTCTTTTTATAACGCGTTTCCCGAAATAAAATAACAATTGAATCAGAATTAAATTAACGCACGTAAATTATACATTAAAATAAAATGGGCTGGACCAATGGTGATGGACATTCTATATAAATTAGCCCAATGTACTCTAGAAGGGTGTTGTCAATATACTTCTTTTACAATTACTAGTATTGACCACATTGGGTACGTATGCTTAACGCATATGTAATACATTGACGTCAAATACTCATAACATCTAAGATAGCATCGAGTTACACAGCTATTGTCTTTAAATTTTTATTTTTGTTCCTATACCTTGCCGCTTCTCTCCATTCGTATGTGTCGTTGTATGTTCGTAGAACATCCATTTCACTAAACACGCTGTGTACTTTATGCCCATCATCTCGCACGGTGTTTATAACGCTCTGTACCCACTCTGTAGGATTGTAGTCATACGGGGTCTCGTGTATTATACTTCCTAAAATAACAAAGATAAAGGATTTTTAGCTCTTTTGTTACATTTTGGGTTAATACTATATTGCCCTTTTCTGACAATTCACCTATGCTAATTATGTCCCCGCAAACCTAAACTTTGAGGGAGCAAATACAAATGACCATGTTTGTCTCTGTGTAAAATTATTTTATGAAAGCATAACTTTAGAATCTATGGGTGCATTTTGCTCAAACGTGGCAAAGACCTATATCAGCATCAGAGAAGAGTGTCACACTCGCATATCACACTTGGTTATGGAGGTCAAAGGTCAAGGTAACCAGATCAAATCGATCTTTGTGTGGCGGAGGTTGAATATTTGTTTATAGTTTTGTTCAAACCCTGTTTATTTACTTTTGTTAAAATATAAATATTTTCATGTTGAACATGATTAAAAAGCAAAGAAATCAGTGGTTAGCATATGATATTGATAAATCGTGGTTGGCCTCCTACTATCTAAGCGACCAAGCATTAGTTGTCATATAAGTTGACATTACGTATGAGCCGATCGCGATGTGAACAAATTGTGCTTACTTAAAATTCGGAGTCATAAGGCTATTCAAATATCATTGACGGAACGATTAAGATTTAGTTTTTAAGATTGATAAATCTTATAACTTAAAATAGATGTATGTAAACATCTTCTGTGCTCAGCTACTGCACATTATTATACCGAAGTGCGTGTTGAGTTTTTGTTTACTTTGATGTTGTGACATTAATTCGCCTATTATTGAAACGCCCTATTCTCGATTGGTGATGCGTAATTTGTATATTTGTCAATTTCAAAATTTAACTTAAATCTAAATTTCACTAATTCAAGATTTAATTATTCCTGAATAAATATCAATTCAAAATTTGAATTACATTTAACACTCAGTTTTAAATCCAATTATGTTTTTAAATACATTACAAAACTCGTCACATGATGTGCGTCTCCATCGCAACCAGAAACAGAGGTATAAGAATATGCGATGTAGGTAAGAAAGACTTATATGCATTGTGTAAGAATTACAAAAAAGGTGACAAGGGTCGATGTCGTAACAAAGACGACATACGGAGGATACCTATCATAACACGATATACCGTTTATTGTTACAACTTTTTCCCATGCATTAGACATATAATTTGAATTACATATCTACAAAGTGATATAAATTACCAATCAAAATCGAATTTATCCTGTATTAAATGATTGAATAACAAGTTATTTTACATGTGAAACATACATGTTTATCATATAAAAATCACCGGTGTGAACAAAATCTGATGTAAATATTATATGCATATTTTTTATGTTTATAATCATTTTATGTTCATATATTGCACGTAAAACATGAAATAATCTTGTTTGTGAAAGTACAAATACATTGTGCACAACACATTCAAGATTTTGTGAATCACTTTTTGTGGTAGCATTTAGTATTATAGCTTGTTAAAATTTAAGCTGAGTACAAATGTAGCTATATAGCTATTTTTAACAATGTTTTTGTTCTTTATAACTGTTGAGATCAAATATAATTATATGAACATAACTTCCATTAATAAAATGATAGTGACATTCATTTTTTGCTTATACATATACACGTGACGTCATTTATTTGCTGCATCATCATCAGTGTTTAAAATTTATTTCCGGGTTAAAACTACCAAAATAAGATTTTAGAAAAATGCGAAATATAAATGAAATCAAACCAAAAAACCGTAGTAATCCATGTCCAAATCACAATCCAGAAGCAAAGTAAAAACTTTGGAACTGACAAGTTAGTTTAGACACGTGAACATCCACCAGGGAAGTGAGGCCGGGTGCTCCGGAAGGGTAAGCATCTCCGGTTTAGCTAATTACACCCAACAAGTATGTAAGCAAAATTGTGTGAAAGGAACATGAAACTATGGGACGTCAAATATATCCAGGGCAATCCTGGACACGGAAACATCAAACTTATCAACAATATTGTGATGACGGCCATAAAACTTTTTAAGGTCCTTGAATTGATAAGCCTAGGTTTACAATATCCCCGAGTCAACAATTTGTTTGCAAGCAGCCGGCTTCGTTGAACAAAGTCCCCGGCAATCCTAGACACGGAAACATCAAACTTATCAACAATATTGTGATGACGGCCATAAAACTTTTTGAGGGCCTGAGTTATTTGCAAGCAGTCTGTTTCGTTGAACAAAGTCCCCATAGTGGAAGTCTTAAAATTAGTGCGCGTTAGTCAGTTTGCTTTTACAGGCAATAAAAGTAAAAGCACTTCAAAGGCCATTTCTAGACAGTTCAATGATTAAATAAACGTTTCCAATAACACTAGAACTGGTTATAATTTTTTGGGAATTCTAATCCTACCATCAACCATTGACATGATCTTTTTATTTATTTTTTAACATGCAAGAAAAAATAAAAATATACAATAACGGTAAATAAACTAATAAATTGTTGTCAATAAAAACAGACCTAGGTCAGGCCTACCCCTGTGTAATTATTATTTATTATTCTAAGTTTTAATATTACCAATTTAACACGCGCATCAAATTTTATATGCCAATATTTGTATAAGGATATAAGATGTTAAAATTTAATAACAAATATTTCAATATCACATGGTCAAATACAGTACAGACCTGTCGAAAGTTTAACACTACACTAACGAATTAGTGCCGAATCGGTAGTTTATCTAGGGTCCTCGTTAGCTTTATCTCGGTAGCGGCTACATATCTCTAGACAGCTTTTCTGCCACTAGCCAGCCATATCTCAGCCGATAGACAGGTGCGCAGAGTTTCGACTCCTTTCCGTAGCACAGTGTTAAACTTTCGACAGGTCTGTACTGTACGCTTTCAAGATTTATTATGATCCGATTATGAACGAGACTTCACGTCCGCGTGTCTCAACATAAGAAATACATTTATGATATGGTGTAGTTACATACAGACCTGTCAAATATTTAACGCATGGCTAACGGAACAGATCTAGAGCCGAAGCTACATGTAACTAGATGCAGTACAGACCTTACGAAAGTTTAACACTGAACTCATGAAACGAAGTCGAAACTTGGCTATTGAGTGGACAAACTATGGATAGCTAGCAGCTGAAAGGGTGCCGAAAGATAGGTATAAGATTCCGAAATCTGCCGAGCTAAGAAAATGCAGACAGGATTTGCCGATTCGGCACAAACTCTTTAGTTCAATGTTAAATTTTCGATAGGTCTTCACTGCAGATAGCAACAGCCGATATATAGCCAAGGAGTGGCCGAGATTAACTGACGATTCGATTTGCTTAGAGTTTAACTTTCGACAGGTCTGTACTGTAATTTATGTTAAATGATGTTTTTCATTACTATTATCCCTCGTTATCAATAACAATTTAATATTCAAAGTAATAAATTTATTAAGTTGGTATGAATTGGATTTCCGGATATACCGTAAATGATGTTTTAATATTTGAAAAAATATGACTTAAAGTCAAAGTTTATGACATTAAAGCGCTTACTAGCGACATAAAAATATAATGTGAAATGATTTGCACCCTAGAGATTATTAAGTTACTTGAATGTTTCGGTAAATAATACCATTCCAAATTCTTCCAGTCTTTCGGAATTCGTTAAAAACTATGATTGACTCACGCCGGTGGAGTCAATATCCATGTACTTTTCCATCATACATTTACAAACTAGTAGCTCCAACAAAACTTTAAGCAATGTGAAAGAGTCACTAGGGAAGCCCACTCTACAATGTCTACACAACCGAAACTCTCCATATTAGCGTCAACAAAGGAAATCAACATATATACTTGCACCTAATCTTATATATATCTACCTTAACGTCAACAAGTGAACCCCTCTGTTTAGCGGGGGCAAAAACGTACGCGTAACCCGGCAATAATTCACGTGTCTATGTTCGTTAACGGCAATAAGCGAAATACGCTTACATAATTCTAAATTTGTAATAGCGCAAATACTATATATAATAAGTATTTATAATGCCATATTAGCATCAACGATTGTTACCTGCAAAATACCTGCATTTAATATAATCATTTATACTTTTGCGTCAACAAGTGAAAAATGCACAAATTGTACAAGTTTGCTTCCAATCATTTTCATGTCTTTATCAGTATCAACGGTCGTCCTTCAGATAAAAATAAAAATATTTGTGCCTTGACATTCATATGTCTATATTTAAGCGTTCAGAAACTGATTTCGCATCAAGTTACGCTTAATTTCTATGCATAGACACAATGGTTGTGCATTTAGTTCTTTATCAAAGACTTTAGTTCCAGGTATGAAAAATACATTAATGGCTATATATTTAGCTTTTTATGAAAGGCTTAATTTCTATAAATAAATGTAATGACTGTGCATTTTGCTACATGTATTTATCCTGAGAAGCTTAATTTGAAAAAATATCGGTAATTGATTTGCATGTAGCTATATATACAGTTTAGCCAAGAAGCTTATTGGTTGCAATTTGCTTACTATTTTGAAATATGTAGGCATTGATTTTATAAGTAGAGTTATATTTTTCAGCTAAATGACAGATTTTACATTTTTGTGTTGACGTTATCATGAAAAACAAATCTGATAATAAGCGTATATAATAAATCAAACGCAAACATGCTGGTTCATGGTCAAATCACATTCCCAAAAGCAAAGTGAAAAAGCTGAGAACTAACAAATTAAGTTAAACACGTGAACTTCTACCGGGGAAGCGAGGCGTTCAGGTGCTCCGGAAGGGTAAGCACCTTTTGTCTGGCTATCTTACTAGCTTCATCCGCCACAAGTGGAATCAACATAGACCCAACAGAAAACTTAAAGTCGGACAAAAAAGTGTATAAATCGAAATTAGCTTAACAGGAGCTGATTACCATTCCGTGCCGTCCGGCCTTATTTCCCTGGTGAAAGTTCGCTCGTCTTGCTTAATGTCCAGATTTCAAAGTTTTTACTTTGCTTTGGGGTTGCAACTTGGACATGGTTTGGTATATTTGTTTTCTTATATAAATACCAAAATGTGGGGATATGTTCAAACACTTACCTTTCCTCTTTGATATTATATTGTTATCCGGTGCTACAACAACGTACTGGAATTCACTAGTACGATATGCTCTTGATAAACGTGCCATGTTTGGTGATCTATTCATTTTAAGTATTGATCATTAAGAAGATTATTATAATCTTCCAATTTGTTGAAAAGTATACAAATGTACCAATACTTATTGGAAATTAAAGAATATGTTATTTTAAATTGTCCAAGAATATCAATGTCACTTATAACTGTTAGACGGTATTTTTCCAATTTGTTGAAATTATGCAAAACTGCACCAATACTTATTGGAAAAAAAGTTAAGAAAATGTGAATATTACATCTAAAATCCGATATGTTGTTATTTAAAATTGTCCAAAAATACGAAAGTACTCATGGAAGTCAAATGCAACTTGATAAAAATATCCAAAAACATGAAAAAACCTATGTAAGTCACTTATATCTGGATAAAGAAAATGCACAAAGTTTGTCACAAAACTAAAATGCGTTTGTTTGTTATCCAGAATTCATCATCTCAAAAGATTGTTTTCCAGTATCACGCACCTGTTGTACAGTAACGATGTTTGATCAGAATTAATGAATGTGTTTTTGATGCAACACATAAAATTGACAAGCAACCGATTACAAGTCCTACCAACTGCGCCCAATGCTAAAACGCGTTATGTAAGGTTACTGGTTTAAACTTATCTGAATTTCAAAATATATAGAAATGTATTCAAATGCCTTATCATTCAGCTTGTAACATGTTCCTGGATTAAATTCTGTTCAAGGTAGATTTAACACAGCAAATGATCTGACAGCCCTACAGTATAGACCTGACGAAAGTTTAACACTAACGGCTAAACAATCAGTGCCAAATCGGCAGCTCATCTCGAGTCTTTCGTTAGTTACATGTACATCTCGACAGCTTTTCTACCGCTGTTATCTATCTCTCGGTAGCTTTTTCGACAACTTGCTTTTCATACCTCGACCTCTCGACAGCCGAGTTTCGACTCTCTTTCGTAGCCTTAGTGTTAACTTTCGACAGGCCTGCACTTTAGTTATACAATACTGTATAGACCTGTCGAAAGTTTAACATTGAGCTATTGAAAAAGGAGACGTAGCTTATCTGTTGTGGCCGGGACACAGATAGGTGTTAGCAGAAAAGCCGTCAAAAGATATGCATAGCTAACACGCGGCCGAGAAGAGCTGGTGATTAAACACTAGTTGGTTAGCTTAGAGTTAAACTTCCGACAGGTCTGTACTAAAAATGTAAATCCGATAAGGAAGACACATAGTCATATTAACCTTATGTCTTTTTCATATTGTATATAATGATATTTACATTTATAAAATTTTTACAATAACAAAAGAGTTTGTTTATGTGCTATTTGTTTCTTTATTATTAATTTTCCAATATTTATTTCATCTTATATTATTTTTTATCATTCATTAAAACAATCATTTCATTTCCATTTTCTTTAGTCTTTGAAAAGTTTGTTTTTCTAATCTTTAAAAGGAGGTAATTTATCTCCAGTCTTAAAAGACTAGTAGAAGGCACTATTCAAAAACACTCCGAAAGAGAAACTAAGAAATTAACAGGTGTCTTAACAATACGCACCTTGCAATAACCAGTAAAACAACATTACGACATAATAAAACGAATGAAAGTAACGTCGACACAAAATAAGCATAGACTGAGCCAACATTTTAGAACGCGCTATTTTTACACTGAGCATAATAAAAACGGTATTGTAATTTAATTCATTATTGTGAGCATTTAAGAACAAGAAATGGTAATGGAATTCACCAATGCATGGTAAAAGATAAAACGAAACAATCACAGAAACAAATTAAGCATATATTAGAACCAAAATTTTAAGAGGCGATACTTTGGCACTGAGTTTAATGGAAACGGTATCCAGTTATTTGATTCAAACATTCATTGTCGGAAGCATTTTAGAACAAGAAATTGTGAAGGCAATTGCCAACGTACGGTAAACAATAAAACACATACATTGGAATGATATCAATGATTTTAAAACGCGCTGCTTTGACATTGAGAATCATGAAAATGGTATTCAATAATATGATTCAAGCAAGCATTCATTCTTTTTAGCCTTTCAAACAGGAAATTGTGAAGGCATTTGTCAAGTTACGGTTTAATGATACATTAGGACAAGATCCATGACCAAAAACACTGAATATAATGAAAACGGCATTCAAATATGTTGATTTTAATACTAGTAATTCAGTATTGGAAAATTTTCAGAACTTGGCGTGTTGAAGGCATTTGCCAATATATATAACCCCTACCTTTGTAGTAGTTATTCATAATCGTATCTGGATCCTTTAGATCGATCAAAAAAACTTAATGAAAATTCAGTGTATGTCTACCATTCCTTTACGAAGTCACTACACACAGGCAAAACGCATTTTTGGACAGACAGTATAATCCCATAACTCCCTTTGTTTATTCTCAGTTATTAACTGTTTACAATGAAAATTTAATTTTTCAAGTGTCCAATAATCCGCGTTGATCAGTACAGAACTGTGGAAAGTTTAACACGGAGCCTCGGATAAGGAGTGGAGGTTTGACTGCTGATTGGCCGAGATATTGATAGCTAGTCACAGAAAAGCTGTACATATATACAGATAGCAGATGCCGAAAAGATACACAGTTATAGGTAACGAATGGGTCAAAATGAACTGCCGATATGAAACTAATTTGTTAGCTTATTGTTAAACTTTCGACATGTTTGTACTGTATCTATGTTGACCTATTGAACTATACCTCCAATGATTATGGGTGTATTCGGCTTCAAGAGAACAAATACCCCATGTATTGCAGGTTAGAGAACCCACTCATATTTATTAATTAATGCACACCTTTGACACATAAAGCAGACGTTCTATGACACCCACTGCTACCGAGCAAATACCGCTATTTGTTTAGATTTTAGGTGCTATCATGTCAGCAATTGTTGGATTCAATTCGATGAAAAGTTATCTCAAGGACATGTTATAAGTTTCCTGTTTCATGTGGCGGCATGTAGAATTGCGCAGTGTTTCTTATGATGACAGAGTAGCTTAACAACGTAGATGATTAACTTGATGTTAACATAATTTGTTACATTAAAAATTCAACCAACAGATTTCATAACCTTCTTAAGTAATTATTTGTACAAAAGCTCAAAAATAGGGATTTCAGGGTTCTTAGCATACCGGACCATGATACACACACACTATAACAGAAAGTAAAGACAATAGGAAATCCGCAGTACAGACCTGTCGGAGGTTAAACACTGATCTAACGACAAAGATTCGAAGCTCGGATGCCAACTGGCCAAGACATGTATAGCGAGTGGTCATAAGGCTGACGAGAGAGATCATTAGCAGTTGCCAAAAAGCAGTCAGTATATATAACAAAGAGCCGAGATGGCAGCAGTTAGTTTGATAGTCTATATATTAGTTGAACTTTTCAGATGTCCTAAAACTGTAAATGGTCAGACTGAAACTTTAGATCCAATATGGAACAAACTGCAGGAACTTTTACAATAGCTGTGGGATTGAAGACCATGAACTTGGAGTTACATAATTCAGCGACAGCGTTTAAATCTTGAGGTCCTGTTGTTTATTGAAGAAGGGACAAACGAAATGATGATCCACGTGCCTGTCAATTATTTGCAATATTGTGAAGTCGTTTAATTCTGAAATTGTGCAGGAACCCAAATCCTAAATATTGAAGAGCGAAAAAAAAGAGACAGTCCAATTAGTATTCGAAACGAGTCGTTGAGAGGGGCTGTGGTGTGATGTAAACACATGCTTTAGACCGCTCGACTACCGGTGCCCCACATTTATTTGAAAATACATTTCACATGAAAGCTTTATTCTTCCATGGCGTTTCTGAGCACTCATTGACATCCGCCAATGATCGTACAAACACGTGATTAATGCGTGCAAGTGAAACAGATCAAACAGCAGTGAGATTGTCTACCAGATTCGGTCTGGATCCGAACTCTGAAGTCCTGAACCCACTAAACTCGACCTTAAACCTCAGAACAAACACAAAAACACATAATTTTGTTTTATATTCAAACAAAAGTGATTATATAAACGTTAAAAGTCCTAAGTAAACGCTGTGTGAATTTAAATGCTGTTTGATCGCCCCATTTTTCTGTGAGGAGAGGAATTTGACTTAAGTATCGGATATTAAATTTATGTTAAAACTTTAATCATACAACAGAAAAAATTAAAATTATGTAATTATTAAGTGTAAGAAATGGGTTTTGTTCAAAGTTTGATATTAACAGTTGTAGCTTATCTTTATCAGGCACGATAATGCAAAGAAACAACTGATACACTTTTCAACTAATATCCATAAAAAATTATAATCCCTGTTTATCGATTTCCATAAAACATTTGATAGTGTACATGCACCGGGAATTTAGTGTATATCTAATTTATATGAATATATTCAGGCATTTATTAATTTGTCCAGATCGGTACATTTTAGTGCGCAAGGTTGCCATTTAGGTACTTTTTTATCGTTAAGGTCTTGATTTTGGTACAAATCCCATACAAAAAGTCCAAAATTTTAGTACTTTTAATTTAAAAACCGTCAAAATTAAAAAAAAAAAAAAAAACAAAAAAAAACAAACAAAAAAAACAAAAAACAGTATAATGGGACCTCTTAATTTTATCCATCCCTTTATTCGTTTGTATAGTACAAATTCGTCAAAAACAGATAAATTTGTCGAATTGTTCAGCCCGTATATTTAATTTTATTTTATTAATTCTGATAAGCAGATTTTATTTTATTAATTCTGATATTAGAGTTCAGTTATTAATTCAATTACCGAAAATGTAAAATTTAGAAAATCTTCAAATGGTCAGTATAACATACATTTTATTGATGAAATAAATGTTAAACCTCATAACTAGAGATGAAATATACTGGTCAACAATATCAAATGAAGTTTTATCGTCCAATTTAAACCTGAATTTTATTAAATATAAATAAAAAATAAAGCACGACAAGTTTCCTGAATTAGTACATGTAGTTTCACCAGTAAATATACATACACACACACATGTACACCAGTAATAACGAAGAAGAGAAGAGAAGGTGTCTATGTCGGTTTTACAAAGTCTGTCTTTTCCCGTCCATATTTCAATATCAGTTTCAAAAAAAAATTATTCAATATTTTTTGGAGTGATATCTTTTGAATAAACTCGAAAAAGTAATAGCCGAAAAAACTAGTATCTTAGCATTTCTCATGCTAAATGCAATAATCTTGCGTATGCAATGTACGTGTATTTAAAAAAAAAACATCGGAGTTTTGCGTTTGGCGTGAGAAACGCTGGTATGCTGATTTTGTTTTCCAAATAAAAGGAATGAATAATTGAGACACAAATGTAAACGTAACTATATGTATAGTTGGTATATAGGCAAACCTACTATTTTACTGGGTATCAAACTCCTGTATCAAAGTATAACTCATATTCCTATTATCAATTCTGGATGGTGGGGAAAATGGAATAACCCGGCGGAGAGAACCACCTATCTTTGGTAAGTGAGTTAAGTTGAGCAATAGGGTTTATCGTCCCAGTCAAGAATATTTCACTTATATCGAGACGTCGTCAGCAATAGGCGAAGGTGCTAAACTTTTGCCTGTACGTTGCGCTGATGGCATTGTGATGTGCTGATTTTGAATTTTTATTAAAGTAATGCATTCATGACAGCATTATACAGCAGAGTTCTTTATCGTGACTGGCCTCATACCGTGAAACGGGACCTCGATTATGAATATTTTAAGTTCCCATCCGAAAGCAACACTGAGTGCTCGGTGAAAGAACAGTCACCACTAACTATCAAGTGAGTCAGACTCGGTCGTAGATCGAACCCACAACCTCCCACTTATGGAGCCAACATTCTACGAACCGAGTTTTTGCAGTGGTTCTTTTGGCAAGTGAAGCTACAAAAGTTCTTGCTCTAGGATCTACCCGAATGGGATTCGATCCTAGATTCTGGGGTGCTATAAGATCTTACCGTTCTCTCCCTGAACTGTTGGTCTATCTGGCTTGTTTTGTCCGCCGACTTGCATATATATGCTACCTCTCCTTCCTAGAAAAAGACAATTGTAAAGCAAGGGTTAATAGCCGATAGTTTACCGGTGGATATCGCTCAGCTTTCCGAACGTATACGTTTGTTTTAAAAAGAAAATGAATCTGAATTTTGATTATGTACCAGGCTACACTACCTAAGATGTCCAGGCTACACTACCTAAGATATCCATAGAGAAAACCTGACCACTCATTAAGCTTCGTTGACTGCAAATTCACTATCTGGTACTGTTTTTAAAATAGTTGAAAAAAGTTGTCATGTGTTGTTTAATGCAGTTTTTAAATAAAATTAAACTTGAAAAAACGACAGTCCTTCATACCGATGTTATGCATAATGATGTGCGAGTTTTATATATATCCTGCATATAAAATATATTCAGTTCACAAAAATTTAAGACCAATTGTTTTTTCTTCTTTTCTCTATATCTTCGTTTAGTAATTAGTTTCCTATTGTATCTTTATAGCAATGATTTTTTTTAGACTCTTAAACTTGTTGATGGAATTCGAAATTTTACCCCAACGTTTGCGATACAGAAAATGATTTTTGGGAATCGTGAAAAAACACGAAGCGTCAGTTTACACGTTTATCAATCAATTGAATTTAGTGAACATTTAAGAAAAAGATGTTTTATTGGCAAAGAAAAACCTACCATATTGGTATTCGTACCCATCCATTTTCTTTTTTGTCAAATATCTGAAAATAAATAAATAAAATGATAAACATAAAAAATAAGGAAAGAAACAAAATTGCAAATAAGTAAATAAATAAATAAAGTCTTATCGTACAAACCCTTTGCTGTTGTTTTCCATTTTGTAATCAATTGGAAAAGTTCAATATTACAAAGAATTAAATAATAAATAAATAAAATTAGGGCAATTCGTTGGAATGAGGTGGCATTCTAGTTATCCAATTCTAACCAACTTCTGGCCGAGGAGCAAACTTTATAATAAAAACCGCAAACACACATACCTACTATTGGCGTTTTTGTTTGCATTGGAAGCTGTTGAAGAAAAATTGGAAGTCATTTTTTGATTGAATACCTCGCATACACACTTAATATGTGTGATGATACGCGCCAATTTAAATAATGTAAAACCGTGCACTCATTTTAATAGTTATGGATTTTTGATTATGTTTTGCAAACAGAAAGGTAATAATTTAAGTATCAACCCACTCGAGGGTTTGATAAGTGCGCATGCTCTATCATTATCACAGATTTTACGTATATATTGAAAAAATATAATAAATCACAATTTTAATTTAATTTGTTAAAATAAGTTCTAAATCAATCAAAGCTTGTTGTACCAAAGTATTAGAATACTTACAAGTTACCTCCCTTTATTCGGCCAGACAAGCTCTCTTGGCAATTTGCATCCATTTGTTCAATATATCAATTTATTTATTTATTCGTTTATTTGTGTGTTCATTTATTTATTGCTCTAAAATTAAGACGTGCATTGTCAACTAAACCTGTTTATGCTGAAGGAATTTAGTTTCGGGAAAAACATAATCACTTTTAATTTTATCTAAGAGAGAGAAATGTTTTCTCTGTTTCCATTCGTCACGCGTAAATGTATATATTCGAGAAGTTTTGTCTCGACATTTGTTCTATTACATAGTTTTTCATATGAAGAAAGTGTTCAGAGAAATTCTTCATATAAAGAAAATGGCGAATTACAGTTTTTCAGGAATAAGACAAAATCAAAGCCTGTCATGCATTGACCAGAAATATATGACATTTGGAGAATATAGTTGAAGTCCCATGCAAATGTATAATTAAATATTCGAGACGTTTTGTCGCTATTGTAATGTTTCAAAAGTTCCACAAGACGTCCAAAATTAGCACGTAACTACTGATAATTGGCCCTATCATTTCGTCAGAAATTGTCGCGTATGTAGTCAAAATTAGCCCTTGACATGTACAGTTTTTTGCCGCGGTAACATGTAAAATTTCTAGACACAGACATCTTCCCCGTCATCGAGGGCCACGTCATTATTTCTTTAAAGATTTTAGTAATTATCAACAGCTATATAAATGTTTTACGAGGGTACAATTAAAGATCGCAGACGTAATAAGTTGTTATGTATTATATAAGGTGTAACAATACTAATTTATTTATCGCCCTATACTCAGGACAATAACGACCTATACCCAGGACAATAACTAGTCTGAGAATGTGTGATATTCCTATTATTGTCCTCTTACTTTTGATGAGATATCGCACAATAAGATTTAATTATTTACAAATATTTAAAATAGGTAATCCCCGAAATGTTATGCAAAAATAAATAATGTTACGGTCATTGGGCGACCTCCTGACCTAGTCTTCTAACCTACACTTAAATACATTTTTATTACGTAGGCCACTTTTCTTGCCCCGTGGTCAATACCCCGCCAAAAAGCTGTTATCGTTGTCTGTCCATAAAATAGTAATTTGGGGAATATTAAGAAAATATAGTAATTCTATAGTTAGCTAATCGTAAGTTTTATATGTTAACTTTCAAGGAAAACCGTCAAAACTCATTGTTTTTATTTTTATTGTTTTTATTATTAAATCAGTTGTTAATGTCATTAAGTGACAAACCATAACACCCATAAAACAACAAACAGGCTTCCGGTAAAGGAGATTCGGTGCTAAGGAAGAGACTCATACTCTTGTTTAATTCACTTTTTAGATAATCCATAAAAATGTTAGTCACGGTGAAAACATTTTGACCTTTTAAACAATATTTAGCTGGTTGCATTTTGAATTACAACATAGCTTATTACAAGGATTGCACTCTACCAAGACAAGTTAATATAGATAGCGCGTGAGAGGTATTGCGAAGATACAAATCAATCAATCAATCAATCAATCAATCAATCAATCAATCAATCAATCACGTACCAGTGCAATGATGACGACATTTATTGTGCAAATACGTCACAGATTCACTGCAATCCATAATCCTGGTATCGAGCCAGTCAGTGTCGGTGCGGCAAAGAATACCATTCTCAGTGACGTGCTCTTTGAGTCTGAAAGCTGACGATTTATTCCAAACTATCCTTAACCAACAGTAATATCATAAAATCAACTTACATATGATAACTACATGTTTCCGGGATCTTCTTTTTCATTGATTCAGTTTCAGAAACTCCCTCAGACATGATGACAAAGTAGGAATAGTTCAATTATAATACAATATGTCCATGTGTGTATATACCCGTATTTAGTCTTAGAATGATTTTGTCATTGTTACCGAATTCGCAAGTGACGGGGGGTTCTCACGTGTCAACCCTAGTGGTCAGCTTGGGTCACTAATAATTGTTTGACTAAAGCTCATTGTTTTTCCCGATTTTAGGATCTAGGTGACAAGGACTAATGTCCCATTGAAGCGGCGTGTGAAACGATTATTGATTAACAGTGACTGTTTATAACTCAAATAACGTCTTATTCTTTCGAAAAAGGTATCGGTCCTATATTAAATTGAATTCAATTGAAAATTAAGAAAACGTGTATCAAATTCTACATGTTCATGTCAATGTGCAATAATTAACCAAAATATTGATTTATTATTAATATTATTACATTTGTCATTTTAATGTATTCATTAAAATGTTATATTTATTAAAATGTTATGTTCATCAAAATGTTATATGTCATTATTATTATTATTATTGTTGTTGTTATTCGGGTATACTAAGATAAATATCTATATTTGATTAAAAAAAAATAAATTTTGACCATAATTTCTTCTATTCTACTTTAAGAGTGATGACGCGAATTAAGACATAGTTTTATGTCGTAACTGTTGTTTTCACGCCTTTGTGACATTTTATCGACGTTTGTCTGGTTCGGGTGGCATCCAATTGAAATGACACCCCTGGCTAAATGAGCAGACAGATGGTTATGTAAGAGATTGTAATACTTCATTAGTAATGTATTGAAATTTCCATTGTATTTGTATTATGTATCAACAACTAGTGACACCGGAATAACTTTTTTCAAAGCCTCGTGACACTTAATGCTAATACAGTCCAGATACACCTTTCAACGACTTTGCTCTTATAAAACTGTTTCCGGTTCCGCTGTGACAGAGGTCCAAGAAAACCATACTAACTTCTCATTGATTTTTAATAAATCCTTGGTATCATTGAGAGAGAGAGAGAGAGAGAGAGAGAGAGAGAGGAGAGAGAGTCACCCAAAGTAGAACACACAGTTCATTGTCCATGTATTTTTAAAGGAAATAAATAGCCTTTTTATCGGCAAAAAAATATTAAATAAACAAATAAAATTGTTTATTAAAATTAAAACGTCTGAATCTTACTTGAGTATCATTTATTTAACATTAAATGTGTAGTGTTTATTCAAAATTTAGCACAGTTACATTTAATTTTCTAAATTTTATAGATTTTGAATGAGTTTTTAAAAACTTTATTTTTGCATTATCTTACGTCACTGTCTTGTTACAAGGTCGGTGCAATCGAGCAGTGGCACAGTTTCTAAAAAAGGTAAATTTCATTTCTAAAAATGTTTTTTTTTTCGCAAAACTTTTTTCTATGAGTTCACAGTTGTTATAGTGCTAGCTCCGAAAGTGGGAGGTCGGGGATTCGAACCCGGACTGGGTCTGAACCAAGACTTAATGATAATGATGATGATGCTGATGATGATGGGTAATGACTGTTCTTTCGCTCAGCACTCGTCATTACAAAATGAAAGTCACGATTCTTTCGGATTGCAACTTAAAATATACGAGGTCCCATGTCACGGTTACCCTGCTGTATAATGCCATCAACGCGACACACAGGCAAAGTTTCTGTACCTTCGCCTGTAGCTGGCGACGGCTCGATAAAAGTGGAATATTTTTTACTTGGACATTAAACACTATTCCTCAACTCAATATCACTTAAGTTGACATTTCTTTTACAATACAGACGTCAACAATTTTACCACGTATTAATTAGTGCCCAATCGAAAGTCTCGGTTCCTAGCTACAAGCAGTTAGCCATATTTTGACAACTTTTATGCAGCTGTTATTTTTTCTCGCGCGGCTCTTCTCGCGGTTCTTAGCTATCCATACTTTCAACTCTCTACAGTCGAGCTTTGACTCCGTTTCGTTAACTCGGTGTTTCACCACCAGACCAGCAAATGACTCGGTTACTTTTAAAAATGCACTTAACAGCATCAACATCAACATCAACACCAACAACAAAAACAACAACAATCAATCATGATAATCTTAAAAACAATAAACACTTTACCCTCGACAAAACAAACAATAGCTGATTAATTCGGAATTAACCACGGTTCAGATCTTGTACAGATAATTTTGGACCAAGCTTGGTCGCGCTGAGAAAATATGGCCCGAGTATGCGGATACTATCCGGAAGAATATTATCTGATTTTCGCCTGAGTGAAGCAGTTATTTGGAATTTCCGAGTTTCTACTAACTGTAGTAATTTGTATAGCCATTGACACGCACAGATAAAAGAATACCCCGAAGTAAAAGATACTGTCCGACCAAACTTCCAGAGTCAACACAGCGTAAAATAAAATGTGATTCACTACTAATGTGTATCCAAATAAAATTGTATTTATGTGGTTTTTCTTTTGTTATGGTAACCCGATTTTATTGACCATGTCATATTTTTGTTTATTTTTCAAGTATCAGATTGTCTACGTCAGCAGAAATTATCTGATGAACTGACTTGTTTTCTTGGCTTGATTCATTTCTATCCTTTCGTTGTTGTGCAACTTTTTGGTTTATTGTAAGGTTTGTATGCGTCATCAAATTGTATCCGGTGTGACTAGAGGAAGCAAAGTGAAATCACGTTCTGTCAATTTGGAAACACGATAACGTCACGTGATTATCACATGATCATAATTATTTTGTGTCAAATGAATCATGAAAACGTTGCAACCAATGAAACCCCACAAGAGTTACATCAGTCCGCATCACGGTTGACTCATTTTGTTTTAAACATGAATATGTCTTACAATATTATGTCTTCCAAAGCAGTTTCGAGAACATTCTCTGTGTTGCTTATAGAAATACTGCATGCAAGACTCGAATTGATAATCTCTCAAGGAACCGATTTCGCGAAATCGTTATTGAAAAAGACATGTCACGTCCACGAGTTCGTTTGAAGTGACGAGATGCTTCATTTTCATTAAACACTGGAAAAAACGCTAATTTGCAATTATTTTAGCACCATGAACGATTTATCAATTCAGCAAAGTTGTATATATTCTCTAAATTCCCGTCAAAAAGTTCTGGATTAGACCATTCTTTGCTAATCTATTTCAGGTGATGCTTTAATTCTTGACTCATCGTCGTAGTTTCCCCTACATTTAGCGTCTAGTACAAGTGTCAGATTTTATCGTTTAGTAATCCGTTATTGGAGATGTCTACCATATTGCTACCCGAGATGCTATCTACAGAAATGTCTAGTTGTGACAACTACAGTACAGTAATCAAAGATGCCGAACGAAATGAACCGAGTCTAGAGAAATAGAGCATAATATGGTACGGACTGTCAGCAATTTAATTTGATTTAGTTTATCCGTGAAGCAAAAATCTTTAATTTCCTATAATCGTTCGCGACGAGTTCTGGATGCGATACTCTTGTATAGGAAATTGAGGATACTTCTTTAAATAAATAAGTTTAAAATTATATTAAGCGACAAATAAATAATAAATAAATAAATAAATAATAAATAAAACTGTGATTCAGTTATTTTGATCCGACTGAATTGGGATTTCGGAATTTGCACATTTCGATAATGAATGGGATAAGTTCACGTGTATTATACGTTATCACATGACATATGAAAGAGCAATTGATTGGTTTATTTCAAAGGTTCACGCGCAGAAGTAACGACTGCCAAAAGAAGCAAAAGAAACGGAAGTTCAAGTGCAGTTTATAGTTAAACTTGGCCGGATTATTGCCTTGCGCCCTGCCATTCCTTTAAGACAGATATGGCTATTGAACGGATTTTTTTTTCATTACCTGCGACATTTAATACAAGTGCTAATGATGATCGGCGTATAAAGATTTACAAATGTAAAAAGTCAATAAAACAACAAAGATCGATAGATTAATCCGCGTTTAACACCTCGGTCAAGTATAAATGGATATCTTAAATGACTCAATAATCTTAATCTCTGATTTTACAGATTATCTATCACCATGTCCTAATAGGATATCCGAAACACACACGTATATCATTAGTTCTCGTTAGGACTTGGAAATCCAATAAAGTAATAAGATTTTACATTTGGTATGACTACCTTTTGTAACCACCGCCCACATTAATTCTCAATGGAAAAGTTTAATTCTTTCACAGAAACGTTCATAAGTGAGTGTTTCAGTCATTTTTCTAGACATTTTCAGTCAAAATTTAAAGTTTAATGGGAGTTACAAATGGAGCTTTCTTACATTTGAGCTTGATACATCGCTCTATAATGAAAGTACTAGACTATTTAAGTCTGGACACACGAGTTGTAATTAAATTAGAATTAGGATCGGCTTTAAGGCGATAATTTTTCCATTGAGAGTTTTTAATAAAAAAAGCTTAATTTTTGCATAAACGGAATGTGTTGTTAAACTAGTGCGAAATTTAAGAAACGTTTTGATAGCTACCGTTTCTTGTTTTAACTTTACCATAAAATATACATAAATTTCACTGGACTTACGAATTAATTTGCAAACCGTGCAAATGATTTTTTGCAATATTTTTTTTATTGAAAGAAAAATTTCCTTTAAAATGGAAAAACTTTTATAACCTGTTATTAAAGGAAGTACGATGAGCTTAATTTTCTTTAACACTTTGTTACAATTGAAGTATCCTTCAAGAATTTTAAATTTACAACAAACAAACAAACAAAAATTCGGCTTTTGAATTTCACAATTATAAATGCCGAAAAATTAAAATGCATTCTTAATGCACCAATTTTTGATAATATTAGCAAATGCTTGCATCCTCATTGTCCAAGAATGTATTAAAATGTTTTAAGTAAATTTATAAAAAAAAAAAATAAAAAAAAAAAAAAAAAAAACAAAGCCCCAAAATAATAATTAAATAAATAAATTATTATGATGAATAAATAAATTAGAAATATATCAAATTTGTTTTAATAAATATAAAAAATATAAAAAATATAAAAAAAAAATAAATAAGAAATTGAAAAAAAAAAGAAAGTGATAAAGGCAAAAAGTGAGGATAAAAAAATTTAAAATAATATCCAAAATTATTTTTTAAAAAGGTTAATATGATATAACATTCAATTAATTAATAAATTAATTAAAATTTCCACCTACCCTGTTCTTTCAGCTGGCTAGTACGATGATGTACCACTCCAGACTATCAATGTCCACTACAAACTGACCACTTCGTATCCTCTTCGAAATAAGAGGCTTGTACAACAAATTTCACGCCTTTTATAGAAAGCCCAAAATTTGGTTGACGTGAACCATAATAAGACTTGGTCTCGTTATGGACAACACCCTGGAGTCATCTTTTTGTTAGATGGCTATCACATTGACCATTCTAACCGCACCACTGACCATCGAGTTTTATGTTTTACTACAGTAGGGGGATATCGTATATTGTCCTGCTCACTTAACCATTCAACAATGTTGTAATATTGCAATAGTGAGAACCCTGATATTGGCGTTAATCCCGTAGTCAGACCTTAAACAAGGTTTCTATTCACAGTGAGGTCACATTACTTAGGATTTCGGGGATTAAAAATGACTAACTTACCGTCAAAATTAATTTTCTCATTTTTTTCTAATTTTGGTATAAATGTATAGTTTTGAAAGATGGACAGGTAATTGAAATATACTATTAGCTACAGGTCTATAGGTTACTTTACTTGCTGGGAATTTGAGTATTTAGAGAAAAATTACCTCGATTTCCCCCAAATTTACTTTGAGAGATGGACAAGAAATTTTTACAATATAAGGCCACATTACCTATAATTTCGAGAATTTAGAGAGAAACCAACGTGACTTAAATGTCGTCAAAATGAATTTTCTCCATCTTTACTTATTTTGGTATAAAATGTAAAACTTGGAAAGATGGAAAATGATTTATTAAAAGATACATTATAGATGCGTTTATTCTGTCAGATTGGAACGCTGGATGTTTAGTTAAGGTCGTATATCAATGTTCACTCTTCTATAGTGACCAGCCTCTCACCTTTCATATAGGATTTACCTGTCTATAGCACCCAGTCTCCTACACTCTTTGTAAGGTATGCCTGGCTATAGAACCCTGCTTTTGTATAGATTTTACCTGTCTATAGTGACCAACCTTTTATAACAGGAGTACTTTAATGGGACCGACCTCTTAAACTGCAGATAAGGTGTACTTGTCTATATGGGACACCCTTTTACACGAGGCGTGTCTTTCTATAGTGACAAATCTTAATAAATGATAAGCCTTTATATAGTGACCAGCCTCTTACATTTTATTACGATGCACTTGTCTATAGCGATATGGCGTACTTGTCTGTAGGGGCTAGTCTTGCTATCAGGTGTACCTGTCAATAATGACCAGTCTTAATATATGGTGTTCCTTTCTATAAGGACCCGCCTTGAAATCATGTGTATTTATCCATAGAGGTCAGTCTATTACACAATATAAGTAATACCTGCCTATAGGGACCAGCGTGTATTATAAGGTGAACTTTTTCTTTTTCACTTTATATAAGATATAGCTGTCTATAGTGACCAACTTCTTATCCTTTTAATAACGTGTATATATAGACAAGCCTTATATATGTGGTGTACCTGTCTATAGTTGCCAACCATTTATATTAGGTATGCCTGTCTATAGTGATCAGGCTTTTACAGTTATATATATTTTTTTATATTGTGACTATCCTTTAAAATATAGTGTACTGGTTTATAGGGACTTGGCTTTTATACTAGGTGTAACTGTCTTTAGTGACCAGTTCAGTCAAAGACACTTGACATAAGAAGCCACTGTCTAAAATGACCAGCCAATTCTATAAGATAGGCCTCTCGATCCTGAATAGTCTCAATATAATGTTTATCTGTCTATAGTGACCAGTCAACTATATAAGGTAGGCCTTTCTATCCCGATTAGTCTCAATATAATATTTACCTGTCTATAGTGACCAGCCAATTCTATAACATAGACCTCTCTATCCTGATTAATCTCAATATAATGTTTATCTATATATAGTGACCAGCCAATTCTATAAGATAGACCTCCTTATCCTGATTAGTCTCAATATAATATTTACCTGTCTATAGTGACCAGTCAATTCTATAACATAGACCTCTCTATCCTGATTAATCTCAATATAATGTTTATCTGTCTATAGTGACCAGCCTTTTAGTTATATGCAGTGTATTTCTCTATAGTGATCATGTTGGTACGTTTAGATATAAGTACGGTAGTAGCGGTGAACAACTGACTGATAAAACCACTTATGGTAACTCACCATAAAGCCAACCAAGGAAACCAGTACAAGTGGTCTTTATGGACAGGTGGCCTTTACATACAGGTTCAAATAATATGAATAAAGAACCAGGTGGCCCTTTTATAGATGTGACCTTTAGAACAGGTTGGACTGTATACCCGTCAATAGTTACTAACCTCTTAGAGTTATTTGAGGTGTTTTTGCGGTTCTTCGTATAAAGAACACCTTCTGTTAGGACCACTAATGGAAATCCACCTTAGCTATATAAATACACAGGTACATGTAATTTACAGTATCATAGAAACTGTCAAACTATTGTTTATAGTATATATATAATATTGAATTTCTCAGTAGTGTAAAATTTCTCATATAGCCCCTCTGGTAGTGATGCGATAAAATTGTAAATGTTCTCGTGTTTATGTCGTATAATGTATTATAAATGTTTAACCTCATGTACCACCTCCGGTGGTGTAGAGCGAATGGAGAATAAAATTATACTGCGTTTTGCTAACTCAGATTTAGCACAACTCTCGTGTTTTCCAAATTATCAGAAAACGTTTTTTTAATCTGAACTGAAGTCCATGATATGGCTATGCTTTTTATATTTTTGTCTTCCACAACTTTACCAGTACCCCATCTTATCCGTCTTAATTAGCCAGCGTTAAAGTACCATTGCTGTGTTTTAATTTGTATTTTTATAAAACAAAGTGGATCATCGCATTTGGTGTAGTTAAGAGCATACCCATGCGGGTACGATTTCTTTATGTATATGCAACACACCCATTAAATCATATTTGAAAGAATACTTATTTTCACAGAAATGTTCAAAATGGCTCGATTTTGTAATTTTTAAAGTTTTCCATCAAAATTAAAATCTTAGTGGAGGGTAAAAATAGAATTTTTCTTATACATGTATTAAAATTACCACAAGAAACCGTTATAGACCAAACCGTGAAAGTACCGTTGTAAACCTTTAATCTCTTGAATCTTAATATCAACGTTAATTATTTATATCAATATTGTTTGTCTATCTGATAGATATATCGAAGGCAATACAAATCGGCAATATTTGTTCAATAAGACAAACACAGACATAACATACAATCTTGAATGCCTGGTTCAGGAATAGGATCGAGATGGTTTGATTTCGGCATTGTAAGCTTTTTGCTTTTTTCAGACAAAATTAAATTTTAGTTGAGGATAAAATATAAGTCCTTCCAATATATGTATCCAATACATGTATCATACATCAGCACAAGAAACCGTTATAAACCAAAGCACCAAAGTCCCGTTGTAAACCTTTAATCTCTTGTATCTGAACACAGACTATTTATATCAATATTATAGATTTGTATGTCTAAGGCAATACAAATCTATAAAACAACCACAGACATATATTACAAGATTGAGAAAATGTCTAGGTTAGGTGCGGGGTCGAGGTCCTTTTCCAAACTATCAGAAAAACGCTTTAAACTTGAATTTTTTGAGCTCATGATAAGGCTTTGCTTTTGCAGTTTTTTTCACATTCTCTACCATAACTATTTACCACTCCGTTTAAAATAACCAGCGCCAAATTATCATTGCCAGATGTTATTTTTGTTTTAAATTTGATTTATTCATTTTGTATTTTTTAAAGTTTATTACCACATTACATTATTAACGTGCAGACTGGAAGACTGTTTTATACCCGACTAAACCAATATATTTTTTTTTTTACAGAATTTTCCAAAATGGTTTGAATCCGGCATTTATAGGTTTTTGTTATCAAGGTTAATTAAAGTGTAAGTGATTATTACAAGTCCTTTCAATATAAGTGCCCAGTACATGTATTCAAAATTAGCACAAGAAACCGTTAAAAATACCGTTGTAAACCTTTAATCCCTTGTATCTTAACACAGACTTTTTATATCAATATTACAGATTTGGCTATCTGGTATATATATCCATGGTAATACAACTTAACAAAATTTTTTTCAACAAAATAAACACAGACATTTATTACAAGCTTGAGAGAATGTCTAGTTTGGGTACGGGATCGAGGTTATTTTTCTAAGCAATTAAAACCCCGTTTTAAATTTGCTTTTTGTAGTGCCGTTTTTTCAAACTCTCTACCAATAATTATTTACCACAACTGTTTCAAAAACCAGAGCCGAATTATCATTGCCAGGTGTTATTTTCGTCTTAAATTTGTTTTGTTTATATGGGTTTGCATTTTGTAGTTTTTTTCACAATTCTTTGACTTCTCTCCTACATGTTACAATTTATCGGCGTCAAAGCATCATTTTGGTATGCAACATTTTCTCTCTTTCTTTCTGTCTCTCTTTTAATTTTTTGTCAAGTATGAAATAAAGTGAGTTACCATATTATTTTAATAAAATACATTGAGCAGACATTTTTGAAACCCGACCAAACCAATATTTGTTTACAGAATTTTCCAAAACAGTTTGAATCCGACATTTGTAGTCATTTGCAATCAAGTTTAATTAAAGTTTAAGTAGATATTACACGGCCTTTCAATGTAAGTGTCCAGTACATGTATTCAAAATTAACACAAGAAACCGTTATAAACGCCGTTGAAAACACCAAAGTCCCGTTGTAAACCTTCAATCTCTTTATCTTAGCACAAACTATTTTTATCAATATATCTGATATATATTTCCAAGGCAATACAATTTAATAATATTTCTTCAATAAAACAAACACAGACACATATTACAAGCCTGAGAGAAAGTCTAGTTTGGGTACGGGATCGAGGTCATAATTAGGCTAGGTCGGGTAAAAAGGTCAATGATTACGACACGAGACTAAATATCACAATTGTCTTATAATTGAAGATTACGTCATTATTACGTCACGTAATCCTTAAGTTCCTAAGCCCGAATTACTTTTACTAACCTAGAATTATTCTTAGTAATATAAAAATATTTAATTATTCATGTATAGTCAATTTGATTTGTATATTTGCATAAAATATTCACCTTTTCCATCCGTGACACTTAAATGTATGTTAGTTTTCACTTGAACTTAAAATTCAGGTAAAGGAATTTAGAATAAAGTGAATTTTTGTTTTTAAATAAAATATGAAATATAAAAAACGAAAGGAATACATCACGAAATATCACCGCCTTACCCGGAAATGACGTACTAAATATGTATATTTTTATACACTTTCAACCCACTGTTTAAAGTTCATGAACGAAATATTTGATATGTCATAAAAATTGCAATACATTAAAATATTGATATTAAACTTCACAGTGCATGATCGTGAAAACGAATTAAAACATAGAATTGATTGCCATGTGCTACTTTTGAATTTTAATGAAATAATACATTCAAAAGTAGCACCCGACAGAATTCTATTGGAATTAGATTCATGACATTTCCCTAGCTGCATGTAAACTTAGAAGCACTACGGATCAGATTGTCATAATGTCATGCTATCAATATTCTGGAGCATTTTTAGTACTTCTTTTTCCCACATATTAAATTCTTACAAATATAGAGCATGGTTGAAAATAAACTTCTTGTATCTTGTAATCATGAATCAATGATCATAGTACAATAGAGATATGTTGACAGCATGTGAATTTATCGTCTAGATTAAAGTGAAATAATCTTAACGATGCTGTAACAATCCACACTAAAGTGTTGTCATATGCTACTTTTAAATGTATTATTTCATAAAAACTCAAAAGTAGCACATGACAGTATATCGTGTATTTACTTTCTATTCCGCATCACTCTCTGCAAGTTTCAGACGTATACTTGAACAAATAATCCTTAAACTGTTAGAAATCCCTAATGCAAGTCTCGAAATGGTAACGCCTACACAGTTCGCCAATATATGTCAATAACACCTTATAAGGCTAAAATGTATGCTAGTTCAACAATGATGGCCAATGAAAAATAATATTTAAATTAACGTCATTGTAACATTCTGTAGAAATCTTCTTTAAATTGGGTCTCTTGAAATGTTAAAATTTAGACCACGATGTGTTTTAAACCGTGTACAAAACTGAGACATCACTTCAGGTGAGCGTTATGCACTCTATTTTGTCATGTTCATCAATCAATGTCTGCTGAAATTGGACTCTTCAAATAATATTTAAAAAGTGGAAAAATAATATTCTTCGTCAATTTAGGACACGTGATATTATGTTTGGGTAATTACTCGAAACTGTCTAAATGGTGTCGGATATGGTAGGGCCCATATAATATACAAAAAATGAAAAATTATATATAGAGTGCATCAGGCCTCTGTGGCCGAATGATCTAACGCGCATACACATACATGTTCGCTCATCGTATGTGTTCAAACCACCATCGGGCAAACTGGGCTTATACTCTGAGAATGTTTGTCAGTTTGCATTTAGCAATTCAGTGACTTGTACATGTTTCGTGAACTCCGGTTATAGAACTGACTGGCTCGATATAAGCGAAATATCTCGACGGGGCCAGGGTGGGGTAGATACATATAATTTTATATGAGAACATTTAAAACATTTTACAGAAGATTACCATATACACGTTACAACAAATTATGTTAAATCATTGGGTAACTATGATATCACTGTTCATTATATCAAAGACTTGTGAGTTCTTTTATACAAGATTTATTTCCTAAAAGAATCACGATTACAATCTGACATGTAAATTCTATTTGTTAAGTAATACATCTTTACATGTACACAAACAATTACTCAAACACAGTGCAAAAATACACCATCTTAAGTCAACATGCAGTGAGTGAATCGAAGTCGGCTGGATATGGAGTCAACATGCAGTGAATGAATCGAAGTCGGCTGGATATGGAGTCAACATGCAGTGAATGAATCGAAGTCGGCTGGATATGGAGTCAACATGCAGTGAATGAATCGAAGTCGGCTGGATATGGAGTCAACATGAAGTGAATGAATCGAAGTCGGCTGGATATGGAGTCAACATGAAGTGAATGAATCGAAGTCGGCTGGATATGGAGTCAACATGCAGTGAATGAATCGAAGTCGGCTGGATATGGAGTCAACATGCAATGAATGAATCGAAGTCGGCTGGATATGGAGTCAACATGCAGTGAGTGAATCGAAGTCGGCTGGATATGGAGTCAACAAGCAGTGAATGAATCGAAGTCGGCTGGATATGGAGTCAACATGCAGTGAATGAATCGAAGTCGGCTGGATATGGAGTCAACATGCAGTGAATGGATCGTAGTCGGCTGGATATGGAGTCAACATGCAGTGAGTGAATCGAAGTCGGCTGGATATGGAGTCAACATGCAGTGAATGAATCGAAGTCGGCTGGATATGGAGTCAACATGCAGTGAATGAATCGAAGTCGGCTGGATATGGAGTCAACATGCAGTGAATGAATCGAAGTCGGCTGGATTAGGAGTAATGGTGTTTTGTGCACATCAGTCAATTGAAAAATCCGTTCTTTGGCAAATTACCTGTAAGACGTACTGGAATAAAGGGCATTTTACTTTTGGATATTTTGCTAATACAATGCATATAAATAAACGGTGGAAGAATTATTGGTTTTTAGCAGATGTTTTCATCGATTTATTAACAAAATTATACACGTGCATTGTGTATGCATGGCACAACTAAATTATATATGTACATGTGCATTGTGTATGCATGATGTAGTTAAATCTATAAAATTATATATACATGTAGTATCAAATATAACTAAAAACCAATACTTAATAAGATATATTACGTATTAATAGAGAGACATTCAGAAATAAAATTGCTAGATTTCTGTGCCACAAGTTCACGTCTATTTGTTATTATTTTTGAGAAATACATGTAATATTATTATGACAGCGTAACTGCATGATGTCGGTGTCTTGGAAAATTACATGTTCATACATTGTAAATCGTCTTTAAATGACTAAACCATCCATTTTCAGACACCGAACATTTGGTGACAACATCTATAATAAAACCAAACAAAAACTATTCTTATAAAAATTAATTTAAAAAAAAACAATAAATATTTCTAACATACTAGAAAATAAGTAAAATGTTTATAAGTACGGATTAAAACGAAAACTTTGTAGCAACATTGAAATACATGTAAATATTTCGCAAAAGGATATGTTAATTATCCCAAGATCAACGAATGAAACGTCTCTCTCTCTCTCTCTCTCTCTCTCTCTCTCTGTCTCTCTCTCTCTCTCTCTCTCTCTCTCTCGTGCACACATCTGATCATGTATCGGAAGCATGAACTGCTTACTTAGATGGACAAAGCAAGGACAATATATAGAACATCAGCGAACGTTTACACCAGGTAGAGATGTCACATAATGTTTGTATTAAGATGTCAACACAATCGTTTATATTTGATCATCGAGGGTAGAATAACAAGTTATTACCTTGACATAAGAACCAAAAATAATAAACAATATAAAACGTAAACATTTACAATTGATTAATAAATTAAAATCTTTGTCAAAGAATAAGGACACTTTCAAAATTTGTTTTTTGAACCCCTAACCTTAGGTTTAAAAGGTGAGTGATATACCAACAAGATCCAGAGGAAAAACAAAAATCAGTGGTATAAACATTTGCCTTATCCGCGATTTAGCATAATCTACGTCATAGTATCCCACAGGACAGTTACCCGTCCTGTCAAGACATGCAGTCACGATTGTCCATAAAGGTCACCCAAGGGAACAAGTAAGTAGGAAGCCCTTATATAGAGGTTTAAATAACATGATATAGAGGTTCAAATAACATGATATAGAGGTTCAAATAACATGAACCAGAGAACAATTAGAATAAAACTTTACTGGGCTTTAAAAGCAAGTGGCGCATATATAGAGGTGGTCTTTACGACATGTTCGACTGCACTGAGATAAGTTTTTAAGCATGCCTGGACGGGTTGTCTACAATATTATAAACTGGTTCAACGGCTGTCACTGTAATGTCTTGTCTGCAGCATACCGACTTAGTGAGCTAACATCTCAAAGTCATCCCGAGTACGCGTTTGTGCAAGATAGGCGACAATGCACACTCGTATTTACATGAACTTCCGGAGCACCAGATCTGGTTGGAGTTCATGTGTTGAAATACATTCGACAGTTTTCAGTTTCTTACTTGGCTTTCTGTAATTAATTGTAGATTAGTATGTTTGTCTTTAATAATTTCTTAGTGCTCTCGCCACGAATAACTCTAAAATTGCTAATGCGACATTAAACAACATTACAACAACAACAACATCAACGACAACAACAACAACAACAACAACAGCAGCAGCATTAATAACTGGAACAGCACCATTACAACGACAACAACGGGTGGATTATAAACAATAATACATATTACCTGTATTAAACGCAAACTGAATAGTAAAACAGAATTGCAATAGATATCAAATCCTAATGAACCTTTAATATGCTTTTTCTTAAAGAAGGTTTATTTGCTAATTTTATTTTACAAAGAAGTGAAGTATTTCCATTCAAATGCAGCAATCAATGAGTAAGGTGAATTTTATGAAAGATGTACCATGTGATAAATGCATTTAACATTATTGCGGAACGTTTTGGAAAATGTTCATCATAGTGTCGCAATTTTGTGTGATTACGTCATATATACTAATATATGTAAAAGCGTCACTTGATGAAATTGTATATCCCGTGGATATACTTTAATTCCCAAAACGTTAGGGGATTTCACGTGTTACGCTGGTCCGTTCCATTCTAATTCTGTCTTAGGTTACAGTCCCCAGTTTCACAATTATCTCTTAAGTATGATTTTCCTTAACTTAAATTATTTTCTGACAACCATTTATGACAGCCATATATCATTTTTATTTAATTTTATCATTCAATACATTCAAATACTATATTTAACACTGCACTGAAAATAAACCGTGGAATGGTCTTCAAATTGACATGGAAATTTATTTATTTAAAAAAAAAAAAAGATTTAACACTGCACTGAAAATAAACCGTGGAATGGTCTTCAAATTGACATGGAACTTTATTTATCTTAAAAAAAGCTATATAACACTGCACTACAAATAAACTGTGGAATGGTCTTCAAATTGACATGGAAATTTATTTATTTTTAAAAAAGCTATAACACTGCACTACAAATAAACTGTGGAATGGTCTTCAAATTGACATGGAAATTATGAATATCTTAAAAACTAACACTGCACTACAAATAAACTGTGGAATGGTCTTCAAATTGACATGGAAATTTATGAATATCTTAAAAACAAACACTGCACTACAAATATACTGTGGAATGGTCTTCAAATTGACATGGAAATTATGAATATCTTAAAAACTAACACTGCACTACAAATAAACTGTGGAATGGTCCTCAAATTGACATGGAAATTATGAATATCTTAAAAACTAACACTGCACTACAAATAAACTGTGGAATGGTCTTCAAATTGACATGGAAATTATGAATATCTTAAAAACTAACAACATTGTTCAGATTTCAAATTTATCTGATTTAAGTCAAAGAAAATTTCCATTAAGGAATAACTGTAACTATAAAATTCAATCCAAGATAGTTCTCATTATCATCTTGGGTACTTACTCTTCCGGACCACCTGGTCTCACGTTGAAAGTTCACGTGTATATTGCCAGTTTCAAATATTCAACTTGGTTTTGGGATTGTGGTTTGGACATGGATTGGTATTGGTATGTTTGTTTTTATTTGTTTTAGAATTGTGATTTGGACATGGATTGTTATGTTTGTTTTTATTTGTTTTAGAATTTTGATTTGGACATGGTTTGGTATGTTTGTTTTTGACTTTGGGATTGTGTTTTGGACATGGATTGATATGATTGTCTTTGATGATTACAACACTAACCTGTTTTGTACTGGACTGGGTTGTTGTTTAGCGTAGTTTCCGTATTCAGACATTGTAACAGATTTGACATACCTGAAACAAATGAACATAAACCAACATTCTACTTGTATACAAAGATACGTTACTATAGAAATGTCTTATGTCATTTTTGACTGTATTTTAATTATAAGATTCCAAACATCGTTATATGACAAAACAATTTGAGTTTATCCTATCCCAAAAATGGCCACCTGATGTACTAGTAGCTAAGGCGTTAAACACGATTACTCCATTCTTCCTCTGTTCCATGATGCGGTCGCCGAGCTGTAAGTTAAAGAACATTAGCCATGGCATCAAACACCATTATTTCACTTTTTTATTCTCTTCCCAGAACTGACTGCCTGGGTATGACTAAGAATTTATACACAATTGCTCCATTCTTCCTCTGTTCCAAGACATGGTCGCCAAGCTGCAAGTTAAAGAACCATAACCAGGACCTTAAACACAATTATTTTTATCTCTTTCCACTTTCTATCCTCCAAGAAATGTCTGTCTTTGTATGACTAGGGGTTTAAACACCACTGGGCCATCCTTCTCCTCCTGTTCCAAGACATAATAATCTCACTATTAGTGGAAGAATCTTGATAAGGGCATTATACATCATTACTTTTCACTTTTCTTTTCCTAGGAATGACCACTTCGCTTGAAGTAAGAGGATCCTGACTGTACGTTAAACACCATAATAGACTTCAATCTTACGTACCGATATCTGACCAATTCATTGAAGTTAAAGAACCATGCATGGGTAGCAAAAAACCCATATCTCTACTCCACCCTGTTATTCTATTAGTTCTTACTTGCAAAAAACCTCATATGTTAAATGAAATGAAATTTTTGCATCAAATTTAAATGCATATTGTTGCCCATGGCAACAGCAAGAAAACCCCTGGAATAGGATCGACAGAATGATAGCAACAAGATAGGTAAACACTGATGTCAGTGATACAATTTGACATCACTAGTATCAAACACAATGGCTAATTTGTTTAATTTTTGGTACTATGGTTTCTTTTCACACCTAAAACTGAAACTAAGAACTGGAAAAACATGTACTTGACGAAAGTCATCACACCTAAGGACACGACAAAGTGAAACATGTAATTGGCAACACGACACAATACAAATAAATAACAAGGATAAAGAATTACTATTACACACGTGTCCCCGCTTCATTTATGGTAGATTGATTGAACGGGGTTTACTCTCCTACTAAATGTTTCTAAGTTTTTATGGTCGTGTGACATTGACCTTGAAGGTACGCGACACATCCTATTTCCATACTGTATATCTCTTGTTAATATCACTTTGATTTTTTTTACAAAAGCTGTAGAGTGGAAACGGATTCTGGTACGTACGTACGGACATGGGTAACACTATATGTCCCCGTCATATTCATGCCCAAAAACCTATATTTTTACTCCACCTTTTTATTCTATAAGCTCACATCTTACAACGGAATTAAATGCATACTGTTACTAATGGCAACAACAAGAAAAAGACACGGAATAAGTCCGAGAGAATGAAGGCAACAATATAGGTAAACATAGATATTAGTAATACCCTTTGATGCACCAAACATAATGGTTTATTAGTTTCTTCACAGGCATTTTATTCAGGGGCTATGGTTTCTTTCCACACCCAAAACTGAAACCAAGAACTGGAAAAACAAAACATGAACATGTACTTGGCAACAACCAACGCATTCAAGAACACGGCACATAACAAATTAATAATGAAACAACCAAACAAGACAGTGCAATGAAAAGATAAAGACACAGAGGAACAAGACGGAGTAAATGTTTCAGTGGGGTGGTTGTTATAGTATTTGGAGAGTCCGGGACCATCCCACTTACTAAACAATCAGTTTTCCGAAAATAACAGATATAAAAATCAGAAAATCCAATTTTCCAATCCATTCCAATGCTCTGTATTGTAGTTCGTTCAACTTTATTTAAGCTCTTCTTTATTAAAGCTCTTATATATTATAGTTCACAATACTAATACGGATTTGTTTGTTTTGTTTTAAAACGTCTATGCCATCTTCACATTGAGTATAAGCATAATCGGTTGTTTTACTACGGTAATTGTTTACACTATAGACGTTCTTCCTCCGTCCTTGAACAAGTTTTGATGTTTTCAAATACTTGTCAAATTACTTAATCACTTACGTAATACTTGACACATTTTCAACCACATTTGAAATGTATATCTATGCATGTAATTACATCATGTCATTTATGTGGTTTACGTTAAAATAATGCATTAAAAAGTATCACAAAATTTACCAATCTGTTATACATGTATAAAAAAGCAACATATAAACAATAGATATATATAAAAATGCAAAAAACTGAATAAATAAATAAATAAATAAATCATATTTCTTAAGTACCTTTTTAGTTTAATGAAAAAATAATCAATTTGTAAGTTTTATTTTTCCCACTTTTCTTTTGGATTGTGATTTGGACATGGATTAGTTATTCGTTTCTGTTGCCCGGAGAAAACCATCCAGGCAAGCGAAAGCCGACTTCTTTTATTTAAAAAAATTAAGTGATATTCATAGTTTATAATTCATCAGCATTGGCAGAATTCAGATACAGCAAGCGGAAAATAATGATAAAAAAGAAAAGATAGAAAGAAACAAAAATGGAGGAGCGTATGTTTAAATATAATATATTAATATATATGCCCATACGTGACAAAGGCAATGCCAGTTAATTGTCGTCCCTAGTATGCATGTATATATGTACAGATATTTCAAAAGACGACGTTTAATTCTTTGGGTTTCGACATCATCTCTACCATTCAAAACAATACATTTGGCGAACAATTATAACAAATTCTAAGTAGATGTTATTTCATAAGTTTTCGAAATCGATAAAATACAAAAAACTTTTCCAACCGATAGAGTAAATCATTACATGACGTTTATTACTGCAAAAAATGGACATATTTATCTGAGAAAATTAAGTGCGTCAAGCTTTATAACTATCGACTTTTAAAATGCAATTAGAATAAAAGGGTTGAATTAATATTTTTAAAAACGATACAGCTTTTTGCGCGTGTTGAGACTAGCTTTCTCAAAATCTCGTGAGTTGAGTGCTATGTGGTGAACTTTTTAAAATTGTTCCAGAAAGAATACTAATGATTTTCGACAAATTTGTTCGTATAAAGTAAAAATATGCACATATGGGAGATAATTAATAGAGGTTAATGAATTTTTTATTGATTTTTAGGGAAAGAAAAATATAATAAAGTTACATGTATATCAAATGAGTATCGTAATCGTAAACTACAACTTGTGATATTATGTTTAATGCTACTGCAAAGTTTGATTATAAAGGTTTTTAATATGAGATAATTTTTTTTAAAAAACTACCATGCAGTGAGTTTATAAAGGGTTTCTTATATGTGATTTTTACTCATTATTCAGGTTTTTTATATAGTATCTTATATGGTTGAGAATTTATTTTTATGCATTATGTGATAAAAATGTCTCATAAGTCTTTTAGGCTGGATGTCGTAATTCTTGTATGTATATACTGTGTTTATGTATTTGTTATTGTTTTATGACATGTGAGACTATAATAAAATATTATTATTATTATTATTATTATTATTATTATTACTATTATTATTATTATTATTATTATTGTTGTTGTTGTTTTATTATTATTTATAATTACAAAGTTTTAAGGTGCAACTACAAGTATTTTGCTCCGTGTACATTAAAAACGAGATCCGTTAAAATCAGTTATCTAGAAAATACAAGACTGCCATAACCACCCCTTCATATCAGTCCCCCTGTGTCTAAGCTCGTAGTTTCCTTATGGTCCTTTGAAACTTCGCTTTTGACTTCTAGAATGTCATGCTGACAAAACCAGGACCGATACTGTCAATCGTAGTGTCTGCAAAATATCGGAGTTATGTCGAAAACAATTCATACTCCATTCAATATTTTAATCGCTGTGGTCAGGTTTGTTGTAAGCAAACCAGTGTTGGTTCAACTGTAAGGTCAATCCAGTGTCGGTATCGTTTTAGTCATGTCTCCAAAAGATTAAAGTGCCTGGTCAATGCCATAAACATAGTCTGTGGCCTCAATTTATCTTCAATTACTAAGAGGTCGTTGTTGTTGATATTCTAATTTTAATACTGATACCAGTTAAGGCAGTTGTCCATCCAGTGCCGGGTCTGTTTAGTCAGTTGTCTCTACAATGCTTCAGTGTCCGCGCGTTCAGGGTCAGAATATTGGCTTCAAAAGTTTCAGTGTTTGTTCAGTACCAGATCCGTTATAGCCAGTTATCTCCAGAAGCATTTAAACCAATGTCAAGTTCAGGACTATAGTCTGCGGTGTTAATATACTGCTATTTGCTAGGAATGCTCTGCGCTCTGCCAAAGATATTCTCATGTTTAATATCAGAACCGTTAAGTTTAGTTGTCTCAAAAGCACTCCAGTATCCATTCAATGTTGGTGTCTTGTGCGGAATAATAATTCGCCAGTTTTCAAAGATTTTACTTTGCTTTTGGATTGCAATTTGACAGAGGCCGGTATGTATATATGTCAATGTTGAAATTCTATATTTTAAAATCATATTTACCAATAATGCCAGCAATCCTGATGTTTTCAATCAGACACTATATAATTCCTGGCCGGACAGACACATGTGCTCCAACATACACATATGTCTTACCACACAAAACTGTTAGATTGTCATTAAAATAACCTATAATTCTTAATATAAACTATTGCACTTTTAGCAATTAATATCGTCATGGTAATTAATGTTTATTATTAATATGTGGTGAATGAAAACGTCTAATTTCCTTATTAAATGAATTGTGTAATAAATTATAAGGCATATCTGTAATTTTCTATTCTATATTTTTAATGAAAAGTTAAGATAATTGTTAACAGTTTTATTGTAGTAATAACCACAGATAATTATCTATGGTTAAACTTCTTAATCTTTTCCACTTTAATCTGTTACATTTTACACTTTTATCTGGATACAAACGTAAAAGAAAAAATGACCCTGATACACGTCCGTAGATTACGGATTATAAATTGTACAAGACCGTGTAGTGTACATAAAAGATTGCACAATGGTCAGACCCAACAAAAACATACAATGTGAAGCGTCCGCATGTGACCCACGTTTTAACAAACTCTACAAAAATGACCCTAGCGTGCATGGAGTTGAGTTGAGAAATGGTGTTTAACGTCCCAGTCAAGAATATTTCACTTATATCGAGACGTCGCCATCTGTAGGAGAAGGTGCAGAAATTTCGCCTGTGCATTGCGCTGAAGCCATAATACAGCAAGGTCCTTTAGGGTGGCAAGCATACCAAGGGACCTCGTTTATTTGAAGTTCCCATCGGAAAAAACATGACTTTCATTTCGCAATGCCGAATGATTGGCGAAAGAACAGTCACTACCAACTCTAAAGTCTTGGGTCAAACCCGGCCGGGGTTCGAACCCACGACCTTCCACTTACGGAGCGAGCACTCTACCAACTGAGCTACCGTAGTGGACACGGAATATCATCTGAAGCTCTAGTATTGGCGGGAGATGAAAACGTCTCAGGAAATTAAATCCGGAGTGTCGTTTGCATTTTACACTTGGGTTCACTTTTTGTATTTAAATCTATCGTATACATGTATATTTTACAATTGATTTGCCAGCATTCGTAAAGCCATGCCTTCATTTTGCTGCAGTTCATTCGCGTCCATAAATGGATTTGAACCCTTGTTATAAATACATTAACCCGTCTATGTATATATTGATAAAATACTGGTAATTTTTGACATATTGCTTCATGCTGGCTGATCACAGGAGCGCCTCTCATCAGATAAACATAATGGAAACCATCATCGGTTTTAAATACAATGTAAAACACATTAAGTACGGTTTATAGTGGTGCCTCTGATTACCTGGAAAGCTGATTATAACTAAATTTAGTTCAATTCTGAATCATTTAACGAGTTTTATGTGTTCAATGTGACCTTGGACTGTCAAGATTGTATTTAGGAAACATAATTATGCATACTTGATAAAGCTTATTATTAGCTATTAAAATGAGAATAAAATTATCTTAAACAGCTCTGGATGCGAGATAGGTTTTTCTGAGATTCAACCAGACTTGTCTTGGATCATTCAGTCAACACTCGTGTTAAGAAAATAATTTAAAAAAAAGTAGCAACTGCAATGTAATATATTTCCCATTGCAACGTCGATGACAAAATGTCAGAGAAAACTACTGAACACTTTATGGCACGTCGAAAAAGAAAACTATTTATGCAAATGGTGCTCTTTTCGCCGCAAAATGACGCCATGTAAGATAGCCCAAGGTCAATTTCACGTGTAAACGCACTTTTCTTGATTTAACATTGAAAAAAGGTGATGTAACATAAAAATATTAATAAAAGTATGCAAACATGCTAAAACTCCGGTTTTGTCCCGATTAACCAAAACGTTCTTTTCAAAACAGAAAAGATGTTTAAAATCCAACTTCTTGAAGAGCATGAAAACACTCTATAAGAACAAAGATTCTTCTTTCGATAAAAACATGAAGATGTACGGAAATCCTTGTTTGAAAGTGAGAAATATCATGAAGCACAAGAATTCAAACCACCTTCTCGAATGCAATGGAAAAAATATTGCATATTGACAGCACGCAGTTGCCAATAGCCAGGGAACAATGAACAATAAAGCAAGTAAAAATCACATAACATACAGTCAATATGTAAACATATAACCGGTATCAGCATATATTGATGAAGTAATATCTACTGATGTGAGTCAAGTAGACGTATTTTTGCAATGTCACATAATATTCATTAATATTGATAGAATTAACATCATTATAATTAATCCTTCAAATCGACACTGCATGTATAGTTCATGTGTGGCAGATTATGCAGTGTGGTCAAGTCAATACAGTGTTAGGTATTTATAAGGTCTCATTCAACATATGCCGATCTTTGTTGATCAGAACAGGCTGGGGTTTTGATCCTCAACCTTTCTCATACGGAACGAGCACTACAAACCGAGTTACCATAGAAGTTGATTCACGGTAACATTAATTCTCTATTGTAATGTCGACAGAAGGATATTGCAAGCCAAGGCTTATCAAGTCCTTCAAATAGTTTAATGTGCGTCATCACAGTATTGGGAAGAAGTATGATGTCTAAATATGGATATAATTCCATGTTTCTTTCATTTAACACGTGGCTGTATATGTACTCGTATCTTATACAAAAAGTTTTAATATTTTCTTGAAAATTTTGTTGCTACATTTGTGGTAATATTTAGACACATTTGTGGCATTTGTAACCAAACGTACTATATTTGTGGTTCTGAACTACATATGAGACACTATTTTATTACATTTGTGACATTTACTACAGTTATGGTAGTCACTACATATAGGGATCCCACATGCCCCAAAAATCCCAATCCTATATCCCGCACTTTCAGTAGTAGTAATTCAGTTTCCCTTTGTCTAGAAATACGGTTTTACTAAAGGTAATCCACAGTAAAATTTAAATCTGTACTTATATCAGATATATACTTATTATAGCAATTACATTGTGTGCCTATAACGTTATATTTGACATATTACTTTATGCTGACTAGTCACAAGAGTGTTTCATCAGATAACATTAATTGAGACCCTCATCATTTTAAATGTATGATTTTATATTCATCATGTCTGTGATTAAAAGCTAAAAGTGTGAAAGCTAATTAGAGACTTTTTGTCAATCTTGTAGACATCAATAGCGCTAACTATCATGACTTTAGATTGACCCTTTCAGCAATGTATAGTAGTCCGTGTAAAAAATGGAAACATAATGTATACCGTATATAATTTAAGCCCATTCGGACTGTTGAAGCTTTTTGTAAGCCAGCCTAATTAGGGAGCAGGCCCCAGCAGGAAAATCTTAGCTAAGGATTGATTGTGAAACTAAGGCCAGTTTCAATAATGTTTACAATAGTAGGACCTCTATCAAACGGCTGTCATTAAGGTATTATGAAAACAATGTTTGGGAATATTAAAAACAATCAAGGCATACTAACCCATGTCCAAATCAAAATCTAGATGCAAATAAAACAAATAAAAAAATAAAAATAAAACAAATCACACACACAAAACAAATTAGATCTAAGAAAAATTTGACTTGTTGATCCTAAAATTGTACCTATATGCCTAAAATGGAATGGGGCACATCCTCCCGGGGTAGTATGCATTTGTACAAAGTTTGGGTTGTACAACTTTCAGTAATATATACATATATATATCTATTACACCGCAGACAAGCGTATCTCTCCCCCAGTTCATTATACTGATACCAGGTGAACCAGTAAAGACCAACGGCAAAGAAAATTAGCTTTCCCACATGTGGTATGAGCCGGACTCGAACTCACAGCGGTGAGAGACCCTGGATTTGTAGACCGTCGTCTTATCCATCAGACCACCGCGGCCTCTGTAGAATATGTTAAGAAAATCGAGAAACCCAAGAAACACATGCCTTAAAGCCAGGCATATCATTAACTTTTTATATACAACTGTTAAATAAAAACCCGGAAGCGTGATATATTATCCCGACTTATCATTTTATAAAATATTATAGTTATAAAATAAAAACATTATATGTTAAACGTTTTTTATAACACACACATATTATACATGTTATTTTCAGTGATACGTTGTCTGGTAAAATAAGGCTTATTTCTAATTTACAAGTGTACGCATGGTTGTAAAAATGTGGATTGGCTCGGTCCCTTAAATAGTGAGATAGCCACGTGTATGGGCGCATTACCTTTGAGCCAAATTTTCATAACCCCTATATGACATTTGCGCAAAGGGTGCATGCGACTATTGCGCAAATCTTAATTGCCCATGTTAAACTGTTAAATAAACACCATCTGGCCAGTTTAAGTTCAGAGATTGGATACACGGGCCACAGTCAGACGAAATGAAAAGGAAAAATGGACTTTGTTAATGAGCAGTTTGAATTGTACACAAGAGGCGATATTAGTCGGTCACAGTATATAAATATTCAGTCAGAATTGACTTGTAAAGAGATACTTTTAAACGAAAATGACAATTTTTAGCCAGTGTTGATTTGTAAAATGACACCTTTAACCAAACTTTAACAGACTTTTATTTCTTTGCTAACGAAAAGGGTAGTGTTTATTTAACATGGCAATTACGTGTTGGATGTTTATTTAACATGGCAATTACGTTTTGGATGTTTATTTAACATGGCAATTACGTTTTGGATGTTTATTTAACATGGCAATTACGTTTTGGATGTTTATTTAACATGGCAATTACGTTTTGGATGTTTATTTAACATGGCAATTACGTTTTGGATGTTTATTTAACATGGCAATTACGTTTTGGATGTTTATTTAACATGGCAATTACGTTTTGGATGTTTATTTAACATGGCAATTACGTTTTGGATGTTTATTTAACATGGCAATTACGTTTTGGATGTTTATTTAACATGGCAATTACGTTTTGGATGTTTATTTAACATGGCAATAACGTTTTGGATGTTTGTTTAACATGGCAATTACGTTTCGCGCAATCGTAATATAAGCCTTTGTGCAATCGTCATATTTTTGGCGCAAATGTAATGCACCGACGTGCATACCAATGGACACTTATTTCTTCCGTCGCGTTTAGTTCATTGTATGTGTATGGGCCACCACAAGTTGTAAAGAGGGGATGTTTTTGTCCTTCTATATTACTATAGCCACAACACTTGGGTTTTGTAATCAGTGGTTCTAGTATGCATCAAGATTCTGTAATTATATTTTGTTTTGTCGTGTTCTTTGCCGCTTTGTTTCTTGCCAAGTACATGCATTTAAGTTATAAACTTCTCTCTTCTATTTTATATGTTACTGCTAAATCTTCCCACTAGGTTAAACCATATACTAGTACATGGACTCGTATCGATGTGTGGCTGTTTTTGCAAAACAGTTGATCTGGTGTTAAAGACCTGGTACCCGAAACTTGTTCAGTCTAAGGTCGTATAGACACATAATGTCATACACACTGCCATGTCTTGTTTTTTTTTTTTTTTTTTTCTTCTTAAAATAATAATACATACAAAAACAGCACATGCAAATACTGCAATATACTAGTAGTTTTCTTATTGTAACCAATACGTGTAACATTTAATAAGATTGTATTACATACAGTACAGACCTGTCAGAAGTTAACACTAGGCTAACGAGTAAGTGCCGTATTGACAGCACATTTTAGGCCGCTCGTTAGCTATATCTTAACAGCTGCTATCTATTTATCGACAGAACGGCTTTTGGCTACTAGCTATCCATATCTTGGCCACATGAATTCCGACTTCTTTTCCAGTTTCTCAGTGTTAATCTTTTGATAGGTCTGTACTTTACATATAGAATATAGATGAACCTATAAACATTCAACCTACCTGTATCTATAAACGTGGTTCCTTGTACTATTTGTATCTTCATTGTTTTCTCTCAAAAATTCGAAATAGTGAATTGAAGCAAAGGCTATCGGAATATCACATGGTGACTTTAGCTTTACATCGTGTTATGTCCATTTTCTTTGGCGATTTAAATCACATTTGATATTAATACTGATGATGTGCTGCTTGGTTTTATTCGCGTTTCAGATTCTGCTAGATAATAAGTAAGAAAAAATCAATATGTTTCCAGATTACCTTTATAGATAAATGCATATATAGAAAGATGGAGTGCATAATATATTATTATCAGCGCCAAAGCAAGGCATTTGGAAAAAAATCTCATACACCTTCAGTACAGACCTGTTGAAAGTTTAATATAGAGCTCTAGCTAACCAAAAAGTGTCTGAACACAGTGTCTGAGTGGTATAGTATGGATAGTAAATGTTCCAAAAGCTATAGAGAGCATAATCCATTAATATCAACGCCAAACAAAGGCAATTGAAAAATCTAAGCCATTGCCATTCATATATACACCTTCAGTACAGACATTTCGAAAGTTTAACCTTGAGGTAACATTAATTCTAAAGTCAACTACCTAGCCGAGATATGGCTGGCTAGTGACCAAAATGTCGCATAGATAGCAGCTGCCAAAAAGCTGTCAAAATATAGCTAGCTAACGAGGGCAAAGGTGAGCTGTCGATTGGAACTAATTTGTAAGCTGAATATTAATCTTTCGGAAGGTTTTAACTGTATAAAACATTACCATTACAATCCTGGCCTATTGCATACAATAATATCGTTGGCAAAGCAATGAACATTAAGTTTAATAAGTTGTTGCACAGTTTGGACAACACTCCCTATTGCTACCAATTAAAAACTACCTCTAGGTATACGTGGTATTTAGGAATCCAATATATATTATTTAAAAAATGTCAGTGCCTATCCAAAGTCATAAATTTTCAGTCATTTCAGCTTGTTTCGTTTTATTAATTTATACATAATTGTTATGCCTTGCTTTTGGTTGTTTTGGGCATTGAAAAGTATATGTTTTTGTGTGACTTTCAGAACTCTTTGTTAACAAAATCCATTAGAACACAGTGTTTTGATCCGTTAAATGCTTACCCTTAACATTTGATAATGATTATAAAACGTTAACAATTGGTAGACACAAAACATGAATTGGTCTCGTTTGCCGTAAGCATCAAAAATGCGCTTACGCAAAACACCGTTCTCTGCCTAGGCTAGAATACCACACCACTGGACCAGATTCTAGTATTAGCAAGTTTGTTAGTTCGTTTGCTGAAGGTATAACCTGTTTTTCAAAAATCTCTTCTATATATAAATGAAAAAAATCTTCATTCGGGGCGTAAAACGTCATTACTCGACTCAACCGCTTAAATCCTTAAAATCTGATACCATATTAATTTTCCTTATGTTCAGTATATTTGGCGTGCCATACTGAAGATCACTTAAAGCTTAAAACGTGTTTGTATTTAGCTTTGTTAAAATTGTTAAATGTTAACTCTAAAATCAAAGATTGTCAAAATATGTAAATTTTAAGTGAGGAAAATCTAGGTTAAGAAATACATGCAACTGTAAAACTGGGGTCAGCGGCATGTCATGTGTTATTTTGAATGCATTTATTTCATGAAAAGTACAAACTGGTAAATGAAACTAGCATCAAGTCAACGGGAACTATTACATTTACACCAGAATCGTGAGTCTGTTGTACTGATAGGGTTATAGTACTCACATGGTTCCAACCGGCAAATGACGCCAATATTGGTGTCACTTTACATAAAACCATGTCATTGAGGATTGTACTTGCCGAGGCTTATGAATCATTTCTAAGACAAACGTTAACCATGTTTTGTTTGAGAACAGCCATTGAAACTAAATTATAGTTAATGATTGATTACACTGAAAGTTAAAAAGGCATTCAAAACTAAACAATTATACTGCAAAGTCCTTACATTCAAAACTAAACACTTATATTGCAAATTATCTTCATCCAATGATAGCTGTAAAATTTTATGTCAGATTTTCGATTAAATAAATTTACGTATTTATGTTTATATAATTATACAAATTAACAATATTTGATGTCGAAATTCAATTGCAATACCGGTTTTTTTGTCTAAAGTGCTGAATAATAACCGTAAGCTCAGGTACACCATACTTTATTTATCGGGTTCTATTCCGAAATTAATTGCACCTTAAAGCTTTGGTAATGATTTATTGTAACCAAAAACAAACATACTAATCCATGTCCACAATCCAGAAGCAAAGTAAAAACTTTAGAACTGACAAGTTAGGTTAGACACATGACCTTCCACCAGTGAAGTGAGACCGGGTTCTCCGGAACGGTAAGCACCCATTGTTTAGCTAGCTACACCCGCCACGTGTGTATTCAAAATGTAAATTTTACCATTGTTTCAAGTATTGTATTTCTTCTTGTTTCAGAATCTCATTTGTCTGTAAACTTATTTATTTGTGTATAATTCATGAGAATAAATATCATTTATACTTAAGGCTTAGTCACACAGCCAATAACTTACGATTTACGCATGAATTGCGCATAAAGTTTTAGTCGTGTGCGATTCATCAGTGTTGTGTGTAATTCATTTAAGTTTTTTATGACATGTAGCATCAGTAGTTGTCAGTAGATGTTCGTCGAACCGAGTTTGTTCGCGATTCCAGGTTTTGAGCTGCTCAAAAATCTTGATCACGCACAAGTATGTGCGATTGTGCGCCGTTTAACGTAATTCATGCGTTTTTTGTCGTAGTTCTGACGCGAAAAATGCGCGACATATGCGTGGATCGTTAGTGGTTGGTCGCAAGAAATTTACCGCTACCGCGCACGTCGATGACTTTTCACTGACGAATAACGCACATATCACGCATGTCTCGCTGTAGTAACACGTACATTTTGCTAATATCCACTGATAAACACTGACAAAAAAGGTCCTATGCGCTATTGTGCGTGATTTGTAAGTGATTTGTATGTAGTCCATGCGCAATTAATCGGTGATTTTCGACAACGCACCCGACCCCACCCCCGCCCCATGATAAATTTCTCCACTAAAAAATCAAGCACAAGCCAACTTTATACGTGATTTATACGTGATTTATGCGTGATCGGCTGTGTAACTGGGCCTTTAGATCCAGTCTTTGAAAAAAAATCGTGTGTATTTCATCTACGATGTAAAGTGTATGGTTAATAGCTAGGCAACACATTTATTATAAAAGGATGGGTCATATAAATAATAATAAATAAATAAATCTTATTTAATATTGTAAAAACAGCTAGTCTTTAATTTCACACCTTTCTTCATGAGAAAAAAGACAATATTGATGGAACTTTACGTTCGTGAATTTTTATGTATTTACATGTATATATACACGTACGCATATGATTAATAAAACCTTATCGGAGGATTAAATTTCATAGTAATACAGGTTAACACTTAAACAAAATAAAATCAATTTTGAAAACTAGTCTAGAAAAAAGACAACGACAGAAATATAATAGAAAAACAACCATAAAAGCAGGTCATGGTAGAATGAAGAAGACCTACATATGACAAAAGGTTAAATTTTTTCCAATTAAATACGTCAAAACCATCCAACTAAATCCTGTTTTTCCACCTAAGAAAATAACTTAATTGAGATCGTGTTATATAATCAATTTGTTTTCACGATGGTTTATATTGTATAACTCATTCTAGATAAGTACAAATTCATTAAATTGTTTATATCTATTAAGAGTTTTATTATTGGTGAGAAAACTCCGATTTTTGTGATAAATTCGCTATCTCTTCACATATCATCAATATTGTGAGAAAATAAAGACATTTTATTCCACGTTGGTAAATGAATTGTTAACATTAATTTCATACGTCCACTTGGACACCGGCTTGAGACACGAGACATCCCCGCCCGACACAAATGACACGTGTTATATAAGATCTAATGAAAATAGTCTACACAAAAACGAAAATATTAAAAAAGAAAGAAATTTTTAAGGTACCCTCTAATTGGGTTTATTACATATGTACGGAAATGGGGACAAAATGTTGCTATTTATTCATTATTCCATACGCACTTTTTTAATGTCTCATTTAATGTAATAAAAAAGAAAAAAAAACCCACAGTAGATATGTTCATATACGTTTTAGAAAGCAAACAGCAGATCTAGTAATCATTTAGTTTCATTAGCTACTCATGTCCGAGTTATTTGCTTATTTTGCATATTTTGTTTCATTGTAATAAAATAATAAATAGAACTTACATGTATACAGACATTGTCTTTCTATATAATTCCATGAAATCGTTACGTCAATGAATGAAACCATAAAAAAATAATTAATATTTTTTGTCATTTCTATGCAGAATTTCACCCTCCATCAACCTTTTAGACTGTTTTGAATGTCGCTGATCTCACGTTCAATATGTTTTTATCTAAATTTTAGACATACATGCATGTTCTTTTTTCTGTGCGTATAAACGAGTCTAAATTCAAGCAAAACATGAACAAAATGTTGAAAATGTCATATACAATTGTTTTGAATAAGTATGTTTGTTTTTTATCATTATATTAAAAAAGGTATTATAAAATTGAATAATAATATTGTATTTGACAAAAGTATTGCAATGTGCTATTTTTTAATGAATAATTTCATAAAAAACACGTGTCAGCAATACACCAGTAAAAGTTTGTACAAAAATACTCATGTTTAATTTATTTTTCTACTCCATCTTTGAAAATTTGTTAAATGAGTTCATGCATTTTTTATTTCACGAGGTTCATGGATTCTAAAACTTGATAGGTTATAACGACAGAAAAGTGAGTTTAAAAATTATAACGGTTGACATGGTCACATTAAAAAGAAAAACAAACAAACAAACAAACAACAACAACAACAAAAAGTGACCAGTTTTAAAGTTATAACGGTTAACACGGTCCCATTATATAACGTTAACGTTATTCAAATAACTGTAACCATACGTAACAATAGTAACAATAGACGTTCCTTTAAAGCTCGATATAATCTTAGTCTGAAAATGTTCAAACTCGGTGTTAATAAAAACAAATATTTTTGTGACCTTGAAACGGTAAGTAAATACATTGTACTCAATTGTCAAGGTTAAAATATTTATACAATTATTGTTTTTACACATACATGTAATTGGACATTACCGAGTTGTTCTGATATAGTCATGTGTCCTTGACCTTTGACCTATGCAACTAAATTTGGGTCGTGTAGGACACGTCGTCTGATGATGGATTACTTTTGTCTCAAATTTAATCAAACTCAATCCATGCCATGGACAGGGCATTGGGACGGCCATGCGAACTGGCTACTAGTGCCTGAAACTTACTGTAAACTAACGGAAAAGTAGGAAGACTTACGTCCAAACAGTAAATTCAAGCTCATTCAGTGGCAAGGAACTTAACAACTTTTCTAACTGAAACTAATTTTATTTGCACAATAAGTGTTTTTGCTTTCAAGAACATTGCTACTTCTTCTAAAATAACAGTTTTAACTACCGACTTCTAAAAGTGGGGGATATTTTTGTCCTAACCACTTTATTTTTAAAAGGGAATAACTCAAGCACGAGATGACATATACAAATTTTGCACATTCACTTTTCAAGAATGTGAAAGTGGATGAAAACACGATCAGAAACAACTGAACTAAGAGAGCGATTCAAAATATTGGCAATTAAGCACCATACAAGTAGCTGTCCAATACAATTGTTTTTACAAAAGTATTCCGGCGGCGAACATTTGACCAATCCTTACTCTACACAATTGTATTATAACTCCGGGTAATAAAGAAATGCGACAAAAATAAAGCACCAATGACGTCATAACTTATTCAGTCGTGAAAATTATTGACGTCATATAAGTATAAGTTCGATCTGGCTGTAGTATATTCAGTACCAAAGGCGATTATTACCTTCTTAGGTCGAAGCATATCACGTTATCTACGTATGATACATATTTTGGGGTTATCAAGTTCGATTTGTTTACCTAGCGATTAAATAAAAAAAATAATAATAATATAAATAAATAAATAATAATAATATTGATAATGATAATAATATTAATAAATACTTCTAATTTTAACATTGTTCATCATCATTTGATAATAAATCAAGAAATCTAATTTTCCATCCAGATTTATTTTAAAATCCCATTTGCCTTATTTTCCCTTGGCACTACAATAATAATTTGTCTCCATTCGCCTGGGGAAGTCGCTTACACAGAGTGTTAAATGTATTATCTTAGTACTCATCATCTGACGTTGATTGACATGCATGAAAATAGATCAAGACAGTGAAAGGTATAACCTGCACCATTTTCAATAAAGAAATAAATAATCAATAAATAAGAATTAAAAAAAACAATCAGTTTATCGGTTTACCGGATGCACTGTAACAACTTCTTATGAAGTCAAACGCACTTTTAAAGGCATTGCAATTTCGACGCCTAATGAAGTCTGTACTTCATTCCAGGCGTTGGGTTTCACTGGGAGCTGCTACAATGCCCTTAAGACTGTTTTTCAACCTTTTTTTTACTATCCTTGTCAGGATATGTACGCGTTAACTGACTGTCTTTATGGAAGAATATGAATTGCACCTTAATGTACGCATTTGTTCAGCAAAGTCACCAAACGATCGCTTGCGACGTTAACCTGTCATAATCTGGACTAACGTTAGTGTTCCAGCACTCTGGTTTTCAATATCAATTATTTCCAATACAAAGTCAGCTCGGGAACATTTGTACAAGCTGCTACACCATTTGATGATATTAATCACTGGAAATATTCAAACTCTCGACACAGATATATGAAAACTAACGATGTTCCACCTTTGAAGAAGCTTTAAGCGCCAAGTTCAAAAGTGTGCGAAAAATGGCTATTGTCACGTACAGAAACCTGCAACAACCAAACTAGGAGTGTTTTACCTTTGATGAAGACTTGGATCGCTTAAATGCAAATAACTGAAAAAGGTTAATACTAGTATGACAAAAATCTAATAGCACGAACTTTTAAACATCTGACAAAAATGCCCGACAAACTAGCAGTATTCTACCCTTGAAGAAGATCTTGGAAAACTAGATTGCAAATACATGTACTATAAAAAACTTAGACAAACTATAGCTAGCGGTTTTCCGTCTTTTTGAGAAGACTTTGAAGTGCTAAGTTGCCCTAATGGCCGGAATACTACAGTCATAGTGCTTATGGGACGTTAAGCTTTCTTCATCTAACTAACCACCACCGGTATTTCACCTTTGAAACAAAAAACGTTTCGGCAGTCAGGTGTGTTAATAATGGCCAATATACCACAATCTTTTGTTATTCAAACACGTGAAAGATGAAAAAAGAAAAAATATACTGATAGGCATCTAAAGGTACACGTGTTTTATAACGTGACATACAGGTGATGCTTTCCTCGATACACAATTTTAATGGTCATTTGGATGAAGAATATGTGTCACCGGGTCCAATTTTAAAGTAGCCGCTGGTCATTGATTTTATCTAGATTGTTTATTGTGTTCATTGTTCTCTGTTTTCATCTTATTATGTAGATACATATTTACTTTTTCTTTTGTTTTTCTGTTTAAACTTTTATACCTCACTATATTCGAGGTCAGGTGAAAAGTTTTACTATTCCTTCTATTATTCGAACTAGATCAGATAAATAGTAAATACACGTCCAAAGTTTAACACTGAAGCTAACAAAAAGAAATAGAACCTCAGCTGCCGAATTGACAATGGTATGGGAAGCTAGTGCATGAAAAGCTACCGAGAAATAGATAGAAGTTGTCGAAAACCAATCAAGACAGATCAAACTAGGGACGGGATTACACATTAATTCGTTAGGTTGATGTTAAACTGTCGACAGGCCGTCACTGTGCTTTACATGGTGCATTTAATTCAGCAACCGAAAAGCTTCCAAAAGATAGATAGCAGCCATAAAAAGATATCGATACAGAGCTAACGAAAGAACAAGACTAGTCAGTATTTCGTTAGCTTGGCGTTAAACTTTCGACATGTCTATAATGTATTTGCCATAGTTCATTAAAAAGTTCATGTAATTGAAGAATCGATTTATGGAAATTTGCATAAAATAACAAACTTTTGGCAATAGATTAAGCAAGAAGTATTAAAGGAGAGCATGAACATTCCACTTGTTTGCCAGATGACCGGTCGATTGCCCCGAAAAAATTGCCAAAAAGTTGCAACTTGAGCACATATAGTCCTGCGATTGAAATTTTATATATTTTTTATTGAGGTTGTATAAGTTACAATGACATATTTAATGGACTGATATTTCGGTTAGAAACTCGGTATGTAGGTAGTTAATAATAATATGTAGTAGGTTTAATCAAGTGGACAATCAACAAAACACCCACAGGTCAGACGTTTTTTGTCTTATATTCACTGAATGATTAACCGAACCAGCAGGAAAAACAGTCAGATGAGGTCTTTTACAGCAATCTTGAGCACGTGAATGATGAAACTTGTTTAACGTTAGGAACATATTTGCTCAAAATTAGAATAAAATGAACATGGAAAAATAAGACGTCAATTGTACCCGAAGGAAATTTGATACAGAGACATCCAATTTTAATAGTCCAAGAGATCATGGCTAAAATCCGGGTGAACGAGGCCAAAAGGTTTGAAGGTTGATTCTTGTAGGAAAATGTCCCTAGTTACTGAAAACCCATTTCTTACGCGTCAAATCGTTTCCGATTTTTTAATCAGAAACAGTTTTTGAAGAAAAGCCTCTGCAAATGTTAAATTTTGGTAAAAAATAAAAATTCCAGATTTTGAAGCATTTTGTGGCAAAAAAACACAAAAATGTTCATTCTATCTTTCATTGTGGACACATGATAGATTAAAATGCAAAACATCCTGACAGTTTTCCGATTTTGTGTCAAAATTTTAAAATAAGCGATAAAATCGATGCTGTAAACTGCGTTTTTATCATATCTACCGTCTTTCGATTCTTGTAAATCTGTTGTTTATGCATTAAATATGACAAACTATATATTTTTATAAAGCCTTGGTAGTGCTGTAGATAAAAATGTTACAAAACTTCGGAAATATGGAACCTTAATACCGTAGCAAATTATTATGTTTCCCCTACCCCAAAAATACGAAAATGTCAAAAATTCATTATTTTGGCCCATGCTTGCCGATAAGTGTTTAAAACAAATCATTATTGTTTGTTACATCTCCCGTCTGTTCCCGACATATTTATAAAACAATTATATGTAGAGTGCTTGGTGATTTTATATGAAAATTTGCACTTTTCATGTAAATAGTTTGGAAAATGAGTTTTCATTAAATCATTTGTACTCTACTTCTTGTAATTTTGTTATATAGGCATTGAATCTCGAGATTTATATATTTCTGTATTGCCATGGTACATTTGAGTCTGACAACATAAAAACTATCGGAAATACCGAAGTTTATAGACGAAACGGATAAATTTATTTCCCCTACCCCAAAATTGAAAAACATGTGAAAATCCATTTTTATGCAATATATGCCGATTTGTGTTTCTAATGAAGATTTCGAGCAAAAGTACCGCAACAATGATAAAACAAGCTTCGAGGATTTTAAATATTTGTGAAATGCTTTAGCTTAAGGACAGATAGGACTAACTAATATAATAAAATTGCTTATTTTATTCATTTATATGTAAAATGCTATAAAAAAAAGAGCTTTGCCTCTTGTATTTTTGTTATTTAGGCATTGAATCTCGACTGTTATCTATTGACGTAATTCCTTGACATATAACAGTCTAATACACCAAAAACTGTCGGAAATAGCAAAGCTTGTAGATGAGGCGAATAAATTTATTTCCCCTACCCCAAAATTGCAAAAAATGTGAAAACCCTGTTTTAGCCAATATGTAACAATTAGTATTTCTAATGGAAGTTTCAAGCAAATGTGCATGTAAGAATGGAAAAAGAAGCTTGAAGGATAAAATAATTTACAAAATGCATCATTTCAATGGCAGATTGGTCTAATTATTCATAGAAAAATGCCTACTTCTTTCATTTTCAATTCAATGTGCTATGGCAAAAAAGAATCTTCGCTGTTTGTATTTTTGTTATATAGGCATTGACTTTCAAATATCAGATATTGATTCAATGCGCTTACACTAAAATCATTAAAAACATGAAAATATTTCGGAAATGTCAATTTTGGTAGCTGTCATGAATCAATTGATTTCCCCGTCTCCAAAATATGAAAACATAGAAACCCTCTCCAGGCTAAGAAGTCATAGCTTACCTTTTTGCATTAAAGAAGAAATATAAAAAAATTGTCATATGAATTCACAAAAGGGTATACTAGTATTTGAGGCATGTATGCAAATAATAGTACAAATGTAAGTGAACGGATATGTTTTCAGATTGGTAAAAAAGCAATGTCATGAACCATATGCATGCGTTTAAATTCTACTCTGTATTCATAGAATGACAAGAAGAACACTAGCAATTCGGTAAATTACTATACTTGAAAAGTTACAGTATGAATGCCGCATTTAAGTTAAGAAACATACTAGATCACAACTACAAATATAGAATACAGGGTCAAGTATGGAAAGTGAGGGTGAAAGGCACTGAATTTTATGTTGAACCACATTTGAATAAAACACATCGTAACTATTAAAACAACGACTGGACCCTCTGGCAAAAGACTAAAAGTCAACTGATAGAAATCCAAAATATTTGCAAATAAGACAATGCGCAAAAATAATTGTGTAAGTGTTACGCACTCTAAACATTTAAAATAATCAACACTTTGTCATTTGGAAGGCAGTGTCAGTCAGTCTTTGGACAAATCCTTAAAATCATCTTCAAAATTACAAACCATTTACTTGGACATGCATATAAATCTACATCCTTCCTCTTAAAATGATTAAAGACACATTAAGGTGACACAGGTCTGTTTGTCGAACAGTACCTGATGGGATGGCAGAGAGTGGTTACTATGATCAGCTCTTCTTTGGTTTCTGTTAATCTCTAACAATAAATTGGTTTGTTCAATTTCCTTCCAAACGGTCTGAATTGAAATGACTTTTCTTGTTACTACTTTCACTCTCAATTTTGATTTCACATGTGGTGACAGGAGGCGGTTACCCTTCCCGAGCACCCGGATTTTTCCCCTGCCAATGTTTACGTGTTTAACTTTGCCAGTTTTTTAACTTCGTTTTTGTTATTGTGATATAATAATGTTTGTGTTTATGTTTACTGATTTACACAGCGCATTTAATCAGTTCTCTATTGCCTCAATTCAAAAATGTTTTTTTTATAACATTGATCTCTTTCTATTTGTCAGTTGAACACTTTACTCATATCATCATACCCATTGTTCCATCGATCTTTGCAACTCCGGTAATGTTAGCAATTCACTTTTTCAATCCGTCCTTTGCTGTCCATATCTACTTATTTTAGCTAAAACATAAGTATCTACGGGGTTTATATTCTCAATCCGAAAGCATTTCTTATATCCGTGATTCTCCTTTTTTCTGGTTTTCTATGACCTCGGCTATATTATGTAGTAGTGTTTACCTATTATTCGTGATTATATGGCAAAAGAAGTTTACTAAACCATATTTGTTATTACTAAAACCCGTTTATCAAAGATTGCAGCCACATTTTACATAACTTTGCAACTTTTTTCTGGTGCCATCATTTTATTAAGAATTGACCTAATGTACAATTTCAGTCTCTGCTCAAAAACTTGTATTCTTAAAAGAACGTGGCACTGGGCACCTGGTAACAGGCTTAAGGTTGAAAGGTGTCCAATACCACTTTGTTTTATCATTATAATATGGCCAGGCAATTTGTGATGTGATAGCTATTAATAATTCCTTTAAAAGATACAAAGATGGAGTTATTGGACATAGAAATTTTGTCAGTTTGAAGTGAAATTGAAATTTTACGGAGTGTGCAGACTTTTTAAAATAAGATTTAATGGAGACAGACAATGTACATTAGGTCACTTCAAAATTAAATGATTCCACAAGAATAAATTGCAAAGTTTTGTAAAATGTGGCTACAATCTTTGATAGACGGGTTTTGGTAATAATGAATATGGTTTAGAAAGCTCATGGATCTGATTGAACTTTATCGAATGGAGATATGTCTTATAAAACCCAATAGCTTTATATAAAACCATAACCAGAAATGCCTTACACTAAGTTTTACCATATTTTAATATTATGTTTCACTAGAGATGACATTATTTGCAATTATTATTTTATAGTATTAGGTTGTTCGAAAAGATATGTGTATTCTTAATTTTTCACACGTGGGGGTGTAATTGCTAAACAGGAGGTGCTTAAGGAGCACCCCGCCAAATTTGCTATTTTGGAAGATTTTACTTTTGTGGGGATTGTGATCTTGACAAGGATTGGTATGTTTGTTTTTGATTTTCAAGTTTAAATATGAATATTTCATAATTTCTTTCCTTAATTAAAAAAAATCATTTTGCTATGACTTTGAATCATTAAAACATAATTGTTGCATGGACACTTGCTTAAAACCTTCACCAAAAGCATACATGGCCTAAAAAGTTTTTTTTCACATTTTGGGGTAGGGGAAATAAATTTATTGGCCTTATTTACAAGCTTTGCTATTTCCGACAGATTTTGGTGTTATTAGACTCTTATATGTCAAGGAATTACGTCAATAGATAACAGTCGAGATTCAATGCCTAAATAACAAAATACAAGAGGCAAAGCTCCTTTTTTCTTATAGCATTTTACATATAAATGAATAAAATAAGCAATTTTATTATATTAGTTAGTCCTATCTGTCCTTAAGCTAAAGCATTTCACAAATATTTAAAATCCTCGAAGCTTGTTTTATCATTGTTGCGGTACTTTTGCTCGAAATCTTCATTAGAAACACAAATCGGCATATATTGCATAAAAATGGATTTTCACATGTTTTTCAATTTTGGGGTAGGGGAAATAAATTTATCCGTTTCGTCTATAAACTTCGGTATTTCCGATAGTTTTTTATGTTGTCAGACTCAAATGTACCATGGCAATACAGAAATATATAAATCTCGAGATTCAATGCCTATATAACAAAATTACAAGAAGTAGAGTACAAATGATTTAATGAAAACTCATTTTCCAAACTATTTTACATGAAAAGTGCAAATTTTATAAAATCACCAAGCACTCTACATATAATTGTTTTATAAATATGTGGGAACAGACGGGAGATGTAACAAACAATAATGATTTGTTTTAAACACTTATAGGCAAGCATGGGCCAAAATAATGAATTTTTGACATTTTCGTATTTTTGGGGTAGGGGAAACATAATAATTTACTACGGTATTAAGGTTCCATATTTCCGAAGTTTTGTAACATTTTTATCTACAGCACTACTAAGGCTTTATAAAAATATATAGTTTGTCATATTTAATGCATAAACAACAGATTTACAAGAATCGAAAGGCGGTAGATATGATAAAAACGCAGTTTACAGCATCTATTTTATCGCTTATTTTAAAATTTTGACACAAAATCGGAAAACTGTCAGGATGTTTTGCATTTTAATCTATCATGTGTCCACAATGAAAGATAGAATGAACATTTTTGTGTTCTTTTTGCCACAAAATGCTTCAAAATCTGGAATTTTTATTTTTTACCAAAATTTAACATTTGCAGAGGCTTTTCTTCAAAAACTGCTTCTGATTAAAAAATCGGAAACGATTTGACGCGTAAGAAATGGGTTTTCAGTAACTAGGGACATTTTCCTACAAGAATCAACCTTCAAACCTTTTGGCCTCGTTCACCCGGATTTTAGCCATGATCTCTTGGACTATAACAATATTGTGAGAGCGGCAATAAAACCTTTTGAGGAATTTGGTAAGCATAGACTTGCAATATTCCTGAGTCAGCAATTTATATGCAGCTTGCAACATGCTGATTTTGGATGCATTTGCATTATTTTAATTAAAAGTCAAAATCGGCACATGACGCTTGTATAAAATTCACGTACATTTAGCGGAAACAAATTAAAATCTACTATAGCATAGTAACTATGAAACAAATTAATCCTAAGCAGAAGAAGCAACAAATATATTAGTGCCTAAAAACGGAAAATGACAATAAAATTGAAGTCATATTTGTTTGTAATATTGCTTCAAATGTCGCCTTTCGTGTATGTCATTATTGAGGTATTGGTCCAAATATGAAGTAGAACTTGAAGAATCGGTGGTATGTTTATCCTAGGATAACTAAGATATGGTGCATTCATAATCTGTATATATTTCTATGTAGAGTTAAATCAGTTTTGGACATTCCTTTTTATCAGATTAAACGGCAAGGATCCATATCAATTCTGCTTTATAATATGAATAAAAGCAAAATATCAGCAAGCAATGATGCACAGTTAAAAGTTAACAACAGAAAAAAATAGTCATCACATTTGTCATATATACCTTAAAATAAAGATGTTACAATAATAGAAAAAACTCAAAGCCATCTTGTTTGTCATAAAGCTTCAAATGTACTTTTACTTTTTCAATATAAACATATTGGATATGGTTTTTTTTGTGAAGATCATGTTAATATTTAAGCAAGTCATTATATTTAATTAAATTTTGAGTCTCCTATCTACCTCATCTAGGTGAACTTAAGTACAAAGTCCTCCGAGTCTTTCATCTTCATATCTCCGTTTGTGATCTGAACTTCTGGCATTTTTATAATGTTTCAGTTGTATTTTAGTTCTAAAAATACACACACTGATGCTATTTTTATACACAAAGGAGGCGATATCACCATCTCCCCATCACCTTGAGGGGAAGTCTGGTGATAATTTTAAAATAACATTTTTTAAAGTCTCAACATTATACAGACTGTATAATATAACCCTGACCTGCGTAACCACCGAATGTTAGGTTAAAGGTTAAAGTTCGTGTGTTTTATATAACTGACACTGATTTCAGACATGCTGAATTATCATTTCATACAAAGTGTTCTAATTTTGAAAATTAAATGTACCCAATTCAGATCTGGTTATTATGGCAGCACAGAAATGACATGAACATGAAATAAGTATACTTCTTCCTCAAACGAAGTTTTTGATTAACAGGCTTAAGCAAAACTGACGATAACATTTACGTGAGCAAGCAAGTGTATTTGCGTGAGAACATCATTAATATGAATGTATGAGCACACAGATTTTTTTTCTCGTGAACATGCGATAACAATTATATGAGCCTACGATATAAAACTATTTTATGTCACTCCTGCGCTGTCGTAAGCAATGCTAAATCTCAGCATTTTGACTGTTATTGTTTAAGGTCTGTTGTCACTTCAAATTAAGTTAATTTAACAGTACCTATATCAATATCTAGCTTCTCCAAATGGTCACATACTAGTATTTATAACTGGATAATCTGTTTGTTATAATTTATAGTGGATGAATGGCTATCCCCATACTGCTATATCCGTTATTGGAAATCATTGTGTATGTCTAAAACTATTCTAGAAAAGGTAAGTCTTGGAACAATGATACAAAGTCCAATTAAAAACATATTCATGAACTTAATTATTCATACAATGTTCATTGGAATGCATGGAAATATTGCATTCAATTTTAACCCGCCTAAAACATTTTATCCTTTGTTTAAACAACAATTTGTGGATAAATGACATCCTAAACTATACGATACAACAAGATGTACGGAAAAAGGAAACCAGGAATATAAACGCATGCAGTACTGCGTTATACCGCTTCCTGCATTTGAGGAACATCTGATCATATAATATAACATGTAACAAAATATGCTGCGTCCTCAAAAGGGGATTTGGTTGGCCCTCCAGGTCAGAGGTATGACGTAGAACTAATTATTCTACTCGGTCAAAAGAGCTAATTACGGAAACCAAATTGACCAAAATTCTCCACCACGAGAGATTGAATTGAGTGAAGTAAAGTCAAGATATGTTTTATCAATGATATGTTGAAGTATGTTTGCAAGGTCCGAAACATAACACATATTTTGCACACAACGATTCCTAAATAGCATCAACATTTTAAAAGGACTCTAACAATTTGTACCTTCAATTAATTTAACCGGAGCACCCGGTCTCATTTCTCAAGTTGAAGTTCACATTGTCAATTTTCAGTTTTTCTGTGCTTTTCTTATTTTGATTTATACACGTACCGGTATGTTTCTGTTTAATTTTTTAGCTTTTAATTTAAAACTGAAGGACATTCATTTTATGTAGACTAATAAACGCAAATTCAGCAATGTTATAAATATCATAAATTTAAATGACAGTTTTGACAGGGATGCCAATGTGTAGTTTAATATCGAAATTATTCGATATTCTGACGTAATGAATAACAAATTGATGGTGACCCAGGTAACCACAACTCAAAATAAATTACAAAAATAATGCATAAAGGTAAAGTTCAAGGAAATAATTGAGGTATAGGTATATGTATACTTAGTATTTTGCATAAATATTTCCATTTACATATATATGTACTTTGCCGTTAATCTGAAATGAATAGTGAAAAACATACTTTCAATCAGAAAATTTTCACATGCATTTTCATTAGGCGTTGTCTAAATTTGTGCTTCGGAGTGGAAGTCAACGCGTCCTGTGTGGCTTCATTAAAATTAAACTTCAAAGCAAAATCCAAGCTGTAGTTAATTTTTGAAGACCAAAGACTCCTTTAGTTCAAATGTTTTCGATGACTCAAACTCTTTCGATAAAATTCATTTGAATACTAATTGTTATAGTAAAATACAAACTGGATATTGCAACCCCTTTACGGAACTAACAAATGGCCGAGAATGTCTCTAGTAGGTATATGATATGGTTTGTCAAACGGTGAAACCCGGTAGTAATGAGAATTTTATAACATACATGTATCTGCATAGTCTTTTATTCAGATAGTAGTTTTAGACGTACTATAGATTGAGGGGAGAGTAGAGGATGATTTAGGAGTTTTCAGTTATATCAAGGCGGATAGTTCATGCATGTATGAGAAAACCGGAATGTCAGGAGAAAACCACCTACCTTCGGCAAGCAACCATTTATACTAGAATTGGTCCAGAATGGGATTCGAACCTAGGCGGTATGGGACTCTGTGAGCCGTAAGCACAAGCTTCAGACCACTTGGCCATCGTTGTTCTGCTTACTTAGGTTGAGACAAGGCTTGGTATTAATAAATAGGTATGTAATGACCTAATGACCAGGATTTAGAATTTCTACTGACCGTTCACACCTGACCTAATGCCATCTTGATAGCTTTTTATTGGATACCAAAATAGCAATTATATCTCTATTTTTAGTATCCATAATCTGAAATCGCCAATGGGAAAGTCTACAACTAATTATTAAATAATAAAGATGTTCCGAGCAATACCTTAAAATATTTTATTTTTATTATTTTAATTTTATATGGTTTTAGGCTGTGTGCTTAAATGTTAAGACATTCAGGTTTTAATGTAAACCAATATGTACCATTGTTAGCTGTAGATGAAAATCTCATCTATGTTTTCCCTCTTATTCTAATGCTATTCTTTGAAAAATGTATATCAAGTAGATAGGTCAAGACCACGGAGAACAGGTAAGGAAAAAAAAACATCACCAACAAATCTGAAATAAGAAATGCGAAACATATTTTGCTATTACAGTTAAATTATTGGAATTAGTACCAGGCTTTAAATGACATATGTAAACACACAACTTTTTCGCAATCAATAAAACAATTCAAACGCAAGGGCTTAATAAATTGTTTTAAGATTTATTGGCTGCTGTCTAGTTGCAACTAGTATATGATTTCATATCGAGAGCGCATGCGGGATAAATCACGGGTGATACACATATGAAATCCCATATATATAGCTACATGTATATTCAACGTAAAGGTCATGCAATACATATGATATATTTAATTGCAAAATGAAGCCTAAAGAAAAGACCAAAAAAACCTATATAGATACCATTGTGTTTTGGCTATAGCAGGTAAAAAGATTTTCGATTGAACTAAAAAAATGTGTTCTAGGGATTTTGAATCACAATCCAGAAGCAAAGTAAAAACTTTGGAACTGACATTTAGATAACGACACGTGATCTTCCACCAGGGAAGTGAGGCCGGTTGCTCTGGAAGGGTAAGCACCTCTTGTTTAGTTAACTAAACCCGTTTGTGTAAAATACAAATTTTGTGAAAGAAACATGGAACTATAGGACGTCAAATGTGTTCAGGGCAATCTCGGATACACATGCGATATATTATTAGTAACTGTGAATCCTAACACTATCTGTGTATTGGTGTTTAAAAATAATGCTCAATCAAGCATTTATTGCGTAAAAACGCTCTTTCGCTTCTTTAATCAAAAGGTCTGCATTAGTATGACGCAGTCCTGTAAAAAAGCGTTTTAACGAATACCACTCGATAAGAAATCATTTTACTTCAGTTTGCATCTAAGTCGAATATAAATGTACGTCTATATGTTCTCATTACGAAAGCCTATAAAGCTCATGAATAAAAAAAAAATAAAAAGGCGTAATAACGCGAAATAAAGGCGTTATAATGCGAAAAAAAGGCGTTATAACGCCTTTAGAAAGGCGTTATAACGCGAATTGAAAGGCGTTATAACGCGAAATAAAGGCGTAATAACGCGAATTGAAAGGCGTTATAACGCGAATTGAAAGGCGTTATAACGCGAAAAAGGCGTAATAACGCGAATTGAAAGGGCGTTATAACGCGAAATAAAGGCGTTATAACGCCTTTAGAAAGGCATTATAACGCCTTTAGGAGGCGTAATAACGCCTTTTGTCTATATATAGAGCCAGTCACTTGAGAATGTTAACAACCCTCACCACAAACAGATGGTTTAGTTTGAAAGCTTAAGGCAACTGTAGAATCTATTCATATTAAGATGTCACAGGTGTCATTTAATCATTGTTAAAAGTTAGCGATGACAAATTGAACAGGAACTTTTTAATAAATAGCCATGTGTACATTGCCAATGTTTATCAATGTTAATATTTCAGATTAATTAAAAGATTTCAATCACCATATATAAAATAATACTCTTTATGAAAAAAACAACACTTTAACATTGAAAAGAAACCTTTCTTTCTGTTTTACTGAAATAGTATGTCATTCAGCGCAGGATCGGATGATGTGCAGTTTTTTTTTTAATTTTTATAGAATAAAATACATATAAAACAGCTTATTACATTACATAAAGTTGTGCAGGAAACAAACACACACACACACACACACACACACACACACACACACACACACACACACTTTTAATATGTATGTAAAGTGTGTGTGTGTGTGGGGGGGGAGTGGTAAAGATTAAACCCCAGGACCTCCACATCATTATGGAAGGCATCTTAACTTCGCGTTATAACGCCTTTCAATTAATTCGCGTTATTACGCCTTTCTAAAGGCGTTATAACGCCTTTATTTCGCGTTATAACGTCTTTCAATTCGCGTTATTACGCCTTTATTTCGCGTTATAACGCCTTTTATTCGCGTTATAACGCCTTTCAATTCGCGTTATTACGCCTTTATTTCGCGTTATTACGCCTTTTAATTTTTTTTATTCATGAGCTTAATAGGCTTTCGTACTCATTTACATGTACGCATTATTATATATTAAATTGATGTCGAGTCAAAAGTGCAGTACTTGTCATGGTTTTGTGAATTTATTTATAACATTTTAAAATATAGAGAATTTAAAATAATGCATTTCATTAAGTAACAAAAAAATTATAAAAAAGTAATATAAGTTAATATCAATATAATAATACGTTATCAATCACAGAGAGTGACCCGATTGTCTTAAAGAAGCCGCCGTGGCCTAATGGATAAGACGTAAGTCTTCAAATCCAGGGTGTCTCACCGCTGTAAGTTCGAGTCCCGCTCGGAGCACATGTGGGAAAGTGAATTTCCCTTGCCGTTGGCCTTTACTGATTCACCTAGTATCAGTATAGTGAACTGGGGGAGTGGTACGCTTGCCTGTGGCGTACTGACTCTGTGAGCTAGCAGGTTAAAGTCGCCCTGAGTGCGCGCTAGTACAAGGCAAACCATACAACACACTCGCACTTCACATGCACACACAAAATTGTTCATAGATTAATCCATAGAGATTAACAATCTCGTCGCGAATAGCTGAAAAATTGCTGATGCGACGTAAGCAACATTCAACCAACCAACCAATCTGATTGCCATCATTTGTGTATAATAACACAGTTCAGACCTTGATTACTTGTTTCCCACTTGCTGCAATGTAGTGGGACGTGTTGTCTTCATGTTCATTATACCACTACTGTAGCTCAGCTGGTAGAGTGCTCGCCCCGTATGTCGAAGATCGGGGTTCAAACCTCTGCCAGGTCTGACCAGGGCTTGATTTATATTATAAGTAGTGAAGTTTGACCCAGGCTAAAGAATCCTACCTACATATTGCCTAGCACTGCACAGGTAAAAATCTTTTTTTCAATTCACCAATTGCATGGAGCCTATGCAAGTATATATATATATATATATATATATATATATATATATATATATAATTTCATTAACGTCATATGGAGCAAAATCAAATGTTAATTACTATTTATATATTTAAAATAGGAATTATATAACCTGTATAATACTAATATAATAGCAGAAATTTATAGTTTTTGCAACATGAATAGCAACTTTATTACGATTTCCTTGTGGTGGATTTCTTGGAAAAGTTATAAATTTTTATAATAAATAAACTTTACAATCACTAGAAGCTATATAAAAATTGAAATTATTAATGGACTCACTTTAATATCAAGACGTTTAGTCCTGGAATAGGAATTTTATACCCAAGTCAAGGTTTTTTTTACCTATATGAAGACAGTTAGTCCCGGTATGTCTGATCATGGGTAGAGGAACGGTGTCTAACACCCATTTCAATAAAAACTAGAAAAACTGTGAGCCACAAGCTCACAAAAATACCCCTCGCTCCCAAAAATCCATCATATCAAAGTTTTAAATAAGAGGTGCACATCTACATTATATCACAAACATTGTGTGAAAGTTTTATGAAAATCCATTGAACGGTTTAGGAGGAGTTGCGGATAAGGTACCCTAAGGTGTAACGGAAGGACGGACGGACGGACGGGCACTCTTATCACTATATACCCCCCACTTTTTAAGCGGGTATAAAAAGGATACCAATCCCATGTCCAAACCACAATCTCAAAGCAAAGTAAACTTTGAAACTGACAAAGTTTAAAACATTACATCCCACCATGTCGCAAGCAACTAGTTATACATATTTAACGGCTTTTTATGTTAAAATATATCAACATAGCCTTTTTTAAAAATCACTTGAGTGCATCAATATTGATAATGATTTAAACTGGGTTTTTTTATTTTAAAGAATGTTTGAATTTGCTGGAAATCTGACGCCAACAGCTGCCCGGCAAGTTCAAGTTTGACGTAATTCTTACATGTTTGTCATATAAAACAGTTTTCATCTCGGAATGTAAACCAGATTGACGTCATCATATGTATGTCAATTCAATACATGTACATATGACAATTGGTTCCCATGAACTCATATGGTTTTGTCACACATGTCAGCGGTTTGCCAGTGTATGGTGAGAATGAGGGGAATTATATTTCTAAGATTTCCGTGAGATATAATAATGCATTGACCTTCAATTCAATGTAAAAATAACAGCTCTTTAAAGTAAAAAACACCCCTAGGTGAAAAAAATAGATCAATCCAGGTAACCCCTACAGCGCATGTTCACAGATAACAGGTAGATCTTACCACCCGTGAATAAACTGACTTTCAATTCAGCTCTCGGTCAAGTAAGACGTATTTATTTTATATTTATTACTTTATTTTTTCTTTTCTGGACATTTTTTTTTTGTTTCTTATGACGAGTGCTCAATTACAGGTTATTCCGGAAGGTAAAATAACACCTTCACGGGAAGAACTGCGTGTTTATCGGGATAATCTACTAGTAGGAAATGTAGACCATAGGGTCGTTGCTATAGACAAAAGTATGTCCGCAGAGGCGGAAGATACTCACAGGAAGACGGTAGAAAAGTCTTTGGACTTTTCAGGGGAGGATGATACTCCGCAAGATGATTTTATGTCTGTGGTAGATGAGACTGAAGTGTCTGTTCGTCAGAGATGGGAACATGATGGCGCTGTTAGTAGTCAAGTTGAGAATAAAAATAATAAGCGTAAGTCTGGAAATAAGAATAAGAAAAAGCGTAAAAAGGTAGATAGCTCTAGTTCAAGTAGTAGTAGTAGTGATAGTGAAAGTAGCGATAGTAATAGAAGTGGTGAATCAAGTGACTCGGATAAGGGTAGCACTTTTAATCCCGAGTCTATGAGTACTAGTAAATCTAAGGTGCCTTCGCACATTGTAAATTATATTGAAAAATATGCTACTAAAGGAGTTGCAAAAAAGATTAGACAAGACATGTCTAAAGGTTGGCCCATTCCAACTTCTAAGAAATTAAAAGGTCTTAAAACCGATAGATTTTTCAAGAAAAACTTTTTAAGAGGTAAAAAATGGAATTCAAAGTTAGAAAAGAGTAAAATTAACATTCAGTTGCGTATTTTAGATGTCATGGGCCCATTGTCTCTTCTATGGTCTGAGGCAGATAGATAAAAAGAAAAGAAAGGCATGGACCCAGCTGATGTTATAAAGTTAACACAACGGGCCATTGTACTGGCGGGTAACGCTCATTTTTTGTTTAACACAGAGAGAAGGAAAGCTCTACTTGCTACTACTATGCCAGACAGTGTTGATCTTTTGTCTGATAAAAAATGCCTTAAAGCTCTTTCCAAAGCTAAGGGTAAAATTTTTGGCAAAAATTTTTTGAAAAAGTTAGCGGAAGTAAATAAAGATAATAAAGAACTGAGAGAATTGTTGGTTTCTGACAGGAAAAAACCAGTTTTTCACCCTCTAATGTTAACAGTGCTAATCATAGATATAATCAGTTTTTCGACAGGGGCCCACAAATACCCTGCAGTTTGTGGGCGGCAGACAGGGTCAGTATGCAGGACGCAGATCATCACAGGGTCGGGGTTACCAGAACCAAGCTTACCAGAGCCAGTACAGGCAAAGACTCGGTCAGAACAACCAACCCTCTCAGAATCAGACAATCAAAAAATCTTCAGCACAGTAAAGCGGGTAAGTTCAAATGTTCTGATAAGGTTTCAGTTTCTGAATCCAATAATCAATCATTTAGGATCAATACCTGTAGGTGGAAGAGTAAGCAATTTTTTAGAAAATTGGAAATTGATTACAAACGATCCTTGGGTTCTTCAGTGCATAAAGGGTATAAAGTTATTATATTATTATATCTCACTTCAATCTTATCATATAATTAATATTTAATATCGGGCGCCCTCATAAAATCTATTCCTAAGTACAATGTCTCAGATTAGTTAAATTCCTCACTTCCCTGGTGGAAGTTCGCGTGCTTAGCCTAATTTGTCAGTTTCAAATTTTTTACTTTGCTGCTGGATTGTGCTTCGGACATAGATTACTGTGCATAAAGGCTATTTTGAACATGGATATATTGAGATTAAATATTTAATTCTAATTTTTTGTTAAAATTTTAATTATATTTCAGCACAGAAAAAAGAGACCTAAGTGGAAAAAATATGTTTTGTTATAAATCTGTCTATGTGAGTGTGTACATACCACAAATTTTGCCATTTTTTCAAGAATATCAAAATGGTTAATTATAAATACTCCCATTAGGTGCCTCATTATCTTTTGGTTATATGTAGGTCGACCAGGTGTGATTTTTTTTACTCAATCACGCAGGTGAAAGGTAAATTTTTACCCAATCGAGGCTCAAATGGTTAGCTGGAATACATATTTTCTGTCAAAAATGTGATTTTTTTTCTATATACAGACGTTAACCAAAACATGCAGCATTGACAAAAATATACTTTTTAGTTAGGTCTCTGAATGATGAATAAATATGTGCTGTTAATTTTTGCAAGCACTTCTTTATTAAAACGTAATTTACAATATTCCATGTTCAAAATAGTCTTTATGCACAGTAGTATGTTTGTTTTTAATTCGTTAATGCCAACTTAATGATTATTTTCAGTCTTGTCCGTTTCTGTATAAATACCAAGCCTTTATTCTTTATGCTTTTGCAATACACCATTAGTTATGATATTGGTCAACAAACACGTTTCAGAACCTTCAAATTTAATTGTTTATGATCGTTCACGTTTGTAACTAAATCACTAGTTAAAACTATCCTTTGAAACAAAACTGTTAGAAAAACTTGTAATACATGATATGTTATTATGTCAATTTTCAAATTGACTTATTTTTTCGTTAAGCATACAAGACCAGGATGCGTCTAGCTCTTTGGTATGTACTGCAGAGTATAATAAGTATGTAAAAATTCAATGTGACCGACTTGATGAACATCAAATTAGAGGTGATGACAAGATTTCAGTCTTTTTAAATTAATATGGCTGTAATAACAACACTGTAGATAAGTACAATGCATGGCATCTCTGTATCCAAAAGCATCCCGAATATATTTTGCGACAAACAGCTCCCATCTTCTTTTCCTTCTTAAACTGATTTCACATGTTGCAAGAATAGCTAGCTAGACTGGAGTGTTTAGTGTTTACCCTTTCAGAAACACCACTCACCTTGTAGAGTGTTTTAACTTAAATATTCAGTTTTTATAAGTTTGTACAGTCCACCTCTATATAAGGGTCACCTGCTTATAAAGGCCAGAGGAATTGTATCCCATTTGTTCTTTATCCATATTATTTGACCCTTTATATAAAAGCCACCTGCCCATAAAGGTCACTTTTACTGGTTCCCTTGGGTGGTCTTTATAGACAGGTTTGACTGTACTTTGCTTGTGTTTTACATCTCTCTCTCTCTCTCTCTCTCTCTCTCTCTCTCTCTCTCTCTCTCTCCTACACTCAAAGAATAAAAACAACAATGAAACACAAGAAATATTTAAATATTTAATCCACCTGTATATATTTATAACAAAACAACAATATATATATACTAGTAAGTACAAATGTTGTTCCGACATGAAAGAAAATCCAAGTGACACGAATCCCTAGTGATTTTGAACCAAATCTGAAAACAGTGGAAATCACTAGTGGTTTTATTCCGTTTGTAACTAAATCACTAGTAAAACTACCATATAGAACAATTTCACTGACAGAACAAGTGGCTTTGTTACGTTTGCAAGTAAATCACTAGTGAAAACAATCAACAATGGAACAATTTAACTGAAGAAACAAATACTTTGTTACAAACAGAACAGAAATCACCAGTGCCTTTGTTCCGTATATAATTAAATCACTAGTGAAAACTATCCTTTGGAACATTTTAACTGGCGAAACAAACACTTTGTTACAAACAGAACAGAAATCACTAGTGGTTTCATTTCATTTATAAAAAAATCACTATCGGCTTTAGAAGAATTTCACTTGCAGAACAAATATTTAGATGTACAATTTTTCATTATCACATTAAGGTGGAGGTCATATGTTAAAATACATGTATACATGTACAATAAAAATATAATAACACTTTAACAACATAAAAATTATATGGGAGAAATTACCACTAAAAATCATAAAATGGGGAGATAAGGACTTTTGAACGTTTCTTCGAAAAGAATGAGGGAGACAAAACTAAAAAAAAAAAAATAAAAAAAATAAAACTATAATGAAGGAATAACACAGTTATGAACATATAATATCTGCAAAATAATATAGGGGCGGGTATAATAGGATGTTCTACCAATAAAGCTCTAAAATGAAGGGATATAGCACTTTGTTAAACTCTGCTAAAATAAGTTTAGGGCGAGGGATATAAAAAGACATCTTACTGGTTATGATTTCCAACACAGCAGTATTGATTCAAACATACAAGTCAAATATGATCAGTATCATTATGATAGTCTTAACTTTATTAATTAACGTTATACATATACATGTAATTTGAACTTCGAACGGCGGCATGGAAGAACCAAATAAAAACATCAATTAGTTTGAACATTTTTTTTCATTTTACAGTTCTCGTTGCCGTAGCTTCGTAAGTATATAAAATATTTTAAAAAACGACATTAGCTAGGATACAAAAGCTTAAGTAATCTTTCATATTTGAAAATGTTTGGAAAAACATTTAAAACTCTACACACGACAGTTCAATAGCTTTTTCATTCGAATTCTGCCTTGTATATGTCAATATGACACGGCATTCCACATAATACGATGTATATTGTCTGCCACATTCTAAATCAATCCCTGTATCCAGGTTTTTTATTTGGTATTTTGAAACTAGATAAACCAAATCATTAACTATGATATCTGTGATCAAAGGGAGAGTTGAGTAATGGTGTGTTACGTCCTAGTCAAGAATATTTCACTTATATTGAGACGGTCCCGATCAAAGAGCATTATAGCAATTTCTAGTGAAGTCAAATACCTAATGAAGACCATGAGGTCAAATAGAGTCGTTCAATTTTGAGAATAATTTTATTTTACAATACGGTAATGATTTCTTGTCTGGAGCCTCAATATCTGGACTCCATTAGGCGTTTGGTGTTATAAGGAGTTGTTACAGGGCGTATTAGGCAGTTTGAAAACAAGTTTTGAAATTTGGAGAGTTTATAAATATACGAAAAATCATATCGAATGAAATCTCAGCAAAAATGAATAAAAATGCCGTGTCCCGTATATATCCTGATTCTAATAAATGTATATAATTTTACATTGAGGAAAAGTTTAATTTTTATTTATGAATGAGCGCTGTAGACATATTTTGCTTTATCACAGTAAGGAAATATTGTAAATCAAATGAAATACCAGACATACAGTACATGCCTGTCGAAAGTTTAACACTAAGCTAACGAATTATATGTGTATATCTTACATGTAACTTTCTCAATTAATTAATCATATATATGTACTGTTGCTTATATTCAACATTTTACATCTTACGATTGTACTTGGCTTTATCATAATATTTTCCTTTGTTTTTTCCATTCAGTTTTGAATTTTACAGTTTCTGAGGTAACGGGTTAATTATAAGCCATTCTGGCTTGTTCCTGGATCCTTTTCCATATTTATATTTGTTTGTATATTGAATTATATGTTGTATGTATTGTTTTTGGAGAATAAAATATTGTTTAAACTAAGCCAACGAATTAGTGTCAAATCGACATGCCATCTCAGCCCTTCGTTATTTATGCATCGATAGTTTTTTGGCAGCTGTTCTCTATCTTTTGGCAGCTTTTGTTTCACTTGCTATTGATACGAGTATTCAAGACGTTTGGCAACCAAGCTTCGACTCCTTTAAATAAGCTCAGTTGTTAAACTTTCGACAGGTCTGGGCCGTATTACAGAGTCATCATACATGTTAAGACCTGTATGTAAGACACAATAATACATGTACATTAATACATTAATAATATAATGTTTTATCCACCCACCTGTAGCAGTTGACTCATTCAAATAAGCAACATAGAAAGTGAAAAAATGTGAAATAGCACCCGTACATTGATAAAATTGTTCCCACTTAATTGCATTCAATGCAAGAACAAAATGGAAACAGCTCTCTCTCTCTCTCTCTCTCATTTGAAAAGTTTCAATAAACCCACTCTCTCTCATGACAAGTTGAATTCTGAATGCTCTCTCCCATTACAAGTTGAACCCCCCCCCTCTCTCTCTCATTACAAGTTGAATTCTCTCTCTCGTTACAAGTTGAACTCTCTCTCTCTCTCTCTCCTGTTACAAGTTACACCATGCTGACACGATTGATTGATATAAAGAGTCGTTAATCTAAAAAGGAAATTCTACTTAAATTGAAATGTAATAATTATATGGCAGAAGGTCATTTACTAACACGTGTAGGAGAAACGTTGAGTATTTCAATTGTTATGTGCTTGTTGATTTTGAGACTTCAAAAGTGTGGAGGTAATGCACTGTTGCAAAGTTAAAGAAGGACATTATATCCTGGCTTTACTGTAGTGTTAAAACAAGCTTAGGACGGAATAAATGTATACAACATACATTATGAAATGAAATAAAGACAATTTATATTATTTAAAATAAATAAAATCACGACATCTATAAAATGCATTCCACTTGCAAACTACATTGTATAACCAGTACAGTACAGACCTGTCGAAAGATTAACACTGAACTAAAGAAAAGAAGTAGAAACTAGTTTTTCGAGTGGCGGAGTTGAATTGACTTGAGTAATGGTGTTTAACCTCCCATTCAAGAATATTTCACTCATATCGAGACGTTGCCGACTATGGGCGAAGATACAGAAATGTTGCCTGCGCGTTGCGCTTATACAGCAGGGCTTTATCTTGCCAAGCCTACGATGACACCAGACCTCGTTTATTTTAAGTTCCCATCCGAAAGAAACCTGACTTTCATTTTGTAATGCCGAGTGCTTGACGAAAGAACAGTCACTCCCCAATTTCAAGTCTTCGGTCAGAACCGGTTGGGGTGCGAACCCACGACCTCCAACTTTCGGAGCGAGCACTCTACCAATTGAGCTGCCGCAGTGGTTCCCGAGTGACCAAGACTTGGGTATAGCTAGTGGTCTGAAAGCTACCGAGAGATAGGTAGCAGCTGTCTGAAAGCTGCCGAGAGATAGGTAGCAGCTGTCTGAAAGCTGCCGAGAGATAGGTAGCAGCTGTCTGAAAGCTGCCGAGAGATAGGTAGCAGCTGTCTGAAGCTACCGAGAGATAGGTAGCAGCTGTCTGAAGCTACCGAGAGATAGGTAGCAGCTGTCTGAAGCTACCGAGAGATAGGTAGCAGCTGTCTGAAAGCTACCGAGAGATAGGTAGCAGCTGTCTGAAAGCTACCGAGAGATAGGTAGCAGCTGTCTGAAAGCTGCCGAGAGATAGGTAGCAGCTGTCTGAAAGCTACCGAGAGATAGGTAGCAGCTGTCTGAAGCTACCGAGAGATAGGTAGCAGCTGTCTGAAAGCTACCGAGAGATAGGTAGCAGCTGTCTGAAGCTACCGAGAGATAGGTAGCAGCTGTCTGAAAGCTGCCGAGAGATAGGTAGCAGCTGTCTGAAAGCTACCGAGAGATAGGTAGCAGCTGTCTGAAAGCTACCGAGAGATAGGTAGCAGCTGTCTGAAAGCTACCGAGAGATAGGTAGCAGCTGTCTGAAAGCTGCCGAGAGATAGGTAGCAGCTGTCTGAAAGCTACCGAGAGATAGGTAGCAGCTGTCTGAAGCTACCGAGAGATAGGTAGCAGCTGTCTGAAAGCTACTGAGAGATAGGTAGCAGCTGTCTGAAGCTACCGAGATATAGGTAGCAGCTGTCTGAAAGCTGCCGAGAGATAGGTAGCAGCTGTCTGAAAGCTACCGAGAGATAGGTAGCAGCTGTCTGAAAGCTGCCGAGAGATAGGTAGCAGCTGTCTGAAAGCTACCGAGAGATAGGTAGCAGCTGTCTGAAAGCTACCGAGAGATAGGTAGCAGCTGTCTGAAAGCTACCGAGAGATAGGTAGCAGCTGTCTGAAAGCTACCGAGAGATAGGTAGCAGCTGTCTGAAAGCTGCCGAGAGATAGGTAGCAGCTGTCTGAAGCTACCGAGAGATAGGTAGCAGCTGTCTGAAAGCTACCGAGAGATAGGTAGCAGCTGTCTGAAAGCTACCGAGAGATAGGTAGCAGCTGTCTGAAGCTACCGAGAGATAGGTAGCAGCTGTCTGAAAGCTGCCGAGAGATAGGTAGCAGCTGTCTGAAAGCTGCCGAGAGATAGGTAGCAGCTGTCTGAAGCTACCGAGAGATAGGTAGCAGCTGTCTGAAAGCTGCCGAGAGATAGGTAGCAGCTGTCTGAAAGCTGCCGAGAGATAGGTAGCAGCTGTCTGAAAGCTGCCGAGAGATAGGTAGCAGCTGTCTGAAGCTACCGAGAGATAGGTAGCAGCTGTCTGAAAGCTACCGAGAGATAGGTAGCAGCTGCCGAGAGATAGGTAGCAGCTGTCTGAAAGCTGTCGAGAGATAGGTAGCAGCTGCCGAGAGATAGGTAGCAGCTGTCTGAAGCTACCGAGAGATAGGTAGCAGCTGTCTGAAAGCTGTCGAGAGATAGGTAGCAGCTGCCGAGAGATAGGTAGCAGCTGTCTGAAGCTACCGAGAGATAGGTAGCAGCTGTCTGAAAGCTACCGAGAGATAGGTAGCAGCTGTCTGAAAGCTGCCGAGAGATAGGTAGCAGCTGTCTGAAAGCTACCGAGAGATAGGTAGCAGCTGTCTGAAAGCTACCGAGAGATAGGTAGCAGCTGTCTGAAAGCTACCGAGAGATAGGTAGCAGCTGTCTGAAAGCTGCCGAGAGATAGGTAGCAGCTGTCTGAAGCTACCGAGAGATAGGTAGCAGCTGTCTGAAAGCTGCCGAGAGATAGGTAGCAGCTGTCTGAAAGCTACCGAGAGATAGGTAGCAGCTGCCGAGAGATAGGTAGCAGCTGTCTGAAAGCTGTCGAGAGATAGGTAGCAGCTGCCGAGAGATAGGTAGCAGCTGTCTGAAGCTACCGAGAGATAGGTAGCAGCTGTCTGAAAGCTGTCGAGAGATAGGTAGCAGCTGCCGAGAGATAGGTAGCAGCTGTCTGAAGCTACCGAGAGATAGGTAGCAGCTGTCTGAAAGCTACCGAGAGATAGGTAGCAGCTGTCTGAAAGCTACCGAGAGATAGGTAGCAGCTGTCTGAAAGCTACCGAGAGATAGGTAGCAGCTGTCTGAAGCTACCGAGAGATAGGTAGCAGCTGTCTGAAAGCTGCCGAGAGATAGGTAGCAGCTGTCTGAAAGCTGCCGAGAGATAGGTAGCAGCTGTCTGAAAGCTGCCGAGAGATAGGTAGCAGCTGTCTGAAAGCTGCCGAGAGATAGGTAGCAGCTGTCTGAAAGCTGCCGAGAGATAGGTAGCAGCTGTCTGAAAGCTGCCGAGAGATAGGTAGCAGCTGTCTGAAAGCTGTCGAGAGATAGGTAGCAGCTGCCGAGAGATAGATAACAGCTGTCTAAGAGCTGTCGAGATATACATATAGCTAACAAGAGGCCGAGATGAGCTGCAGATTCGACACTCATTCGTTAGTTCAGTGTTAAACTTTGGACATGGTTGTCATTTCCATTACTGAGTAGAACTTTAGTTTAGGTAGCACTCACTCGAAGTAATGTCATCTAGGCAAACAACATTGACCCGTCTGTTTGACCTTACATTAGGAATATTTATATCGGAGGGTTCACCGCGTTTGGAACTAGTGTTTTCTATTTTGTGACAAAATCAACACTAACATTCGTTACCTATAAATCAATGCACTGATCCATGATGGATATTGAGGTTAAAGTTCAAGCATACAGGTCAGTGTTGTCTGTCTGTACTTTGAACTTTGCTTGTAGGGTTACATGTACATGATTGTTATTATAAACTATAATGATAATTAAATATTATAAAAAAACGATATTAAGACTCATCCAGAACCGAGCTATCAGATATTTGAAATATGTAATTAATGATGAATTCCAAACCCAATAACATGTTATCACTTTACGTATAATACAATGTATGTGCGTTTATCGTTTTAGACCGAAAACATGTCATTTGGGTTTCACGATATCGTATACGTATAAAAGTGTCACAAGAAGTCAAAAGATTTAAAAAGCTAATAAGATATACTTATTAGGCGAGGCAATCGATCCGCTCATCTCAAGATAAACATGAATAAAATTCTTTAAGATAATCAAGAATGTCTTTCAAATTTTTTGGCTTTTAGCACTCCGCTAATAGTTGTCATTCTTTGTTACACTGAGTGCTCCATCCAAAACGGAATTAAAGAGTAACCGAAGAATGGCTGTAATAGATGATGAACCTCTTCTTTTGTTGGTTCGTGTGAGATCACGTGACTGTTGTTTGATACGCCGATGATGGCTGGTCCACGAGTGCGTAGCTTGTGGTAGCGATTGTCGACGTATTCCGTTTATCGCCGACCATTACTCGACGCTGATGCCACTTTCTTTTGAGTAAGGATATCACCTGAAATCATAAAAAATATTTGCCTTGTGAAGGAGTGTATGAATATAAAATCAAAACCGTGAAGGCGAAGACATTGAGACGGGTTTTATCGTAAAACGGACGCCGACGGATTCATCGTAAATCCTTAACTTAACGCCTTCCTTATATTTTCGCGTAAATTCGTGCTAGTAACAACAAGAGGCCCATGGGCCTGATACGCTCACCTGATAACTAATGGCTAGCTGATAGATTTAAAGAAAACATGACTTTTTTTTTTACATCATGATAACTGTTGTATCAATACCTACAACATTCTAGTATACATGCCTATACAAGAGTTAATAGTTTTCGAGATAATTAAACATTTTGGTATTGTTTCGCATATGTGACCTTGACCTTTAAACCCATAACCTGTTTCTATACATTAAAATGATTGTTGTATCAATATCTACAACATTCTAATATACATGCCTATACAAAAAGTTTATAGTTTTCTAGATAATTAACCATTTCGGTATTGTTTCGCATCTGTGACCTTGACCTTTGAACCCATGACCTTTTTCTATACATCAAAATGATCGTTATATCAATACCTACAACATTTTAATATACATGCCTATACAAAAAGTTTATAGTTTTCGAGATAATTAACCATTTCGGTATTGTTTCGCATCTGTGACCTTGACCTTTGAACCCATGACCTTTTTCTATACATCAAAATGATCGTTGTATCAATACCTACAACATTCTAATATACATGCCTATACAAAATGTTTATAGTTTTTGAGATAATTAACCATTTCAGTATTGTTTCGCATCTGTGACCTTGACCTTTGAACCATGACCTTTTTCTATACATCAAAATGATTGTTGTATCAATACCTACAACATTCTAATATACATGCCTATACAAAAAGTTTATAGTTTTCGAGATAATTAACCATTTCAGTATTGTTTCACATCTGTGACCTTGACCTTTAAACCCATGACCTTTTTCTATACATCAAAATGATCGTCGTATCAATACCTACAACATTCTAATATACATGCCTACACAAAATGTTTATAGTTTTCGAGATAATTAACCATTTTGGTATTGTTTCGCATCTGTGACCTTGACCTTTGAACCCATGACCTTTTCCTATACATCAAAATGATCGTTGTATCAATACCTACAACATTCTAATATACATGCCTATACAAAAAGTTTATAGTTTTCGAGATAATTAACCATTTCGGTATTGTTTCGCATCTGTGACCTTGACCTTTGAACCCATGACCTTTTTCTATACATCAAAATGATTGTTGTATCAATACCTACAACATTCTAATATACATGCCTATACAAAAAGTTTATAGTTTTCGAGATAATTAACCATTTCAGTATTGTTTCACATCTGTGACCTTGACCTTTGAACCCATGACCTTTTTCTATACATCAAAATGATCGTTGTATCAATACCTACAACATTCTAATATACATGCCTATACCAAAAGTTAATAGTTTTTGAGATAATTAACCATTTCAGTATTGTTTCACATCTGTGACCTTGACCTTTGAACCCATGACCTTTTTCTATACATCAAAATGATCGTTGTATCAATACCTACAACATTCTAATATACATACCTATACAAAAAGTTTATAGTTTTCGACATAATAATTATAATCAGAGGTAAAAAAAATTAGGTCACGACCTTCACAATTGACCTTGACCTCATTTTGAAGATACTAACAAGAAGATGTCAAAACTGAAAACCCCATGTCATTATCTGGTCAAATAGTCAAGTTATAACAATTTGAAGCTATTTTACGATTTTTTCAAAATTAAACGCAAAAACGCGTAACCTATTTTTTATCCGAATTTTACAAAATGAACAAACTATAGGCTTAAGACCCTAGAGAAGCCAAATATCACATCAGATTTTTTCTCCAATCAGTACTTTCGGAGAAGAAGATTTTTTAAGATTTTTGCACCCCTAGGTCAGCTTGACCTAGTTATGGTAGCCATGGCAACGCCACGAACAAATCTGAATTGCACCGGCCCATATATACTTCTGACAAAGTTTCATTAAAAACTGTCCAGTAGTTTTAGAGGAGAAGTCGAAAATAGGTGTTAACGACGCACACACGCACACACGCACACACGCACACACGCACATACACACGCTGCGCTATGCCATAAGCTCACATGACCTTCGGTCAGGTGAGCTAATAAACTTGTAGTTAAACCGACTGTTATCTATTACCAGACGACACGAAACATTAAAGCACACGCTTAATATGAAAAGGTGGCTTCTCGCAAGAATTAACTGTCGCAAAATCTCATATGTTCAATTTTTGGAGATATTTCTTATATTCGTCTGAATATTGAATATGTGATGAAGAGACCGTTCATAGAGAACCTAGGCAGTGAAACCTGTCTATAAAGGCCACCATAGGGAACCATTAAAACGCTTTTTGTTCAGGTTTTATATACAGGTTTAAAAATAAAATAAAGAGCAATTGGGATAAGATTTTACTGGAGTTTATAAGCAGGCACCGGTTTCACAATCATTCCATAGCTAAGATTTTCCTTAACTTATATCTTGCAAAATTTCAAAACTTTATAATTTTGTTAATTTTCAAGATATTGAGGAATTTAAATTTAAGGTGTCATTTTAAGATCACTTCTAGATTAAAACATTTGCATTTAGTTTTGACAAAAATATTCATCAGTAGTTTCAAAAAGAAATTACAAAAATTTGCGAAATTTAAATTAAGAAAAATCTTAGCTAAGGAATGATTGTGAAACCGGGGCCAGGTGGTCCTTATATACTGATGACCTTTCATCCAATTTAGATTGTATGTGTAAAAAGAAGATAAGCTGGAAAAGGTGCATCGTCAAAGTATATCATAATAACGGATTTTAATAATAATTTTATAATATCAGCTTTTAAGTAATAGTTTATATACCTGTTAAAAGTTATATATTATTATGCGAGTATAGGTCTTGTTACCATGTAAATAAATTATATAATCAGGGCGTTTATTAAAGTTATTTTTGAGAGGGTCACTCCTATGGGTTAATGATATAAATTTATAAGTCGATTCATGCATGTTAATGTTTTGTAATAATTTATGTTTTCTATGTTGTAAATGTGCAATTAAGAGAAATAAAGAAATTTGAAAATATTAGTTTAATGTAAAAAGTCAGTTTTTTAGTACAATTTTTAAAGTATGGAGTAATCACGTTTTACGATCTGTGACAGTCAAGATCCTTTCATTTATATTGAGACGGTCAGATCACCAATGGGGAAGGTAACCGTAGTGCCCGGGGAAAAACCACCGGTCTTCGTTGAGGGAACTGACAACCCTTCTACCACTAGTTCCACTAGGATCCGTGTGTCTCAAGCGGGATTCGAACCTGGGTTGTGAGAGGTACAGGTACTGTGATTCGTAAGGGCGCGCCTTATATTTAATTAAAACATTCGGCTTCGAGGTCGAAAAGTCGCCACGGACTATATATGCCATGTCAGTTACTAGATGCTTATGAAAAGTATGAAGACAATCCGTTTTTGCATACGAGAAAGAATAGAATCAGCATAAGCATCTAGTTGGCTACAGTAATTTACGAATTTAAATGTCATTGCATGTGTATCAATTGGCTTGGAAAATAGACAAACGGCGAGCGAGTTAACTTGAACAGAGGTGAAACAAAAATAACCAAGACTAAATGCACCGTTTCCAAATCCACCTATTTTTTCATGTAGAAGAATGTTTTAGTATTGTAATTGAGCTACATGTGGGTCATTGTGACATTTTCACAATTTAATTCGTAAGTTCTAAGAAATTAAATAAAAGTTCTAAGGGGTATAACTCTTGTTAATTATATTATATTCAATATAGTTCTTACCTCACTATTAAGGAAACAGTACATTAATGAAACAAAGGCACCCTGAAAATAAATAAATAAATAAATAAATAAATAAATAAATAACTAGGGAACTGCTTGTTAATATCGTGTTCAACGGCGAGCGATTATGCGAAGGTGAGATCACAAAGTTACGAGAGGGCAATAATTTGCTAAAATGCGTTTAGGTTGCAGGAGCGTAAACGACGTAATTTCCATATTCGATATATGGGTTGTTTTATATGGATAAGTGTATAAATATATATGAAGAGCATTTGTGAAGTATAAAATTGATAAATAAATCTCCGAAATGAAAAAAAAAAAAAACGGAGGTGGTTCCTACTTTTCTTAATCTACCATCTCAACCCATGACTAATAGTAATAATTGAAGGACCAAGTATAGTTGTTCCTTTATATATATATATATATTTCTACAGGGCCCTTATTTTGTTTATTTTGGGGCTGAAAACGGTATTCGTTTTGAAACAAAAAACTGACATCCCATTACTATTTGGAATCACTCCGGTTACCTACACCTTCCAATAACCGACCACCTCCATAAAAGGAAAAAGAACCTCCATTACAAATACCACTGCGGTAGCTCAGTTAATGCTCAATAAGTGGGAGGTCGTTGTTTCAAACCCGCAACGGGTCTGACCCAAGACTTGAAAGTAGGTAGTGACTGATCTTTCGCCAAGCACTCGTCATTAAGAAATAAAAGTCACGGTTCTTTCGGATGGTAGCTTAATTAATATAAAAAACCGAGGTCCCGTGTCACGGTAGGCTTTAGTCCAAGAGATCATGGCTAAAATCCGGGTGAACGAGGCCAAAAGGTCTGAGGGTTGGTTCTTGTAGGAAAATGTCCCTAGTTACAGAAAACCAATTTCTTACGCGTCAAATCGTTTCCGATTTTTTAATCAGAAAAAGTTTTTGAAAAAAAGCCTCTGCAAATGTTAAATTTTGGTAAAAAATAAAAATTCTAGATTTTGAAGCATTTTGAGGCAAAATCAACACAAAAATGTTCATTCTATCTTTCATTGTGGACACATGATAGATTAAAATGCTAAATATCCTGACAGTTTTCCGATTTGGTGTCAAAATTTTAAAATAAGCGATGAAATCGATGCTGTAAACTGCGTTTTTACCATATCTACCGTCTTTCGATTCTTGTAAATCTGTTGTTTATGCATTACATAGGACAAACTATATATTTTTATAAAGCCTTGGTAGTCCTTTAGATAAAAATGTTACAAAACTTTGGAAATATGGAACCTTAATACCGTAGCAAATTATTATGTTTCCCCTACCCCAAAAATACGAAAATGTCAAACATTCATTATTTTGGCCCATGCTTGCCGATAAGTGTTTAAAACAAAACGTTATTGTTTGTTACATCCCCCGTCTGTTCCCAACATATTTATAAAATAATAATATGTAGAGTGTTTGGTGATTTTATATGAAAATTTGCACTTTTCATATAACAATAGTTTGGAAAATGAGTTTTCATTAAATCTTTTGTACTCTACTTCTTGAAAGTTTGTTATATAGGCATTAAATCTCGAGATTTATATGTTTCTCTATTGCCATGGAACATTTGAGTCTGACAACATAAAAAACTATCGGAAATACCGAAGTTTATAGATGAAACGGATAAATTTATTTCCCCTACCCCAAAATTGAAAAACATGTGAAAATCCATTTTTATGCAATATATGCCAATTTGTGTTTCTAAAGAAGATTTCGAGCAAAAGTACCCGCAACAATGATAAAACAAACTTCGAAAATTTTAAATATTTGTGAAATGCTTTAGCTTAAGGACAGATAGGACTAACTAATATAATAAAATGGCTTATTTTATTCATTTATACGTAAAATGCTATAAGAAAAAAAGGAGCTTCGCCTCTTATATTTTTGTTATTTAGGCATTGAATCTCGACTGTTTTCTATTGACGTAATTCCTTGATATATAAGAGTCTAATAACACCAAAAACTGTCGGAAAAAGCAAAGCTTGTAAATAAGGCGAATAAATTTATTTCCCCTACCCCAAAATTATGAAAAAAAAAACTTTTTAGGCCATGTATGCTTTTGGTGAAGGTTTTAAGCAAGTGTGCATGCAACAATTATGTTTTAATGATTCAAAGTCATAGCAAAATGATTTTTTTTAATTTAAGAAAAGAAATTAGGAAATATACAAATCAAAAACAATTCCTGTCAAGATCACAATCCCCACAAAAGTAAACTCTTCAAAACTAGCAAATTTGGCCGGGGGTGCTCCTTAAGCCCCTCCTGTTTAGCAATTGCACCCGCCACGTGTGAAAAATTAAGAATTCACAACCTGATACTATAAAATAATAATTGCAAATAAGGTCATCTCTGGTAAAACATAATGTTAAAATATGGTAAAACTTAGTGTAAGGCATTTCTGGTTATGGTTTTATATGAAGCTATTGGATGTTATAAGACATCTCCATTCGATAAAGTTCAATCAGATCCATAAGCTTTCTAAACCATATTCATTATTACTAAAACCCGTCTATCAAAGATTGTAGACACATTTTACAAAACTTTGCAATTTATTCTTGTGGAATAATTTCATTTGGAAGTGACCTAATGTACAATGTCAGTCTCCATTAAATCTTATTTTAAAAAAGACTGCACACTCCGAGATGTTTTAACAAAGAATATAAACCCCGTAGATACTTATGTTTTAGCTAAAATAAGCTAGATATGGACAGCAAAGGTCGGATTGAAAAAGTGAATTGCTACCATTATCGGAGTTGCAAAGATCGATGGAACAAAGGTATGCTGATACGAGTAAAGCGTTCAACTGACAAATGGAAAGAGATCAATTTTATATAAAAACATTTTTGAATTAAGACAATAGGAAACTGATTAAATGCGCTGTGTAAATTATCAAACATAAACACAAACATAATTATTATATCACAATAACAAAAACGAAGTTAAAAAATACTGGCAAAGTTAAACACGTAAACATTTGGCAGGGTAAAAAGCCGGGTCTTCGGGAAGGGTAATCGCCTCCTGCCACCACATGTGAAATCAAAATTGAGAGTGAAAGTAGTAACAAGAAAAGTCATTTCAATTCAGAAGGCTTGGAAGGAAATTAAACAAAACAAAACCAGATTTCAAACCAATTTATTGTTACAGATTGTTGGATTTATGTTTCAATTACAGAAACCAAAAAAGAGCTGATCATAGTAACCACTCTCTGCCATCCCATCATCTACTGTTCGACAAACAGACCTGTGTCACGTTAATGTGTCTTTAATCAGTTTAAGAGGCAGGATGTAGATTTATATGCATGTCCAAGTTAATTGTTTGTGATTTTTAAGATGATTTAAAATGACAAAGTGTTGATTATGTTAAATGTTTAGAATGCGTAACACTTACACAATTATTTTTGCGCATTGACTTATTTGCAAATATTTTGGATTTCTATTAGTTGACTTTCAGTGTTTTGCCAGATGGTCCAGTCGATGTTTTAATGGTAACAATGTGTTTTGTTCAAAGGTGGTTCAACATAAAATTCAGTGTCGGTGTCTTTCACCCTCATTTTACATACTTGACCCTGTACCCAATATTTGAAGTTGTGATCTAGTATGTTTCTTAACTTAAATGCGGCATTCATATTGTAACTTTTCAAGTATAGTAATTTACCGAAATGCTACTGTTCTTATTATTCTATGAATACACAGTAGAATTTAAACGCATGGTTCAAGCATTGATTTTTTTACCAATCTGAAAACATATTCGTTTACTTACATTTGTACTATTATTTGCATACATGCCTAGATATACCCTTTTGTGAATTCATATAACCATTTTTTTTATATTTTCTTCTTCTCATGCAAAAAGGTAAGCCATGACTTCTTAACCTGGAGAGGGTTTCTATGTTTTCACATTTTGGAGAAGGGGGAATCAATTGATTCATGGTAGCTATAAACGTGGCGGACCTCTTTATGCGTTGGAATTCCCCGCATAGACGTGTTGGGCGCGTTTATGCGGCAACACCGCTATGTGGCGTAACATAGCTACCAAAATTGACATTTCCGACATATTTTCATGTTTTAGTGATTAAAGTGTTAGCGCATTGAATCAATATATGATATTTGAAAGTCAATCCCGATATAACAAAAATACAAACAGCGAAGATTCTTTTTTGCCATAGCAAATTGAATTGAAAATGAAATAAGTAGTCATTTTTCTATGAATAATTAGACCAATCTGCCATTAAAATGATGCATTTTGTAAATTATTTTGTATCCTTCAAGCTTCCCTTTCCATTGTTACAGGCACATTTGCTTGAAACTTCCATTGGAAATACAAATTGTTAAATATTGGCTAAAACAGAGTTTTCACATATTTTGCTATTTTGGGGTAGGGGAAATAAATTTATTCGCCTCTTCCACAAGCTTTGCTAATTCCGACAGTTTTTGGTGTTATTAGACTCTTATATGACAAGGAATTACGTCAATAGAAAACAGTCGAGATTCAATGCCTAAATAACGAAAATACAAGAGGCGAAGCTCCCTTTTTTCTTAAAACATTTTACGTATAAATGAATAAAATAAAAATTTTATTATATAAGTTAGTCCTATCTGTCCTTAAGCTGACGCATTTCACAAATATTTAAAATCCTCGAAGCTTGTTTTATCATTGTTGCGGGTACTTTTGCTCGAAATCTTCTTTAGAAACACAAATTGGCATATATTGCATAAAAATGGATTTTCACATGGTTTTTAATTTTGGGGTAGGGGAAATAAATTTATCCGTTTCATCTATAAACTTCGGTATTTCCGATAGTTTTTTATGTTATCAGACTTAAGTGTGCCATGGTAATACAGAAACATATAAATCTCGAGGTTCAATGCCTATATAACAAAATTACAAGAAGTAGAGTACAAAAGATTTAATGAAAACTCATTTTCCAAACTATTGTTATATGAAAATTTGCTATGAAAAGTGCACATTTTCATATAAAATCACCAAACGCTCTACATATTATTATTTTATAAATATGTTGGGAACAGACGGGGGATGTAACAAACAATAACGTTTTGTTTTAAACACTTATCGGCAAGCATGGGCCAAAATAATGAATTTTTGACGTTTTCGTATTTTTGGGGTAGGGGAAACATAATAATTTGCTACGGTATTAAGGTTCCATATTTCCGAAGTTTTGTAACATTTTTATCTAAAGGATTACCAATGCTTTATAAAAATATATAGTTTGTCCTATGTAATGCATAAACAACAGATTTACAAGAATCGAAAGACGGTAGATATGGTAAAAACGCAAATTACAGCATCGATTTTATCGCTTATTTTAAAATTTTGACACAAATTCGGAAAACGGTCAGGATGTTTTGCATTTTAATCTATCATGTGTCCCCAATGAAAGATAGAATGAACATTTTTGTGTTTTTTTTGCCTCAAAATGCTTCAAAATCTGGAATTTTTATTTTTTACCAAAATTTAACATTTGCAGAGGCTTTTCTTCAAAAACTGTTTCTGATTAAAAAATCGGAAACGATTTGACGCGTAAGAAATTGTTTTCAGTAACTAGGGACATTTTCCTACAAGAATCAACCCTCAGACCTTTTGGCCTCGTTCACCCGGATTTTAGCCACGATCTCTTGGACTACTTGGCACGATAAATAACACTGCTTTATAAAGCCATCAGCGCAACGCACAGGCAAAATTGCTGTTCCTCCGTCTATAGCTGGCGTATCTCGATATCAGTGAAATATTCTTGACTATGACGTTAAACACCAGCACTCAACTCACTTTTTGAATTAAATGGTCAGTGCCATACCTGTAAAGATGCTGTTAAGGCAATGAGATAAGTATAAGCATCCATGAAATCTGAATTCGCCACAGGACGTAGTGGTACCCAGGAACTGTATCCCCAGGAGGGGTATCAATAATAAGGTGGCTCGAGCTGTTTTCCTAAAATAACACATGGTATAATATGTTACATGAAGTATGAAGTGGTATATAAGTTGGTTGACACGACCCAATGCTACTGTGACTGGCTTTCGAAGTCAAAGAGTAGTTCGAACCTAACTAGGGACTTTAAAATTTTCTGAAATGATTTCCATAATAATGATGTTATTGGCTCGTTACGCAGTAGTCTTCCGGGTGAGACTCAACACCATGGCCCCGTGTCTCAGTGTACGCTATTTAGACATGTGGCTGCTACACAGGACGCTTACAATTAGAAGAGATTGAGCAACATAAAATTTAAAATATAAAATATTTGTGTTGAATGATTCATAATCACATATATTTACAGTGCCGACCTGTCGAAAGTTTAGGTTTTGTAATTTCCATTTCCAAATACCAAATCAGTTGACGACAAGCATTTATTCAGTAACATTTCGACACCTTAGAAAATAGACCTCCCCGAAGCGGTCCTCTAAATCCATATCTTTTCACAAACTTAAGGAATGCACCAGTTACATGAAATACCAATGTTTACAACGCTATTGATTTGTTTTAGTTTTTTTTTAATTTATAAAAATCATCCCGATAATATTATTATACATGCAATAGGTGACATTAGGAAATAAATCCATCATATGTAGTAATATTCACCTTGTTTGTGACCCATCAGGAATCTGCCGAAGTTTTGTGGCCAAAAGTCTGACGATATTGCATAAAAATATCACATTAATCTAGAAAAACAACAATAACAACAATGTCATGTATCAAAATATCAAAACAAACATAAAAAAAGAAAAAATCCAAACATTTTGCACTATCAATAAAACAATTATTAATATAATTAATGTTACTGTGTAATAACATGTACTAGTATTTGAAACGACATTTCAAAGTTCAATTATATTTTTTTTTGTTCATTGGTCCAAATAATGTTTGCTTGTTTATTCCGTTTGTCATTTCGTGTTCCGGTTTAGTTACAATGTCAAGCACATGTATTTGCAAAGTTCTACGCCTTGAGAATACATAACAGATGGCGAATGCCATTTTACGGATAGGTGATAATTAATGAGATTTTGACTAGTATCAGTTAGATGTCTCCTAGAAGAATGGCATGTTATTGGTTTGAAACCCACACTGCCATAACATCGTTCGATGTCCGAAAGTCGGTGGTAATCTACAGATTTTCGGTTTCTTCTGCGATCTCAGACCGTCTCGATATAAATCACGACACTCAATACGCAACCACCTGTTTAAAACGAGATAACTCGTATTCACTGTAACTTCTGTACACAGAAAATTCAAGAATAAAGTCATACTTTCCAATACTGTTAAAACTTGATACAAAATATACTGACTTAATAGGAAAAATATTTCTCATTCATCAAAAAGTGAATTTAATTCTGTACATAGAGCATTTTTAAGTTTTTAACAAATGGACTAATATAACCATGTCGCAACTAGGAACGACTATAAATGTTATGTTATAATTGGAATATTCATGTTGATCACTCCTGGCAAAAACCCGTACAACAATTAATGATCTACCTTACCAAAAATATCCTGATGTAACTTTGAATGAGGCCCGATTGGTTAAAAACTTGATAAATTTTCCATTTTTTTTCCAAAATTTCTATATGCATAGGAGAACTGAATAACGCTGTTTTCATTTAAAAATATAATTTGGTAAGGTCAGTGTGTTTTAAATTCATTTTAATGATAGTTTAGTAGAAGCATTTTCGATTAAAAGAAATAAATAATAAGTACCATGTGCATTTCATTTGTGGATATACAGTAGGCCTATATATTAAATATACTTACGATCATTGAAGCTATTATTGGTGCACTAAATATCCACTGTAACGTACTCTCATAAAACCAACAACTACAAAATATATAATTTATGACTATAAAGTACTTGTAAAATACCAATAATTTAAAATAAACGGTAGGAGATTTTTTTTCTCCATTTAATGCTATGCAGATTTCTTGAAAAAAAATCAATCACAAAAATATTTCAAATGTGGCGTCCTTGATTCTGTAACTTTATGTACAAAAAAGTCGGGTTTGACTTGTCAAGGTGCACCGTTATAATCTCCTATTGATAACACCTTGACCACAAAAAATTGATTGTTTGATGAGATCAGGATTGTTGAAGAAACGGAGTAACAAGAGAAAAATCACAGACATTCAATTTCAATAAACGAACCGAAAAATTGCTGGGACATATATTTTAACTATCGAAAATATGTCGAGATACCATAGATATAGAAAAGTCGAGATTTAGCACCAACTTGTTAGCTTCATGTTAAACTTTGGACAGTCCTGTAATGTAAATTGATGCTTACTTTCTGTCATCATTCTTCTGAACTGCAGCCCTCAATCCAGCATAAAGACCTACCAAAACGAAAGGCACACCTGAAAGTAGGACAAATAAAATGTCAAATAATACAGTTAAAAAATTATATAAAGACAATTCATCAGACCTACGAAAGGTGGAATCAATTAAAAATGTGGCCTTTACATGGAAATTCTTTTGGCTGAAAAAGAAGCAAAGTAACCTAAAAACATGCCTTAAAGGACAGGTGGTTTTTATATAGATTGTTGAGATATTATAAAAGCTGTTGAAAATCTGTCGAGATACATGTATATATAGCTAACGAATGTACGTGATGACAGGTCTGTACTGTACAAATAGTAAAAAAAAAAAATAAAAGACTGCAGAATGTTTTATCGGTCGTGTGCCGGTGTGCATTCGCTATGCTCTAGTAATGATAACCATTACCATATTCGATTTGATTGGATATGGTCATCAAAAATGTATTTAGGCCTAATTCAGTGCAATCAATAGAGCAATGTTGATTGAACTGGACTACTGCAAAGTTCAAACATAAAGTACAGTCTTGTCAGTTATAACACTGGGCTATCGAACTAGTGCTAAATCGGCAGTTAAATCTGGTTTTACATTCACAGTAACTCAAAAGTCATCGACAAATGCTCTCTATCTCTTGGCAGTTTTTACTTATAGCTTTCTATATTTAGGCCAGTTTAACTCATTTGCGTTATTTCAGTGTTAAACCTTTGACAGGTCTGTATTGTAACTAAAGATATCGTAACGAGTATGAAAACACAGATCCTTACCCCATCCGACAGCGTAACAGGCTTTCAGAAGTTTCTTTCCAGAACTGAACGCTCTGACCATGATTGTGTGAAGATATAGCCCTTCACAAAAAACCCAGGCAAAATTACACACTGTGAAATAGGTGGCGATGACATGGAGAACTTTACACCAAGTCTGTAACAGAAATATTACTACTATATAGATAAACAACATCGACATGTCCACTTGATCTTCCATTGGAAATGTTCAAATAAGAGGGTTAACCATTTATTGGCAGTGTTAGGTGTAACAAATTGTCACATGTTCATATGGTCTAAGGGACGTAACTCTAATTCTAACACATATTGATTATCAATGTTGTATGGGGCATAAGAACCATGCTTTTGATTATCAAGGACATAAGCGGTATAGAATGAATGATGGCAACACCACGTGCATGACAGAGCTGTTGTTCTTAACATTAATAACCCACAACAAACATTACATTAGGATTCGCAGTTTATACATAGACAATACACGAACTTACACACTTGTGTACCCTATAGAAAAATGTACTGGATCATATTAAATATTTCAATTAATGGGCAAGCTCACTTTTGTCAATTTTGTTTGTCGATAACCATTTCTTGCGTTTTTCAATAAGAGTTAAAAATGTTTAAAAATAACATCTGACGCAAAATGTAGCGAATAGATCCAAATTCGGGGTACGAACTTAATCCCTAATCAAATGGTGTGACCTTAGGAAAGTCGCCTATTCTAAAACGTTACCTATCTGCTGTCAGGGTTGTCATCACGAATTGTCCAAAAAGCCTTTTTATCAATAAAAAAACTAACTTAGGTTTATGCCTTTGCTGGTTAAATAATTTACAAAATCGGAAACGATAAGTGACTGGTAAATCGAAAAAAATGATAAAACTCAGAATATACAATATGTCATTTAGCCCCCACATTTTCTGTTATAATGAGATCCCAATAGTTAATTCAGGAGCTAATGAAGTTACAAAAACCGAAGAAAAATATCGTCAAACTAACAACCAGAACAACAAATAAATCACCGAGTTAGTCCTAATTATCTTCAAAAATATTGGAATCATAGAAAATATTGGGAAAATCATAGAAATTAAAGGAACGACAAAAATTTTTAACTCTAGTATTTGTAAGAAAATATAGCGTGTGGTCATTAATCCGGGCTCGACTAATTGACAGGTTGCGGGTAATTTGTGCGTATTTTGTCATCTTTCCAGACAATGTCATAAATTTGTTTCATGATTCCATCTCAGATTTGATTTTCTTTTTGGATTAAAAGTCATTCATGTATTCATGTTCATGGGGGCAAAGCGTTTATTAATTGGACAAAACAAGCTCTGAAAGATACAAAAGGAGATAAAAAGAAAAGAAAACCACAAGAACATCGCTGCTATTTGTAACGCTCAAATTATATTTTTGCCATTTATGAACTTGTTTAAGGAAAGAAAGAAAAAAAGACCATAACCCTGAGGAATTAGCAGAGTTATCTACTCTTTTGGTGGCAACAATGCCATACCCCGGTGTTCATACATACATGTTTAGTAAAATAAAATATCTTCAAGGGTATTGGAGGAGTAGATCGAAAAAAAACTACGAACTGACGACGGACAGTGCCTTACTATAATACGCACCGCTTAAAGACGGGCGTATAAAACGTGAAGCACCACGGTGATACTTATGCGTAAAGTTACTTTTTTAGTTCTTATTCGAAAACAACAACAACAACGACTCCGGAACATTTCGGCTTAAAACAAAAAACGGCCTATGACAATTTGGCCCATAACAAAATCGGCCTATAACCAGATAGGTCCATGGTTTAATGTAATTCATCACCAATAGTCCTCCTGGGTGATTTTTCACATAAAATTCAATAAATAAAAACTAATTCTCAAAAATTTCATAATTAAACGTACAGAATACAGACTCCTGGTTTATAATTTTACAAGAAAATAACCATATAGCATGATATCATAAACAAGTATTTTATTTAAAATTTGATTTTGAATCTGGTCACTATGATTAAATACTTGTAAATAATATAAATTTGTTCTTGCTTAATTATAATAATCTCTTATAATGAAAAAAAATATCTAGTCTGTCCAAAAAATTATATTGAATGTAGGCCGACATTGTTATGGGCTGATATTGTCATAGGCCGATTTTGTTATGGACCTATATTGTCATAGGCCGATTGTGTTATGGGCCGGTATTATCATAGGTCGATTTTGTTATGGGCCGAAATGTCCTGTAGCGACATCACTTACCGGATTGTCTACTTGTACGTCTCCATCAAACGCTACTAGACTATAATATGTGGTCCAAGTTATCCCGGTGAAGATGTAGGAGATGAACAAGTTCTTATGTACTGTAATTCTGTGACATCTTAGTTGTCTGGAAAGATACACAGAAAAAAAAAATAATATAAAATATTTAATTATATCTCAAGGGCATCTGCAGATAGTCAACTCGTTCAAAATCAAACTCCGTAACTGACTTTTTCGATGATTGTCGTTGGAGTGTACAACGCTAATGTTTATTCCCCAAACTGTTCCATTTTATTAAAGTCGTTCAGTTAGAAGGTGCTTGTAGTTAAAAGTGCTCTCTCTCTCTCTCTCTCTCTCTCTCTCTCTCTCTCTCTCTCTCTCTCTCTCTCTCTATATATATATATATATATATATATATATATATATATATATATATATATATATACACACACACATTCCAACCACTGGGCTGATATCTGGACGCAGTGCATAATATTGTCAGATGATAAAATTATGTGCTTCTTCGATTTCAATAACGAATTTAATTTTCATTATTTTCCCAAATTTTCCCAAAAACCAAAATTAAATTGTACTTAATTTTATAAAGTATTACCTAAATAATAATAATAATAATAATAATAATAATAATAATATCATAATAATATCATAATAAATACCTATTATATATATACACAGTGTGTATGTACAACCCTCCGTATCTGGTCGAGTCCTTTTTTCGTAGCCTTTTTGTCATATTATAAATTTTTGAATTTTCTGAATGAAATATTCAAAAATTTATAATATGACAGTATCACTACGAGTCGCGCCAAGCGCAACGAGTAGTGTTACAGCTACAAAAAAGGACGAGACCTGACACGGAGGGTTGTACATACACACTGTGTATATAATATTTTTATCTAACATTTCCAATTAGATTATTTAAAATAGTGTCATATACCATTTTTTTAATTTAATCATAAAATACATTTAAAAAATGGTATATGATATTGTCATATACCATTTTTTGAATGTATTTTATGATTAAATTAAAAAAAAATGGTATATGACAATAGTAATAAAACAATAGTTTATGTGAAAAAAATACATTTTACCACAGAAAACCACTGAACTATGTTATGACATGACGTGACGCCACAATGAGAAAATGCATGTGCACTTTACCGCCAATGTTTTGTATCATGCGTGTTCGATAAAACTTGTATTTCGTCAAATCAGATAGAAAAACTATTCTAATGTTAGATAATAATAATAATAATAATAATAATAATAATAATCACCTGAATCTGAAGAATATGAAGACTGAGACGATCAGCATCACTAAGGAGATTGAGAATCCACATATATACATGTATATGTTTATATAAGAGTTGTCTTCATCAGGATGGGCTCGACTTCCTCCCTGAAAAGTTGAATAGAATACAATTAAACAATACAGAATTGCAGAAAGTTTAAAACTAAGCGTATCGGACCCCAGTTAAGTAACAGCTTATTTTCGATCACTTGCTAATCATATTTCGGTCACACACCAGCCGAGATTACATTCTCTCTTCTTTGCTCAGTATTAAACATTTGTCAGGCCTGTACTGTCAGAGAGAGAGAGAGAGAGAGAGAGAGAGAGAGAGAGAGAGAGAGAGAGAGAGAGAGAGAGAGAGATGCTCAAACCGTTGATCTTGGAACAATTATTAGCTCCAAACACCATCCTAATAAAGACATCGCCCACAATGCAACAAAGGGTTTTTGCAAAAACCCTTGTATCGGGTTGTCACCGGGTGACAATAGTATTATCACATGGCTGTGTTGAGATTGAAGATGTTGACACATGATGGCAGTAATGTTATGGGAAATATCTCAATTGGCATTTGAAGTATCTCTCACATGGCGGGTGTATTATCCTTCCGGAGCACCCGGTATCACTTCCCTGGTGGAAATTTACGTGTCTAACCTTTCTCGTCAGTTCTAAAATTTTTACTATGCTTCTGGGTTGTGATTCAGACATGGATTAGTACGTTTTTTTATATTGTAACTGGTCATGTGATTGTAAAACATCCAATAAAATGGGCTGTAATGTAAATTGGGTGAATTAGAGTAACATACCAGACAAGGTCCATAATTTGCTTTAGACCATTCTCCCTGAACTGAGCAATTTCTAGTAACAAACTCTGAAAATAAAAGAAAAACATATACAGTCAAACCTGTCTATAAAGGTTACCCATGGGAAACAGTAAAAGTGACCTTAATGGGCAGGTGGCCTGTATATGCAGGTTCAAATAATATGAAAAAAAACAAACAATTGGGATACAATTCTAATGTCCTTTATAAGCCGGTGTTCCTTATATAGAGGTGGCCTGTAAGGCAAGTTCGACTGTTTATCTTAGGGAAATCGTCAATATTTCTCAAAACAAACTGTTCTACATTATTTGATTATAATCAAACAGAAACATATGGGTCCAAACCACAATTTCAAAAGCAAAGTAAAACATTGACAACAGGCAAATAAAGTTAAAAATCAGAACTTTCACCTGGGAAGTGCAGCCAAGTATGCACCAGGGGGGTGAAGCCAAGTGTGCACCAGGGGAGTGAAGCCAGGTGTGCACCAGGGGAGTGAAACCAAGTGTGCACCAAGGGAGTTTTAGCCAAGTGTGCACCAGAGGAATGAAGTCAAGTGTGCACCAGGGGTGAAGCTAAGTGTGCATCAGGGATGTGACGCCAGGTGTTCACCAGGGGTGTGAAGCCAGGTGTTCACCAGGGGTGTGATGCCAATTGTGCACCAGGAGAGTGAAGCCAAATGTACACTAGGGAAGTGAAGTCAAGTGTTCACCAGGGGGGGTGAAGTCAAGTGTGCACCAGGGGGAGTGAAGCCAAGTGTTCACCAGGGGAGTGAAGCCAAGTGTTCACCAGGGGGGTGAAGTCAAGTGTTCACCAGGGGAGTGAAGCCAAGTGTTCACCAGGGGAGTGAAGCCAAGTGTTCACCAGGGGGGTGAAGCCAAGTGTTCACCAGGAGGAATGAAGTCAAGTGTGTACCAGGGGAGTGAAACCAAGTGTGCACCAGGGAAGTGGAGCCATGTGTGAACCAGGGAAGTGAAGCCAAGTGTGCACCAGGAGAGTGAAGCCAATGGTGCACTAGGGGAGTGAAGCCAAGTGTTCACAAGGGGAGTGAAGCCAAATGTGCACCAGGGGGAGTGAAGTCAAGTGTTCACTAGGGGAGTGAAGCCAAGTGTTCACCAGGAGGAGTGAAGTCAAGTATGCACCAGGGGAGTGAAGCCAAGTGATCCGGAAGGGTAACCACATCCCGTCCAGCTAGAGCCACCTGCTATAGTTATATGTTAAATCAAATTTGAGAATGAAATGAACATAAAACGATGAGATGACAAGTATGTCCAAGATACTTTTGGATACAGACTTAGAGACACCTTACTTATCATCAATATTTGGGTGACGGCTATAAAACTTATTTGATGGCTTTAGTAAACCTAGGCTTATAATATCCCTGGGTATCTTATAAATAGCGAATATTGTCAACATTGCTGTACACAACCTACGAACTGAAAAGTGTAATAAAAGAAAATAAAGGCGCAATGACGTAAGGTAAAATATTATAACATATATATATATATCGCTGGTCAATTTTTAAAACGATTTTGAAGCTTAGCTTCGATTGTTTACTTTGATAATAATAATAACAGTGGTTACACGCGCTGTTTGGCTTGTCATGACGTCACTGACGGGAAACTAAATTGGTGACGTAATTTAAGAAAAAATCAACATTTACTCGTGGTATATCGTCAAATTATACACGGGACGGAGTTCACATGCGGTAGAATAGGTTTCTTTTATAATAGAGGTTGAAATATGACCAAACAATAATCTTAATGGACAAGCTGTCGCCGGTATTATTATATAGCAATATGATTCGCATAGAAATAAAACGATAAATCCTGAGGTGTAACCGTGCAAAAATATAATATTGTGAAATGTCGCGTCAACTCGAGAAATGTTTCACAATGTCAGTTCAATAACCCTATATTATTGTATTTGAAAGATAAATACAAACCTTCAGTTTTAAATCCTGGTATTGGCGGACATTCTGTTTCAGCAAGTGTTCCAGCGAGTGTGTAATTCCAGCAAGCACCGAACAACAGGTCAATCGTTGCATTGCAATACAGCAGACCTAGGATAAACAAATGATAAATAATAATTCAATGATTCGATCAAAATTTTATCATCATTATTCCATTTTCTCAATAATTTGTTAAGACGTTTTTCTATAGCAAATTTTACGATAGATTACAATTAATGAAAAAAACTAATACAACAAAAATTTGAAAACCATTAAAAAATAAAAATTGCAGAATTTAAGGTAAAGAAAATCTCATCTAGGGAATGATTGCGGAATATAAGCCTTGATAATAACTTTTTATTTTTCCTTTACTTAAATCCGGTAGATTTTAACTATCTTTCATCGTATTACAAATGAAATGTTCTGACAAAATTGCAATAACGATGTTATAAGCTTAAATGATCTTCTCTTCAATATGCTACCTTAAAATCAGGAATATCTTAAAAACTAACATAATTACTCAGAATTTAAAATTGCAAGATTTAAGTTAAGGAAAATCTTAAGAAATGATTGCGAAACTGGAGCTAACTTAATATGCCCTTGCGAAAAAAGCCGAAATTAGCGTATATACCGAAAGCAACTTGCATTAACCATACAAATGCATGGTACTTTATTTTTAAAAAGTGAACTTTAGATCTATTTGTCGTAGAGAAGATTTTAAAATTGGATTGGGGTGAATTCATGTTTTCAGAGTCAAGTCTATTTTGCTGTCAGCTTCTGGGGTGATTGGGGAACAATGATGCAATCTGAGAAATCACATATCTTCGGAATTTGAATGGAAAAACTTTCGCTGTTTTGCACTTATACCAAACTGTAGGCAGTAAAAGGGCCTGACCAATCAGACTGACCCATCATATTTATATAATATCATGATTTGAGAAATTGTCATCTATCGAGAAACCAAATCTTTTAGAAATTATCCAAGCCGTTTTCAAATAGTATGTGGAAGGTAAGGGTTCGAAAGCTGGCTTAGTCTGACTTAGTCTTGGACATAAGAAGTGATTGCTCTTTTGACAAGAACTTGGGTTCTGTAGAACTTAAAATCGATGTCCAGTGACATGGTAGACGGAGATGCTGAAGAACTACCCCGGCATATTGCACTGGACGCACTGCAATTTCTGCCATAATATATATTGGTATTCTTTCTTTTTGGTATAGCTCTTCTTTGCAACGCATCTGGTCATTGCAAAATGCATGTTCAAAAACTAAAACTGTTTATAGCGCACACCATCTTTTCTCCTATCCAAGGGAGCTTTTTTAGCAAAATAATGCATACGTGCATTTTATTCAGCAATTGTTGACATATCTCCCATTTATATCAACAAAGCATTTAACAAAGAGAAGCGTTTTGGGAACTATATAATGTCGACCAATAAACCACGCAATCACTAGATTAAAAAAAATCATTTATATATTCTAGTGTAGCTTGTCGAAATGAAGAGCAAACCCTATCAAAATGTCATTGCCGTTGCTAGTTTTCGCACTGAATATGATCATGGGACTGATTTGCGTAATGATAGAATGTTATCAATTATGGAATATGTTGAAAAAACACAAATTGGTTTTAAATGTTATCGCATATAACGGATTAATTTATTATAAAATAAAATATTTTAACATTTGAGACTGAAATGTCAAACGCTTGTTATTCTTAATCGGTATTTTTGGGTAATATTTTCCACACTAAACTTTCACACTTTTTATTATTAATAGGCATGAATCGGTGGCAAAGTGGTTTAATGCACGCTATCACAGACCACATCGCCTAAAGTACACAACTGTCGAAATTTTAACACTTAGATAACGGTTTTGTGCCGAATCCAAATCAACAGCTTCAACGGTTACCTATATGTATCTTGGAGGTGTCATCTATTTCACGACAGTTTTTTTGCCACTGGATATATATATATATATAATATACACGATTTCGACCAATCGGTAGTCGAATGTCGATTTCTTTTCGTTAGCACAGCGTTAAACTTTCGACAGGTCTGTACTGTATCTATATTAGTATCATCACTGGTCATGTAGATCCCAGTGTAATAAATTTTGTCAGATTGCATGCCGAAAGTCGGTGGTTATCTCGGGCACTCTGGTTCCCTCCACCATTCCCGAACCGACCTTTATATAAAGGAAAGTAATCTTAAATGGGGGACATTATTCCACCCTTTTAACCATCAGCTGTAAATAAGTTCCATACGAAGCAGTAAAATGTCTGTGTTGCTTTACATTTACTGCGTAAAGAATAGAGAGTTTAACACTGAGCTAACCGCCTCATTGACAGATTATTCACAAGTTTTTTGCAGCTAGACCCTATGGATTGATAGTTTTTCTGGAGCTAACGTTCATGTCTCGGTAACTTGACAGCCACATTTCGCATTTTGTTACCGAAGTATTAAACTGTACCATACGTTTGAATCTTAAAGATGCAAATATTTCTGTTTAAAACTTCAACTTAAATTTTAATCTTGACTCCTCATCTAGATCCGTCAATAGCTATATGTTGGCAGCTGCTATATATCTAGACAGTTCGATTTATATTAGTTACTAGCTATCCATATCTCAGCCACTCGACAGCCGAGCTTTGACTCTTTTTCGTTACCTCAGTGTTAAACTTTCTACAGGCCTATACTATATTTTATTTATTTATTTATTTATTTATTTATTTATTTATTCATTTATTTATTTATTTATTTATTTATTTTTTATTTATTTATACTTCACATTAATTTTATGGGGACAAACAAATGTCCTAACAGAAAAATACCAACCAAAAATAATACGATGTATATTTATATTTATATTATTTTCGTTTATTCAGACAAACAGTCCAGGTCTGTCGAATGTTTAACAGCCAATTTGTACCTTGTGCATCAAGGCATTTCCCTACGTACATGCTGTCAATCGATCTTGGGATGACAGCTTTTTGGTCACTAGTTATCCATAGATCGGTCACTTGGCAGTCGAATTTCGACTGAGCTAATTTGAAATGAGTCGAAGCTCGGTTGCCAAACGTCTCAAATACTAATATAAATAGCATATGACCGAACATTTGTCGAAAAACAGATAACAGCTGCCAAAAAACTATCAAGATTTAACTAACGAAAAGCTGAGCTGGCCTGTCGATTTGACACTGTGTTAAAAATTCGACAGGTCTGTACTGCAGTGGGTTGGTAATCTATTACGATCGTCTATGGAGACATGGTTTCATGTACCACTGATCTGTGTTAAACTTTCGACAGGTCTGTACTGCAGTGGGTTGGTAATCTATTACGATCGTCTATAGAGACATGGTTTGATGTACCACTGATCTGTGTTAAACTTTCGACAGGTCTGTACTGCAGTGTGTTGGTAATCTATTATGATCGTCTATAGAGACATGGTTTGATGTATCACTGATCTGTGTTAAACTTTCGACAGGTCTGTACTGCAGTGGGTTGGTAATTTATTACGATCGTCTATGGAGACATGGTTTGATGTGCCTCTAATCCGGTTAAATTATTGATGTTCAATTATTTTGATATTTTTAAATGTCATGAATTATTGATTTGACATTAGAAATAATTAATATCAATTTTTCATAAAATCAACGAAAACAGTACAAATTAAAATAAACCACAATGACATTTAGGTTTTTTAACAAGGACATTCGGTGAATTAGTATCCCCCGTCAATAGATGTTGTTTGTGATTTGTACTAAATAGCATGCGCATCTGCCATCACTGTTAATACCTTCATCTAAGTTTTGTAAGCTTCTGAAAACAATTGACAGTTTTTTTCAGAATTATTTCATGCATGAATTTACCATTGAAAACTCAAACTCTGCTTTAAAAAATCAATTAAAAGAGAATAATAATAATATACACATCTCCTATCAATAACAGTTTTGTAAACTTCTTAAAAATGATATGTGCAAAGTATTTCAGCATTTACACTTCAAAGGACCATAACTATCTATGACAAGAGAAAAACGGACCTATATTATATTGCACACAGGGTTTTACGAACAACCTAGTGAATCTGTCAACATTTTGCCTGTGTGTCATGTGCTACTTTTGAATGTATATTTCATAAAAAATTCAAAAGTAGCACATGACATGTGCATAGATACATGTAAGTTTGAAAATAGGCAAATGTATTGCAATATACTGAAACAATGTCACAATTTGATCGCAAATTCAATAATGATCATTATATACACTTAACTATAATCTTAACTTCATTTCTCTGGCAACTTTAGAAAAGAATCAAAACAGAAAATGAAATATTATGCTTTAAACTGAGAAAATTAAATCAGAGGTAAAAACTACAAGAAAATATCTTAACTAACACTTTTAATGTAATCCAATGTAATAACCCTATGTTTACATTAACATTCTTTTTGTTCTCAATAAAACTCTGTTTGAAGGCAAATGTAATTAAACGGGTATTAATTACTATTGTTTACGTGCCTTGATATTTTATCATATCCCACTTTTCGAAGAAAGAAAAGATATTAAATTCGAGTTTTCGTCCGTCCGTCTTAATTTCTTGTCCTCGCAAATTCTCTAAAACTATGAAGCAATATTTCACGAGACTTGGTACAAAGCATCAGCATTGATTAGAGATGCGCATATTGTTAGTCTGGGTTGGTTTGCTTATTTTCCTGGAAGTTATTGTCCTTTTCACATAATTGCAAATCACAAAAAAGACCTGGCGGGGGTCCCAATTCACTGATTTTATTTGTTTGCTTTATGCAATTCATATACTAGTACATGTAAAAGTGGTGTCGCTTATCAAGGCCCTCAAAAAGTTTTATGGCCGTCATCACAGTATTGTTGATAAGTTTAATGCGTCTGTGTCCAAATTGCCCTGGGTATATTTGACGTCCCATAGTTCCATGTTCCTTTCACACACGTGACGGGTGTAGCTAGCTAACCAGGAGGTCCTTACCCTTCCGGAGCACCCGGCCTCACTTCCCTGGTAGAAGTTCACGTGTCTTACCTAACCTGTCAGTTCCAAAGTTTTAACTTTGCTTCTGGATTGCGATTCGGACATGGATTAGTATGTTTGTTTTTTATTACCCGGTACTGATTTATTGACTTTTCAAACGTCTGGACATGTAGGTCGTATTCGTCCATATTTGAAATTGCATTAAGAATTGAAACAAAACCAAACTAAGATTACATAAAGATGCGAAATGTAAATATAATCATTTAACCATTCAAAATGTATTTTGTAGCACCATGACTTTCTAAGCAAAGCTAACTATGAATAATGCGCTAGATATTGCGTGCCTAATATGCACGGCAATAAAAATCATAGCACTATAAACGCCATTTCGGCAGTTCAAAAGTTCAATATTATCAATTAACTGTCTACGAATGGCTTATGTAGAGCCATAACTTAAAAAGCTAACTAAAACTAATGCCGCACTATATCTCGCGTGTTATTAGCTTTGCTTTGCACAGAAATGGAAGTTATAACATTTTAACGACATATGTAAAGGCAATATATGGTACTCTAAAGGCCATTCTATGACGCATACCATGTCTGACCATAAACCTTGACTTGATGTTAAAAAACATTGTTTTAAAATACCAAACATGAAATCAGCATTTAATCATTACCATCGGCAATATGTCAAATGGACAAAGGAAAATTATGTCAAGCATCATTTTGGAAGGCATTTCAAGAAAATATCAAAACTGACCATTGCACATTATTTCTCATTGAGTAATTTAAAGCCATTTAATTGAATTTAACAAACTTTCTTGCTCATTTTTCTACTATATTTTAGAAAAAGAACATACTGTAGGATTAACAGAGGACCACACCACATCAGTTGTAGTTTCCCTTTCGGAGAATATTCAGCGATCCAGAGACTAAACTTTAAATATGCTTTAGGTCATGTTTCGTTGAAAACTACACTGTTGTGTTGGGGAATATGTTGAATATACAATGTAGCATGGGTATTTTCATATACCATTTTTTTAAATTTAATCATAAAATACATTCAAAAAATGGTATATGACAGTATCAAAGCACGGATGCATTCACATACACATAGGCTATTTCCATGAATATTTTACATTGTTTAGTAAAAATTCTTTAATATTTTATTTTTGACAATTTCGGAGTGGGTCAATTCTGAAATAGGTGAATATCAAATGTTGATTGAGCATCTTCAAAAAATACATGTACCATCTGAAAGTAGAACGTTGACACATATACTATCGAAATCTAGTTCACAAACGTTTACATAAGCTGTCTACAGTACAGTCCTGTCGACAGTTTAACAATGAGCAAACGAAAAAGAGTCGAAACCCGTCTGCCAAGTGACTGATACAATGTATATAGACAATTAATGGATGAAAAGCTACAGAGAGATACAATGTAGTTAGCAGCTGCCGATAAGCTGTCGAGATATAACTAACATGGGGCCGAGATGAGCTGCCGATTCGACGATAATTCGTTCGTTCAGTGTCTCGACAGATTTGTACTGTATATTTGATGTAACATATCTGTCAATCAAGATTCTTAATCAGCTGTTTCCAAGCGAAAGTTTATGTTCAGTAAGTTTATGTTATTACAAATTTTACTACTTTACGTCTTCATATTTTATGCAACAGATGTCTGTCTGTCTATATTTCACATGTAAAAAGACGCGTAATATCTACATCATCACATCACCACTGCTCATTGATAGATTTTTTTGATGGCGTCATCAATATCCGTATAGAGATGTAAAGATATTTTAATCTGATCGTGATACGAGTGACTTTAATTGAAATAAGTTTTGTACCCTAGTCAAGAATTTTCCAAATAAACCCATAACGAGTCCGCCAGTTTTGGTGTAGTGGTCAAAGTGAGACCGAGTGTTCCGGAAGGGTAAGCACCTTCTCTCTAAACTAAATTTGCTACGTTTTAAAAATTCTGTATTTTTGTTAAACATTTGTCTGAATTATTTCATGAAGTAAACCAATTTTAGGATATAGAGCAAACTTTATACGTCATAATTTCATAATTTATTGGTGTTTTTGAACACATACATATAATTTATATAATTTATTTTCGTGCCAGAAATAAACTTTCATGTGATATATTTTACTTTCATTCATATTGTCAGTTTAAATTACAGTATTAATTTAGATCTAGCATTAAGCATATTTATTGCGTGACTAGATCATAAAAATAATTTTTATGAAGTCTTTGGCGTAAATCGTCTAAAGTACCAGTAACATTAAGTATGGCTAATATTTCAAAGTTTATGTTCAAACAGCGTGCAATAGCGCAATTAAAATATGATAAAAATGGTTTGAAATAGTATAGCCTTCCAATGAAGGTTTGCCAAAAATGTTTGAATTATTGATGTATTCATCTTTTTATATCCCCTTTATGACTTTTTAGATGAAGAAAATAGTGTGGCCATAAATACATATCCGTTTTCCTCGAAATCTTTATTTTAATATATATTTTTGTCTGGTATCCAAGATGGTATATATATGTATATAAGCTGGCTATCGAATAAAGAAATTATATAATGTTGAAGAAGTTTAAAGGTTTTATGTCAGACGGACTAAATAGTATAAGTGCAAAATAAAAACATAGGGTTAAATACTTCGAATTACATAATAAAATAAATATATTACACCCCAAAAAAAACAAACCCACAGATAAAAGAAAAATGTTTTAAGACGGCTATGTGTACAGGTGGTCCACAAAGAATTTTGTAAAAAGACTACACAAGTCGAAATGAATAAGTATATTAGCAGCTTCTTTGTGTATCACATTCGTTTGAAACTTTTATGATTTATAAATGAGTAATAATCAAATTCAATTATTGCACTTCTGATAAAGTCCAATATCAGAGGCGTTATCTTTATATAAAAGTTATTTCTTCAGGGAAAAAGTTAGAATTAGGTCAAACGGTTTAGAATTGAATTATTCTTGATTAAGATTTATTTAAGAGTTCGTAGTATATAATTAAACACTGTATGAACCAGCATCATTCACTGTCCATCGTACGATTACCTATCTCTTTATCGGAGAAGTTTTCTTGTTTCTATAGTAATTCTGAGGTTTCTTGCTATATTTTACTCTATCACTCCTATATAATTACTTTTCTATAACATTTTATATTTTTCACAAAGGCGTGTAAAATTGTTGATTTAATTTGTTTTCATTTTAATAACATATTATACCAGTTTTAATTTTACAGCACCAGACGGCCGTTTCAGAATATAATTTCTCATCAGTAGTGCTTGGACCAAAATTGTAAAACTATTCTTTTTTCAAAATATTGATTGAATAGAAACTCAAAAGACCAACATATAAATTACCAAATGTAGCTAAGGAAACGTGTTCGTATTATTGATAGTTAAGTACCAAGATGGCGACTAAACTCCAGAGTTTCATCGGTAACAATAATGGAAAACTTTGAAAGAAAAAACAAACTTATAGATATTTTCACATTTCTCGGATATACCAATGGCAACGGTACCATCTTAAACAAAAAAAATTCGGAAAAAATATCATTAAGCTTAGACCATTAATCTGCTATTAAACATGTGGACAACACAAATGTTAGTGGAAGAAATCAAACCTTACACTTTAAGATTGATTCATTCATTGAATGGGGTGTAGCGTCCAGTTCACTTATTTCGACAAGTCACGTTTAAAGAGAAAACATATAAACATATCCGCTATAGTCTATAGGATACCTTTTGTTGGTTCAAATTATATACAGTATACCCTACACCAGGTTTACAATGGAAAGGTTTAACTACTACAGCTGGTCTATGGTTTAACTTAACGTCATATTGTTATGATTTCCTTAAAATGTGCAAAAACGAATAACATTGCAAAAACGTTAAAATGTTGCATTATACACAACACAGACTTGTCAAAAGTTTAACACTATTAATGTTAGCTAAAGCCCCATTTATACGGCGAGAATTGCATACCTAAGTATTTTTTACTCATATGTAAATTTACTAACATATGCAAATTGTGTCGTATGAACAACTTTGCATATACGCAAATGTTACTCATGTAAGTAAATTTGCACCTAGTAGGGACCAAGTGCAAATTTGCTATAGTATGTGAGTATTTTATACTTAGGTATGCATATTTTGCTACAGTGTCGTATGAATGCACAGTAATATTTACTCACATAATTTTAAACACATGGACCAATGCAAGGTTATTTATGTTCATTCAGGTCCATGTGGTGTAGGAGTGACTATGGGTGTTTGTAATCTGCCTTTTCCAGAAGAAAGTGTTACATAGTGTTGTCCACTATTATGCAATGTCACAAATTAACATTACATACATCCCATTGTATTGACATCGAGCTAACCAACAGATGCCAATTGTAATGGAAACCCACTCACCACATATGGTGTTACAATCGGTGATCTAGCTCATAGCGGTTAAAAAGCCAACCACTATTAACCACCACGGACCTCATTGATTTGTAATAATTATCCAGTAAAGATTAAAAGTTGTAATTGAAATAGATTTATTAGACAAAAGCACAAGAACTAGTGACAAACTGTCAACTGTCATCAATATTTGACGTTTTACTAGTTTTCAAAGAGAAAGTGCTTGAGCAACAAAAGCCAACCACAGAATGTAAAGAAAATTTACTTTTACAAATTTGACAATGAATTGTCCATGAAAGGAGATGCCATGTCGTCACAAAGTGTTTTGGGAGAACAAATATTATTAGCATCATCATCTTCAACATCATTGAAATAATGTTCACCATCAAGTTCAATAAAAACATTCGACAAATACCTAAAGAATTAATTTGCAATCTCATATTCAGGGATGAAGCTTAACTATTTTGAGTTAGGGGTCCAGCTTACTTAAAAAAGAAGCTTTAATGTAATAAATAGCTAAAATGTGTAAACATTTTGGGGCCCAGACTGGGTTTTAGGAGACATGGGCTAATTTAAATATCTGATATACTAGTATGTTATGAGGAACAACACAAGCTCCTTTTACAGAACAAGCAAACACAACATGGACATCAGTCCTTTTTTGCAAACATCACAATGGGCATTTCAAGCAACCCAAAGAGATGGAAGATCCCGTGTAGTTCTACACTAACTAGACGGTATATAAATGTGCTCTGCACTTGTGTAAGGTTTTGTTTGTTTTTATAAGGCTTGAGAAAACAAGTCTTTAAAGGATATGTCATATAACATTTTCAATGTATTTTATCATTAAATTCAAAAACTGTTATATGACAGATATATGCTGGATCACCGAGTAGAACTGCTCCTTTGTCATTATAACAGCCAAGTATCAAATCATTGATTGAATAGTAAGGAAACGTTCTTATCCGATAATCAAGTCTAAACTGTTCAATGTTCAGAATGAAAATTATCCAAAATAGTTGAAAACTTCCAATTTACTTATGGTACATAAATTATGTATGAACGCAGAGCAAAATATACTTTTGCTTACATGAGCAAATTTACATATGAGTAAAAATACTTAGGTATGCAATTCTCGCCGTATAAATGTGGCTTTAGTAATACTAAGTTATCTCGCCTTCTCTTTAGCTACTGTAGATTACATTTTATCGCGAGAGATTTATTAACGCTAAATTTAGCGCAGACCTTCGGACGCGAATGCATATATATATAGCCAAAATACTACCAAAATCGCGAAAAAAGCCAAATTGCAAAACATTCCGACAATCATTACATACATGTATATCATGACAAAACGCCTTAGGAAGAGGAAAACAATTGGCTATCGAACACGAACTTTAACATGAATTGTGGTCGTAAATTTACATATTCGGAAATCGACGCTTTGGGGTCGGACAGTGAAATGTGATATTTGCCAATTCAAAGAAATCTACAATATATTTCCACAGCTTCTCGACATTAACACACCGTTCTATTTATATCTTGTTGCTTGTCAGCCAGTTGCTAGCCGAGCTTCGACTCCTCTTCCTTTTCGTTAGTTTGTTGTTAATCTTTTGACAGGCCTGTACAATACCTCAAACAAACACAATACACAATACCAGTTAAAGTATCATTAACTCATCAGAACCATTGATACCATTGAGGTTCAGCAGGTATTTACCTTAATTACAAATCACACGTGTCTTAAAGAGCTCATCAAATGAATAAGTAATAATTACGCATGAGTAAAACATCTGAAGGAGAAACAGTAGGAAATAAGTAACGGAGCGATAAAAGAGAAATCTATGGAAGACGGTTAATGCCGTGCTTTTTGACTTTTCGCATTAGTATGTTGGTAGCTGGTTGGTTCAATATTATTCCATGTCGCATTAGCAGATGTTCCATCTACATGTATTCGCAACGAATGCGTTAAGTAACGGTTTTTACGCCCAATTCAAAAAGACCAGTTAAAAACATTTAAAAAGACAAGAAGAAAAAAAACGAATAAACACAGCGATCCTTGTACAAATAACCATACCAAAAGAAAAGTAAAAACTTGCGAATTAAGTTATACACGTGAACTACAAACAGGGAAGTGAGACCGGGTGCTTCCGAAGGTTAAACGCCTCCTGCTAAGCTAGCTACAACTGTACGCCTGACATTTGAAGAAAAAAGGTTATGTGTACTTATGAAGATATTAATGATAGAAATATGCTCTAATAAATTATGAGGTTTTTGAAAACAATTGATATAACTGGACTACAATTTTTGGTGTCGTGTATTGGTAGTGTTATTGAGTAATTTTATGCTTTGGTAGAGGTATTTCTGCGCTCCAGTGGTGTGATTAAATAATTTTGCTCTTTAATTTTTGTCTAGATAAACACCAAACGAAAAAGAAGAAATGGCCCATTTTTTCTTTTTCGTTTGGTGTTTTGCGGCAAAACTAAGTCACCGTAGAATTCGGCTCAGCAAGTATAGAGTATTACACTTAACGCCGTCGTACAATCTTTATAATAACATTGCCATATGATTTATAAGTGTTATCAACATTGTTTACATAGCAACCATATTTTAAAGTTATAAACCTATTTCCCACATAGAATTTTGAAAGAAAGGGGTGTTTATGCATTCCAAATGACTAGATTTATAACGAAGACAGCGTCTTTCCCTTAGTTGTCAACAAGTATATATGCAGCTTTGCCAAACCAGACCAGATGATACCGTGGTGACAAAAGTAAAACATGAAGCATAGAAAGAAGGTTTTGTAGAAAAAAATGTTTGTGGTGGAAAACTAATTATGAAAACTGGTTGTGTATGAAATAGTTTGAATCTAGACTACTGACTGTTTTTATTTGTCAAGAATCGAGACACCATCAGTACTGTTTTGACATATGATATGGTTCTTATCACACAGCTGACCCAGATCTAGTTGAATCTTGCGTATTGCAAAGATTGTAATGAGTTATACAAATAAACATTTCTGTTTCAAATAAAATTAAATATAGAGTAGGTACAATAGTAATTTGTAAAAGAGTGTAGTTTTTATATATTCAACAATGATGCACAAGTTGTAATTAAGAATAGAAAATCAATCCGTCACAATTTGTTATGGGTTATATTTATATAGCAAACTAAACTTTTTTGTATAAAAGATGAAAGATGTTATTATTTCTTGATAATTATGTAATAGTCGAGTTGACACTCCCATATACTCAATACTTGAACCTAGAAATGTTTTTTCCTATGAAGTTTTTTTGCTGTTTTGTATTCTATAGGGTCCCTAGAGTAAAATTAAGTTAGTTGCCCTGGAGGCAACATTGGGCAAATTGAATAATTTGCATATATCCAAGATGGCTGCCTGACGCCATATTGAAAATCTATCTTTTGTAAAAAATGTTCTACAGTAGCTTGCAATATACCGTTTTATATGTTTTTAGTGATGAGGGACTCATTTCCGTTGTTGTTTTTAACATTTGGGACATTTTGAAAGTATATTTAACAATTTTTACCAGACAAGGGTTTATTATAATTAGATTAACTCAGCATATCACATTCAATGCTATGTAACTTAACCATGCATCTTGATACGTTTTGATTAAAAGGTCATAAATGAGGCTCGCACAATTCCTTTTAATAAGAAATTAAAAACATAATCTTTGGCAGCAGTGAATTGATTCGACTTTTACATAAACATTGATACATTACTTCATGTAATGAAGTATTATGGTTTCGGGAATCTGCAGCAAAATCTGTCACTGATAATGCACAATCTTCCACAAATTGTTTGGTTGGAGTTGAACAGTAGAACTTTTTTTTTCTTTTTGGTTTTATGATAGTTTTGATATTTTAATTAACTATTTCCACTCCAAATGGCCGCTATGAGACACACGTTATAAATACAGACTTCCATGTTCATTCATATGGTATAAGTGAAAAGGTAGTGCACAGTGAAGATTTGGCTTACTTCTGGTGTCTCAACTTACCTAAGTTACCATTAAGCAACATCTCGAAATCTAGACCTGAAACTGCTGTTTCACATATAAATTATACTGGACTGCAGAAAATAATACCCTTGCACTGTATACCACCAAAACTATTTGTATCCTGATTAACAAACCCAACAAATAATTTTATTGGATGCTGGACATGTACAATATGCTGGTAAACTTTATCAGTGTCTGCTATAAACACATGCGTGTCCTGTGGAGGATATTGCATGTCGATACCATAGTGATTATTAGGATGCTGTCTTGGTTAACCAGTTTGGAGTACAAACTGCTATCAAATTTGAAAAAGGCATAACTCTCTAGCCTGATCCTTTTAGTGGGTAGATTGGTTCTTCTCTGATCGATTGGAATGAATATATTCTGAGTGTGATACGAACCATAACTCAAAGAGTTTAATCCTCGATGTTTATTGGATATATATGACCAAAATGTATTGCTTATTCAACCCCCCTTTAAATAAAAACAGGTCATAAGGCAATTGTTCACAAAATTGCTTCAAATGTGTCAATGTGGTGGATTCAGTTGCAATGGATGTGAAGATGGAATAAGAGTACAATCCGGTCTACCTGATGAGTTTTATAATGCCATCATTGGCTCTATATAGATGATAAAGACAATTCGTTTCAAAGCGACGCTGTCAAGATGCAAAAACAAAGCCAGTTATTGATCTTGGAAACATGTTTCTTTGGTTATCGTTGTTTGGACAGCAAGGGCAGTTTGAGCATAGTTTCTGCTTGCATTTGTAATCGGTTCTGTTCCTTTTTTCACATTGGTAGAAAATAGTTGTCATTGAAAAAGGAATTAAGTCAGCTCTAGACAAATCGCTTTGTGGAGTTCGTTCACCCAAAACTCACAATCACAATGATTCACAGTTTTTCTACCACATCTCTTGATCACATGGGGTTAACCCATCAGATTTCATTGCATCAATCCAAAAAAGGTCATATTGGTACCCAGACACTTCAAAGAAAATCTTGTTTTTCAAGAAATACCATCTCATATATTCTAAGAAACCAGGACAGAGGGAACACCACAGCAATATGTATACGATTGTGGATTCGACCATGATGAATCCGGCATAACTATGGTATCGTATGTTCTCCGGGCTGCACAGACAGGACATGATATCATTTGTGTGCTGATTGACGACACAGATGTTTTTGTTTCCCTAGTGTATTGGGTGTATACGCATGAAAATATTGTGATGTACAGATGGAGTAATAGGATATAAGTTTTTGAACATCAATGCAACTAACTATGGTCTTGATTTGAAATGTCTTTAACTGCCAGGCATGCATGCTCTCAGTGTCGTGGTCTTGGTTTGAGATGTCTTTAACTGTCCGGCATGCATGCTCTCAGTGTCGTGGTCTTGGTTTGAGATGTCTTTTACTGTCAGGCATGCATGCTCTCAGTGTCGTGGTCTTGGTTCGAGATGTCTTGAACAGCCAGGCATGCACACTGTAAGTGTGATGGTCTTGGATCGATATGTCTTGAACCACCAGGCGTGAATGCTCTTAGGGACATGGACTTCGTTCGAGATATCTTGAGCTGTTATGTATGTATGTATGTTCTTAGTGGTTGTGATACAACATCATAATTACAAACTCTTATTCTCCTCATTTAGCCGATGTGGTCAACAAAGATCACAAATAATTTTATGGGATCTGAACCATTCTTTGTTGTTCTGTATTGCCAGCCAGCAGGGAAAACTGTGACGTTTCCATAGGTTCTTCATAAGTAACACCAAAGCCTTATAGTTTTAACTTTGTATCAAACGCCATTTTCTGTTGTCGCACCTTTAGTTAATGTTGTGAAAGGGTACCGACAGTCAAGATCCTCCTGAGCAGTATGAGATGATAACCAATTTCGGATTGAAATTCAAAGATCAATTCTCATTACATGTTATAGCGAAAGGTACCCAGCGCCCAAAGAACTTCTTTGTCGTGTTATGTCAATGTAAGGCACAAAATCATAAGTGCAACACACAAGGACATGCTTGCCTAAAACAAATTCTGTATATAATTTTGTAACTGTTTTGGAGAAAGGGAGTGTTTGAATTTTTACACAAGGGTGAAAAGTTATTTGACACATATAGTCGGTCATTATAGACATGATGGTATTTAATGTAAAACTAATACCAGAATTGAGTTGCCCCTGCCTAAATACCCCTGCAAAGATGTATGGCAATCTATTATAAATTTGTTTTTATACAAAATCAATATTTCAATATGGCGTCCGTCGGTCATCTTGTGTTTATAGCTTATTGTGTGAGTTAAGTGTTCCGTATGTAAAAATTAACACCAGAAATGGGTTTCTCATACCTGAAAACATATAAAAGGATATATTACAACCTATTGGAAGATATTTTATATCGCAGTATGTATTTTAATTTGACGTTTGGCGGCCATTTTGGATTTCTGTATATTGTGCAAGTTGCCCAAATTTGCCCGAAGGGCAACTAAGTTAGTTTTGTTCAAGGACCCATAAGGAAAACAAAACAGCAAAAAAACTTCATAGGAATGAACATTTCTAGGTTCATAAAATGCCTACTCGACTATAAGTTTCATTATGAAATGACCCAGTGGTCAATGCGTTATCCTTCAAAATGGGGCATCTCGCCGCTATGCGTTTGAACCTTTTGTCGACAAATGAAAAAAGCTTTAATCTCTCTCAGTTGCTCAGTAATAGTACAACTTTGCGGATTATTGATTAACTTGTGCTCAGATTAAAGAAAACATTATCTCGACGTATGACTGAAAAATTACTGATACCACGTAAAACAACATTAAAGCAACTAACCATCAAAATGACACTTGGCATTGTCGCAATAGAGAATGATTTGCTTTATTTAGACTAGTACAAGATCGCGGGGTCATATTGGTCTTTTGATGGATTGTTACAACCATTAATACTTCCACTGTGATATATAAGTTGGTAGATTGCTCGCTTCGAATGTTAAATATTTGGGTTCGAACCCCGGACGGGTCCGACCGAGACTTTGAAAAAGTCTGCCGTTGTTATTTCGCATTTAGAAATAAAGTCACAGGGTCTTCGGAAGAGGCCTTTATAATGCCCCGTGTCATGACACACATAAGAATATTTACTGCATATTGCTCTGAGATAAAAATTTCTGCCGCTTCACTTATAACTGGTGACGTCCCGATTTAACTGAAATATTCTTGACAGGGCTTAAAACCCCCGTTCAATCAATCGATCATAATGTTTTGGGATTTTTGTTTTTTTGGCGCGGATTATTACCATCGTAACTTGTTCCATACAAGGATTAAATTTATTGATAAAACTAAATTAACTATCATGCATGTTTGTATCATTTCTCACGGGAACGATAGATGCAAAGTGGTTACATTTTCTCGCTTTTTCAAAATTACATATTTTTGTAAATAAATCACGGAAGATTGGTGCCTGGTAATTTACAGTACAGATTTGTCGAAAGTTTAACACTTAGCCAACGAAAGGGTCGAAAGCTCGGCTATAGAACCTAATATTCGAGATATGAATAGCTTATTTTCGAACAGCTGCCAAGAGGTATATGTAGAGAGCAGTTATCGAGATAAATCAATACGTGGGCCAAAACGAGCTGCTGATCTGGCAGTAATTCGTTAGCTTAGTGTTAAACTTTCGACAGGTCTGTGTTTTATTCTATATAGAAGATTACCCAGATAATATGATTTATTCATACACTGACGGTGCTGATTCATCCCGTCGGATACCGGCAGACTTAACCCTGATCAGATAAAGCAATATCATTCTTTTAGCAAATTAAACTTTAAAGCACGAATAAGGAAATAAATAAAGATGCTAAATACTTCGTATTATTTCTTATTATTGTAAGATTCTACTTTCCATGCATTTATACATTTACACATTTAAAGCATGATCAGAAATGTTTTACGCTCACTTTTTCGCATATGACATTTCTACAACTTTTTAAAGTTTTTACCAATAAAATTTGAGTAATATGTATATTGATCTAGTAAGAGCATTATTTACATATATTTTTTGTATTTTCTTTCTAAAATATTGTATTTTCTGACTTTTTTTAATTGTTTGATAAAAGTGGTTAAGAATCGCTCCATTTCCCTTCGTTTGTGACCCAATTTATGTTTAGTGTAATTCAATACAATAGTTGACAGTCTATGGTTCCAATATAAAGAAATATAGTTGTATTTGGTCAAGTCAGAAACACCAATTTTCGCGAGGTAAATCATGATTTCCGCATCCAAAAGATTTATAGATGGAAAGATGGGAAATGATGTTAACAGCCTCCTGCAATGGTTCCTCATGCCATTCCTGACCTTATAGTCTATTAATGCAATACATTTGACTGTTTCCAAAACACCGTTCACCATGGGAATAACTTTTATGAAAATATACAATAGCACCAGAGCAAAAGCTTTTGTATTTTTTGAATTCGAAATAAACTGATATCTAATGAATTGAATTAATAGAGTTAACTTTTAAAACGGTGTATTTATTTATTTATTTATTTATTTATTTATTTATTTATTTATTTATTTATTTATGTATTTATTTATTTATTTATTTATTCTATTTCAAAGAAAAGAAACTAGAACACTGTTAGTAAACATTTTATTCCTTTTTCATTGAAGTTCTAGGTTCTTTAGTTATGAAGTATCCTTTTTGGTAAAAAATCTGGACATTTTTAAAGCAAACAAGTAATATTTCATATTTTTAATTGCACTTTCGATTTGCGTTGTTAGGTATTTGAATTTTAAGAATTTTTTGTTGGATAAATATCAGAGAACGAGATTTCATCAATCAAACAAGATATAAATATTGCATGTTTTTCTCATTAAACTTTTTGGTTTTTTAGTTTTTTAAAATATTTTTCAGGGTCAAAATCGAAATTAGAGTTTTTTAAGTTTTAGAAATACTCTAATGAAAAAATTAGGGAACAGTGAACACTATTCATAAAATACAAATGTATATATGTTAAATATTTTCGTTTTTTTGGGGGTGTGTGTGTGTCTTTTTTAAGATTTAGAGTCATTTATCAGTTAACAAATCATAGAATATCCTCAACCAAACAAGACATTTTAAATATTTTATCTTTTTATTGAGATTTCTAGATTTTTTTAGTTTTAGAAATATTTTTTCAGGATAAAAATCAAATAATATGGAAAATAGTTCAAGATATGTTAAATATTTATGGGTTTTTCATAAAAAAGGAACTCTACGGTACATGTTGACGACAAGATAAGACGATATGCTGATAAATAATATGGTGATACTGTGATAAAGTTTAGGGTTATCATAAACTCTGTCATATCACAGGGTCATAAAACATAGTTATCATATCATTATTAAACTTAATACAAAAATTTATGAATTTCTGTTATTTCTTATTGCGTTATTTACATTTTTATGTCCAATGGAATGCCTTATCTGGTGTATCGAGATGCAGGAACATAATCTGAGACATCGGTGGCCGAGTTGTGAAAAGTGCATACTAACGGTTCATATCGCCTCTCACTGACTAGGTCCGAACCCCTCTCGGGATAGTTTCTAATTTGAGAAGGTTTGTTAGTTCACTTGCTGATGGTCTGTCGTTTTCCCCGGGCACTCCCGTTTCCTCCACCATTCCAGAACTGACCACCTCAAATATAAGTGAAAGAATCTTGGCTTACACGTACAAACAAAAGTATTTTACTCAGTAACATAAGCAGTAGGACAACCACGAAGAGTATTCCACATATTGACAGTGACACACTTTGAGTCTGTGTTTCAATGAATCAATTTGTACTCTTATTTTCTTCTTTGCTTTTCAGAAATCAGGCCAAATCATAAATATTCATTTAATCAGTCATTAAGACAAATGCCTTCAGAAATAGTACAGGCCTGTCAAAAGTTTAACATTTAGCTAATGCATTAGTGCCGAGTCGACTGCTCATCTCGGCCCCTCGTTAGCTATAATTCGAGATTTTTGTAGCTGCTATCTTTCTATCGGGGCAGTTTTTTTTTCGACCATTATCTTGGCTACTCAGCAGCCGAGCTTCGATTCGATTTTTATGAAGTCGGTGTTCAACTTTCGACAGATCTGTACTGTATTTCACAAATTCGTAAAAAAATTGACTAGTAAATTGGGATTGTTTGTGTCAGCTTATTTGACAAGAAATTATACGAACAAATAAACAAAAAAAGAAAAAGAAAAAAAAGAAGAAGAAAATTTACAATTGTAACTTGACTAAATTGATAGTCAGTAGGAAAAACAAAGTGGTAACTAATTTAATGAAGTAGTTTTTGTATTAATAAATTAAAGAAGTTTAAACCGATCTTGTTAAAAGCATGCTGATCTAAATAGTATTATAAATTAGGATTGTCATCTTGTAGACAAGATAATATCATATACGAAGAAATTAAAGAAGATGTAAAAATATTATTGAATTAAATCAAAGAAGTTTAAACCAAAAAACCTTGATCTTAACAACGTGCTGAATGAATTGATAAATGTATACTAACTTGATATGTCTTTTTGTACAAGTACATGTCTACATTGTCTCTAGTATCAAATAAGCTTATATAAATACGTAACTATATAACCTGTGATAGGGTTTTATTACTTTAACTTTAATAATTATCTCCCTTGATCTATTAAAACTGGTGACATCTTAAGTATCATGGGAAATTCAAAACAGACATAATAATCAAAATGAGGACATTATTTGACAACTTTATTACTGATTATCTGAGAAAAATCTCAGTGTTGATTTGCAAGAGGTTTTCTGGGTCTGTAAAACATTTACAAGATGTAGGTTAATCCCATCAGATGGCGCTTTATTACCGGATCCGGATTTCCCTTGTGGTTTTTTATATAGGGTAATATGGAGAAGAAATATATTGTAATAGTAGTATATTCAGACGATTTGAGATTTTAAGATTGGTAATGTTAGTACAATGCTTCAGCTTCATTTAGTGACAACATCTACAGCGATGGTGATGTGTGATACACATTTTACCAATGCATTTAAACCAACCATGAGACAACTACGGTAGATCAATTGGTAGAGTGCCCACTGCTTATATGAAAGGTCTTGATTCTAAACATTGTCGAATAGATCTGACCAAGACTTAATAAAGATAATGTCTGGTTTTTTTCTATGCATTTAAAAATGAAAATCACCAGAGCCTTTGGAGAAAACCTTAACAGTGACACATTAGAGAACCACCCCAGCACACTGAACACACTGCATTGTAACAGTCCAAAATTCTGCAACCTCACCTATAGCTGGTGAAGTCTTGGTCTGATTGAAACATTCTAAACTGGGACGTTAACATAAATCAATCAATCAATCAATCAAACAATCACCTAATTTGAGTTTTGGGACATTTTGCTAAAGTATAAAAGTTCGTAATACCCCCCTTCATTCAAACATTTATTTGAATCATTCTTAAATGAATAACAGGGCTTGACATCTATGTTATATTATAGAAACCCGTTATGTTATTAATAGACAAATGCAGCAAAATGATGTAAAATCTGAAAATCTATTCATTAATAATTGGATTCAGTTTCCTTAACAAATTACACAAAGACGAAAAACCGCAAATACATCAATTTTGAAAAAAGAAAAAAAATTGATGGAAATGTTGTTACATAAAAACGAATGGATAAATGAACTGTATTGTAATGTAACTAAAGACAGGTTGACAGAACTCCGAGTTTAGGTTTGTCCAAGTACTCTAAATATCGAAGACGAAAGAATCACCTATAATCACATCGATCTATTTCTAAATCACAATCTCAATGGCAAAATCAAAACTGGCAAAATATGTTTAAAACGCTTATTTTCAACAGGGGAATTGAGGCCGGGTGTTTCGAAAGGATAAAGCTACACTCACCACGTGATTCGCCAACGCGGAAGTGAGGACGGGTACTCATGAAGGAAAGCATCTCCCGTCTAGCTGTCTAGCTAGCTAAACTTATCGCGTGATTCTTCTGAATCAAAAAATGTTTTTTTAGTTACTGTTTTGAGGGTTCTTTGATGGTAAAATAAATCTGATCATTATGACTCGCCAAAGCATTACGAGTTGAATTTGCCAGGTTTTAAAGTTTTACTTTGCTTTTGGGATTGTAATTTGCACGTATGTCGGTTTGCTTCCGGATGATTATTTTTATGGTTAGTTTTGTGCTTTTGTTGCACTGACCATGGTAAATCTGACCCTGCCGGAAAATAAGCCCCAACGTTCCGATCATTGTACCGAACTTTATTTTACCTTAGTAATCACATTATAGGAACAATATTGATTCATTGTTGTCAAGCGGTGGGTGGGATAAAATGGTATAATGGTATTCCAGCTACTGCGTTTTAGCGCCAAACACTGATTCGATCAAGATGCAATTAGCTAAACCTGTAAACTTGTAGCTAACCCAATCAAAGATAACTGGATTGTCAGGGCTAATTATTTATCCATTAAGTATAAATATAACCCCCCTGTGTGCCGAGCTCGACTTAATGCTTCAATATCTAGTTATAGAGAATCTGTCGTAATTCTAATAGAAATACATGACTATGATCAATTGGTGTTGTCATTCTACTATACATATTTACTCTGTTAATCATGGTAGACTCTATACTACAAGTGCTTGTCTGTCACGGAATAGTTGAAAACAATATAAAGTAAAACTCCGTTATATATAATGTGACGCGATGACTTTGCAATCAAAGTATCCATACTTGTTCTTAATTTTTTTAGTCTGTTTCAATCATTTTGTAACCGTTCTCTGTAGCGGCCAAAGATGGCCTACTCTTTTTCAAACTCTACAGAGATGTCTTCAGTGTGCACTGAGACAGGGGAGGGGGGACTCGGTTTTGGACAATACTAATTTTTAGTTGTTTACAGCTCTAGTATGGACAGATAAAAATTATCTCAGAAAATTATCACGTCTTAAGTGAGGCTCGAACCCACACCCCTTGACTTCGAAACCCAGTGACAGTACCACTCGGTCGTGTCCACCCATTGTCATATAACTTTTTGTTTATTTTTATAATAAATTACATAAAAATTGTTACAAAAAGTTATTGTTATTAAAAAATACTACCATTTGACATTTTTGGGTATTTAATAATAAAATTCTCCAAAAGCATAATGTCCTATTTTTGAACAATCATGTTAAGGAAAAAGAACTATATAATAGCATACCGACATAAACTCATGTGCACATGATCCGACACTTACGGTACAAAACTGTTAAAGGGACATCCTACTTTACAAAATAAAAACAATTATGAAATAAAATCCGAAACGTTGGAGAAAATAGGGCATTTAACTCACATTCTGCTAGTTTTATAGCTATGGATCTAAATAGAGTTTAAAGACAATGATTTCTGCCAGTTTTGTATCCCCAGAGTAAGTAGACAATCTATAAAGATGAAAATATAACCATTTTGTACTTGTTGTGTTCCGTGTAAGTAGAAAACTCATAAAAATATAATATACAGAACAGACCTGTTGAAAGTTTAACACTGTGCTAATGAAAAGGAGTTAGGACTTACATGTAGCTGTCAAGTGGCTGGCTGAGAAATGGATAGCGAATGACCGAAAATCAAAAACATACATTCTAATCCATGTCAGAATCAAAGCTGATGAACGATGTATAGCTAGCTACTGAATGTATAGCTAATGAAGAGCCGAGATAAGCTGTCGATTTGACACTAATTCGTTAGCTTAGTGTTAAACTTTCAACAGGCCTAGCTATATAACCGTTTTGTACCTGGTTTACTTTAAGTATTTTAGACAATTGCGTACATCATAACATAAGTGGATTTATAGCCTTTATATGTTTATACTTTACATGTGTTAGCTGCCACTCAACATAAGATGCTTTGACTTGTTTAATATGGTTTTCTTAATATATCATCTCATTTACAGTGCATACCTATAGAAAGTTTAACACTTAGTTACGAAGAGGAGTTGGATCTTGACTGTCGGAGTAGCCGAGGGACCGAAAAGATGACGGGAAAATACCCTCTGCTTAAAATCTGTATAATGTTAATGAGAAAAAAGTTCTCAGTTGCGAGTTCAGTATTACAATTGTATTTAAATATGTATCTATATCTATTGCAAAATATAAAACTAAGTCTATTGACTTGTCTGATAGCCAACAATACAGCTTGGCTAAACATAGATGTCTTCTTTCAGGTCCGAAACACCATGACAACTGGATGAATTGGACATGATTTTCATTGCTTTATGTAATATCTTTAAAACCATTATGAATAAAAGAAAGTAGGAAATGTCTCAAATATTCGTTTTTTCCCCTTTTCAATCCTATAAATTTCGTCACGTCAACCAAAAACCTATTTATCTAATATAAAAAGATAGAGAGCGAAAAAATTCCCATATTGTCGTGTAATCGACTTGGCACACAGATACAGTACGGACCTGTCGGAAATTAGACGCTAAGCTAACGAATTGGTGCCGAATCGACAGATTATCTCGTTTCTTCGTTAGCTATATTTCGACAACTCTTCGACAGCTGGTTTCTATTTCTCGGCACCTTTTCCACATTAAACTACTCGATTGCGGAGGTTCGATTTTCGTTCGATTCGGTGTTTAACTTTCGACAGGTCTGTACTATATATGTTGTACATAACGTTAAAGTCTGAGTTTATTATACTATAGAAAACATTTTCCTCATTTCTAGGATGTTCTTGACATAAAATCCATATGTTTTAATTCATCCATGCGCCAAATATGAATATATAATCTATTGGTGAATGTCTATCAAATAATCACATTGTTCCCTTGATGTGAATATTGTCTAAATCTTGAAGCACAAAGCAATGGTGATATTTTTGTCGTTAGCGTTTTAGCTTAAGCATTTACGTTAGAGATAATTCAGATTTTGTGAATATATGCTATTTGTTAGAAAGTCTTACAAGTGCCTTTTTTAAATTTATATTTTCAATTTGAGTTATAAAACAGTTGACTTAAATCTGTGAATATATGCTATTTGTTACAAAAGTTTACATACATTTTTATTTTAGTTATAGAAACGTTGACATAAAAAGTACATAATGCATTGATCTAAGCAAATTCTTAAGATGTGAATGAACTAAAAAATTGTACTCTGTGGAACAAAAGACGTATTTACTTTCAAAAGTTATTCAGAAAAAATAAAAAAATAATAAAATTGAAAATGTAAATTGAAAAAGATCAGTACAGTACAGGCCTGTCGAAAGTTATCACTAAGCTAAGGAATAAGTGCCACTGCTATCTTTTTCTGGGCAGCTTTTCAGCTATCCATATTTTGGACACACGGCAGCCAAGCTTTGCTTTCTATTCCTCAAAAACTAAGGTATACTTCATCATGCAAAGTATTTCTTTAGCTAAATTTGGTCACACACACACACACACACACACACACACACACACACACACGAGTATATTATATATAGGTCCTTCTAGTCTAGCGCTGTAAAATTAAAACTGGTATAATATGTAATTAATTTTTCAACATAACTCGAAGCTCTCCTAGCAGTTACGAACAATTAAAAATATAAAGCCTATATAACACAGAGGCTTTAAATGTGTTTGTAACTGCTAAAATAGCTTCGAGTTACTAATCCTAGAACAGTAAACGAGGATTAAAAAGCAAACAATGTCTTAGATCTCGGATAACAACAATTTCGAGTTCAATGACCCCCACCTCCTCTCTCTCTCTCTCTCTCTCTCTCCACACTAGTAACTGCTAAGAAATTGTGAAATTATAAGTTAATTAGTCTGAGGAAGTAAACGCCAACAGAGATTACCGGTAAAGGTGACATTTTAATATATTTCTGGATTAAAGTTGTCGGGACATCGCATGTTGATCACAATAAACTTGTCCATCCTAGAACATATTGTACGAGTGAAGTTAATTTAAAACAGCTCAATAAAACTGTATGAGTGACATAAACGTCTTGGTAATTACCAGGTAATGTCTAGCTAAATATAGCTGTATTACAGGGGTGGGATAGGCGTATCACTATAGCTCGTTGGCAATCATTGCTTAATTAAACAATTGAATCATAAATGTGTTAATTCTAAGACTTCTCAAACAGCAACATATATTTTTGCGAGTAATCACATGTGTCCGTTTTAATATAGTTACAGATATACTATATTTATCTATTTCCTGCTACTTAAAATCTGACCGAAATCTTCAAAAACTAAGGAATACCACCTCATGCATGCAAAGTATTTACTTAGCTAAATTTAGTTAAATATATTTTGGTCCTTTGAATATTTTTACAACCTTTTTAAAACATTTTGGTTTCACAATTTTGGTCCAAGCAAGCACTACTAATGAAGAATTCTATTTCGAAAAGACCGTCTAGTGCTGGAAAGTTACACTGGTTAAAAGTTGTTTTATGTTCGTTTTGTGCAAGTACTTATAATCTACGTTGCACTAGTATGCACTCATGGTGACAGTGCGAGTGCACCCGTAAAAGAGCTGATTAACACAACAGACCAGTCACGGTCACGAGATTACTATCCATGAGCGAATGAATGATGTTTATCAAGTGCAAAATTCTTGTCATAAATTCACCAAATAATTTCATTTAAAGAAAAAAAAGTGTCGACGTTTTAAAGACTGCCAAGAACTCAAAGAAAATTATGAGAAGAAATTGATTGACGTTAAGCAAATCAAAAAATGTACGCTAGCAACAAAATTTCATCGCCGATTCAATATGGAATTTTAAATTATTTCTTCGGCACATAATTCAATATTTCCATTGATAAATATTACTTAATACTGTTCCACTGTGAATTCATTTAAAAGGCATGTCATTTCCGGCCATCAGACACGTGTCAAAATGTAATTTCCAAAACGGCGGAAAGATGTCATAATAAATTTTTGCCGGAGAATTTCATACAGAAAATTAATATATATAAATATAATTATATGACAAGGACAATAAATTGTAAAGCTGGAAAGCTCTCTGTTGGGAATTGCCGTCTTGGAGTTTTTTGTGATACCACCAAAAATCATTTCGGATCGGTTATAACTGAAATGAGATGCAATGCCAAAAGTACATGTATCTCCCAAACAACTCGAAAACCCATGATTCCCCAACCATATATTTATATCAATAATCAAAATATGAATAGCCAATGGTACACTTACTCGAATTAAAGATTGTTCTTTTGAAGTTTCATAAAGATCTGTTGAATAGTTTTTGGCCGGGTTGCACGGAGTGCAAATCCGGTTTATACGATGTTGGGCTGGCGGGCAAGGAAAATAGTGTACCAACTTTGTGAACTCAAATTTATCTACAGTTTTCATTCAAAAACCTTGAAACTTCACAGAATGTTTCTATATATATATATATATATATATATATATATATATATATATATATATATTATATATATATATATATATATTGAAGGTGTACGCCCGACTTTATGGAAATATTTCAAGATTTTTTCCCACATTTCCAGACTTTGAAACTTAGTCACTTTTTAGCAAGTATTTGAACGAGGGTACCTACTTTGTGAACTCAACTCCTCCTACAGTTTTCAACCAAAAGCCTTGAAACTTCACAGAATGTTTCTATATATATATTGAAGATGTGCACCTGACTTTATGGGAATATTTCAGGATCTTTTTCTCATTTTTCCAGACTTTGAAACCTACCCCGGTAGTAACTTGTTAGCAATTATTTGAACTGGGGGTACCTACTTTGTGAACTCAACTCCTCCTACAGTTTTCAATAAAAACCCTTGAAACTTTACAGAATGTTTCTATAAATATTAAAAATTGTGCACCTGACTTTTTGGAAATATTTCGGTATTTTTTCCCCATTTTTCCAGACTTTGAAACTTAGTTACTTTGTACTGTATTGATTGAGATTTTTTAATACATATATGTATATATACTTGTTTTATTACTTTTTCATATATATTGTCATTGTTGGACCTATTCCCCATTTTTCATGATTTTCTGTGAAGTATTAAAAAAAAAACAACTTGTGCACCTTGCTTTGTGAAATTATTTAAATTTTCTTCCACACTTTACACCCATTCAATAGAAATTTAAAAAACAACCTGGCCCATTGAGTCTTTGACCTACATTTTAGGAAAAAGGCAGGACAAAATATTGGATGTGTCATATGCCTTTTTTTAAATTAATCATAAAATATATTTTAAAAAATGGTATATGACAGCTGAAAAAAATAAGGTAGCCACAATTGGTCTCTCACTTTGTTAGGAGGGACTTAGTTATACATAATGACCAATATGTTAATTTGTATTTGCCGGAGAGTACGGACCATTAATCACATGTGTAACTAATTACAGATAAATCACGTCCATGTAATCAGTCAGGTAGATAATTATTTGATTGATTGATGTTGTACGATACATCGACATCTTCCACAACAATTCTGTATTGTTTTACTAATAATATATATGTTTGGACGCGTACGCGTGCTGCTCTCTCCTCTCTCTCTCTCTCTCTCTCTCTCTCTCTCTCTCTCTCTCTCTCTCTCTCTCTCTCTCTCTCTCCACGAGTGCTACGTTAGCTCAGTGAGAGAGTGCTCGATTCGTATATGCGAGAAGCCGTGAGTTCGAACCCAGGTCGGGTTTGACCAAAACTTGAAAATAGGTATTGCATGTTCTTTGGCCAAGCACTCGGCATTTAGAAATGAACGTCAGGGGTTTCACCATCTTTTGGTGAAGTGTCGGAGATAGATTGTGTGTGACCTTTGCAGTGCGCTGAAGTCAATGCACACGGGGTGTCTTTAACGTGCCACGCCTACCGTTACACAGGACATCGGGTTTTAAGGACTCCTTCGATTGACCTCATGATTTTTTTCTAAATGGCGTGTGCTCGGCCTACTAAGTCACCACTTATTTTCAAGTCTTTATTAGATCCAGACCGAGATTCGTACCCACGACCTAATACATGGGAAGCCAGCACTCTACAAACTGGGTTATCGTTATGGTTGTCTTAAGGGATAAACATAAACATGTATTCCTTGTTTAGAAAGTCTAATAGTACGAAGCTTATTGCTATTCCTGTTTGTCTTCGTCCCACATGGACTACAAAGCTGTCCATATCTGTCATATATATGATACATAGTCCATTAAAAATATTAAATGATTTACACAAATGATAAACCCCGATATCCCAAAAGGTTTTATGATATATATGAGCAGAATGACATAATTATAATGAATAATATATGCCGTAAATAGATGTATGAGTGGGTTGGTTGATTGTGATGTTGTTTAACATCGCCTCAGCAATTTTTCAGCTAGGGGAAGAGGGAAAAATGATTAATTTCTATAAGGACTAATCTAAGAACATGTTTGTCTATGCATGTAGTGTGCGAGTGTGTGTGTTTTGAGGTCTACCCTGTTAAAGCACTCGCTAACTTTAAGGTGCTAGCTCACGGCGTCAGTACGTCGAAGTGACATTATCGTGAATAAGTCAATACCAATAAGGGGCTAGTTTTTGGACATTTGGTCTAGAACGAAAACCGTCCACACTAGAAAACATACGCTCTAACGGAAACGGAAATATGACGACATAGTGACGTCATAGCCAAAGGCATAATTTGCTCTAAATTCCCAATAACTAAACGAGAATGTCAGTTTTAGGATAATGAATGAAACTTGATTACCCAGAGAAAGTCACAAACCTTCGGAAAGCGAACTGACAAACTTTTTCACAAAAGGATCTGTGCCAAAATGGGATTCTAACATAGCCGGTGAGAAATACTCACGCCATGTATATGATAATTTTATACTATGAAGTGAAATATTCTGGACGTAAAACCCTTTCATATGTAAAATTACGATTGCCATTCCCCAAAAATCAGGATTTCAGTTAGAAATAAATATTCTATTTTAGACAATTACCTAACTATATTCGCAGACACTCATTGAGAATACTTCACACAATACTGAATGAACTGAAAGGTTCTTTACTTTCCAAGAATATATGATCATGATTTGTGTCCAAACATTCCCGCCATTTTTTCCACATGAGTTATTTAACAACGTCTTTAACTGATTCAATATTAGAATGACAATTATTTAATACCCGTTTTCAGACTTCAGTGTCATCTAAATATTACATAAGCACAATATACATAGCTAACCAAATGGAAAATATCACAGCAAAACCTAATGTAGTAGTAAGAGAATCAATTTAACACATTATAGATAGGATATTTCTTGTAATGTATCTATGATAAAAATCAGAGGATTTATTCAATTTCTCTGATTAGGAAAATAATCGCTGATTTAAGAATTTGGGGAACAAAGCCACAACTAGACAAGAACACAAAGTTCTCTCTCAGCCTGTATTGTAAACAGTCTCCGTGGCCAGAAAAAACTGTTACAGACCTGTCGAAAGTTTAACAATGAACTAGCGAAACAGATCCAAACCTCGACTGCTGAGTGTCCGAGACGTAAATCGTTAGTTACCGAAAAACTGTCGAAAGACATATAGCAACTGCCGATATTAAGGCAACAAGGGGCCGAGTTTCGACAAGGGTTCTTTACCTTAGTGATAAACTTTCGACAGGCCTATTTATAGATATGATAAATCATTAGAGGGTTAATTCAGTTTCTCTAATTTGGAAAATAATCGCTGATTTTAGAAGTTGAGGAACAAAGCCGTGGCTAGACAAAATAGTGCACGCTTGTACAAGCAGGCTTTTTCACAACTGTTTTGGTTCAAATATAGTCTCGCGTATTCATACAAACAATGTAAGGGATTCTGTTAAATGGTTCCTTATAGCAAACCTTAAATGTGCACTATCACAATTAAGACCAAACGGTCAGAAACCCGGTCATTTTTCAGCAAGCTGGTAAAAAGTGGGCTTGGCTCGACTACTCGGGCTCTCCGACGCTTTCTCCGAACGAATGGTAATACGCTTTGTCCGAACGAATGTTAATCATTAAATAATTAGTACTGCGTTTGCCGTTTGTTTTCTTAATATAACTCTCTATTTGCTTTCAAAACATGCTATCCCACAAACCGACGGAAGATGTGTCATCTGTATCTTTTCTTCCTAAAACACAACGGGACTGAGTACATATATTGGTAGCATGGTCGTTGGTCAATGCCGGAGTATTACGCCCTTGTTCAAGATGTTCATTTATGTCAAGGCGGCTACTCTAGTGGTAGTAATGGTAACCGGAGTACCCATAGAAACCTATCGACCTTCGCCAAGCAAAAAACGAGATGTCATTACATATTCCAATCGCAGTTGGAAAACGAAGGACTCATTACCGATTCCAATTTAAACATAATAAATTTAAAAAAAAAAAAAAAAAAAAAAAAAAAAAAAAAAAAAATAAGAAATTAATTTATAACTTCTATAATAACTTCTGTTCTTTTTTTCTAAAATACTTTTTTTCAACATTTTAGTATATGGCTGCCATGCGCTACTTTTGAATGGTATTAAATGTGTAAAAGTACCACATGGTGCTGCTGTCATCACCAAGTACTGATGACATATCGGTATTTGACTTTATGAGAGAAAAGTTTATAATACGAGTATAGGATAAATTTGAGAAAAAAAAGGTTGTATGTGTTTACGATGGCCGATATCAGCCGGCAGTTTTTTTCTTTTAGGGTGGTGGGTGGTCTATTTCCTTTTATAAATATTGTCAAATAACGACCATTTTATCTAATAAGACTGAAGGCAATACTTAAATCTTATAAATAAATAAATAAATAAATAAATAAATAAATAAATAAATAAATAAATAAATATATCTACCTCCAAAATATAGCCCTGTTATTTTTCTTAGGTAAGTGGGTTTTAGTGTAATATTTTTAGGTTTTTTTTTTTTTTTTTTTTTTAATCTGCTGGCTAAGTACTATCGTAGTATCATATACTCGCATTCCTAGTGGCAAATTATTTGAATATAAGTAACTGCAGTTAACTTGTAACGATATTTCAAACGCCCTTTTCCTGTTTCTCATGCTTTTATTTATTTTTCCGCATAATTTGAAGGCATTTTACCGTCACCTAAAACTCTAAGAGAATACGTAGGTGGTCATAATATTATAAACATTACGTTTGACTTTATATACATACAGACCTGTCGAAAAACCGAGAGTGGTTATAGTATTATATTGATATATATACCTACAGACCTGTCGAAAATTCGAGAGTGGTTATAGTATTATATTGAATTACATTTGGTTATTGGTTGACAGTCGGCAGTAAAGGTTGCTTGACAGTATGCTGTTTCGTTGTTCTAGAGATTTGTGTTTGATCCAGAGTCTAGTTTATAGTGTGTTTGTTTTGTATCATTTGTATTTACTGATAAATAAAAATTGTTTCAACTAAACTTAACACTGAGCTTACGAAGGGAGTCGACGCTCCGCCACCAAGTGATCGAGACATTGATAGCTAGTGACAGAAAAGCTACTGAAAAATAGATAGCAATGATGTATAAGTAACCTCACCTCACCTCACCTATCCTCTTCGTGCCCATTGGCACATAAGGTCCTGATACACCTCCTCCAATTTGGCCGGTCTTTTGCTGCTACTCTTGCCTGTGCCCATGTGGTCCATCCCAGGTGGTCTCTTTCCTGCTCTGTTGCTCTTCTCCATGTTGTTTTTGGCCGACCTACTTTCCTTCTGCCCTCCGGATGCCATGTAAGGGCTGTTGTGCATATCCTCTTACTGCTGTTGAATCGGAGGATATGCCCAATCCATTTCCACTTTCTCATCATTATGGTTGCACTGATGTTTTTAGTATTTGTTCTTTCATGTAGCTCTTTATTTGTTATTTTATCTGACCATCTGACTCGAAGTATGTTTCTCAAGCACCTGTTTTGAAATGTGTCCAGCTTTTTCTTGTCTCTTTCTGTGGTTTTCCAAGTTTCGCTTCCGTAGGTGAGTACTGATACAACCAAGCTGTTAAACAATCGTATCTTTGTTTGGATTGAAAATTTTGAGGTGTTCCAAATCTTCTTTAATCGTCTAAATTGTTGTTTTGCTTTTCCTAATCTACTGTTTATATCCTGATCGCACCCTCCTTCTGTTGTTACAATGCCCCCTAGATAAGTGAATGTTTCTACATCTTCTATTTGTTGATCGCCTATTTTTACTGGGTCTTGTATGGTGGTGTTGAGCCTCATTACTTTAGTTTTACTGGAGTTTATTTTAAGGTCAACCTGCTTTGCATTTTCATGTAGTTTTTGAGTTTTGCTTTAAATGTCTTGGTATTTTGATGACAGGAGTGCCAGATCGTCGGAAAAATCTAAGTCTTCAAGTTTAGTTGTAAACTTCCACCTTAAATTAGTTGGTTCCCTTTCGGTTGTCTTCTTCATGATGTAGTCGATGACGAGTAGGAATAGGAATCCGGACATAGTGCAGCCTTGTTTCACACCAGTTGTTACTCTGAACCACTCTGATTCCTCACCATCAACTATTACAGAACACTGGAAGGTGTCATAAAGCAGCTTTATCATCCTGATTAATTTTTCTGGTATGCCATAGTGCTTCATGATGGACCATAGGCTGTCTCTGTGAATTGAGTCGAACGCCTTTTCAAAGTCGACAAAGTTGATGAATAGTGGTGCATTCCATTCATTACACTGTTCAAGAATGTTTCTAAGTGTAAACAGTTGTTCAGTGGTATTTCTCCCCTTTCTGAATCCAGTTTGTTCTTCTCGCAGTTTGTCATCTATTCCATTTTGGATTCTTTGAATGATCACTCTGGAGAAGATCTTGCTTGGCACTGATAGTAGGGTTATGCCTCTGTAATTGTCGCATATTGACTTGTCGCCCTTTTTCGGGATTTTTACAATAAATCCTTTGTTCCAGTCATCTGGTATTGTTTCTTTGTTCCATATAGCTGTAAACTATTTTACAAGATACTTTACAGTTGTTGTCAAATCTGCCTTTAGAATTTCAGTTGTTATACCATCAATTCCTCCTGATTTTCCATTCTTAAGCTTTTTCATTGCCTTTATAATTTCATCTTTCTCTATGACACCTGTGTTTATCTCATCTATCAAGTTGTAGTTATTCTCTGCTATTAATGGATCGTCTGGTTGAGGTCGATTCAGGACATTGCTGAAATGCTCTTTCCATCTGTTCTTTATTTCAGTCTGGCTGCTCAGAATGTTCCCATCTCTGTATTTTATTTTTGACATTTCTGTTCTCTTCTCATTACTTAGCACCCGTGTAACCTCGTAAACTGTTTCCATATGACCACTATTGGCTGCTGTTTCTGCCTCTTCTATTAGGTCTTCTGTCCAATTTCTTCTATCTTTTCGAATGTTGGACTTTACCTCTTTGTCTATTCTACTATATTTTGATCTTAGGTTCTTTTTCAATCTTTCGGATCTGCTGTTGTTTAGTTGCTGTTTTACTTGTTTTCGTTCATCAACAAGTTTCCAGGACTCTTTACTTATCCATGGTTTATGTCCTATTTTCTTTACTCCGAGAATGTTCTTTGAAGTTTCAATATAGCCCTTTTCCATTGTTTCCCAGATATCCTCAACTGATTCCATGTGCTCTAGTACCTGGAATCTATTTTTAAGTGCGATGGAGAATGCTCTCTTACTCTCAGGCTGTTGTAGCTTGGTGGTGTCAAATTTGATTCGTCGATTTTCTGTTTGTTTCTTAAATGCCTTGAGTTTGATTCTGATCTTACAACGTATGAGCTCATGGTCACTGCTTGCATCTGCTCCTCTCATTGATCTTGTGTCCAAACATGATGTTCTGTGTTGTTTGGAAATAAGCATGTGGTCAATTTAGTTTTTTGTCCTTCCATTCGGTTTTGTGTCGTGGTTTATGTGGAAAGATGGTGCCGGTTATAACTAAGTTGTTTATTTCACAAAATTCCACTAGATTTTCTCCATTTTCGTTTCTGGCTCCTATTCCATGTTTTCCCATTACACTTCCATGGTCTTTGTTGTCACTTCCAACCTTTGCATTTAAGTCACCGATCATTAGCAAGATGTCGTGTTTGGGAATGCTGTTAATCACCTCTTGCATATGTTCAATAAATAGTTCTTTTTTCTCTTCTTTGCTATCGTTTGTTGGTGCATATGCTACAATTATGCTTATTTTCAGTGTGGAAGTGTACAATCGAACATACAACAATCTTTCATTGATTGGTTTCCATTCTAACACTGATTTATTCGCTCGCTTTGAAAGCGTTATTCCAACTCCTTCCTGATGTAAGTCATCCTCTCGTCCTGAGTAGAGGACAGTTTTTCCACTCTGTAGCGATATTTTTCCATTTTTGGTCCATCTTACTTCATTAAGTCCAAGAATGTCAAGTTTGTATCGATCCATTTCTTTTTCTACTTGTGCTGTTTTTCCTGCTGAGTACATAGTTCTTACATTCCAGCTTCCAATGAGAATGTTGTCATTTGGTGTGCAAAATGACATCGGCCTGTGAGCTTCCTCATAAGTAACGAGGTACCTAAATAAGCTGTTAATCCGGCAGTAATCTGTTAGCTTAGTGTTAAACTTTCGACAGGACTGTACTGTACATACATCGCGAGACGATATTAAATTTGGCGGGAGTTATTATCACTAAATAATTACAGAGGGAGGGTTAAGTGTCCGATAATTAATATTGGGGAGAGTTTAGTCTAATAATATCAAGCTGTCTTTATTTATCATTTCTGTGTATTAGTGAAAATTATCATCTTAAAGTATGTTATTATAGTCTTAAATGACTGTATTTACTTAGTAAGAGGAGAAAGTAAATATCTATGTGTGTGCTACTGTGTGTTAGTTAAGTGATACCACTTATATCACACACACATATATATCGTGTTATTATTATAAGTACAATGTATTATTATTATATTATTATAGTTCTTGTTGTGATGATGATGATGATGATGATGATGATGATGATATGATGATGAAGTAGTAAAAAGTACTAATAGTAGTAGTAATGGTGGTGGTGATAGTGGTGATCGTGGTGGTGGTGGTGGTTGTTGTTGTAGCAGTGGCTGTTAGTAGTTTTTGTCGTGATTGTAGTTTTTTTGTGGTTGTTTTTTATGTTGTTATGTTGGTGGTGGTGGTGGTGTCGGTGGTTGTTGTTGCAATTGTTGTAGCAGTGGCTGTTGGTAGTTTTTGTTGTGGTTGTTTTTATGTTGTTATGGTGATGAAAGTGGTGGTGGTAGTGGTGTTTGTTAGTAGTTATTTGTTTAAGTAATAATAGTAATAGCCGTTGTGGTGTTGGTATTGGTATTATTGGTAGTGGAGTTCGTTAATAGATTTTGTCGTGGTTGTAGTTGTTGTGGTTGTTTCTGATGTTTTGGTTGTTGTTGATTTTACTATTGTATATTTTATGATGATGATTATGATGTAACAATAGTTTTTTTGTTATTGCTGATGATCCTTTTGGTTGTAATTGTTCTAGCAATTGTAGTGATCTATTTGTTTAAGTATTTTGTTGTGGTGCTTGTTGTTATTGCGTTTGTGACATCAGAATTTGGATTAAAAAAAAAAATTCGGTGCCAGAACGCTAATTTGTGTTAACTGTATAATCGAAACAGGATATTGTTTTATTTATAAAACTTAAGTGTATTAATATGGGCTATAAATATAACATATGATTACAATTTTATATAAGATACGATATAATGAGAGAGAGAGAGAGAGAGAGAGGAGAGAGAGAGAGAGAGAGAGAGTAAATTTATATACGATATAATGAGAGAGAGATATATACTAAATTTATATACGATATAATGAGAGAGAGAGAGAGACTAAATTTATATACGAGATAATGAGAGAGAGACTAAATTTTATATATGATTTAATGAGAGAGAGAGACTAAATTTATATACGATACAATGAGAGAGAGAGACTTACCGTCCCTTGGTTGAGAGAAAGAGAGAGATTGACTAACCGTTACTTGGATGAGAGAGAGAGAAATAGAGAGATTCACATGAGAGAGAGAGAGAGAGAGAGAGAGAGAGAGAGAGAGAGGAGAGAGAGAGAGAGAGATTGACTTACCGTCACTTGGATAAGGTACAGATATAACATCTCTGTTACAAGCTGCTATAAGTGGTCCCGTTATCTCCATCATGTGGTCCATGACACTGTTTATACTTCTATTGCTCATTGTGGTGCTCTAGTTAATGTTACAATTAACAATATTTTTTATATAAATTCTCGTGTTTAAACTCTACATTAAGCCTCTTATAAAAACAGCAGTTTTTTTACAACCCAAATTTTTTACAGTATTTTTTTTTCAAAATCACGTGATTAAAATCTAAATCTCTTTTAAATATATACTTCTATTTTTAAAATCCAAAATTCTTCTAAATATACAACAAGTGAGAAAGTCCACATTTTTAAATTGACAGCACTTATGGCGACATTAACACGTGTTACAACATAAACATTAAAAACACTACACTTCTGTTTTGTTAAAGTACGTGCTTTATAAATCCCAGTTTTCTGTTAAATGACAACTCAGTTTGATGATGATGAAGAAGAAAATGCTGAACTAAAAATAAAATAATTTTTCTTGACCTTTTGGCGTGTCCGGAAAACTTAAGTTATAATTTAAGCACTCCTGTTTCTAAATAAATAAAAACACAACTCTAAGGAATGGGGAAGAAGGTTGACCCGGCAAACTTAAATTGTACTTTAGACACTTCTGTTCGTAAATCCACAAATTTGCGTCAGGATTTCTTCAATAATAATTTCACTTCTGTTCCTAAATCCACAATTTTCAAACAACTGTTTTTGACGAACCCGGTACTGGATCTAATAGTTTTTTCTTTGAACTAAGTTAGTCCAAAGATATTGTTTTATAAGACAAATTTATTTCAAACATTTCTATTTTAAAGTTCAATCTTTAAAAGGCAATACCGATGAGCTGGATAGAACTAAAAATTAATTATTCTTGACCTCTTCGTGTGCCCTGAGATCTTCAATTCGTCTTTAAACACTTCCGTCCCAATCCAATTTTTTATGAGTAAAAACGACGATAAAACAAAATTAAGTTTTGTCTTCACCTCAGATAGTTTTCAAAACAAGTATTTTTCAAACACTTCTGTGTTAAATCTGCCTTTTAAAAAACAACACTTATGAGGAGTATAGACCTAAAAGCTGAAAATAAGTTCTTCTTGACCTCTTGGTGTGTCCGGAGATATTTTATATCACTTCCTGGAATTATTGTTACAAATTACCATGATGGCATCTTCCATGCTCCTGTCTGTTCCGATTACGGAAAATTTCCATTTGATAAGCTACAACATCCATGTCATATATTATTTGGTCTCAAGCCATCACTAACATATCCATCACGATACTATCATCAAAAAGTACTAAAACTACACTAAGATGAAATTAACAAAACTTCTTAAAACTAGTTATACTATGAAATTAGTGATAAAAGAATTCTATGTCGCTACTAAGTCACAAAAACACTTTCGTTTTATTACCAAAACCTATGATATATTTTCCATTATGATAAAAATCAAACTCCGTTGGCGTTTTTCTGATGGTGTTTTATCCATACAGTAGTAGATGATCGAATGAAATGTTAGTATGATTGGACGATAATATAACGTACGGGAAACATTACTCGCGCTGTCGACCCCAGCCTGGTGAGTTACACAATTTACGGCGTGCTTAGCCAGTTACATTTCTACTCAGCAAAAGTGACTTTTGTTTCACACACAGAGATGTGAGAATGATAGAATCATACGTGTTTAATATATGTAATTAGTCGCCGTTTGTGTTATAAAGTTTTCAAAAAAATATATATTAGTATATATTTTCAGCGGTTTGAAAATTGTTTGTCTACATGTATATTAAATTAATATTACAAATATTATTAATATCCAGACACTATAATAATAATAATAATAATAATAATAATAATAATAATAATAATACACAAACATATACATAATGTATTTTTATAGATTTTTTGTATACATAAAGACTTGTTTTTTTTTTGTCAAAGAGAGAGAGAGAAAGAGTTTATTTTATTACCTTAAGTTTTCACACGATAATGGATATATCTTTATGTAATATCTAGAGTAACCCTTTTTGATTTTTTGCAATGTTCTATAAAATTATTCGTTGATTTCCAAGTTCTTGACCTTTCTGTAACTTTAAGGTGTTTCGGTACAGTTAACCTAACCCAGGATTTTAAACAGCTAGGGGAGAGAACAGACCTGTCGAAAGTTTAACACTAAGATAACGAATTAGTGCCGAATCGGCTCTCAATAGCTTTATCTCGACACGTTTCCGGGATCTCCTATCCTTCTCCCGGCAGTCACTACAGTACATGCCTGTCGAAAGTTTAACAATAAGCTAACGAATTAGTGCTAATCGGAAGCTACACTAGGCTCCTCATAAACTATATCTCGACAAGATTTCGGCATCTCCTACAGTACAGACCTGTGGAAGTTTAACACTAAGCACAAAATTGCCTGTTCATCTCGGCTTATCCTCGTTACCTATAGCTCAAGATCGTCCCGGCAGATACTCTCTATACTTCGGCAGCTTTCGATTACAAGCTATCATTATCTCGGCCACTCGGAAACCCCTTTATGTTAGCTTGGCGTTAAACTTTCGACAGGATTGTGCTGTAGCTATTCAATTCTTGGCTACTTGGCAGCCGAGCCCGAACTCCTTTTCGATAGCGCATTTCAACAGGTCTGTACTGTATCTATCCAATTCTTGGCTACTTGGCAGCTGAGCCTGCACTCCTTTTCGATAGCTTAGTGATAAACTTTCGACAGATCTCTGCTGTAGCTTTCCAATTCTTTGCTACATGGCAGCTGAGCATGAACTCCTTTTCGATAGCTTAGTGATAAACTTTCGACAGATCTCTGCTGTAGCTATCCAATTCTTGGCTACTTGGCAGTCGAGCCTGAACCCCTTTGCGATAGCTCAGTGTTAAACTTTCGACATGACTGTACTATTAGTATATTTGTTATGGTTTTGGTAGTACGTTTTAAAATGAAAATGTCAGAGTCTATTGCTAGTGCTATTACTCGTAAACTGTTTGATATTTGTTTGACCAAACAAAAATAGAAAATTAGATTGACTCTCTGATACTGCTGATGACTAAGTGAAAATACGTATATATATGATATAGACAATTATGATTCTCATACATACCCCCGAGGCATATGAGGCCATTGGAAAGCTGCTGACCAACCAAGAATTGGAATTCCCGAATGTTTGCAGATACATTGTATATACGCGATGTGAATACACGAAGAGTGTAATAGAGTGGAGAAATAATATTTAACGTACCAGTCAAGATTTAGCTAGTCTGCTTTGTACTTACGCGCACTATTGGCAATGTCATATACCATTTTTTGAATTTAATCATAAAATACATCATATACCATTTTTAAATGTATTTTATGAATAAATTAAAAAAAGGTATATTACAGCAACATTTAAATTGCTAATTAACTTCACCGCAATGTCACATTCAAACACCACAAGCAACTTAATTAGTCCAGTGTATTGGTACCAGAACATTAGAAGTGGTATACGACAAAGATAATCCCTTTAAACTTTGGTCGATCGCGGTCGAACCCAGAGCACTGAAACGCATTTAAAAATCTTAAGGCCGACGCCTTAACCACCGGGCCACCACTCCAATAAGAACAAAGACCTAATATATCTCAGATTACCACAATCTAGACCAGATGACAAAACATGAATGGCGAATTTAACATATCCGATCTAAGGCACTCATTTGTCAAAATAAATAAAATCCCCTAGTTTGAAATAGAAATTGCCTTTAATGGGTCAATTTGACAAAGTTCATGTAGCTTGAAGTGTGTGATAATTTTTGTTAAAGTGCAGTGTTCCTGACCCGCGGATATATGCTGTTGAATGATAGTGAAAAACAATTTTAAACATTTCTTTTTAACACCCTTTTAAGTTAAGAATTGCACAGTGTAGAAATGTTTATTATATCATTTTTTCGACGTGATTTTACTAGAGGGTTTGTTTTAATTAAATGTGTGTTGAAAGCGTTTTTGTAAAATTAAATTGTAAGCATTTTTTGTTTATAAATTTGAAGGGAAACAATTCAATTAATTTCTGTATTAAATACACGCGTTTTTGTATTAATTCGCGTAATATGAGCAAATCAATCGATTCGAAACAAAAGAACACTTTTTCTTGAATGCTCCATAAATGATACCTCATCAAGCTTGATGCAATTTAAGCTATTTTACAGAAGTAAGTCAAAGGTCAAAGGTTATAACATTTTGTATGGTTAAAATTTCAATTAATCGAAAGAGAAGAACAGTTTCCTTGAATGTCCTATTAAATGCAACTATCACGCTTATTGCAATTTAAGCTTATTTTGCAAGCGAATAACCACCAACTCACCCATTATTCTATACCAGATGAACATCTGCAATCAAACCTGTGATGGAGAGATTATTCTGTATGATTCATACAACTTTATCCGACACATGTTTTTTATACATCTGCCACTAAAACACTGCATAAGCTTGCGCATCGCAGTGTCTCATCTTCTAGGTTCAGATCGCACTCTCGGCACTCCAATTTTCTCTACCATCCCTGAATTAACTACCTTACCAGTAGTAAAATAATCTTGACTTGGGCTTAAAGAACAATTTCCCCACTCCAATCCGCTATTTTTAAAAAAGGAAGAAATAAATATGAACTTGTCAAGGAGAATTGTGATTATTGAAAAATATCGGAATGAATCAAGAAGGAACCTCTTACCACTAAATGTACAGCACAGACCTGTGGAAAGTTTAACACTAACACAAATAGTACCCACTCGGCAGCTCATTTCGGGCCCTCGTTTGCAAAATCTCGGGAGCTTTTCGGTTGCTGCTTTTATATTTATATCTAGGTAGATTTGCGGCAACTAGCTACCCATGTATCTACCAATCGACAGCCGAGCTTGAACTTCCTTTAGTTAGCTCATTGTTAAAATTTCGACAGGTCTCTGTTGTACAGACAATCTAGAAGAAATACAATTCAGAAGATGCTTGTCTGGCTATACTGTCATATCCATATTTATTTTTCTCTATGAAATAATATATCATGTAGAAGTGATATTACAATATGTCCAACAATAAACTGACTTAGATACAGTACAGACTTATCGAAAGTTCAAAACTGAGCTAAAGAAAAAGATTCGAAGTATGGTTGTCAAGTGACAGAGATATGGATAACTGGTGACCGGAAGATAGATCACACTGAAAAGCTTTCGGGATATAGCTAACGTGAGGTCGAGAGTTGAGCTGCCGATTGCACACTTATTCCTTAGCTTGCTGTTAAACTTTTGACAGGTCTGTAACTGCATGAAATGGAGACGTAGGGAAAATTATATTACAATTCTGATAAACCAATTAATTAAATGCTGAAATTATAACACCAATACTACAGTGTATATATACGGTACAGACATGTCGAAAGTTTAACACGGAGCTAGTTACAAATTAGAGCAGTTTATCTCGGCCCCTAGTTACACATGTACACGTTGCTATATATCGCGACAACAGTCTCTATTGAACTCGAGAGCCAAAATTCGACTCCTTTTCGTTTACTCGGTGCTAAACATAACGGCGGGTCTGTGCTGTTATATTTATACTTTATAAAACAAAAACATCATCAAAAGTGTACAAAATTCATTGATTTCCGTATTTTTGTCATTTACATTCAAGTCTCTCGTTGGATGACCCAGAAATAGAAATAGTAACATGATTTGATTTAGTCGATTTCGATATGATTACATTGTCAGTATTGCATATAATATAGGCCTGCTGAATTTCTAACATTGAGCTAACGAAAAGAAGTATAGGCTCGACTGCGGAATTGCCAAGAAACGGTTAGCTAATGGTTGAAAACCTACCTAGCGATAGAAGGTTATTGTCGACAACTGTCGAGATATAGCTAACGAGGGACTGAGATGTGCTTCCGACTCAGCACTAATTCGTCGACTTAGTATTAAACTTTCGACATGTCTGTACGTGTATATATCCCATCATCGGGTCACTAAATCACTTATTTTTGTTTCATTACAACAATCGTATTTCTCATTTTCTTTATCAATAGTTGAGATTGTATTTTTCTCACCAAGTTTACGGATTACGGAATTTAATTTACAGAAATGTCTGGAAATTCGTAGTCTATTATTGTTTACATTTATTTTGTATTCGCCAAAGAATGTATTATGTTCCAAGAAAACAATGGATAATTCTGATTTATATAAGTATAATATTGCATGTATCGTATCATAAATGGTAATAAATGTAATCAAAAATGCCGCACACTGCTCAGTTTTACGCATACAAGGTTCACCTTGAAACACTATATTTAATTCATTATAAATTAAACTGGCTTCATTTCATCTTTATTTATTGATTTATTGATTTATTTATTTATTTATTTATTTATTTATATTTATTTATTTGTTTGTTTGTTTATTTACCAAACTTTTTTTTGAACTGGGGTTAACGTCCAAAAAAAATTCACTTATATCGAAACGTCACCAGCTAAAATAGGTTTTACATTTGCAATGTGCTCAAGGCAGTTCGTTAAAGTGCCATGTCAACCGAGACACCGTGGGAGTAATGGTGTTTATCGTTCCAGTCAAGAATATTCCACTTATATCGAGACGTCGCCAGCTATAGGCGAAGGTGCAGAAATTTTGCTTGTGCGTTGCGCTCATGGTATTATACAGCAGGGTTCTTTAGCATGCCAAGCCCACCGTGACACGGGACCTCGATTGTTTTTAAGTTCCTATCCGAAAGAACCGTGACTTTCATTTCGTAATGCCGAGTGCTTGGCGAAAGAACAGTCACTACCCACTTTCAAGTCTTGGGTCAGACCCGGCCGGGGTTCGAACCCACGACCTCCCACTTACGGAGCGAGCACTCTACCAACTGAGCTACCGCAGTGGTTTTCGAGACACCGTGGGTCTCTTCCGAAAGACCCCGCGCCCCGTGACTAGCATACTGAATACCGCGTTATTGGCATTCGAACACCTGCCTCCCACATACGGATCGAACATTCTAGATACCATCTGAGCTAGCATAGTATAGATATAAAACAATCGAACAAATTCAAAGAGCATACGTACTTTATTACATGCATTTTAAATTTTACTTTTAATATTTCAAGTCACAGACCACATGGTTAGTATCAAAAACATGATGGTAAACACATGGTTTTTAATTTATAGTTAAACACACGATTGTTCACATGCCAATTACATTATGATTATTGGTTATTGTTATGTACATGGTAATTATTGTCAAAATACCATGAACATGTAATCATTTTTGAGATATATTTAAAAATATTTTAAATTGGTATAAAAGATAGCTTACGACAAAACAGTTTTGTGGTGAACGTTGAATAAATATTAAACTCAATATTTTCAAATCAACGAAGACAAGACTATTTTAGTGTTTGGGATTTTATTTTTAAAAAGAATTACAAGGTTTTAGAATTTCAGAAATGATTAAGCAGTTATATTTTTTCTATCATTAACCGTTATACTTCCAAGGCGACATTTTCATCAGAATACTGTGGAATATGAAGTTAGAGTTTCGTTGTATCCTTTGTTTTTGCACGATGTTAGTAATTGAACTTCTGGGAGTAAAGTGTGAAGTAGCATACCTAATGGTTTCTCTTTTCACTAAAACCTACTTAAATATATTCCACCCTTTAATAGTAATTGTCATGACTGATGTTATAGCTTGCCATCGAAGATTGCTTAATCAGTTGTTCAAAATTGATTTTAAATTAATGAAATTTCCACATGATTTACTGAGAATAGACACAAATCTCATATACACTGGTCATGATGGTTCTTTAACAAACTCGTGACGCCTACAACATCCACTGAAAAATAACCTGTCATTTTTCTCGCCATTATAATATCAATCAAAATTAGCAATTATTGTATCTCAAGCCCGATTGTATTACAATACCATTAGTGCGAAGTTGTAAATCACGTTTGATTCGAGAAGTGAATGATCAAGTCTAGTTTCATATTTCAATTAAAGATGGCCACAATCCTCAAAAGGACATAACTTTGCGAACACTTTTTTTCGAAATATCCTTACATTTCATTTGTATAAGTGACAATGTAATGTCTGTTTCCGGACTATGTTGGACGAAGCAGATGTTTGGTTATGTATGAACTGGTGAAGCGATGAATTTTCCAAGAGTAAATTGAAGTATAATGAAGATTTATGATTTGGTGTCATACACTGTACAGGCCTGTCGAAAGTTTAACACTAAACTAACGAATATTGATGTCAAATCGACAACTTATCTCGGCAACTCGTGAGTTACATTTCGTCAGACTTTTTTGACATCTGCTGTATATTTCTCGACAGCTTTACTTTTCGGTCACCAGTTATCCATATCTCGGTCACACTTCGACTATTTCGATAACAAGATGTTTAACTTTCGACAGGTTTGTACTGTATTTGGTAAATCAGTGTTAGATTCTTTAAAAAAGAAAATATCTCGACGAAGTATTGATGGATGGGATAAAGTCCCTGGAGAAGGATTTTAGATATTCAACCTGTGTTTTAAAGACGGTCATCTTGTTATTGGATTAGAAGACATCTTTTCTTGGAATGGACATGCGTTCGTTTTTGATTAAGCAGTAAGCTGTCGGAGATAGATAGATAGTAGTAGATGCCAAAAAGCTGACGAGATAGATAACGAACTGTCGAAATAAGCTGTCTGTTTGATTGTAATCCGTTAGCTTAGTGTTGAACTTTCGACAACCATGTACTGTTGGCCGGTACCTAGTTTTACTTAGTTTGACAACTGATAATTCCCGATGATCGAAAAAAATTACTTGACTTCCTTAACTGTCTTTAAGTGACGTCTTTTGAGTAGTTCGTGCTGATATAGCAAGACCCTATTTTTTGTGAATTTTTTTTTTTCATTTTTCTTCTAGAACACATAGAACATATGTAACAATCTTAAAACAATGAACATCCTCGTCATTGAATGCACACTTAATTTCAAATAAGGAATTCACATGAATTCTAATTTTGGAAATTTTCGCCTTCTTCGCCCCTTGGATATAAAAAAAATTGCCATTGCCCTCAAAACAAAACAACAATTGTGGTCGCTAATGCCATCAAAATTTGTCATTGCCCTCAACACCAGTCAACAATGTTTAGCATTGAATAAGACCTGCAATAACCTTTGGACTTGTAATGCATTAAGGGGTTTTTACCGTCCGTTCACTATATGAGCTCTGTAAGTGAACGCTAATGTCAACAAAAATTGCCATTGCCCTCAACACCAGTCATCAATTTTTGCATTGAATGGCACCTGCAATAACCTTTGGGCTTCTACGACATTAAGGGGTTTTACCGACCGTTCACTATTTGAACTCATCAAGTGCTTAAGTTATTATTGTAAGGTGTATTTTCTGTCTATTTTGAGAAAGTGGTTATTAATAAGTATCGACATATCTCATCATCAGTTGTGTATTTTGGCTAGCTGAGAGGTCAAGAATACGTTTGTGTAAATAGGAAAAAACATCAGAGCTTTTATCTCATTAATGACCTCGTACTAAAACATCAAAATTAGACGTTCTGTCTAAGTTACTGTTAGGCCATTACAATAGATCTTTTCTATCTAGGGGAAAACAAAAATATATATTATATATAAAATAAAGGGTTCCGAATGCCAAGCTAAGTAGAATGTGACACAAAAAAACTACCGAGGAAAACCTTCTGTTTCATTGGTAATATCCATGTATCATGTACGTGTATTCAGTTATTAAATCATGAAGTATTCAATATGGCACAACGTGCCATTTGCGATTAACAAGGGTTAAGCTGTTGACGGTAATTGCAGTTATAATCACCAGTTTACCACTATGGCCATTGTATTTTAAGTGTTGTTACAAAAGATACAATTTAAGCTGTACATCATTCATATTTAAATAATTGTATGACTCCTTGGTCTTGGGAAATCGGTACCTATAACTGTACACATATAGAGACCAAGGGATCGAACTGCACGGAACCTCGACAACTATGTTAGAATAAGAGAAATGTTTGATAAATGTAGACATTAGCTGTTAACGGTTTTCCGCACGCAACATCAAATCTCTCCTTTGTAGCACGCGATGAAGACAATCTGCAAATCAACTGTGTTTAACACAAAAAAGACAGTAGTTGCTATAGGAATAAAAGTCAAGGATTACATTTAATAACATCTTCTTTATGATTATCTCGCCTAAACAAAGGGGGCAAGCATACTGGTTTTTGCTGTGTTTCTTTTTGTTTTTCGTCTTTTGTCGTTTCAATAACACTTGTTCGGGACGTTTCTCCGAGATGAAGCTTGTACGACGGCGAGTCAATAAGTAACCAGCCTAACTTATTCCTGGTTGAAAGAATAACGTTAAACACCATTACTCAATTCCAAAAAGATTTAAAGGAGAATTAGAATGATTAAGAAATAAAACACAAGACCTTAAACAATTGTAGCTGTTTATATACTATATGTAAAATCACTCTATCAATCCAGTGCCTGTATAAACAAGAGGCCCATGGGCCTGATACGCTCACCTGATAACTAATGGCTAGCTGATAGATTTACAGAAAACATAAATACTAAACCCCAATGACTTTTTTTTTACATCATGATAACCGTTGTATCAATACCTACAACATTCTAGTATACATGCCTATACAAAAGTTAATAGTTTTCGAGATAATTAACCATTTCGGTATTGTTTCGCATCTGTGACCTTGACCTTTGAACCCATGACCTTTTTCTATACATCAAAATGATCGTTGTATCAATACCTACAACATTCTAATATACATGCCTATACAAAATGTTTATAGTTTTCGAGCTAATTAACCATTTCGGTATTGTTTCGCATCTGTGACCTTGACCTTTGAACCCATGACCTTTTTCTATACATCAAAATGATCGTTGTATCAATACCTACAACATTCTAATATACATGCCTATACAAAAAGTGTATAGTTTTCGAGATAATTAACCATTTCAGTATTGTTTCATATCTATGACCTTGACCTTTGAACCCATGACCTTTTTCTATACATCAAAATGATCGTTGTATCAATACCTACAACATTCTAATATACATGCCTATACAAAAAGTGTATAGTTTTCGAGATAATTAACCATTTCAGTATTGTTTCCTATCTGTGACCTTGACCTTTGAACCCATGACCTTTTTCTATACATCAAAATGATCGTTGTATCAATACCTACAACATTCTAATATACATGCCTATACAAAATGTTTATAGTTTTCGAGCTAATTAACCATTTCCGTTTTGTTTCGCATCTGTGACCTTGACCTTTGAACCCATGACCTTTTTCTATACATCAAAATGATCATTGTATCAATACCTTCAACATTCTAATATACATGCCTATACAAAAAGTTTATAGTTTTCAAGATAATTAACCATTTCGGTATTGTTTCGCATCTGTGACCTTGACCTTTGAACCCATGACCTTTTTCTATACATCAAAATGATCGTTGTATCAATACTTACAACATTCTAATATACATGCCTATACAAAATGTTTATAGTTTTCTAGATAATTAACCATTTCGATATTGTTTCGCATCTGTGACCTTGACCTTTGAACCCATGACCTTTTTCTATACATCAAAATGATCGTTGTATCAATTCCTACAACATTCTTATATACAAGCCTATACAAAAAGTTTATAGTTTTCGATATAATGATTATAATCAGAGGTAAAAAAAATTAGGTCACGACCTTCACAATTGACCTTGACCTAATTTTGAAGATACTAACAAGAAGATGTCAAAACTGAAAACCCCATGTCATTATCTGGTCAAATAGTCAAGTTATAACAATTTGAAGCTATTTTACGATTTTTTCAAAATTAAACGCAAAAACGCGTAACCTATTTTTTATCCGAATTTTACAAAATGAACAAACTATAGGCTTAAGACCCTAGAGAAGCCAAATATCACATCAGATTTTTTCTCCAATCAGTACTTTCGGAGAAGAAGATTTTTTAAGATTTTTGCACCCCTAGGTCACCTTGACCTAGTTATGGTAGCCATGGCAACGCCACGAACAAATCTGAATTGCACCGGCCCATATATACTTCTGACAAAGTTTCATTAAAAACTGTCCAGTAGTTTCAGAGGAGAAGTCGAAAATAGGTGTTAACGACGCACACACGCACACACGCACACACGCACATACACACGCTGCGCTATGCCATAAGCTCACATGACCTTCGGTCAGGTGAGCTAAAAATCCGAATAATTCTAAACAAAGCCTAGTGTCAGAACATTTCTCGGGTCGCTATCTCCGGACGTTAAACACCATTACCTAACTACACTGCATATAAGGTATAATATGTCGTAATAAATAAAATAATGCACCATACCAGGATTGGATTGATCCCCTGGAAATAAGTGAATATTTTGGACCATAGCGCTAGCGTAAGGCAATATTACTCTATTGCAAAGGAGAGTGAGAATGATTTAGAAAAAAATGGTTCAAGTGATACATGTCAATTGTATATTCTACATGTAGATGTATGTTAAAATCTTGCTGTCAATTCAGTGTTTATGTAAATAATTCTAATGTCAGGATAGTGCCTAGTAGTAGTGTGAGAATATTGCTCAGGTCGCTTGTTACGGTCATTTTCTCTGAAATTTTCGGTTGTTGTTTTTGGACTAAGATGTTAAACACCATTACTACATTGCCTAAACGATTATAATGTGTTTTAGAAATGTGTTTTAGAAATAAAACACAAGATTTGTAACTGCTTCCAATGCATCATATCAGAAATGACCGCATGGAAATAAGTCAATCAACGTACAACACAATTATTCCATTCCAAAAGAATTATTTAGAAACAAAACACAAGAGTCGTATTTGGTCTGGTGATACATGTATAGCTATAAAATCACTTCATCAATTCGATGTCTATATAAACATGTTCTGTCGTCTATGTGAGATGTAACAATAATAGACTGCCTTATACTAACCAAAAGTAATTCAGTAAATCTATCTGATGGAAATTATCGATTAACTGGTACTGTGAAGGTCTATAACTCATGGAAATTATCCATTAACTGGTACTGTGACGGTCTATAACTCATGGAAATTATCCATTAATTGGTACTGTGAAGGTCTATAACTCATGGAAATTATCCATTAATTGGTACTGTGAAGGTCTATAACTCATGGAAATTATCCATTAACTGGTACTGTGACGGTCTATAACTCATGGAAATTATCCATTAACTGGTACTGTGACGGTCTATAACTCATAGAAATATTGAAAATAATATTTCACTTATGGCGTCCTAATAGGACCAAGGTTTTTAATATCGCTTCATTTTACTCTCGACTTATATTACCCTAGGCCTGGATATATATGACGTCCAAATAGTTCCTTTCTTGATTTCTCAATTTCGTTTTAACATGATTGACTGGGATGCTAAACACCATTACTCAATCAACATCGATTTAACAAGTTGTGTTTTTACCCTTCTGGAACACCCGGCCTCACGTGTTTACCTTTGTATGCCAATTTCAAAAGTTTTTACTTTGTTTTGGCATCGTGATTTGTAAATGGATTGCTATGATACGATTGTGATCTATCATTTGCATTTTTTAAAAGAATATAAATAAATACATTTTTAAAATTTTTTATATTGTTTTAAAATATTGCGATACTAAAAGCGATACTCAAATACGATGCAGGGATGAAGCTGGTACAATATCGATGTATCGCATCGCATCCTCACATATTGTAATGTTTTATTTTTGCTCTATCGTATGATATGTCGATAGTCAAATGGACTTTGGTCCCAACAGAACACCATAAAAGTGTAAGTATACGGTGAATCTCGGCATGTCTACCCAGATGTGTTACATCATTATATGATTCGTTTGATATGTTACGTCATTTGTAATTCATTTTACTATTAATTCATAAACATCTTTATTAACACATTCTACAAGTACCTGTTGTGTTTCATTCATACCTTCCTCTAGATCTGTTGGTGTTGTGTATGTTATTTTTCTTTGCTGGTGAGAGACCCAGGTGATTGTTGTATTGGGAATTAAACCAATATCGACATTCCGCAGTTAAATATTGAACATAAAAAACAAACATACTAACGAGAAGTTAAGATAATTATAAGCTGCCAACTGTTTATCATCAATTCGTTATTGTTCAACCTTTGTATCAAGTTTGTAAGTCCATTATACATGTTATAGGAAGGAGTCCGATCGGTACATTTGATCTTACAACTGAAAGATAGACTATAGTTCCCTTAGTTAATACGTGTTAAACTTTTTACATTCATGATCTTTACTGTACATATCAAGTTTGTGGAATTTAGCACTGTAGGTCCATTAAAAAAGGACTCCGACTGGTACATTTATTTTCAGAAATTAAAAGACGGACAATGATTTTCAATTTGTTATTTACTCAAACCATTACCGTTTAGCATCATGTTATTGTTTAGAACGTCAGTTTATGAAATCGTGTCTTGAATTATTTTAGTACCAATTGAACAGATTTGAGAAATTGGCGTAAAACCATTCTAACGTTATTGTTGCGGGAAATAAAAAATTGTCGACTTGGGATTAAGTTTATCCACAAACTTAATGTGATCAATTGTTTTAGGTGTCTTTCAATTATATTGATATGAAGAATCCGTTTAATAGGTTATTAATCAATCCCGGAGGTACCATACTAAAGTTTAGTTTATCTTCAATTCTATGATAGCTTTATAATTGGTTTTATTTTGTGGGCAATATTTAAACAAAGAAATCAGATAGACGGTAGCATAAGAAACGGTCATATAATTGTACATAGTGTTTATATTGCTTTGTTTTATATAATCATTGGTAGCTTAAAATGTTCTCATATTTATGCCATATAAGACCACAGTTTCAAATTCATTTCTCCTTAATTTAATTCTGGCAAATTTAAAATCTTATTGAATCTGTTGTTTTTTAGATATTTACGATTTTAAGGTGTAATTTTGAAGATCTCTTTAAGCTGATCAATGATATCTACAGTCCAACATGCCTTAAAGGCCACCTGCTTATAAAGGCCAGAAGAATTGTACATGTATCCCAACTGTTCTTTATTCATATTATTTGAACCTGTATATAAAGGCCACCTGACCATAAAGGTCATTTTACCAATTCCCTTAGGTGACCTTTATAGAAAGGTTTGACTGTACATTCTACTTGTGTTGAAACATATTATTTGTAGTACCACAAAATATTGCCAGGTTTAAGTAAAAAGCAAACGTGTTTAAACCACAATCACAAAGTAAAGTAAACACTTTGAAACTGGCTTATTGTTAAACACGTGAACTTCCAGTAGGGTATATTACGGTGGCTGAATAAGGCCATGTAAAAAATATTTTTTATCTCGTTCCCTCAAGTTAATATCTCGTTCCCTCAAGATAGTATCTTGTTCCCTCAAGTTAGTATCTCGTTCCCTCAAGATGGTACTCGTTCCCTCAGATAGTCATCTCGTTCCCTCAAGTTAGTATCTCGTTCCCTCAAATAGTAACTTGTTCCCTCAGATAATATCTCGTTCCCTCAAAGTTATATCTCGTTCCCTCAGATAGTAAATCGTTCCCTCAAGATAGTCATCTCGTTCCCTCAAGTAGTATCTCGTTCCCTCAAGATGGTAACTTGTTCCCTCAAGATAATATCTCATTCACTCAAGTTAGTATCTCGTTCCCTCAAGATAGTAACTTGTTCCCTCAAGATAATATCTCATTCCTCAAGATAGTAACTTGTTCCTTAAAGTCAGTATCTCGTTCCCTCAAGTAGTTACTTGTTCCCTCAAGATAATAACTTGTTCCCTCAAGATAGTATCTTGTTCCTTCAAGTTAGAATCTCGTTCCCTCGAGAGGCCGCGGTGGCCTAATGGATAAGACGTTAGTCTTCAAATTCTTGTCTCTCACACCGCTGTGAGTTCGAGTCCCGCTCAGACCACCTGTGGGAAAGTGAATTTTTCTTGCCGTTGGCCTTTATTGGTATCTGTATAATGGACTGGGGGAGTGACACGCTTCTCTGCGGCGAATTGACTCTGTGAGCTAGCACGTAAGTCGCCCTGCGTGCGCCAAGTACAAGACAGGACCATACCATAATTCATATGCATACCGGAATTGTTTATTGATATTCCATAGAGATTAATAAATTAGTTCTCGTCGCGAATAGCTGAAAAACTGCTGATGCGACATTAAACAAGATTCAACCAACCAGCCAACAAACCCTCGTTCTCTCGAGATAATGATAAATTAATCTGTGTTTCCGGGACGCGGTGTTTGAATGGCGGAAATCGAGTGAGGAGATAGCTGATCTATTCAAGCTGTTACATGTTTCTTATTTTGAATCAAAGGCAAAGTTAATCTTTTCTATTGTATTTCAATTATATTATATAAAGATTAAAAAACAAAAACTAAGACAAAACTGAAAAAAATGTGTATTGAAAATTGTAAATACTGAAAAAGATATTATTATGAATATTGGAAACAAGACCTTTAATTTTTTTCATTTACTTGGTTACTTGATGAAGGGATTAATCTGGCTTGACCTTACTAACTGTTCATCTGACATTACTGATCGTTTTCTTCTGATATTTTTGAAAATCTCAAATCTTAATAACCTTTCTTTAAATGATTGTATTGCTATATTTTTCAAATATCGTAGTAAACTTACTCTCAAAAGCTTAAGTGATCAGTGACGTAGCGTGCATATAAGCCAGTAATCATGTGCTTGCACATTATTTTTTGATCAAAAATGTTGCGATTTTGAAGTAAAATATGTCTTTTGAAAAAATAGGATGAAAATGTGGCTCTGAAGATTCGGCTCAGTGGAATGTAACAAAAACTTTATCTTTTTGTGTAATCTTTTTACTCACGAAACTATTGTTTTAGAGTATAGAAACACGTATCAAATTGCTTCTTATTTTTCAAAATTTAACTGGGGAACATGCACCCGGACCTCTTAGTGTGAAGAAGTCTACGGTGCGTTTAGTGCTTTTTGCTCCGGGCTTGCACATTTATTCTTTACTAGCTACGCCGCTGGTGATTTAATAGTTACTTGAATAAGACTCCCAAATAATCAGAAATGTGCCTTACTACAAAATCTAGATCAATCCCTAGAATCCCCAAACAGTATACAATTGTATATATGTACATATGTTTTATGTATGTAAAGTTGACCTATTGTTACCTGGCAAGTGAGCCCAGCGGCCCCAAACCCTGACACTGCTTGACCATCCCGTATTCAATGTCTGGGACAATAAAAAGATTAAAAACAATATCTTATGCCAATGTTATTCAAAACAAAAACTAAATAAGAGGAACATGGGTAGTGACTGTTCTTACGCCAAGCACTCGGCATTGAGAAATGAAAGTTACGGGTCTTTCGGGTGAGACTTTAAAAACTGAGTTCCCGTCACCGTGTCACGGTAGGCATGGCACGTTAAAGAACCCTTACTCCACAATGCCATCAGCGCATAGCTCAGATCACAATTTCTGCACCTTCACCTATAGCTGGCGACGTCTCGATATATGTGAAATAATTTTGTCTTTCTTTTACAAAAAACGGTAAGCCAAGATACAAATATATGGTGCTGAACAGGGATTCTGGTTATTTTGTCAAGCACCATACGGATTCCAAACAAAAATATACTGAGGATACCATCAACAAAATGTTGGAGTTTTTGATAGATAACATATTTGTTGTGTTTGGTAATATAGTTTTTCAGCAAACAATCGGTATACCAATGGGTACAAACTGTGCACCATTACTTGCTGATTTGTTTCGTTATTCTTATGAAGCAGAATTTATGCAGAACCTTGGTAAATCTGGAGAGAAAACTGTCGCCAAATCATTCAACTCAACATACAGATATATAGATGACGTTCTTAACAATCCTAAATTTGGAGACTATGTAAATGTCATCTATCCTAGTGAGCTTGAAATAAAAGACACGACTGATTTCTCAAGTTCTGCTTCATATTTAGACTTGTACCTGAATTATGACGCACACGAAAGGCTACATTTGAAATTTTATGACAAACGTGATGACTTCAATTTTTCTATTGTCAACTTTTCTTTTTTTATGCAGCAATATACCTGCTTCTCCTGCTTATGGTGTATTTGTTTCCCAATTAATACGCTATGGTAGAGCTTGTTCCCACTACGGGGACTTTGTACAACGAAGTAGGCTGCTTGCAAATAAAATGTTGACTCGGGAATATTGCAAGCCTAGGCTTATCAAGGCACTAAAAAGTTTTATGGCCGTCATCACAGTATTGTTGATAAGTTTAATGTCTCTGTGTCCAGGATTGCCCTGGATATATTTGACGTCTCGTAGTTCCATGTTCATTTCACACAATTTTGATTACGTCTCACAGTTCCATGTTCCTTTCACACAATTTTGATTACACACGTGACGGGTGTAGCTAGCTAAACAGGAGGTGCTTACCCTTCCGGAGCACCCGGCCTCACTTCCCTGGTGGAAGTTCACGTGTCTAACCTAACTTGTCAGTTCCAAAGTGTTTACTTTTGCTTCTGGATTATGATTCGGACATGGATTAGTATGTTTGTTTTTGATTTGACTGGGACGTTAAACACTATTAAATCAAATTAAATCAAATTGCTGTCGTAGAGAACAATGGCTGATGTACTTAAGACTGTTTCAAGTTATCCGTAATTTTTCTACGATTGTCATAAGGTATTTATTATTCGTAGCCGTTAAGACTCTGCCCTGTTCTGGTTCATTTAGTGAGAACTTTTGCCTCTAAACGCCATAAAACCCGGATATTTCTGATGATACGAGTATTTTTTCTAACTACACTAACATAATTCTAATATTGATCATGCAATGGTTATTAGCATCCGCTCTTAGGTAAAATCTTTCCTTCGCCAGACACTCGGCATTTTGAAGTTAGAGCAACGGCCAGTGTGCTCAAAGTCATTATAATGCGATTGACTGAGGTATTTGGTATGCATGTCGCACATCTATTTCTAATCATTAAAGGTTGAAAATAGTTAAAATTGTTATAATTCTCGCCCAGACTAGTTGAAATAGTGCTGATGGATGCTACCCGGAGCATCTTGTACTATGAAAAGACGTAATGAAATGGTTATAATTATTATATTTGGCAAGTAAGTTGCTGACCAATGCTCATTGAGGACACCAGTATTCACAAATAACACAAGTTGTTTTGATTATTTTTTTATGTTATGCCCTGAATTGAAATATGAAAAAAACACAGATCATAACTCCGTGGATGAAGCAACATTACCCCTAACTGTTATGCATGACATTTCATTTGGTATTGTCAGAAATATACTGTTATATCTAAATCATCCACTTGTTAAATTTTGAAATTCCTCAAAACTAAGTACGCTCACTCGTGCAAAGTATTTCCCTAGGCTAGCTTGGTTTTGTAATTATATTTTGGGTCTTTGGATAATGTTTTTGCATCTTGAAAAATGGCTTCCACTTCAAGTTTTTTATCCAAGCACTACTGATGAGGAATTGTATCTGAAACGGCCGTCTAGTGGTGCAAAATTAAACGGGTATAATTAATAACTTCAAATGAATATTAAGCCCACCATATCTGGTTACTAAAAATATGTCTTAGACTCAAATATTCAACCAAAGAGTTATAACTAGTTTCTGTTTTGAATAATATGGGTATAATATCTTTAATGTAATTGAAATACAAAGAAATAACTTCGCCCTGGATTCAAAATAAGAAACATTCAATAGCTTGAATGGCCAAGCCATTCAAACAAAGCGTCCCGGAAACACAGATTTAGTTATCATTACTCGAGGGACGAAGATACTATGTTGAGGGAACGAGATACTATCTGAGGGAATGAAATGACTATCTTGAGGGAACAAGTTACTATCTTGAGGGAACGAGATACTAACTTGAGGGAACGAGATATTATCTTGAGGGAACGAGATACTATCCTGAGGGAACGAGATACTAACTTGAGGGAACGAGATGCTAACTTGAGGGAACGAGATGACTATCTTGAGGGAACGAGTTACTATCTTGAGGGAACGAGATACTAACTTGAGGGAACAAGATACGAACTTGAGGGAACGAGATACTATCTTGAGGGAACAAGATAAAAAAAATAATTCACATGGCCTTATTCAGCCACCGTAGTATATGCTAGGGAAGTGAGGCCTGGAAATGATTGTAAAATGTACCACCTCCGGTGTTGTCGAGCGAATAAAAATTTTGATTGAATTGACAAAATACATGTTCTTGTTTGACTTCTTTATTATAAAAACAAACATATAATGTAACAATGGTGAAACTGAATGATTTAGGATATTGAATGAAATAGTAAAATATGCTGTTAATTATGACTGACTACAGATGCGTGTTTGGACCTTTTACATTCACCTTTTCACGCTTTCAAATGTAAAATTTACATTTTAATTGGAAAATTTTGCATTTTTAATATGTTAATTTTTCTCTAAGGTGTGTAATTTTATCTAAAGTGTAAAATTTGCAGCTTCAAATGAAAAGTAAAACAGTGAATTAACACTTGGCCCCAATACCTTCAGTATCAGACATATACATTTTGTGTTAAAATTTCTGAAGCACCTGTCAAATGTTTAACACTAGACTAACGAAAAGGAGTTGAAGCGCATGGATAGCTAGTTACAGAAAACCCGACGAGAGACAGACGGTAGCTGACGAATAGGTATACCGTGTGACCGAGATGAGATGTCAACTGGCAACAATTCATTACCTTTGTGTTACACTTTCGACAAATCTGTGAGGTCATTTTAAATGAATACTATGAGCCAATTGGCCAAACGAGTTCATGATCAATAAATACAACTTAGTTTTTTATAAAAACTTTTTACTGTAGCATTATGATGCAAGAACGATAACTCTAAGATGAAAATGAAGCTGCCTTCGATCAACAATCAACTTACTTTCCTGTACACATAGCATTATGATGCAAGAACGATAACTCTAAGATGAAAATGAAGCTGCCTTCGATCAACAATAATTTAATCATCGTCGTTTGTTTTGTAATTTGGCAAATCGGAGGAATCTTATTAGGACTTCAAATTACTGTGGCGATAAGTGAGTTGACAGAAATGGAGAATTCAAATTCAGATTCAAATTTAATAGCATGTACATTGTAGCAAATTATGGAATAACATTATAACAAGATTTTACAGTCTTTTACTGCCCTTTACAAGAACAATAACTTTTTATCCTAAATCTGTCGAATTTAACAGGTGGGTACGTGGTGGATAATGGATCATGGACAAGTAGATAGTGATCTCTAAATTCTTGGAAACACCCACCGGAACACGTGTTTGATCCGTCACGAACTCTGAAAAACGAAAAATGAAACAGTTAAGGACCACATTATTTGATTTTGGAGAATGTAAATCATATCATTTCATCCTCGTACTTCTCGTAATTTTTAATGAGTTTTAATTTCATGCACAAGAAGTTTTCTTCATTACGAACACTTAACGTAAACAAAATATAGACGGATTATATATTTTTTCAATCCAATATACATCATTGCCACAACAAAACGAACGATACATCGAACAGACAGACATAATATTAATACAATCTATCACTACTTGTGGTGACACAAGTGGTGTTAGGAGAAACACAACTCCAGAACAAGTATTGTCGGATTCTGGATCAGATATATTGGAAAGGGGATTGCGACTCCTACATCTAATGACACAGGTAGTAGGTATTTGTTTTGCGCCACAGGAAACATCAGTCCAATAACATAAAATCAATAACTACCGATACACCTTTGATTTCATGGATAAATCTTGGCGGGAAAACGTGTTTGGTTATCTTCAGCGAGTTTTGCAATATAGCGATATATTTTGCCACTCTTTTTCAAGAGCCCACAGATACAAAGTCGGCATAAACATGCTTTTAAAGCTGATGTTTTGAGCGCCATTGGCTGAAATTTCGAATACGTTTGTTGTAAGCACATTCCAGAGTATGGAATGCAGCAAAATGAAGAATAAAATGCTAAGATTAAATTAAACATTTTACTTCAAATGGAACCAAAATGTAATGTTAATGTAAGGTTAATATAATATAAAGTATATATGAAATACGCGTATATAGACTGAATAACAAATTATTTGGCTATATTTTCATTAGCCTTGCGTATTTTCTATTTCTTCCCAGTTTGAGACTTTTGGCATTCATAAGACTATCAATGCCAAAACGACCGCATCACTGCGTTTGAATGTTAATTTCGGCAATACGCTTTCCCGGGAAAAGTTTACTTCTTGCTATCGCGCATTATTCAGTTTGTCGTGCAAAGGTTTGGCATTCATACTGACTATGAACGCCATTTCAAAACAGTTCAATTGTTAAATAGCCAGTCACAAAGGTACTGCTTCTGTTTTGTTTTTAAAGATTATACGTTTTCGCCATTTCTTTTGTAACAGCAGCGATTGTGTTATAATGCCGTAACTTACTGTGGAGTCGTATAAGTATTAAAACTAAACATACTACATGTAATCCATGTCCAAATCACAATCCAGAAGAAAAGTAAAAACTTTGGGTTTGACAAGTTAGGTAAGACACGTGAATTTCCACCAGGGAAGAGACCGGCTGCTCCGGAAGGATAAGCACTTATATATAATATTATCCAAACTGAAACTTCTTGTTTTTCTTAGTAACATAACATGAAGAATGTATGACTGAGTAAATAAATTATCAGGAACTTTTAATTAATGGAGACCTCAGAGTGGAACATTGCCGTTAGGAACTTTTAATTAATGGAGACCTCAGAGTGGAATATTGCCGTTAGGAACTTTTAATTAATGGAGACCTCAGAGTGGAGTATTGTCGTTAGGAACTTTTAATTAATGGAGACCTCAGAGTGGAGTATTACCGTTTCAAGCTCTTGTCAATATTCTTTCATTGATATCGAGATTAGTCCATTGATGGTGGAGAAAAAAGGAGTGCCAAAGGAATTCACAGACCTTCGGCAGGCGAACGAACTGTCTCCACCACACCAGTAGGATCTATTCCCAGTGATATTCAAACCTGGGCGATCATCGATATACGGGCGCTCTTATCCGTAATCACCCGCTATAGACCTCTCAGTCACCAATCGCTACATGTAGGTCCCTGTCATGATTTAAATTAGGTTCAGAATACTAGTACTTACGCACAGGTTCCTTCTGGAACAAACTGATACACTGGTGTTTCTAGATTTTCAAAATGGATTATTGTACGCATTACGTTGTCGACGTTGGTTAATTCTCTGTATAACGTGTGGGTATGGCGGCTGAAAAAATAAGTGAACATTGTGAGATGGAAGAAACGACATTGTAAAAATCGATTAGTTTTCGATTTTGTTATATTTTCGCATCAATTCGCAATAGCAACAAGGCGCTAATACATGTATTTTATTTCGATATAAGATTTTGCAATTACAGACCACGCTAAAATTAAAACATGCGAACATCGATAGTCTAAAATTACGATTTTCTCCCGAAAACTATTTGGCGCGAAAATATCCCGATTACAGTAATCTTAACAAAAGCTGCTGTACCACGTGGTGCCCCCTACTCTTTGTGCGGTATAATTATTTCCACTTAAAATATAGAATCATATTATTTTTCTGTTAAATTATCGTTATTCCGGGAATAATCGACGTAAACGTCTTCAAAATGCCAAAAAAAAAAAAAACGTAAACGGGTGTTGATCATGTGATACAGCCGTAATTCCTCGGAACCTCTAAATCGAGATCAATTGATCAAGTACGAAAATATTTACCCTACACCCGAAGTAATCAAGTTCATTTTTCACGATTCTCTGAAATAATTAAGGTGCAAATATTGTAGGCAATTTATTATGAATGCATTAGGTGAATTCAAAGTCGTGTGGAATTCATGGCGCAATGACACCAAAATCAGTTAAAAAAAAAAGAAAAAATAGGCCATGGTGACACGTAGAAAGATAATAACAGGGTAAACATAATACATTTTACCCTCACATTCGTTTTGAAGACATAATATTTACAATATGACTGTACCTCTCTTCGATGAAACATACAGAAGCAATTGTTTTGCAATTCCCATGAAAGACAATTGGGGGCATGACCCTTGATGTGTATCAATTTTCCCGCAATTTTACGTGATGTCCTGCACAGGAGGTCACGTGGTCATATGAGATACACCGATCTCGCGTGGCTTAAAACCCTATCTCACACGAGCAGATATGGAAGAAATAGCGCCAGAGTACAAAATATTTATTAAAAGAAAGAATTGTAAATATAAGAAATGACATTTCTTATCATGGTTTTTCAAGGGGTATGCAAGATAGTGTGGCACGCGACACACCATCTTGCATTACCCCTTGAAATACCATGATCAGAATGTCATTCCTTAAATAAGTTCTTACGTCGGGCAACAAATATCTAAATCGGTTTGAATATCAGAGCCAACCGATCCTTCGGGGCCAAGCATATCCGGTCTGAGGGGATCGCCGGATGAAGGAAAACGAGGCTGATGCTCAAGGAATTCGTCTCGTCCTCTTCCAAAAACTATAAAGCGCTGTCTATTTTCAATCCATTCTTTGTCATCTTTTTCTCTCTGTGACTGAAACAATGCTGAATATAACGCATAAACATCGCTTGTTAAATCTTGTCCTGGACAATCCTCCGTGAAACATAATCCGGGTTTTTCCAATTTAAATGAATATTTTATAGCGTTGTCTGGTGAATTTTTACATTCCTGCCACACGCCACTGATTGTTAGTACACTTAGTGATGTCAGAAGTACACATATTACCTGAAAATAAGACAAAACATACAGTTAGGCAACGCCAAAAGTAAAATTATTATTTTATTATGACTTACCGGGAGGTTTGCAAAAGATGACCATTATATTTGTATTTTTCTTGTGGCTTATAGAGCATTTTGTATAGCTTGTCTTGCTATGTGTATTTCCATGTGGCGCATTTTATCGTAAGTTAAAGCTGTACGTGTATGTTTGTGGTTTGCTGGACATTTTATTATAAATGGTAGTAATCGATATGCGTATTTTGTTGTGGTTCGCTGGGAATTTATTTATTTAACTGAACGCGATATGGCTTTCTTGGCATTTTACTCGATATGTTGTCATTGCATGCTGGGGATTTTATAAGGTGTGTGTGCTCGCGCGCCCGCGTATTTGTGTGTGTTTTATTACTAGGCATTTTAGCGAAGGTCAGGTGATCAGCTTATGGCATAGCGCAGCGTTTGTATGTGTGTGTGTGTGTGTGCGTGCGTGTGTACGTGTGTGCGTCGTGAACACCTATTTTCGACATCTCCTCTGAAACTACAAAACAGATTTCAATGACACTTGGTGAGAAGTATATATGGGCCGGTGCAATTCAGATTTGTTCGTGGCATTGCCATGGCTACCATAACTAGGTCAAGGTGACCTAGGGGTGCAAAAATCTTAAAAAATCTTCTCCTCCGAAAGTATTAATTGGAGAAAAAATCTGATGTGATATTTGGCTATTCTAGGGTCTTAAGCCTATAGTTTGTTCATTTTGTGAAATTCGGACAAAAAATGGGTCACGCGTTTTTGCGTTTAATTTTGAAAAAAAAATTGTAAAATAGCTTCAAATTGTTATAACTTGACTATTTGACCAGATAATGACATGGGGTTTTCAGTTTTGACATCTTCTTGTTATTATCTTCAAACTGAGGTCAAGGTCAATTGTGAAGGTCGTGACCTAATTTTTTTTACCTCTGATTATAATTATTATTTGGAAAACCATAAACGTTTTGTATAGGCATGTATATTAGAATGTTGTAGGTATTCATACAACAATCATTTTGATGTATAGAAAAAGGCCATGTGTTCAAAGGTCAAGGTCACAGATGCTAAACAATAATACCGAAATGGTTAATCATCTCGAAAACTATAAACTTTTTGTAGAGGCATGTATATTAGAATGTTGTAGGTATTCATACAACAATCATTTTGATGTATAGAAAAAGGTCATGGGTTCAAAGGTCAAGGTCACAGGTGCTAAACAATACCGTAATAGTTTATTATCTCGAAAACTTTCTGTATAGGCAAGTATATTATAATGTTATAGGTATTGATACAACAATCATTATGATGTACAGAAAAAGGTCATGGTTTCAAAGGTCAAGGACACAGATGCGAAACAATACCGAAATGTTTAATTATTTCTAAAACTATAAACTTTTTATTAGAATGTTGTAGGTATTCATACAACAATCATTTTGATGTATAGAAAAAGGTCATGGGTTCAAAGGTCAAGGTCACAGATGCAAAACAGTACTGAAATGGTTAATTATCTAAATTTAACTTTTTTATAGGCATGTACATTAGAATGTTGTAGGTATTGATGCATTATGATGTAAAGAAAAAAGTCATTGGAGTTTCAGTATTTATGTTTTCTTGAAATCTATCAGCTAGCCATTAGTTATCAGGTAAGCGTATCAGGCCCATGGGCCTCTTGTTTAAACAATACGTGGTTTCGGTATGTGTAACTTGTATGGTATGCTGGTCATCTTGTTATATAATAAGTGTATAATATGTGTATTTTTGTGGCTTACCGAGCATTACGTTAAAAGTGGTCTGGATAATGTGCATTTCCTCTTAAGGTTGATTTGCCGAGCGTTTTGTCACGATTGAAGTGGTCTTGATATGTGCGGTTTATTGTGACGATTTTTGTAGAGATTGTTTGGTATCTTGATCTCTCGATGTGTTTATTTTTATTGTGTCCTTGGTGTTTGTACTTTTATTATAAATGTTCTCCACATGGACATTTCCTTATGGCTTGTTGAGTATTTAATCAAATTAGACACGCTTCGATAACATACATGTAAATGATTCCTAAAAGACGTGCACTGGCAAATTGGTATATTATAATTTGTTGAATTTTCTGAATGAAATACTCAAAAAATTAATCGTAGTATTCACATGTATTATAAATATTATAAATATTTGAATATTTGATTCAGATTATATTCTTGTTTCAAAAAGAAAACGACAGAAAAAAACTTCATCATTTTGTATTTTGCTCTTGCGCTTTCAGGGGCATATCTGTCGTTTTCTTTTTCAAACAAGAACTTTATTTTTTCTGTGCTTGAAATCAATTTATATATAGAGATGTATATTGACAAATTGGCAAAATGCTTGAAATCAATTTTTGGTATATATATAATGACAAATTGACAAAAATGTATTCTGTGGTGTGGTTCAAATAATCTTCGTGTCTTTAATCGTTTAAGTTATTGACAGACAAAAAATATAATTATACTTAAAATATTTTTAAATGCAGTTTCTATATATTTCAAAAAATAAACAATGAAAACAGTGATATTATACTGATACTTTATAATTATAACTTTACCGCAAATTACTTTTGTTTTCATCAAATAGATCATTTAACAGGAAATGGGAAGGAAATGACAATTTAAACGTGTGTACTTGCAAATTGAAGTGTTTACAGTGCAACGTCTTATATTACAAAACAATGACCCCATTGCAGAATCCAATCACGTACACGTAGTGAAACATGCACGAGTGATTTGTTGCGCTTGTGTGTTCTTGTTTACCCTCATATCCCGATCAAGTTTATTATGAAAAACTTTCTTTTAATGTCCCTCGGTAATTTTGTCATCTTGTTTATGGACACGCTATTTCCAAGTCCGAAAATCCTTTTTTATACTTGTATTTTTCTTTTTAAGCCTAAATTTATTTTTCGTCAAACATTTGATTTAAACAATATTTTTATTCGGTAAATGTAATACATATAGCAAGATTACAAATTATAAATTGATATGGTAACTTCGATTGATCAAGTGATGGCGATGACTTGAGATTTACTGCATAAACAATCATTTATAATACGTACCGCGATCATATCTTCATTTGTAGTTCCAGAAATGTTTTCAATTTGGATGTCTTGTAGTTAATATCAGTAAAGTTCTTATTTTTGAATCCTACCCTTAGCCAAAATGTGGTAAAGAGTTGTCCAGCAGATACATGTAACTAGCTTTCCACACGCGCATTTCCATGTCGACATAGATCTAGATTTAATGTTAACATGGCATGTACCAGTTGGATCTTTATACTTTATTTCCCCCTTTTCGTAAAGTGACGTCTCGAGTACTTTCAAGTACCTGGCAGATTAATAATCTGAAATACGGAATCCCTATTACAGCACGATTAAAGTAGTTTAAATATGAATTTCCTCTGAATCTAGTCATAAAGAGTGCGCGTGTGTATAGACTTGTCGAAATATTAACACTGTCGGAAGTTTAACACTAAACTATCAAAAAATGAGCGGAAACTCGGTTGTACAATGACCGAGGTATGGGTACCTAGTGGTCGAAAAGCTGCCGAGAGATAGATGACAGCTGCCAAAAAGCACGGTCGCCGTATAGCTCACGGGGGACTGCGATGAGATGCCGAGTCGACACTAATTCGTTAGCTTTAAGCTTGGTGTTAAACTTTCGACATATCTATATTGTATAATAGTTTCGGTTGTTTAGTGGCCGAGATGTGGATAGTAAGTGTCCGAAAAACTGCCGAATAATAGATTACAGTTACAAGTTGTGGAGATACGTACACCTAACGAAGGACGAAGATGAGCACTAATTCGTTAGCTTAATGTTAAACTTTGGACAGACCTATACTATAGTTGCTTGATAGCGTAATATTTAAAAAATGTTAAAACTATTTATAGTTTATAAATAAAACAGAATAATAGAATAGTTTTTTTTATTCGTAGGAGTAGCAATTGCTCACTTCATAAGACAGCCTACACCGACTAACGTATGCTTCCCGCAAGCGTATAACTTGAAGGCCTGACCTACATATAAGCTGAATTGTAATTAGCTTTGATCAAAATTTTCAGAAAAGTTTGACGAGTTCTGTTCAATCAAAATTGTTCAAAACTTCATAAATTCGAGCGAATAACTTGAAGGCTTAACCTAGCTGAAATGTAATTGGTTGGATACCTCCACCTTTGATCAAAGTTTTCAGAAAAGTATGACGAGTTCTGTTCAATCAAAATTGTTCAAAAATTTATAAAACGTTAGCACGGAACTGACAGAAACTAACAAAAAAAAGGAGTCGACGCTCGACTAACGAGTGACCGAGATATGGTTATCTAGTGGTCGAAAGTGATGCAGAAGAAATGATGGTAAAGTTTTCTCGGGCCCTACATGGAAATTCAGGATGACCACTAAGTTTTAATATAGTAATTTATCGGTGTTTTTCGAATTGGTAGATTTTGAAGGCGCGAAAAAAAAATTGGTGTACATGCCTTTCCGTGCCTTATAGTTGTGTGCAATTGTTTAACATTTATAGAATTTCGTGTATACATAGTGACTTTGGACACAGGAACTAGGTCAATGTGCTTCAATTCCGTCACCGGATTTCTACTTCACGTGATGACGTCATAGTAGAACTTATAAGTGTTTCTTTGTCGCTTTAAAGAACTTTGACCATCAAAAACTTTCATTTTCCACTTCAATAAACAATGAAGCACTTCACGCGTCTATTTAAGTTGTTCCGTATCTAGTACAACCATCGTCTTCTCGTTATGATTCAGAAACCGAGACAAATAAACCTATATACATAATCTAGTTACTGATGGACAAGGTGACTTTATTTACATTAAACACTTTGACTTAAGGCGATGGCATAAGTTAATATCAGACTTTAGATATACCCCACGCAAATTAAACAAAGTATACAGAAGGACATCACTATATTGGCTATAATTCGCAACATATACGAGAGAGGAGACCACATCCGCTACTGTGGAGTAAATATGTGGGGTAAAAAGGGCGTTGGTCTGTTACATTATCATTTCTTAAGAAACATTTGCCTGAATTAAGTTAAAAATGTTTTTATTTATAAATTGAGTTGCATATGTAAACATTATATAGTGGAAGTATTTTTTTCTTTTTGAAAACATGTCAAACATGTATATGTTGAAAATAAAATATACGTAGCAGCATCACAATTTTATAATGTGCATGTATATATACCTTCAGGTCATTGCAAACACACAGATAATTTCATTTGAATATATTAAAATTGCTTGGCTTGTTAAGGTCACAATGTCCCCATATTGTCCTAGACGGACAACATGGTGATAACATTATACCGGGTCCGCTTTTTTTCAAAAGCGGGCTTATAAAACTAAACTAAAAAGCTATTGCTGATATATACGAAATGATATTTAGGGTATAATAACTAATGCGAATATACGAAATAATCATCATAGTCGTCTGCACAACCAACGTGGCCACCACCACAACCACCCGTGACCGTGGGACATATATATAGTAAGTCACCATCATCTTCATCATTATGATTCCCCACCACCGAAGGTGGGGAATCATATTGTTTTCGTTCTGTTTCTTCTTCTTATTATTATTATTATTCTTATTATTCTTCTTCTCAAGACCATATGCTGCAGCATATCTCGGGAACGGCTTGATGGATTTAGATGAAATTTGCTACCAATAATCTGTTGTCTGTGTAGATAATCAAGACGCGTTTATTTTCGTTATCTTGAAGGTGGGTGGGTGGGTGTAAATCAATACGTAGTTAAATACCCGGGGAAACCAATTCTGAATGGACATAAGCTGGTTACGACACCTTAATTATACAAAGCCAATGCTTTCACCTATGAGTTAATCCGATTAGTGACCGTTAAAAACTTGGCGATTTTTAAAACCACAGCTTGTCACGTCACACGCCTGTACATAAAACCTTACACAATGAGATGAATGGTGTATACAATTTGCCTTGATAGATCAAATGGCTTGGGGGTTTTCTGTTAATCACTGACTGTGGAAGTAGAAGACTGCCCACTTTTTTAAGTTTACACCATTGAAATGTCTCCTTTTACTGACTGACACTTTCCTAATGACCGGTATGTCGAGTACAAAAAATTGTAGTTATAGTCGGAAATGAATCTTCCGAGTAAGCCGCCACTCTGTTACTATTAACACTTTTCAAATAAGAGATGGACAATTATTTCAGGTATTGTTCAAGTTTAAGATAAAATATTTTTGTGTCTTTTTTATTCGATTTAAACATAGGAATTTTCGTAATTTGGACTGAAAGTTCACTTCGATTTAAACATGGGAATTTTCGTAATACCGTATAGCGGGTTATTTTGGCGGGGCTAAATTTTGGCGTTTTTGACCAAAAAAAGTCAGTTGTAAATTTTGTCGTATTTATTTTAGCGATTAAAACATTACAAGTTTTTATTTTGACGATTTTTATTACAATAGAAAACTGCTGTTAGATTCACAATAATATCTCGAAGTTTTCAAACTTCGTTTGTAAATAAAATGTTGAACTTCGAACAGCAAATCTATCGATATGGACAGTTCATTTGAATTTAATAAATTTGGTTGAAAGTGAAAGTAAATAACAACAACTGATGATATAACTGTATAAAATAAACTTACTTTATTTACGTTATAATACAGAGCACATGGCCGGTTATTAATAATCACCGGAACTGCCGGTAATACACATTGCCGCGCGCATTCCCATGACATGTAAATAACAGAATATGAATATTTAATGATGAGATAAAAAGTTAATCATCTGGTGTGGACTCAGGTGTTTTACCGATCACGCAACTGTGGGTTGTAATCGGATTAATAGATTACTGAACTGATCATGGTTAATTACTAATCTTGAGTAACACTCGATGTTCCAGGCGAGTTATTTCGTTTCGCTCTATTACTTTCGGTGAAATCTGTATCATGGCTTCAGCTTGTGTTTTGTTTACATTGACTGACCACATGTCATTCTGATAAAATTGTATTCGAGCGAAAGAAGCTGAATTTTCACCAAATTTACACCTCCGAAAATTATTTATTGTTCAAACGAGCGGGGGTATTCGAGCTATTGTAGTTCGAGCGATCGAGGTTTATTTACATATGATTTAATAGGGATTTGGACGGGACCGGCAGATAACTTATCCGGAGTATTCAGGGCATCGTCGTTCGAGCGATCGAATTTCTACTGTATTTACTTTGTCACAGTGTAAGATATTGTTGAGGTAATAAATTTTGACTGTTCCATTTTTTGGCGATAAATGTTTTGGCGATTTTAATGCTACCGCCAAAATACGCCAAAATTTACACTCCGCGAAAATAACCCGCTATACGGTATTTCGTAATTTGGACTGAAAATTTGCTTCGAATTCGGCATATCGAATTAACTAACAAATTTACATAGAAATACATAGCGATCTGACGGGACCATTTGTATCATTTCGATTTGAGTAGATGTATCGTTATGATCATGAACCTCAAACATATAGGAATAACCGATATAAGTCGCGTAATTAAAATACAAACAGATGGCCTCCTATGATGTGTATTGCGCATTGAATCACGATTATTAATCAATAAACTTTTTAGAAAAAATATTAAATAAACATCACAAAGGGTAACTTTTATTATATTTTATTTTGGATTTTACAATAATTCCGAGTCCATGGGTGTTTATACTGTCTGACGACATCGGGAGGGCACCTGGGTATATCCTCAGGCAGTGTCGACACGCTCCAATATTACTTGGATCTACCTGCCCATCATTAGAAGGTCTTACATTCGGACCTAAGACAATGATCTTAACTCAGTCGTTAATTACTGTGTTTATTCAGTGACACTTGCCAATCCGTCACTGGCTTCAATGTGTATCCACCTGTTAATTACTGGTGACCAAGATACCGGTGAACTTTGAAAACTTGTGGCCAGAAAAATCGCAAAGCGCCGGGTTTTGTCGCTAGTTAAAGAAAAAAATCGCAGTAAGCGATGCCCAGCGCAATCCCTCCCATACGTGTTCATTCATTGTAACACGCGGCGACGCCAAATCAGAGGCCTGAGATTTCTTATTCAATAAAATTCATTGAAAACGTCACTTCCTATGCCGAGAAGGCCTTCCAATGTACGATTTTTCTCAACCGAAAACTTTAATTCAAATCTACTTTAACTTTCAAAGAAATTTAAAAAACAATCAAGGTATGATTTTTTTTAGTTTATTAGGTCGGCGCGGTACAAATGTTCTTTATACACATCTGCCTTTAAAATGTAATTGTTAATCAAGGCAATATATACACAACATGAAAAACGCATGTGACGTGAAAATCACAAGATTTACCCTTTTTGGCGACACAGTAATGAAATTGGCAACAAAATTTTACAACTGGCGATTTCCTTGACGACAGACTTTTACAACCCAGCGCTAACCCTGCTAGGGTCTTTTCACCAGATAATTTATGGATGGTGGGGAATCATACGTAACTGGTATCCCAGTTACAATCTCTAGTTATTATTACTTTTGTTGTTAGTGTTGTTGTTTGTTATATAAAACACTAACAAACTGCTTATCATAATCTGCCCAGCGACATTTAAATGTCGCTGATCTAACATAATGGAAATGAAACAAAAAAAATCTTGACAAAGGCCACAGAAAGGAATATCTTGTTCAAAACAACCATATCTTAGGAACACCATCAAGTTTGCTGACATAACTAAGAATTGCAAAGGACAAGATTAACATATATCAAGATCACAAGTACTGGTGACAAAACCTCATCCCAGGAAATCGGGTGAAATTACTGTAGTTATAGATGGTGCTCCAAACATTAGAGGAAACTACCTTGGTCTAAATTCCGGTGCCGTCTCCTAACCATTGTGGCTTTTAATATCGCCCTGTATCAACAAACACATCGTCATACTTTTTGATAACATATGACGAAATTTTAAGATTTCTGAGTCACGAATACAGAATAAAACGGTTACTATAATGATACGTGTATTTTATTTTCGACATACCCACGACTAATATACAGGTAAGCTAAACTTTGGACTAGATCTAGACTTTTGGTTGAACAATTTTTCTGATCTGTGTGTGTGTGGTGGGGGGGGGGGGGGGGGGGGGTAAACAAGAGAAAGTTTATGGTATTTTCAGAAATAAATTTTATATGTCATTATCCATTTTGCTTAACAGCTCAATGACAGAAAACTGGCAACACCAAGTTGTGACCCCCAGTATTGAACTATTCTGTTGTACAATGCGTAATCATGGGGTCACATTAACATCTGATCTAAAATGGGGAAATCACATAGCTAATATTACCACCAAAGCTACAAACACCTTAAATTTCCTCAAGAGGAATCTCGATATAAATTCAACATCCATTAAAGAGCAGGCATATAAATCCTTAATAAGACCACAAGTTGAATATGCCTGCTCTGTCTGGGATCCTCATCTAAAACAAGATATTATGAAAGTAGAAATGACCCAAGGAAGATCAGCAAGATATGTATTAAATAAATATAGGTCTACATCTAGCGTCAGTGATATGATACAGCATCTTGGCTGGAAGTCCCTTCAAACCAGGCGTACTGACGCTAGACTTTGTATGCTCTATAAAATAAGGCATCAGCTAGTGGCTGTCAGCAAGCAGAACTTACTCAGTCCAGCTAACAGGAAAACAAGACATCATAATTCAGAAGGATTCCTTCTCCCAACTTCAAAAACAACTTACTGGAAGGAATCCTTTTTTCCTAAGACCATTCGTGACTGGAACAGCCTACCTGATAGCATTGTGAAGTGTAACAGCTTGGATTCATTTAAATCCTTCCTGCAATGCTATCGCAATACCGACTCTATTCATTAAATTAATCATTTTTATCTTATAAAAAATATAAAAAATATATACATGTATATCTATGTAATTGTTTGTCTACTCTCTTGTCCGTATTGTATGTGCATCCTCTAACGACAAAAACTTCAATTTGTTGAAGGTGGTCGTACTTGGTAGAAGTAGAAAACATTGTGAAGTTTAGGCCCAAATGTTAACGATAGTTGTTCTTGTTCCTTGGTAGTTTCCTTCTTTATTTCTAGTACCTCACTATGGAGTAACAGTGTGATTAATTTGGTTGTGACATATCAGGAATTTTGACATGCACTACACATAGTTTAGAAGCAAGCAGGAATCACTGTCATATAGAAATTCTGCTGTCACTGATGTCAAATTAGACAAAAATTAACAATTGATAATATGTGATACATAAATGATTAATAATAAAAAATACTGGTACTTTTTTTCATTTTAATTCAAATGAAGTTGACAAATTATCATAATAAGTATTGTAATTTGTGTGTTAAGAGCCATGTGACCGTTTCTAATTTTGTTCTTGCATAGTGATGATACCCCAAAACTTTAGACCTTGTGGTCCCTTGATACAGATGAATTATCTGAGCACTATCTACCCTGTTGTTCAATGAGAGGGAAATGAAATGGACAACAATCCAGATACTACTTGCCAATGTCCACAATGAACGATTAATAATCTTGCAATCAATTCTTGCAATCACTATCTACCCTGTTGTTCAATGAGAGGGAAATGAAATGGACAACAATCCAGATACTACTTGCCAATGTCCACAATGAACGATTAATAATCTTGCAATCAATTCTTGCAATCACTATCTACCCTGTTGTTCAATGAGAGGGAAATGAAATGGACAACAATCCAGATACTACTTGCCAATGTCCACAATGAACGATTAATAATCTTGCAATCAATTCTTGGGATTACTGCTCTAACAATGACCAACAGTGGATCCTTGGCAACTATAGTACTATCCCTTAACCCTCTTGCTGCCAATTTAATTTTCAACACGTTGGCTGTGCCAAAGTGAAGTTCACAATGCGAAATGATATGACATCAACAATAGAATATGATGTCAGACGCACTTTTAGTCATATGACATCATTAGTTAATTGTAGATTATAATCTCAATAGTCAACATTTTACATTTTTGTTTACTTTTCAAAGATTCTGTGTATTTCTCAGTATTTTAAACAGGAGTTGTCAATTCCATTGAAAGAACATATGTGTCCGTATGGCAGGCTGTTAGTAGATTACACATTATATGTCTGTTTGGCAGCAAGAGGGTTAAATGCACTACATGTAGTTTAGAAACAAGAACTCTATATCAGTGATGTAGTTTCTGGGTACAGCTTGTAATTGCTCACACTCAAGAAAGAAATTGTCATCAGTCATGTTTCAGTGACAAAGTTGATAAATCTATTAATTCAGAATTAGTATGGCAATAGGGATAACCATTTTACCATATGATACCCAATATCTTTTTTCATTTCTGTGGAATAATTATTTCCTTCGGAGATGGAATCGTTTCATTTCATGTTTTCCCTTGAAAATGACTTTATCGCAGGAAATTTTGACAGAAACCATTTCCAAAATGTTCCACACAAACGTTAAGAGGTATTGATCATGTGGTATGCTGGTGAACTCTATTTACTTTGAAGTGAAGATGTGTCTTTTATTTTATATTGCAGGATCAAATAATTTATCATGATTTTGAAGTTGGTAGATTTATAATGTACTTGAGATGACAAGATGATATCATCAATCTTCAAGTCATTTAATAGGAGCACCTCTGTGGAACAACAGAGGCATGACAGAGACAGGTCTCCAGTGAGTGCGGCTGGTTGCCATGGAAATGATAGAGAAGAAGATGACTTCTTATTGGTTGGTCAAACAAAAAGTGAAAGGACAACAGTATATGCCAGAGAATTTTCAAATAATGTGAATAGTCCACCTTCCTATGAAAGGGTTAGTTATACACCATATGTTGTTCAGTATACACTGTACATTTTAATCAGCTTTTTCTGATTTTTTATGCAGAAATCCTATTAGATCCTAATTGAGACTTGCTATGTTTTTGACTCTTGGGATTGAATTTGACTACTGACTATCAAGAAAAAGAATCTAGTATGTTTTATTCTTTAGATTTTGAAGAATGTCAACTTGACCCCTTGAAGTCATGGCAGAGTCAAATTGAAGTCCTTTGATAGAATCCTCTGAAACAATACACATTCCCTCACAATACGATGCATATCGTCATACAAAGGTGACGATACGGTTATTTTTGATACGATACACTGAATATGTATTTAAAAGACAAAAAGAGTAGACACAAGGTTTCCGTTGCATTCATGTACATGTAATTTTCATTTTCAACAAACTTTTAAATATTGCCATTACACAATAACATGTAACATAATAAAACCAAAGTACTTCCAGACTACTGATCTGAACTAGGCAGGGGCATTCCTTATGTGTATTAGTGCAAAGTTATCCAACATATTGTTTACACTAAAGTTAACGATAAAAAACGGACTAGAAAATGAAAATGAACCGAACTGAAAATTTACGGAAAAAATCAAACACCAAACCGAGTAAAAGGAATTAGATAGAATCCAAACATTTCAGCCTTAGTGAGCATCTCTGTTCATACATTGTATGACTTATTTGCAACTTTGCAATTTCCCTTAAAGTTGGAAAGACTTTGATGTTAGTGGAATACATTAAACATATTTCATTTTCTTAACCAAACTGGGTCAAATTCTCCTTCCAAACCTGTAAATGCACAGAAAACCCTTGTTTGGACCATTTAATGTAATCAGTTAGAAAAATACACATTTGAGAGAAGCCTCAACAATGTTTGAGCACCCAAAAAAGTATGACCCTGAAGAAAATTACATTATAAACAAAAACAAATGTACCAATCAATCCAAGTAACAACTTTGAAAATGGCATATTAGCAATTTACTTCCACCAGCAAAGTGAAGCGTGGTACTCCAAGGGAGTAAGCACCTCTAGTTTAGTTAGCTACACTGCCACATACTGTAATCAAAATTACAATAAAAGAAACTGGAAACTATGAAATGTCAGCTATATCCAGGATGATTTTAGCTACAGAGATTTCATACTGATCACCAATATTATTTTGTTACAATTTTTGAACACTACTTTCTGTGGTAGTTCTGAGATCTAATCAAACTGCATTATGATATGCTGGCAATAGTTTGTGTCCTCATTGTAATGACACTATATTGTGGTACTATCTGATATTTTATAAGTAAGGACAACTAGATTAAATTTTCAGTGCAATACTGTTGTTAAGGGGAATTTTAGTGAACAAATTTGGAAATTTTAGTCATTTTACCTAGGGGAAACTACCTTTATTTGGTAGTAATTTTATGCAAACAAAATCACTGCACCAATATTGTGTCAATGTGTTGATGTTATAAGTTATTAAAACAATATATTTTCCCTTTCAGGCAACCTCAATACCAGATGATGAATGTTTACCTTCATATCACCAATATAGTAGTTCTCAAACAGAATATTCACCATGGCTAACAACTGGAACAAACAATAACTCCAATAGAGACAGTTCTGTTATGGATCACCATGACAACAGTTTAGGTTTTACACCTGTAGCAGACATACCCTTAGTGCTTTCTCCAGAGCTACAGCTGAGGGTAGATTTGATGAAGTGTTCAGCTGATGTTAACTTATTTCACCAGCAGACTTTGGATTTGTCAAAGTTTAGTTACGATTTTACTGTTGAAAATTCTGTTTTAAGAGAATATGAGACTTCTTTATATGATTCAATGGAGTCATAATCCAGGATTTTGTGTGTCCCGGTGGATAAGTTTAAAAAAGTCAAAATTCTGAATGTCCCAGACAATCTGAGATTTATAACATGTATGTTAATGTGACATCATGTTTTGCTTAGTTTTGCAAACAAATCACAAAGCCCTCAATTGTTACAAAAGCATTATTTATTTGTTTGAGTGCAAATTTAAACTCATATTGCTGAAGTCTAGTGACTAGATAATGAATGTGTAACTTGTAATGTGCTTGGAGCTAACAGTGTGATAAACTGTCTTCCTATATTAAAATGAACCATATATCCTCAGTTATTTCCTGTCTGAAACCAGAATTGATAAACATATTCATTTCACCATCCCAGTTCCACCATAATAAATACATTGTACTGTTATATGATTTAAATCATTTATTTTGAGTGTGAATGGAATACTATATAGCATGTTATTTTTGCAGGTCTAAATTTTGGCAATATTTGCATAAAATGTGGGATCAAGATAGAGAATTTCTTTCTGTGATGTGAGATTATACTGGGAACCATATTTCAGAATCTATAATAATATTAATAATAATAATAATACATGTACCGGTAATAAAAAATAATAACAATCTTTATTGCTTGAATGCAATTAAGATACTTGATTATGACATGAACAAATTAACAAGTGACATTGTTTAAACAATAATAGAAACATGTGTATGAACATTAAAAAGAAAAAAGACAAAAAGACTATTTGAGCAAAAATCCTATGGTCAAGGATTTAATTATCTCCCTTTGGCCATATGAAAGAGGAGACAGCTCAAGCATTATATATATATATATATATATATATATATATATATATATATATATACAAGAGTACATTTAGTATGAAAAATTTTGACTGACGGATAATTTTACTTTTTACGGTTAATCTGAATTCAATGTTGTTCCCAAAATATGCCAAAATTTGCACCCAACAAAAATAACCCATGATACAATAATATTTATGAGTGCTATTAAATGTTTGTAATATATATATATGTTTTGTTCAGTACCGTATGTAAAGTGTTTATCATGCTTATTAATCATATCATACGTGTTACAAGGGTCCATGGGAGGTAGCTATTATGATTAACATCCAAAAGTGCATCTCTTTTAACAGAAATAAGCACTTACTTTATAGAATTATAGTATGTATAATTACTGTACATACACTGTAGTACTAAGCGGGTATACCACCATTGGGTTGTGAGAAGACTTGAAAAGTGGAGCATTGGTCTAAAACTCAAGATTACTGGTCACAACGCCTGTCACAATCTAGGTACCAATCCAACTGGAGACAGATCTAGGTGTGAAAAAGTTTGTCAGTTCGCTCGCCGAAGGTTTGTGGTTTTTTCCTCCACCATCCCAGAACTGAAGTGAAGTATTCTTGACTGGAGCACAAAACACCATTTTCCACTCCATCAACTTGTGATTAATGCTAGTTATATTTCAAGTGTATACCACCTCATTATGTGATGTTGATCATGACATATCTTCCAAAACTATTTTTATTATCATTTTATTTTAAATACATAATATCTGACGTCCAGATACATATTAATTAACTTTAGATAATATATATTTTCATGAATACTGTCGGTGTTCAATGGAGTGTTGTTTTTAAAAGAGTGCTTTATTTTATGTGTATACAAATGTTCAATATTTTATTTTATACAATAATTATATAATATATCATGTACATTTGTTGTTGTTGCATACTTTATTTTACCTCGATATAAAATTATAAAATGATTTATATGTGTACTAATCATATCCAGAAAAAACCGGTCTTGATCTCAAATTTTGAACTTTTGTCCATTCCATCAATGTACACAGGTGTTTTCATTACCAGTGTTTACAGAAACATATTGAGGTCATTTTACATTACAGACCTGTCGAAAGTTTAACACTGAGCTTATGAAAAAAGAGTCAAAGTTCGGCTGCTTAGTGTCAGAAATATAGATAGCTAGTGATCTCAAAAACTGCTGAGAAATAGTTAGATGTCTCTGTGTCCAGGATTGCCCTGGATGTATTTGAAGTCCCATAGTTCAATGTTCTTTTCACACGATCTTGATTACACACGTGGCAGTTGTAGCTAGCTAAACAAGAGGTGCTTACTCTTCCGGAGCACCCTACCTCACTTCCCTGGTGGAAGTTCACCTGTCTAACTTGACTTGTCAGTTCCAAAGTTTTTACTTTGCTTCTGGATTAGTATGTTTGTTTTTTATTAAAATCTGCAGAAATACTATCGAGTTAAATATAATTAGATACAGAGCTGAGTTATCTATTGGTAAGCCTAGTGTTAAACTGTCAACAGGTTTGTTCTGTATGTACCTGACTATAGGTTATATGCAAACAATATTGACCTGTATGCTTGACCTTTAACTTAATAATTAATATGGACGAGTACATTTATGTATAGGAAAGATATTGTTCACAATGGGAACTAAAAGTAAATACTTGTGTTGTGTATCTATTAATATAGAATCCTAACACTACCCATATATTGAGTGGGTCATCCAAAATGAAAATGTCCAATATAAGGTCAAGTGGACGTCAGTGCTGTTTATACCCTGCTGATAGTACAGGTCTTGAGATTTTTCATTTTGACCGATTTCAAATTAAAACAATTATATACACTATTTATCTTTTGTTTAAGCAGGCTTAAATCATTGTTGAAATTTTTTTTTATCAAAAGCCAAAAATTTAATTAAAAAATTAATTAATATCAAAGATTTACATGTTGTTACTTTTTAACTCTCAGCCCTAAAACTAGAAGTACATATAGACATTTACCATTACCACAATGGGTAGTTGTCTAATATAACTGCAGTACAAAATTAAATATTGTATAGGTAGCTATATAGTCAGTTTATTTGTTAAAAATTCCATGTATCAAGTTGTTATGTTGTACATGCACTGGGCGAAAAATTGTCAAGACTAGTAAATTTCCATTTCAAAATTTCTCTAGCTAGCTCACTGACTTCATTGGGATCACTACGGTAGTTCAGTGGTAGAGTGCTTCTACAGTGCTCGCTTCGTGTGTTGGAGGTCGTAGGTTCGAACCCCAACCGGGTCAACTGACCAAGACTTGAAAATCAGTAGTGACTGTTCATTCTCCAAGCATTCGTTCGGTATTGAGAAATTAGTTAAACGGGGTCCTTCGAAAGAGACCTTTAAAACCTTTAAAACCATGTCCCGTATCACGACAAAGAACCCTGCTATATAGCGCAACACACGGGCTAAATTTTCACACCTTTGTCTATAGCTGGCGACGTCTCGATATAAGTGAATTATTCTTGACTGGGGCGTTAAACACCATACTCAACTCCGATTTCATTAGTTCCGTCAGAGTTATCTTTCTTGAATCATAATGTTACTATGGGCATTTTAAAATTCTGATACGACTTGACTGTTAGTGTAACACATGTACATTCGCAAGCTCAGGTTCTAACAGGGGCGGTCTCGGTGGCCGATTGCTCTTGTGGATCCAACTCTGGACAGATCTTGTTGCAAAAAAAAAAGAAAATGCAGAAGGTCGGTGATTTTCTCAGGACACTCCAGTTCCCTCCACCATCTCTGAACAGACCACCTCGATATAAGTCTATCTTGACTGAACTGTTAAAATCCATAGAATAAATTATAAAATGGCTTGATGTCATCGTGTAGTCCATGAACATAATTAATGTCTTTACCTGGGCTATAAAGTTCATGAATATTCCAGAGGTCTTTTTGGTGGTCTTCGTATAGATTTTACTCTTCTATGTAGCATGGTGGGTCTAAAAAATAACCAAGAGAAGTATCCCGGTCTGCCAGTTCGAGACTTATCGCGTTCAGAAGAACCTGCCAGTAATAGAATCCCATCCAGGCAGATCTAAAAATGAGCAAATTGTCAGTTTGCTTGTCTAAAATAGGTCGTTTTCTCCGGTTAATCTGGTATTCAGATAATTCTCCGCAATTTCTGAACAGACCGCCTCGATAGTGTAAGAATCTTGGCTGGATCGTAAAACACCATTATACACCACTCCACTTTTATTCCGTAAATAGTCCAACAAAGGGTTTGATAAATTCCTAGAATGTGTTGCTGAGTTCGATTTTTTATATAAAACCGCATTGGAAGGCAGTAAATTATTTCCTTGTGTTACTTTAGAATGTACGAAAGCCTATTAAGCTCATAAATAAAAAAAAATTAAAAGGCGTAATAACGCGAAATAAAGGCGTTATAATGCGTATAACGCCTTTAGAAAGGCGTTATAACGCCTTTTTTCGCATTATAACACCTTTATTTCGCGTTATTACGCCTTTTAATTTTTTTTATTCATGAGCTTAATAGGCTTTCGTAAGAATGACATTGTATTATTTAACAAAAAGTCAAAAGTAAAACATGTCAGAACAAATGCTAAAAACCTGAACATACTCCTAACCGCATAAATGTTGTCTTAGTATACATGTATGTGTGTTATTATTATAAAACAGTTCAGGCCTGTCAAAAGTTTAACATCTAAGTAGTGTCGAAAGGACAGTTAATCTATGTCTCTTCTGAACTCTATCTCGACAGCATTTCAACAGTAACTATCAATTTTAAGGCTTGGTCACACGGCGCTTTTCGGCTTAATCACGGCCATGACCCGTCAAAAAGTGATTTCCCGTGAAGCAGGCGATGTTTTTTCGCGTAGATGTCGAGTTTTAAGACGAGCTACAGTCGATTTGTAGACATGGCAGGACGCGGCGAAATATCTGAAGCGCGTCGGACGCGGCAAAACAAGTTTTTAAATGCTCAAAATTTTAGTCCGCGGACAACCACAGACAACACACGTGGTAAAGATGGGTAACACTCGTGAAACACACGTGATAATCCGTGTTCCGGCAGTGATTTCAACTTAGGAAGACGCGAAAGTTTAGCAATCTGTCAAGGGTATAGCACGGTCATCGGACGCGTGGTACGCTTTGGTATCACGGGAAATAGCGTGTGTTTAGCGGCTTATCACTAAGAAATAGATTTTACGCTTTCATAGCACTACCTATGCCCGTTAAACGGGTCTTGAACAAGTTCTAAATACGACCGATCACTGCCTAATTACTTCTGTATGTAATACCGTAATTTTCTGAGACCTCGGCACTTGCAGTCTAGATGTCAAGTGTGAACATGAACCCTTAACGCCGTGATGTTCTCATCTTCATGCTCCAGCATTAACAGAACCGACTGATACAGGCCAAACATATCCCTGCTGAGAAAGACGAAGAAGGAGGAGGAGGGTGGTACGGAACATCTACATGTATGTGCGTGACTGGATCGCGAAAAGACCTCGGCTGGGGCTTTACGACTGTCTCATGCGTAACGAATATTCAAGAGCCTTTCAGAACTTTATGGGGAAGCCTCCTGCGATGTACGATGAAATTGTGCAGAGACTGACACCAGCCCTTACTAAGGAGGCCACCAACTGGAGAACACCCCTTTAATAAGGTCTGAAGGTTGCTATCGCCCTGTGGCACGTATCTTCTGGCTTTAAGTACCGTGAGATGCAATATGCCTGGAGGGTCACCCACAACACCGTAAGTCAAGTGGTGCGTGAAGTCTGTGAGGCCATAGTCCACGATTATGTTCATAATTAGCTCTCCCCGCCAGACACCGAGGCCCAGTGGCGCCAGGTAGCTGATGATTGGTACCACAGATGGAATTTTCCACATGTCATTGGGGCTATAGATGGGAAGCATATTGCGTGTAAAGATCCTGCCAACACTGGGTCCGACTATATATAGCTACTTCAACTATAGAGGCTTCTTCGGTGTTATCCTCATAGCAGTCGTGTCTTCGGACTACAAGTTCCTTTGGATAGACGTAAGCGACAAGTGGTGCTCATCTGATGCCCACATCTACAAAGAAAGTGAGTTCACGGAGAGTCTGCAGGTGACACACAGGATGTACCATACTTCCTGGTAGATGACGATGCCTTCGGACTCCGACCCTTCATGATGAAGCCCTACGCTAACAGGGACAAGACCAGGGAGCAAAGAATATTTAACCATCGACTGTCGCGGGCCAGGCGGGTAGTTAAAAATTCGTTCGGGATCCTTGCCAATTGCCAACAGATTTCAAGTTCTCCTGACTACAGTGATGCATGAAGCTGACACTGTGAGGCTGCTGGTCAAGGCGTGCTTACTCCCTCCAAACCTGATGAGAACACGTTACTCGGTGATGCAGAATGGTCCAGATGGAGCCCTGGTGCTTGGAGCTTCGCGTGAAGACAGGAAACTTATAGACACGAGGCCCGATAGAGTATCAGGGTCCAACAGAGATGTCAGGCTAGCCAAGGCCCAGAGGAACCTCATCATGCAGTGGTGTAACTCCCCGCTGGAAGAGTGCCGTGGCAGGATGACATGCCCCCCCCCCCCCCATTAGCTATGCTTACTGATAATGTTAGTTAGGGAAACTGGAGCACTGATATGTAAATGTTGATGTGATAATCATGATTGATATATGTATTGATGACATTACACATTGCATTAATGCAATGAATTGAAATGTAAAATGCGTTTGGTAGTTTTGACTTTACTAGATTAAAACTTAATTAAAACTTTTATATGCACGGCAAGCCGCGCTTTTGACGACACCGAGCCTAGGTTACCCGTGATTGGGCAGTGCCATAGCAGTGGAATGCCCGTTTTACGTCCGCGTTCAACACGTGATCGGCAGTGCTACAGACGCGATGAGGCCGTGATTAGCCATGGTAACTTGCCGCTTTTTTCCCGCGTTCAAACACATGCGAACCTATTTTAGCCTTACACGTGGTTGGACGTGGTTAGACGTGCTTAGGCAGTGGAATAGCCGCCGACGACCATAACCCTTACAAAGCACGGTCAAGCCAAAATTGAACAAAAATTACCACTTACAACCACGTTCGCCAGATTTTCATTACTTTTTGTACGTGAAATGTGAAAACTTTACACACGGTGGACGAGGGACAAATGGTAATAGCTCCGTAAAATATCATAAAAATAGGAAAAAACGATTATGGAGACAAATGGTTTTAAATGTTTTATACTTTTTTTTAATTTAAGATTTAATTTTATGTCTGTATATTGATTGGTCAATTATCAGTATTCAGATGTGATTAATAGCCAGTGAACTAATAAATGTTAGCTATATATAATTATCACAGAGAATAATGACAAACGTCCTTCAGTATTGAAAAGGAAATAACAGTTACTTTAGTAAATAAAGAAACTCATCAGTGGAGTCAATAGATGGGACACTGCTTATAAATAGTACTGCACCGTATACAGTACAGTACAGACCTGTCGACAGTTTAACACTGAGCTAACGAATTAATTAGAATAGTGCAGCATCTTGGCCCCTCGATCGATAGCCTCGACAGGTTTTCGGCAGATGCTACCTCTACCTCGGGAGCTGTCCAACCAATTGCTAGCCAAATATTGTGCATTTGGCAGCCGAACTTAGTAGACTCTTTACGTTAGCTCTTTGTTAATTTTTGGACAGGCCTATATTGTATACATAACAATGTCACTTTATTTTTAAATATGATTTACACAACAGTAATTTAAGAATAAGTTGGGGTTTTTTCATTCGAAAACAATTCGAACCAAAACCCTATAAGTTGTATCTAGATGTAGCTAGCCAAATTTTAAAGACGGTTATAGATGGTAAATTAGATCCATGTTTACACGACGGCACACTGTCCAAAAAGTAGTTTGTCGTCGATCTAGGTCTTTAGTTAGTTAGGACAGCATTATTAAATGTCAGTCAAACCTGTCTATAAAGGCTACCCATGGGAACCAAGTGTATTGTATGGGCAAGTGGTCTCTCTCTCTCTCTCTCTCTCTCTCTCTCTCTCTCTCTCTCTCTCTCTCTCTCTCTCTCTCTCTCTCTATATATATATATATATATATATATATATATATACAGGTTTAAAAATTATGAATAAAAACAATTGGGATACAATTCTACTTAATTGTCCTTATATAGAGGTGACCTTTAAGACAGGTTGGACTGTACACAATTTTAAATTTATTTAATGATGAAATATGGTATATGACACATGTCATTTTACTACCATATTTATAAAATCCTGGTTTTCACCTATAAACACATTAACACAAACGTCATCATTTATTTCTGTTCATCTTATTTGACCTTGATTATAACTGTATACTATACGTCCCATCTATTGACCTATATAGTGTAAACAATTCTGGTATTTGAACCGGTATACGTCACTTATTTGATTAATGTACGTTTATTTCCTACTATTTTACACCATCTGATCTTATATGGCCTGTATATGTCTCGATCTTGGCCGTGACAGCATGTCGCTTACTGCAACAAAGTACAAATTCCATTTTAACAATTGGATTTTCGTCACAGTCTTACAAATGCTAACATAATTTTTCTAACTTTATAAATTAATAGCGAAATTTAAATTAACAGCCTTAAAACAAAATATAATCTTATCATTATAACCTACCAAAACCCAAACTACTAGTATCTGATTTTACAGTCATTCCTTTACTAACATTTTTCTTATCTTAACTCTGGCAAATTTTAACAATATTTTATGGTACTGTCATGTGCTGATTTTGAATTTTTATTAAAATAATGCATTCAAAATCAGCAAATGACAACCGATTTTGAAGGCATTATTTTAATAAAACATGACAGTACTACACACCGATGATAAACTTGAAATTTCGACAAAATTAAAATACAGTTGCAATAAGCTTAGAGTGGTCTTCGGAGTGATACCTTAAATTATTGAATATTGAAAACTTAAAGTAACAAAAATATTATCATTTACTTGTCGGATTCAAGTTAAGTGCAACGAAACACTCCAAGACGCGAAGGTTATAAAATACCAGCTGAGCAGATGTTGATGTTGTGATGCGTACATGTGCTCAGTGATGTGTACTGTGTAGTGCCAGGGGTTATATATGGTATTTGTTTACCAACAACCTGCAGATGGCCGCCAGAATAACCTCATATTGTTTACCAACAACCTGGAGATGACCTACAGAATAACATCATATTCAACCTGTTTTTGTTTATCACCAACGTTTGTAACACGATTTGACAACGAGATGTCATTTTATGAATCGTTATTACTAACCAATTACAACGAATAGGTTCACATAAGTAAACTTAATAACAAAAATACCAAATCCTAAATGGCTGAATGTAAGAATATATTTTATTACACTCGTCTCCATCTAGAGAAAAATATAAAATTGTATAATTTTGAGTTAAGATTTTAATTTTCATAATAATTTACCAAACCATAAATGGCTAAATGCAAAAATATATTTCATTACATTAGGAAAATCTTAGTTGACCAACGAGCTTGAAACTAGGATCTGATTGGCTGGCGATGACTCGATCTTAACAAGTAAAAATGTTTAGTAACAATCCTACAAAACTATAACATACAATTTTCTGACTTAATTATGAATAACAAAATTTAAACTCTTAAGTTTATAACAAAATATGACCAGTATAAGTAACCAAAATTCAAATTTTCTAGGTGCAAGATCTATTTACCGTTAATTACAATACGTGTGTGTGTATTTATAGAATTCTAGTTTTTGATCTGTAAACAAATTCTGGTATTTGAATCACTATAATAACTCGTATAATAATAATTTAACGTATATATCAGAGATGTATGATTCACATAAAGTTATCATCTCTCCTCTCTCTCAATATCCAGAGAGGATGTTGATTTTCACGTGACACACATTACATAAGACCTGAAGTTTGTGCATTTTACTACTGATAACATACATGCTCGACCTTTCATGTAAAATATAATCATTACATTAAAGGAAATACATGTTTTGATTTGTAATGCCAGTCAGTATAGGAATTTAGAGTATAAGCCTGTCGAAACTCTAATACTGAGCTAACGGATCTTGACTGCCATATAGGTAGCTTTTGACCTAACAGCTATTGCGAGACAGAGAAGCTACCAAGAGACAGATGACAGCTGCCAAAAAGCCACCGAGTTATAGCTAACGCGGAGCTTACATGACCTGCCGATCCGGCATCATTAATTCGTTAGTTTAGCGTTAAACTTTCGACAGGTCTATTCTGTAGCTGGACTATACTTGGATGTCGGGGGACTATACTTGGGTATAGTCCTGCTGCTATGCGTTGTCAAGGACAGATGATTTCTACTAAAAAAAGGATTCATGTATTATCCAATGGTTATTCAACAAATTAATATGTGATGTACTAAACAGAGTTAGCCCTTATAACAGGTTTTACTGTACGTGATATACGGAGTTTATTTAATGACAGTGATTCGTGTACTTCTGGTGACACCGAAATGTTCAAATTTTGGTCATTATCGAATAGTATGGCCTGATCAAGTACACTCATCTCATTTTTATCATATCATAAGTACATGTAAATAATGCGGCCATCACTTTACATACCATTGCATAATCTATCTCATAAAATAAAATTAATCACCATCATCATCACCATCATCGTCATCATCATCATGAAAAAATAAAAAATAAAATAATTATAATAATATGAAAACTCTAAAAAATGATAATATGACATCATTATTGAGAGTTAAATGATTGCTTTTTATTATTATTATTATTATTATTATTATTATTATTATTATTATTATTAATAACATTATTATTATTATAACAGTGAATTCTGTGGCAAATTAAAGGCCACCACCACATAAGGGCCACATACTTTTAAAGCCCAGTCAAATTTTATTCCAGTCGCTCTTTATTCATGTTATTTTAACCTGTATATAAGTGTCATATGTCTATAAAGGACACATTTGCTGGTTTCCTTGGGTGGCCTTTATAGACAGATTTGACTGTATAGCAATTTTAATGTTGTGTCGATAATCGGAACAGAATTTGTTTTGTGTCCCATCTATTGACCTACACGTCACATAATAGTTTTTACCGTTAACGGTTTATAGAATTCTAGTTATTGCCCTGTAAACAAATTCTGGTATTTGAACCAGTGCATGACGTATGTATATAATATATGCCCTGTGATAAATTCACCTTTCCGTAATTATTGTAAAAAATACTGAATATTAAGAGAAAATCTGGAATAATAAACAAACTCCGGAATAATAAGAAGAAATCCGGAATACGGTAAATTTATCGGAATCTAAAAAATCCTTGAAAACAACAAGAAAATTAAAAAAAACCTCTAGTGTATATAATTATACTGCGATCCATGAATTTATAACTGCACACATTATTAATTGCCATATATAGGTTAAATGTTACATAATTACCATGAAAAATTTCATACATGTAGTATATTTGGGAAAGTGATATCTTAACTTAATGATCCAAATGTATATAGCAAAGTTGTTGTTCTTTAAAATTATTTTTCCTTTATTTTTAATTTTGGGAGAAAACATAAAATGTACTCTTTTTATACCCCGTGTTAAAAAATAAAATGACCATGTGGACATGTTTTAAAAAAAAATCTGGAAAAATGAGCTGCTATAATAGAATGATCTTTCCAACTGATTTTCAAACTTTAGTTTTTTTGTTAAGCTTTCTCAGCAAAAACTTTTTTACTGTTCACTTGTTTATGAACGTTTAAGGGTCATTTAAGTAGGAAAATTCAAGTGAAAACCATTTGGTTGAAAAGCGTGAAAGAGGGTTATAATTATGAAATTACCTACAAAAGTGTAAAGATTTATAAATAAAAATAAAGTAGGAATTGATAATTTAAGAAATTTTAAAATATTTGTTGCATTTTTTAAAGAAAATTGTGCAAAAATACACGTGTTAGGGAAAATAGCTTACACCTTGTATAACGAATTGATTTCAAAAAATGAAAAGATATTAAGATAGTCAACGTCATAGAGCAGTGCAAAGGGGGTAGAGTTTGTTAAAGAAATACGAGGTTTTTGAAAACTCGACAATTTACGGTTGAGGTTTTTTATGTTTTGTTTTCCTTTTAAAAATGCGTGTACCAGGCGTGATAGTTCATATTCTAAGGCTACCAACGATCCAAGGGAAGATTATAAAAGCTAAGTTTGAATATTACTTGATTATTGCTGAGGCATATTCGGCTTTATATAGTTCAACATTGTTGAAAACAAACAATATTTACCTCGATTTAAATAGAACAGTATTGTGTGACCGTGCACTTTTAGTGACTTGTTGTATTTTGGATTAGTAGTGGCCTTAGAATATAAATATCACGCCTGGTACACGCATTTTTAAAAGGAAAATAAATCGTAGATAACCTCAACCGTAAATTGTCGAGTTTTCAAAAACCTCGTATTTCTTTAATAAACTCTGGCCCCTTTGCACTGCTCTATGACGTTGACTATCTTAATATCTATTCATTTTTTAAAATCAATTCGTTATACAAGGTGTAAGCTATTTTCCCCAACACGTGTATTTTTGTACAATTTTTATAAAAACATGCAACAAATATTTTAAAATTTCTTAAATTATCAATTCCTTCTGTATTTTTATTTAAAAATCTCCACACTTGTGTAGGTAATTTCATAATTATACCCCTATTTTACGCTTTTCAACGAAATGGTTTTCACTTGCAATTGAATTTTCCTACTTAGATGACCCTTAAGCCCCTTAGCATCGCATTTCTTCTTTCTATATGACAACCCACCTGACTATAAAATCAACGTTTCTAATTTGCCATGGGTAGACTTTATAAACACTTTCCACTTTACATGGAAATAAGGAGTTTCTATTTTTCCGCTGAACCGTGATTTTTACAGTTTACGGTGCATCTAGAGTATGACATTAGTATACGTATAGGATTTACGTGTTGTTTATGGAACGGTGTCCCTGTTTCTGACCTAACCTAGTTTTATCTACACTATATATATAAAGGTGAACTGACGGTGTCATTCATTCATTTATCGTCGAAAACATTTGGAGGATAGAGTAAAATTAAAAAATAGTGAGATGGAGCTATCAAGCATTTTAGCGGATATTTCTGCGACTCCTATAATTTTGTTGACACTTTGTGTTTTTCTTGGACTGTACCTGATAACTGGAAGAAAACGAACAAACATACCTGGTCCCAAAAGTTTGCCTCTGTTAGGTAATGTGTTAGATTTGTTGAACATACCGAAAGGAGGTTTCCATCTTTACAGCCAGGAATTAGGGACGAAATATGGAGAAATAGTCTGCATTAAAACTGGATCCACTTATAGAGTTTTCCTGAATAGCCAGAAATTGATCAACGAAGCTTTCACAAAACAGGCAGATATATTCAGTTACCGTCCAATTGTCAAAATTAATAACAGGAAAAATATGGGTATGTCATATTATTATTATTAAATATTATTATTATCATTGAACATTATCATCATAGATAGTAAAAACGTTTACATTAACTCAGTAACATATGATTGTGTATACATACTCTCTCTCTCTCTCTCTCTCTCTCTCTCTCCCTTCATTGAACACTATAAAAGTTCTAGTTAAGTCAAGGCGGATTTTATCGATATCGAAACGTAACCATCTTTCGTTCAATTTGCAAAATTGTATACATGATGCATTTGAAATGTCAATGTCCGCATCTCAAGTTTGACCTGGTCTGTGAGGGAACCCATGTTTGCACTATTGCGAACGATTTAAAAATCGTTTCATTTTTTACAATACAGGCATAGTCTGGGGAAATGGACCCGAATGGAAGCAAATACGAAGATTTTCACTTCAGACTCTTCGAGATTTTGGTGTCGGCAAGAAAACAGTTGAAGAAAGAATATTAGAGGAAGTCGCAAACGTTCTTAAATTTATAGAAGAAAGTAACGGAGAGCCCATCAATATAAAGGATGCTATGACCAAAGCTGTTTCTAATACTATACATAGTGTGGTGTTTGGGTTCAGGTAAGTGTCTACATGTACCTTATTATAACTAATGTCGTTGGTCATAATTTCTTGCAACCATTGTCTTGTGGCATAATTTGTTATAATTGTCGTGTTTATTGAATAATTTGCTATAACCGTCATGTTTTGGCATAATTTGTTAAAAAATATGTCTTGTGGCATAGTTTATTTTAAACGTCTTTCTTGTGGCATAATTTGTTAAAAACATATGTCTTGTGACATAATTTGTTTTAAACGTCTTTCTTGTGGCATAATTTGTTTGAAACATCAATTATTTTAAGCATCTGTCTTGTGGAAAGCATGTGATAGACATCTGTCGCGTAGCATAATTTGTTATAACCAATATCTTTTGGTATAATTTGCCAATCTTTGAATTTTTTTAAAAATAAACCATTAAACAATGTGATTTGCTAAATTCTGAATGATTTATTTTTTAGGATATTGTCTGTAGTTCATTTATCAGCTTGCTCCTACAAAAATGTCAAATCGTGGTTAAATAAAATTCTACAAAAAATGTCAAATCGTGGTTGAATCAAATTCTACAAAAAATGTCAAATCGTGGTTAAATCAAATTCAAGGTCATTTGTTAGATGACGTTGCACAAACAACGCGTAATTAACAATATTAATGATGTTGTATGATCTTTAAATATCAGAACTTATTCGGTAAAATAAGGATGGTATTTAATTCTTAAAATTTTTAAAAGTTCACTGGTAGTATAATAAGTGAGACATAGTTGCCTGTACTTTCTAATAATAAGCACATTTTTTTATATTTTAATTGATTAATTATTTATTCAACTATTTAATTATTTGAGTATACATGTTCTTTCTGTGACATGCAAAAAAATCAAATTGTAATTTATTAATTATTGAGGAAACTGATTCTCTTGTTCCGGGATCCTAGTATATATGTTTATTATTTTTGTAAAATGTAGCTTAAAAAATAATATTGTTTAAACTAATAACTACACAACTGGACAAAAAATTCCAGTGCCCATTCAAAACAAGGTGTTTATATTGCCTGGTCCCTATTTGTGCCTTTTTTGTTTTTTCCTTGTATTGTGCCGAGTTTTAAATACTATATACCGCTTTTTATTAGCGCAAACTAATTTTAAGCGATTTTATTGAAAATATATCAGTACATATTAAATTAAGCGCATAAAGTTTAATGTACTCTCCTAGCCACTGATATTTAATTTTAGAGTGTATTTTATGTTAGTGGAAAGATCTGACTACTAAAAGCGATAAAATGAATTTGAAGGTAAAATATCCAGGTTTACAGAAATTATATTATGGTGTTTAATGTCACAGTCAAGAAAATTTCACTTATATCGAGACGTCGCCAGCAATAGGCGAAGGTGAAGAAATAGTGTATATGTGATGCGCTGATGGCATAAGACAGCAGGGCTCTTTATTGTGTCATGCCTATCGTGACACTGGACCTCGTTTATTTTAAGTTTCCATCCGAAAGAACCAATATCTACCATCAAAACACCGCACATGTACATGACCTACAATAGGCCCGGGAAGCACCTTGCCGAAAATCAGGGATTTTATGTAAGCACTCCGGATTTTTCAACTAATCCAGTGCTGAATGACTAGTATTGCTAGATTTAATGTAGATTTTGTTTTATTTAAAACAGATATGATTATGGAAATGACAAGTTTATACAGCTATTGAAGGCATTGGATACTTTGTTCAGTTCGCCAGGGTCATTACCTTTCCAGCTTATGCCATTTCTGTCCTATGTGATTGTAAGTATATATATATATATATATAAGATATTTAAGGTTCCTTGCCCATTGTAAAATATACCAGAAATTAAAATAATTCCCAAGAAAAGTATACTGATTTAAGTCTAACGTTTTGTCCTTCAAAGGACTTTTCTACTATATATCCGTCGTGGGTTCGATCCCTAGCCGGGTCTGACCCAAGACTTGAAAGCGGATAGTGACTGTTCTTTCGCCAAGCACTCGGCGTTACGAAATGAAAGTCACGGTTCTTCCGGATGGGAACTTAAAATAAACGAGGTCCCGTGTCACGGTGGGCTTGGCAGGCTAAAGAACCCTGCTGTATAATGCCATCAGCGCAACGCACAGGCAAAATTTCTGAACCTTCTTCTACAGCTGGCGACGTCTCGATATAAGTGAAATATTCTTGACTGGGACGTTAAACACCATTACTCAACTCAACTCTTTCATCTATTCTTTCATATTCACAGCCAAGTGAAATTAAAAACAGAAAACGCAGGGTAGCTGCACAAGCGATGATATCGGATTATATAACACAACAGATAGCAGAACATAAAGAAACATTTGACGAGAATAGCATACGAGACTTTGTTGATATCTACATCAATGCAGAAAGGAATGGATCCACTAATGGTTTAAAAGGTAAGTTGTTCAGTAGAACAGGTCTCTCTTACCTATTGACGGAGGATCCTAATTCATGGAATTTGCTTGTTTTTCAGTAACATTTTGCTTTTTCATTAACTGTTTGCCTTCTTGTAATACGTAATGACGTTAAATCGTGCACTTTGACATAAACGTTGGTGTGTCAGTGTTGTTGACTGTACTAACATCTCCAACAAAGCTGTTTAATTCATAGTAATCAATAATATAAAAACAAACATACTAATTCAAGTCCAAATCACAATCCAGAAGCAAAGTAAAACTTTTGAAGCTGACAAGTAAGGTTAGACATGAGGACTTCCGCCAGGGAAGTGAGACCGGGTGCTCCGGATGGTTAAGCACATTTTGTTTATCTAGCATAAACATTTTGAACGTTTTTATTTTAACAAACCTAAAGAAATAAAATTTAAACGGTGTTGTTGACGTTCTTCATTCGCTCCAATCGGCATTTCAAATTTTAAATTTGCCCAAATAATTAATTAATATATTGTTGCCTAAAAACTAAAAAGCCTTCTGTTGCAATCATATTTTATTTTTATTTTCAGCTGAATGGTTATTTGAGGCCATACGTAACCTGTTTAACGCGGGAACAGATACCACAGCTACGTCATTACAATGGGCGTTCTTGTATTTAATTAAATATCCAGAGGTGCAGAAAAAATGTCAAGATGCCATTGATAAGGTAAAATGAACAGTGAAATAAACAATTATAATATTGACAACGTCAACAACGATGTATACGGCCCGAAGCAAAAGTTATGTCACCCTTCATAAGTGCAGAAGAACAAACAATGACTATTTTTCATTCAAAGCTCTCTAATCACACATATCGCAACCAGTCGTACTTAGATACATGGTATTATCCTTTATAAATGCCTGATTTCTATTTGGCATGCTATGGATTGACCCCTTAACATAGTCTTTGGAGATATTGTACCACAGTTGAATATTTACTTCGTGCATTTTCTTCTTATGTATATATATATTATGGAATCATTGATTTCGGCGATGTCCAATTTTCGTGATTTTAAGGAAAATACTTTTTTTTGGTGGGGGGGGGGAGGAGAGGAGGGGTGTTAATTCGTAGTATTTCGTTTCCGTTTAACAGAATTTGTAATTATATATACTATTTCGTTTACATGTAAATTCGTGGATCAGAGTTGCTACGCAGACAACCAATATTTGAACACCACAAACATTAATGATTTTACAGTGATCATTAGTTTCCATATGTCATTCCATCATTCAATAATATGGTATTTTTAAAAGATTACAGTAGAAATGCTAATTGGTACCGATAAAAAGATGTCCAACCTACAACAAATTTTAATCATAAATGTGCATGTTGTGGGCGTACTGATATTTGTTAATATAATTGAATTTTTATTTATTCCATTTTAGTTTGTTGGCAATGGCAGAATGGTAACATCAGCAGACAGAAGTAATCTGACATATATTGATGCAACAATTAACGAGATACAACGCTTAGGAAACATAGGTATGTATACAACATGAAGTCTGAAGAATGTTAGCGTGGAAAGCAAATTCAAAATGGAATCAAGTAATTAGAATTTCCAAACTGCATACAAACCATACAAATATAGCTTAACCAAATAAACACACCCTTGTTCAGCATACGGTATTTATATCTTAAGCAATAAAAAAGAAACACTAATCAATGTCCAAATCGCAGTTCAAAAGCAAAAACTATGAAACTGAAAATTATGTTAAACACGTGTAATTCCAATATGTAATGTTGATAAGTATGATGTATCTGTACCCTGAATATATTTGACATCCCATAGTTCCATGCTCCTTTCACTCAATTTTTGATTGCACACTTGGCGGATTTAGCTAGCTTAACAGGTGGTGCTTACCCTTCCGTAGCACCCGGCCTCATTCCGCTGGTAAGAGTTCACGTGTTCAACCTAACTGTTTTTTCAGGATTGTGGTTCGGGCATGGAACAGTATGTTTGTTTTTTATTATAAGTTATCGGTGTATCAGACGTATTGAAAAACGATTTGTAAAAAAACCAGCATTGCGAATGGCATGATGATTTTTGTTTACCAGGCAATAAAAGAAAATATTGACGGATACACTGTCTGGTAGTTGGTGAACCTTGAAAACAACGATAAACAAGCACCGGACACCAGTCCTGAAAGGGATACAACTCTAACCAATGCCACAAATTAATGATCCCACGGAATTCCGTTTTCTTATTCTTGCCTTCGTTTTGTTTCAGCAATTTCTTCAGTTCCACATACTAATATTAAAGATGCCAATTTGTGTGGCTACCACATACCAAAGGATAGTGTCATATTTGCAAACATACATTACGTCCATATGAATCCAGCCAACTGGGAAGAACCCAAAGAATTCCGTCCAGAGAGATTTATATCACCAGAGGGAAAATTGGTTAAACGAGAAAATTTTATTCCATTTGGCCATGGTATGTATATACATGTAGATATATTTATGCCTGTACATATAAATGTGGTAGGTTGGTTGGTACGTGAAAGCCTTAAACACTGGACAGTCTCGCTTTTGTACCAACCTGCCTTAAAGGCCACCTCTATATAAGAAACACCTGCTCATAAAAACCTGTAGAATTACACCCCAAGTGTTCTTTATGCATATTATTTTAACCTGTATATAAAGGCCACCTGCGCGTAATTACCACTTTTACTGGTTCCCTTATAATAATAATAATACTTTTTGCAAAACAGAGTTTTATACTGTTGTCTACATTATATCTTTTTCTTCATTGAAACAGGTGCCCGTGTTTGTCCAGGAGATACGCTGGCCAGAACAGAACTATTTATGATGATATCAAATGCATTACAGCGGTTTACATTCAGTGTGGCTGATCCAGACGAACAGTTAAACCTTGATGGTATCTTAGGTGTAACGCTAAGTCCGAAACCATACAAACTTAGAGCTCACTTGAGGTAAAAAGCTTCTGATGTGAGCTCATTGGAGATAAAAACTAAAATTGTCATGTTAATGGTGTATTGGTAGTAACACTAAGTCCGAACATTACAAACTTGGGGCTAATTTGAGATGACAACTTGAGTTGTGATATTTTGCATTCTGAAACATCTAAATCTTAATTTATTGACACGGCATTAATTTATCGTTTTCCTTGAAGAACAGAAGATGCAAAAGACAAGTTTAAATATCAAATTGGGCTTCCTGCTGACTTCAAATGTGATTTTTTATATTTGGACTATTAATTTCTACAAAAGTCTATAACAATTATAGCGTAGACAATTCAAATATTTGAACTTGGTACGAAGGGATTTATTGAACCACTATGTTAAGTTAGGAATGAATCATATAATTATTATATTTTTATAGAGGTTAAAATGTAATTTTTAAAAAAAAAATCCATTCACGAATAGAATGCTTGGAAATCGTGTCATGAATACCAAAATGATTGTGTTGTTTTTATATATATGTATGTTTTTTTATTGCTATTATGTTTTAATTGACATCACTTTAAATTTGTATATTACATGTGTAATGAAGTATAAAACATTTTGACCTGTGATGACCACTGTGACAAACACTCTTGAATAGAATGATTGAAAAAAAACCTGCAATGCTGTTGTTTGTTTTATATGTGTCCATACTGCCTTGATGATTCAACAAAAATAACTGTAAATTTGTATATTGTATACATAGTTTAGTATGTAACTGTATGTTAACTGTTATGAACACTCCAACTAACAAACCACACTTTTGTTAGAAACTTTATTAATTTTATACAGAAAAGTGACGATTCTATTAATTTACAAACACTTAAGTTATTTAGATTTAAAATATTCAAAATATTGCCACAACAAAAACAATTAAAACAAATGGAGACATAATTTTATTAAAAATTTTATTATTTTACTTAAACATATTATGTATCGATAACACTGTTCATTTTTGTAGTTATTAAATATAACTATTATAATCACAGCAGTTTTGAACAATTGTGGTTTCCGTAGTGGTTAACACAGGTTATATACACGGTTTTCGATACTTCAAACACACTATTTAGGTATACACTGCCCAACGTACATATTAGCAATCAGAAAAATGTCCCATGGCTGATATGTATGGATTTGGCTGATATGTGGTATAATAAGAAAATGCCATCATTCCGGTATAAGTTGCATGTGTGTATCGATTTTGTCATTTGTTGCTTTGATTGCATAATAAAATTTTGATAATTTTTGATAACAAATAAAACAATGTTTTCAAATATAGTTATTTAATCTTTTATCTGAGGTTGTCATAAACAGTATCTCTATCATTGATATGGACAGCTACACAGATAAACGGTTTTCTCAAAAAGGTGCAGGGAATACCCGACAATACATTCAAATCAATTAAGCAACTGGATTTACCGCGCTGTACCAAGTTTACCCCTACCGTTTGTGCGGAACACTTATCTCCAAATAAAATCACATAAGACTTTAATCCGGTAATTTTCGACGTTTCCAAATACACAACGTTAAGAGCAATGATCACTTGAACAGTGGCGAACCTCATTGTATTGAACAGGGTAGCACGTGGTATCCTATAACGTTTGTGCGAACCCATGCTTTATTTTGTTACCCAAACGAAGTAGGGGGAATTGTGTTTACTACTTTTTTACGCCAACATTTTTTTCGATAATTTTCTCCACAAGATTTAAGAGATCTTTATAATACTTCACAGAAGCCATCTTTATGTGATGTAGATGTGCCAATGTCTATTAGTATTTCGATCATGCACATATTTAGGATTTCCCATTTTATTGGATATAAATTCACACAAATTGATTTCTACCATAATCAAAAATACAAAATACATATCCATGTTCTAATAACAATCTAAAAGGAAAGTAAAACGTTGGAACTGAAAATCAGGTTAGACACGTGATCTTCCACCAGGAAAGTGAGACCGGGTGCCCCGGAAGGGTAAGCACATCCTGTTTAGCTAGCTATACCCGCTATGTGTGTAATCAAAATTGTGTGAAAAGAACATGGAACGTCAAATATTACCAGGCAATCCTGGACACAGAGACATCAAACTTTTCAACAATACCGTGATGACGTCCATAAATCGTTTTGAGGGGTTTGCAATATCCATGAGTCAAAAATTTATTCGTAAGCAGCCTGCTTCGTTGCATAAAGTCCCATTAGATGGAACAAGCTCTACCATAGCGTATTAGTTTTGAAACAAATAAACCATAAGCAAGAGAAGCAGGTATATAGGTGCATAGAAAAGGAAAGTTGAAAATAGAAAAATTGATGTCATCATGGTTGTCATAAAGTTTCAAATGTAGCCTTTTGTGGACGTCATATTTCAGGTATGAGTCTAAGTATGAAGTAAAACTTTAGGAATCAGTCGTGTCCTTTATTTCAAGCTCATAGGGATAGATAACATTAACATGGTCTCCAAATGTAGGATTGTTAAGAGACAGAACATCATTTATAGTTGACATGGAGGTTACTCCGGATGTTGTTTTACGCATTGTTCAACGCAAACTATGTAGTGATTAACTTGTAGATGAAAACATATTTGGTAACAGCTAATGTTACCAAGAACACGAAACAACATTTTTATTGAATAATCTATTGATCAGATAAAGTTGAACAGCAAATATGTTGAATTAACAAAAGATACCAACATACAGATCAAATTCAGAAAACTACATGTACTGCTATTTTTTTTACAAACTACGTCCTTTTACTTCTCCGAATCTCCAATATAGATTTTTGTAAATCCCTACCGACTTAGTCGTTATCAATATATGCTATTCCGTAATATTTCGACGCAAACATTTTTCATTTTATTCTACACGTTAATGGACACAGTCGCTCATTTTTTTCCCCTGAATCTCCATTATTGTTTCCGAAATCCAAACGGAATATCACATGAAATTGAATGAGAAATGAACAAGATACACGCCAAGTTTGTTGGAAATCTGCAATAAATGGGTTTTATGTAACCAGAAATAGTTATTCTGTTTTGTTGATTTTGTTATAACTGATAAATGACCACGGGAATATCCTTTTGAAATATCGTCTCGAAATAGTATATGACTACATCTCGCTATGTTTATGGCAAGGAATTATTCTACATTTCCACAGAAATTCAAATTAAATATGATAAACCACCTTTGAATCAGCTTATCAAGGCGTTTTATGTTCCTTTAACGTGATGATCAAACACCTAACATTTAATTTACTATAGTCTTTTCTCTGAAACATCGGATAGAATATCCATCCTTCATTATGCGGATTGCATATTCCAAATTTTAAACAAAGCTTTTATACATCAATATATTTTCCCAATAAAGAGACCATTAAGAAGTTTTACCATTCGCCTTTTTCAAACAAGAAATGTATTTTGCCAGTTTTCCACGTATTCAATACCCCTTAACTTTTGTGCAAAATGTTTTGGAAAACACTACACACAGCATATTCCCACAATAAAGTTTTTCCATCGTAATACATCAACTGGCGTGATTCCAATCACATTAATCGTTCTGCGTAAACGTTAGAGATATCACGTGATACACTGGCAAACTATATTGCTGGAAATCGCTTGTGGTACCTTAAAATGATAGCCAGTGACATTACAAGTGGAAGGGCAACAAAGCTAGACAGCAGGAACCGGTCTACTATCAGCGCCACCTGTTGTCATTCAGTTTTAATTACATCACACTGTTTTTATCAGCTCAACGCTTTTGATTCTTTCTATTGTTTAATAAACCTTAACAAGGACCTTTTAAAACTGTTGTTCGAAGCTTTCAGATGATTTCGATCGGTGTCTATTCTAAGAATTGACAAAATATGAATTTTATGGACTATGGAACCATTGCTTGTGAGTTTTCTACCTCAAAATAATGTTCCTGCTCGAGGCTTATAAATTCCTGTAAAGAAGAAAATGCATAATATATATTTACAACGAAAATTCGATCCAATGAGCTAAAATGTACTAAAAGCTCAGATACAAATTCGGACATTTATTAGTATGTTTGTTTTTCATACAACTGACAAATAATGGTTTAACTTTTCTTATTGAAACAATCTAAAACAAAAACTTTTAAACAAAACAAATTGCCACCAATTTTGTCGATACCAGCGACGACCGCATGACTGCTCTGCTTATTAGAAGAAATGAAAGTAGTCGTTGCATAGAAAATAAATAAATAAATACATTGTACGTGTAAATACATAAATTAAAAAAAACTTTACGTAAACCAAAAGAATATACATCAAATCAGGAGGAAATAAAATGTACATCGCTTCTAAGAAGACAAATAAAGATATACCAGAAAAGTCAAAAAGGTTTATGGTTTGATAGAACTCAAAACAACATCTCAAAGGAAATCTATTAGCATATAAGTTTCACATCGTCACATATTGAAGTTAAACTCCGACATTTATAATTATGACAATAACGTATATAGCTCAATTGTCCAAGACAATGTTACGAACACTCAGTTATATTTTTTGCTGGTGAACTAAACACCCGAAGATATCATAAACTTAATAGGCAATATTTTTGTATTGTTACAAATATACTACTGTCTAATTTCAATTTGTAGCTAATAAAAATCTAAATATCCTCGAAAACTAAGGTATACACCCTCGTGCAACGTATTTCTTCAAATATATATATGGATATTGTCTCTATTCCTTGAAAAACTGTTGGTTTTAAAATTTTGTTTCAAGCATTACTGATTGGAAATTGTATTCTGAAACGGCCGTCAAATGATGTAATATAAACACTTATAATGTGTAATATATCCTTTAAAGAACGTTTTTCTAAATCCATGCGTGAAACGCGTCTCAGTTTTTAAAGACAACGTTACAAAAAATTCTGCCACAACAAGAAGAGTTGGTTACGTATATATCAATGTAACATAAGAGTCACTCTTATAACTTCGGTTTTGTTATCAATAATGTTGTGTAAATAACAAAATGTTTTGGTGATAAGTTCTTTAAGAAGTTATACATTATAGACTAGGTAATATCTATTCAATACATTAGATACACATTACGTCTTGTATTTAATTAACTAAATTTTCTGTAAGCAAATATGATCTTGTCACTTCAGATCATTAAGGAAAAGTAGGAATTCCATATCAATTGACTTTCAGTTTTTTTGTATTTTTTGGCATTTTAAAAAAAAAAATATCAATAATTTTCTGTTTATTTTAAAAATATCTGTTGTGAGGTCTGAACAAAACTTGAAACAGGTAGTGACTGTTCTTTCATCAAGGGCTCGGCATTTAGAAGTGAAAGTGGGATATTTCGGAAGAATCTTAGAAACCGATGCTCCAGCCGTGTCACAGTGGCTTTTCAAAGAACCGCCTCTTCACAAACTTATTCCACTCTCTCTAGGTGCAGATAAATAACTCAAATAGCATCTTAGAGCAGTGGAGTGTATTTAAGAGAGTAAGTGCGTTTTACACCCCAGCCAAAATTCTTCCACGTATATCGAAGAGTACGGTTCTTTGATGTCAGAGGAAACCAAAAACGGCCGCAGAAAATCATAAAAAGGGAACTGACCAACTGTTTCCCACTAAGACCAAGGGTTCGAACCTAGTCGATAAGAAGTGCTGTGATACGTTGCCGCTCCGTTGCCACTCTGCTGTCGAGGAAAATTTTAATGTTTATGAAAAGTACAGTTTGGCTGTGAATTACATAAAAAAGAACGGGGGTCTAAAATACACCTCTGGTTTCATCATCATCACTATTATCATTTTTATTAGTATTATTAATAGTATAGAAATTTTTATTTTTACTGTTATGGTGTTAGAAGAAAATGAAAATGTTTTGTGTCGCGTCTTTTGAGCTGGAATTGCCGTTTATTATAATACTTCTATTTATGGAATTCTAGTTTATGCTCTGTAAATATATTATGGTATTTAAACCATAATGATAATAACGATGATAATAACATTAAATGATGAATGAAGATTTGATTGATATTGTTATCATCAAAATCATCTCTCTCTCTCTCTCTCTTTCTCTCTCTTCTCCCTCTCTTATTTATAATTATAATCTTATAATAGGGAGGACTGAAAAGATATAAAATGGGAACAATATAGACCTGAAAGCGAAATTCGTCAGTCATTACCCTCAACATGAGTTCAATTTTTATGCCAGAACATATCCAATGTCTTCACATAATCTAATCATCGTAACACACACACACACACACACACACACACACACACACACAGTCTCTCTCTCTCTCTCTCTCTCTCTCTCTCTCTCTCTCTCTTAATAACTTGAAAATAGCACTTAGCATTAAAATGAAAACAGAAGGGTGCTTCGGAAGAGACATGAAACCGAAGTCCCGTGTCACGGCAGGTGTTGCACGTTACAGAAACATCTACCTGCAAATTGTCCTGATAAGCGCACTTCAAAAGTCAAAACTACCACTTCACCGATCGCTGGTAACGTTGAGTAATCACTGTAGTACAAAATTCTAGTAATTGCCCTGTAAACAAATTCTGGTATTTGAACCAAGACATATCGTATATATGTATATATTATGTCAATTTATAACATAACCTAGTTTTATCTACACTATATATATAGGTGAGCCGAGTTGTCATCCATTCATTTGTCGTAGGGAACAGTTGAAGAAAAGAAGTGAAATGGAGCTATCAAGCATTTTAGCGAATATTTCTGCGACTCCTATAATTTTGTTGACAACCTGTGTTTTTCTAGGACTGTACCTGATAACTGGGAGAAAACGGACAAACATACCCGGTCCTAAAAGACTGCCTCTGTTGGGTAATGCGTTAGAGTTACTGAAAATACCGAGGGGAAGTTTCCATCTTTACAGCCAAGAATTAGGGACGAAATATGGAGAAATAGCCTGCATTAAGACAGGATCTACATATAGGGTATTTCTGAATAGTCAGAAGTTGATCAACGAAGCTTTCAAAAATCAGGCAGATATATTCAGTAACCGCCCACCTGTCAGAAAAAATATGGGTATGATTTATCATTATTATTATGTAGCACCATAGATACTGAACTGTTAACCTTCTATCGTGTACTCTCTCTCTCTCTCTCTCTCTCTCTCTCTCTCTCAGTAGAGCATCAGTGGGACACCTTACTTGTGGCCTAAAGCTTGCACTTACGGATCACAGTGACTCCAACCACCTTTTTGCAAATACCTTATGGGACCTACCTTGAATGAGAGAGTTTGTCAGCTCGTTTTCCGAAGTTAAGACGGTTCCATATCCTCTGCGATGTCTTCTAACGTCTTTGAACTGACGACTTTGATATATTAGTAATTTTAATTATCTTGACTGAGACATAACACCTCATTACTCCATTCCACTCTACTACTCAGTATTGAACGTAAGCTTAGTTGTTTGTCGCTTTTGGTTCAACACAGATCTATATTCTGACCTTTGTCTACCTTTTTCTAGTAAGGCTACTCAGTATTCGGATTTTTCTAGTTTCTGGACTGACCTGACCTGTGAAAGAACTCCTACAAACTCACTAACCGCGCTTAATCTTGTCATTTTTTGAAAGATTTGAATAACCTTTTTCATTTTAACAATATAGGCATAGTTTGGGGAAATGGTCCTAAATGGAAGCAAATACGAAGATTTTCACTTCAGACTCTTCGAGATTTTGGTGTCGGCAAGAATACAGTTGAAGAAAGAATATTAGAGGAAGTCGGAATTGTTCTGAAATTTATAGAAGAAAGTCACGGAGAGCCCATCAATATAAAGGATGCTATGACCAAAGCTGTTTCTAATACTATACATAGTGTGGTGTTCGGGTTCAGGTAAGTGTATATCTTATACCCAAAAACAAATGTACATAACAATGTCAAAATCGAATTCCCATCAGCCACGGTAAAAAAGCTGAAAGTCAGAGGTACAGAAAAGGGTGGGGATGGGCGAAGCTGTGAGCTAGTTTTGAAACAGTTGAAATCCCCACCTCTAAACTAAATATTTTATGTTTTTAAAGTTGATACAAAGCATATAGCTATTGTGTAATAACATGGAGGATATGAATGGACGGGGGTCGGTACTAACTTTTAAACAGTTGAAATACCCCATCCCTTTACAAGTTATAACTGAAATTGGGTGTCATTATCATATTAAAAGTTATTCCAAAGGAATTCCTTCTTAGAAATCCATATCCATGTTCATGATCAAAATATGAAAAGCCAATTTAACACATCTACTCCTCCTAAATGTCATTTCAGGGAACTTTCATAAAGTAGTTAAATAGTTTTCGAGAAAAGTTATCGACAAAATGTTGGCGGGAAGAATAAGTTAACACTATGCTCCCAATTCGTTTCAGAACATATAGATAGAATCATTTTTAGTAACTCTCATTTCTTACACTTACCCCTGGTGGATTTCGTTGCAGATAAATCATAATGCTAGATTTAATGTAGGTTTTCTTTATCTACAGATATCATTATGAAAATGAAAATTTCATACAACTCTTGAAGGCATTGGATACTTTGTTCGGTTCTACGGGGACATTGCCTTTCCAGATTATGCCATTTTTTCTTACATATGTAATTGTAAGTATATATATATTTATATGAGAGAGAGAGAGAGAGAGAGAGAGAGAGAGAGAGAGAGAATTTGTTTTGGTTTTGGTGCAAGATGATGTAGGGTGCAGGTATGCAAGTAAATAAGCGCGCGCGAGAGAGAGAAAGAAAGTTTAGTTGTATGCCCCAGTCCAGAGTATTTCACGTTAATCTCTACGTCACAAGCTCTAGGTGAAGTGGAAGTTGCAGTTTAACCAGGAAAACGTGCAGAAATGGTTCTTATAATGTAATGGTACCACATGTACAGTGACGCCGGACAACAACTTTAAGGTATCTCTTTCACTTTGAAATACTGAGTGTATGATGAACAAACATCTACTACCTATTTTCAAGTATTGGCCAGACTCGGGATCGACACCAAACTGAGCCACAAGAATGGTTCGAGCGTGAGAGTATGTTACAGCTGCCATATGTCTTTTTTATCACTTTTTACCATTATAAATGGTATGTTTTCACTAACCACTTTTAAACGCATTAAATGACAAAAAGAGTATATGAATCTAACACTTGACAACTTAAACTTGCTTCTATTTTATCATATGCACAGCCAAGTGAAATTGAAAAAAGAAAAACGAAAATAGCTGCACATGCATTGATATCGGATTATATAACCAAACAGATAGCAGAACATAAAGAGACATTTGACGAGAATAACATACGAGACTTTGTTGATATCTACATCAATGCAGAAAGGAATGAATCCAGTAATGGTTTAAAAGGTAAGTTGTTCAGTGGTAATATATCAAAACAATGAAGCACTATTTTGAACTTGATGCAAAGCAAGAAAATAGATATAGACATATATGCGAGTATTAACACGAGTTAGTTTGCACATTTTCCTTCGAGTTATGTTCCTTTGAATATAAGTGCAGTCACAAAAACGTACCCACTTACCTACTGACGGGGTATCCTAATTCACTGAATTTGCTTGTTTTATAATAACATTTCACGTTTTTATTAACTGTTTGGTTTCGTGTAATGAGTGATGACCTTAAATGACTCGTTTACTTTGATATACACATATGGTTGTGACAGTGTTGCTTACTGGATAAAAATCCCTGATAAAGCTGTTTAATTTACATAATTAAGTGTATATTATTGATAAAACGTTTTGAACGTTCCTATTTTTATTAACATGTAGTGATATCATTTATGCGGTTTTGTTGGAGTACTTCATTCGCTCCAATCGTCAATGAAACTTTGTTAAAAACTAAAATGACATTTTGGTTCAAGCATAATATATCTTGGACGCTCTGTATTTACTTCGATAGGTTTTACAAATTTTTAATATGGCCAAATGATAAAAAAATATATTGTTGCCTAAAAACTTAAAGGCAAAACAAATTTTGTTAAAAGTATATTATTTTTTATTTCAGCTGAATGGTTATATGAGGCCATACGTAACTTGTTTAGCGCGGGAACAGATACCACAGCTACGTCATTACAATGGGCGTTCTTGTATTTAATTAAATATCCAGAGGTCCAGAAAAAATGTCAGAATGTCATTGATAAGGTAAAATAAAGAATGGATTAGACAATTATAATATTGGCAACGTCAACAACGATGTATACGGCCCGAAGCAAAAGTTATGTCACCATTCATAAGTGCAAAAAACAAACAATAACTATTTTACATTCAAAGCTCTCCCATTACACACATCGCATCCAAATTGATAACTAGTTTTAAGATACATGGTCTTTACCCTTTATAAATGCCTGATGTCTTTTTGGCATTCTATGGATCGACTCCTTAACATAGTCTTTGGAGATATTGTACAAGAATTGAATATTTACTTCGTACATCTCCTTCTGCTGTGTTGGCATATAATCTAATTTTCATGTTTATATAATTTTATACCTTCTCGGATTTAGGTCGGGGATGTAGGCTGGTAAAAACTCATATCGTTATTCCGTGTCGCTAAAGAAAGTTTTGTGTGGACATAAACAGTTATTTTTATAACGTTGTAATTTGTCATTAATTTTGTTCATATCAGGGGTAACATAACCTTTGCTTCGTGCTTTGGGGCTGAATATTGTTAAATCATTGGTTTCCGTGATGTCCACTTTTCGTGGTACTGATAGTAACAGATATCATTTTCTGGGGTTATTAATTCTGCTTTGTTTTTTTAATTTAACACAATTTTCAAATATATACTTTTTCGATATGGAAATTCATGGATCAGAGTGACCACAAAAACAGGAGAATTTGGATTCCACAAAAATTCAATTCCACAGTAACCACAAATTTCTATATGTCATTGCATCGCTTTTATCTTTGATTTGAAATGATTTCACAAAATAGATGAAAATTTGCCCTAGTTAAATTGTGTCTATTCTACAACAAATTGTACTCGTATTATGTTCATGTTGTGGACGTACTGGTAATAGTGAAACATTAATTTATTTGTTTTCAAATTTTAGTTTGTTGGCAATGGCAGAATGGTGACATCAGCAGACAGAAGTAATCTGACATATATTGATGCAACTATAAACGAGGTACAACGCTTAGGAAACATTGGTATGTATATAACATGGAGTCTGATTAATGTTAGCAAATTTAAAATGGAATTATGAACTTCGAATTTACAAACTGCATATAAACCATACAAATATACCGATCAGTGTGGTTTTTCATTAATTAAACACATCCTTGTTCAGCATTATATATTTATATCTTAAACAATACAAAAAATAAAACATACCAATCAATGTCCGAATCACAATTCAAAAGGGAACTGATACTAAATGAAACTGATAAATTAGGTGAACACGAGCAGGGAAGAGAGACCGGTAAGCACCCCCTGTTTATCTAGCTACACCCGCAACACGTGTAATAGAAATGATTGCAAGGAGCATAGATCTATAGGACGTCAAATATATACAGGGCAATCCTAGACACAGAAAAACCATTCTTATCAACAATACTGTGATGACGACATGAGAGTTTTTAGGGCCTTGATAAGCCTCGACTTGCAACATTCCTGGGTCAAGAATTTATTTATAACCAGCTTGCTTCGTTGTATAAAGTTCCAGAAGTTAATAATTTGTTTTAGACGTTCCTTTCAGACAAACTCAAGAAACACATTTTGGACCATATTAAGAAGCTACTGAGAATGTTTAATCGGCTAGAAAAAATAATATAAATGAAAACATAGCCATCGCTAGTTTACTTTGAAACCTAGCTAGAGCTATTATGTAAAGCCAAACAACATTGACTTGTCCGCTTAACCTTTCATTCAGAATATTGATAGATGATGAACCCTCCAATACATGGAAAGTAACAGGATCGGCAGTTGAAACATAAACAATGCATGTTTCCTATGATGTATACAAAATAAACGCATCTGTTCCCTATACGTCAATACTTAAGAATTGACTGTCATTTTTTCCTGGTTCATCAAGTAATAAACCAGATTTTAAAACTAGCAAATCTGATTAACTGCGAAGCAGTTCATTTTAGATTTGCTAGTTTTAAAATCTGGTTCATTACTTGATGAACCAGGAAAAAATGACAGTCAATTCTAATATTTACAATTTGTTCTTTCTTTACGAGGACAAAATTGCAAATTCCGTTGAATGAAATAAATTCCAATGTTTTGAAAAAGAATTTTTAACGGCGGACGTGACCTGGACATGGAACAGCTGTTCAGAAACATTAAGCCCCGCCCATTTGACGTCATGTCTGGAAGAAACAAAATAGGTCATCAATCTTGGATAATATTTCAAACAAATTTTATTTCAGTCAATGACAAAAAATTACATATTCATATTTATGGTCAAGTTACAGTTATTGAAGGTAGAGCTTCTTAAAAAACCAGACTTAATAGACAATAGAGTGCTGGACATCTGGACTTGCGGATTGGTATTCGACTCGGGAGTATTGGTATTCATGCGCGATGTGAAAACCCGATGTTTATGCGAATCATGAAAAAGAAATCAAACTGGGTTCAACGTAGAAGTTATTTTTCTATTGTAAATATAACAGTTTATCATCAATGTTGAAAGGTCAGGCGGACAGATCAATGTTGTTTGTTTGTATCCACTTGGAGTTTTTAAGATAAGCTTTGTTGTTAGCGGAGATATAAACAATTTTTACATGGTGGTACACATGACAAATTGTAGGACATTTCTTGTTATGTTAGCTTGTTGCGTAGTGTTCTTGGGTGCGTTCGGTATTTATTGCCGAGTACATTTTATGTGCAATTTATCTTACTATGAAGTCATTTATTATAATAGTTATAAGATACAACTAGTTTGTGGGTTGTAAATTTATGATGTTTTGTTTTTGTTTAAGGTGTGTTTGTAGTATGTAATGTTGCGCTGACATGTAAATTTTGGAGTAAATGTATCTAAGAAAACAACGAAAATTGAAACACCTCTAAAATTAATTCAATGATTAAATGATTTGATTAATGATCCCACGGTATTCCATTTTCTAATTTTTGCTTTCTTTTTGTTTCAGCAATTTATTCGGTCCCACATGTTAATACAAAGGATGCCAATTTGTGTGGTTACCGAATACCAAAGGATAGTGTCATATTTGCAAACATATATTACATCCATATGAATCCAGCCAACTGGGAAGAACCCAAAAAAATCCGTCCAGAGAGATTTATATCACCAGAGGGAAAACTGATGAAACGAGAAAATTTTATTCCATTTGGCCAAGGTAAGTACATATATGTATGTTTCTATAAGGTATATCTATGTCTGTGCCTAGAAATTTAGTCAAATGTTTGTATAGTTGACATGTTTATTCTCAAGGATGTTTATTACTCTAAACTATTGACCGAGTTGCGAGTGGGTTTGTACAAGTGTTTTGATCTGCTTATTACTTGTCTGAACGAAGAGCGACCTTACTTACAATGTTGCAGATCACAGACAGTTTGCTGGTGCAGAAGCTCGATCGGGTCTAATCAAGCGCTATGGGACGCCATTGGTTTGGAGGTTAACGTCTTCTGTGTCATACAGGTGGTAGCTACACCTAAGTTAAGCATTTTCTTAAAACCATACAATGAATACAAGACATTACACTTGAAATTACAAAATAAATCAATGTATTTCAGTCAAGGCTCCATGCAGTCCCTAACTTAAATCGGACAAATTTCAATAATTTTATTTGTTTTCAATTTCTTCATGAAATTAAAGTTAAATTTATGACTTTGTATTATATACAAGTTCAAAAAAAAAAAAAAAAAAAAAAATATATATATATATATATATTTGTTTTTTTTTCTTTATTGAAACAGGTGCACGTGTTTGTCCAGGAGATACGCTAGCCAGAACAGAACTATTTTTGATGATAGCGAATGCATTACAGCGATTTACATTCAGTGTGGCTGATCCTAACGAACAGTTAGACCTTAACGGTGTCTTGGGCTTAACACTTAGTCCGAAGCCATACAAACTAAGAGCTCATCTGAGATGAATCCTTGATTTGGTACATTTGGTGTAACACTAAGTCCGAAACAAAAAAAGTTAGAGCTGATTTAGGATAAAAATTTATTTGTGATATTTTATACTTGTTAAATTTTGAAAATCGTTATATTTAGGAATCGTTTTCCTTTATGAGCGTAAGATGTAGAAGAGAAGTTTACATATTTAATGGACCTTCCTTTTGAATTTCAATGTGATTTTTATATAGTATTTGTTTATACAAAAGTCTTTAAAAATTATAGCGAAGCTCATTCAAATATTCGAACTTGTTATAAGGAGATGTTTTATAATATTGTAATTAGTTAGGAATATATTATATATATATTATTAGAGAGGTTATAATGCACAATTATTTTAAAAGCAATTCACGAATAGAATGTTTGGAAAACATGTCATGGATGCCAAAATGTTTATGTTATTTTTAAATATATGTATGTTTGTTTTGTTGTGATATTTCATGACTAAATTTGTAGATTACATATACAATTGTATTTTAACCTAAGTCATTTGCATTGTTTAAATATGCCTAATGCGAACAAAATATGGAAAATTCAAATTGCTACATTATTTAACTTAAATATATTAAATTTTAAGGACGGACCGATTACTGTTATTATTGCATATAAACAATACAATGTAACAGTGTCTTCAAATTGTGGTTTATACAGTTTCTTTGCTTTTGATTTCCTTTCATATCAATTCTCCGGAAAGGACGATATTGGGTATGATAGGGAAATGCCATAATTCAGATATATGTTGCATGAGTGTATCAATTGTGTAATTTAATGCTTTAAATGGATTATACAATTTTGATAATTTTTTATAATTAACGAACAATATGCAAATATAGTGAGTTATTTAATCTTCTATCTGACGTCGCCACACATCTGACATACAGTCGGGTGACTACACAAAGGTAAACCATTATCTCAAAAACGTACAACTAATACAAGACAATAACTTGAAATCATTTAAATAATGGAATAAAGCAATTGGGTTCGTCGTTGTACCACGTGATACCCCTTAACGTTTGTCGGAACACTTATTTCCAATAGATATGAAATCGCATAAGATACAGTTTTCCCATAAAAGTGACATTTTCCGGCAGTTTGCAACATTAACGTTTTTCGATTCCCCACAAACGTTAAGAGTTAGTAATCACACGGCCTAGCGACGAACCCCATTCGACTTGACAGTGTTCCGCGTGATATCATATAACGCTTGTACCAACCATAATGCAAGTCCACCATAAGGAAGTTGGGAACATACAGTGATTACTCTTTGTTTTCCGAAACCAATTTATCTGCCACTTTTCTTCGAAACTATTAAACAGATCTTTATGAAACTTCACAGAAATAATCTTTGTGTAGGATAGATGTACAAATGGCCTTTCGCAGAGGAATTTCCCATTTGGAGTCGGGGACGCTTTAAAATTGACATCGCATTTCATAGAATATGAAATCAAATAAATTGATGGTAACTGTAGCAACGACGTTTTTAATGTATAGTTCCGCACAAAAGATACATGTATTAACACGTGACCCATTAAAAGCTGAAATCGTTATTTGAAACAGCGAATAATACCAAGAACACGAAACAACATTTTTGTTGAAAACTTTATACATTGTGTAATTTAAGTAGCTAATTATACATGTATTTGCCACATGTGGTTGAACAAATTAAAAATACTATAATTGTTATTTCTAACAAAGCACGATTCATTAATTCTATCAATTCCCAATATGGTTTGCTAAATCCAAACTGACTATGTCGTTATCAATATAAAAAACCGTTTTCCCTATGTTTTCAACGTTAAAGTTTTTAATATCAATTCACACATTTATAGGCACAGACGCTCATTTATTTCTCTGAATCTCCAATCTGATTTTCCTAAATCCCTACAGACGATGCATACTTATTATGAAGTTGATGAACCGATAATTCTAATGAAAATCTAAACGAAACTACATACGATGCACGTTCTGTTAGATCGAAATCTGCAATACCTGGCTTTGGTGTGACCAGAAGGATTATTCTGTTGTTTTTGTGTTATAACTGATATAACCACGGCTATATCTTCATGAAAATTATATTGTCTCGGAATATTATATGCCTACTCTTGCTGTGCATTATGCAACATTTCCATAGGGATTCAAATTAAATATGATAAACAATGTTTGAATCACCTTATGAAGGCTTTTAATTTTCATTAACGTGATAAACAAACAATAAACAGATGATTTACTACAATCTTTGCTCTGGATCATCGAATAATTACGGATTATTCCTCCTCCATCATGTGAATTGCATTTTGCAATTCCCAAACAACATATAATATATACATAAATTTATTTTCTCAGGAAAGAGACATAATCAATTCGTAATACCACATGTCTCTTTCAGCAACTATACCAAAATAGTCCCAGTTTAATAAAACTTCCTTGAGCAAATTTTGGCAATCTTATTTTATGGTACTTATAATAGATATTTTTGACTTTAGATTTGCAAAATTAAAGTTAAGGAAACTTTTAGTTAGGAAATTGTTTTGAAACTGGTTCCTGTCATTACACATTTGCTTGTGGTGCCTGTAACATGATTGCTAATGTCATTACAAGAGTAAGGACAACAAAACCAGACAACAGGAGTCTGTCTACTATCAGCGCCACCTGTTGCCATTCAGTTTTTATTACGTCACGCTCTTCTTGATCAGCTAAGCGTTTTTCGTTTCTTTCTATTGTGTGATACACCTTTACCAGGACCTTTGAAAACTGTTGTTCAAAACTTTCAGATAAGTTTGGTTGTTGCCTATTCTGTGAATTAACTGAGAACACTGATGGTATGGAACCATTGCTTGTAACATTTTCTCTTTCGAAATAATGTTCATCGGGAGTAACATGTTCCTGAAAGAGAGAAGAATATATATATTAACAGCAAAAGTTCAAGCTCAATTTACTCTGCAACTGCAAACACAAATGAAATACTAGTACACTTAATACATGAAAAATGACAGATATACATGTACATGTTTCAACAGTTAAGATATAACTACCTGGAATATAATGAGCACGCTATCTTGGAACTTCCACTGAGGACGTAGTTACGGGTGCTCCAGAAGTTTGAGGGATATACGATTCTTTATATAAAGTTTCAAGTTTTATCACATATAGTTGGAATAATATCAGTATGATTTACCCAAGGAACTATCCCTTATGTCGTCGACGCCAACAACAACTGCATGACTTTTTTGGTTATAAGGTGAAATTAAAGTACACTTCTTCAATATAAACAAATAAATAAATAAATAAATGAATGAATAAAAAAGTTAAATTAATAATAAAAAATTATCTGCAAGTTAACATACCTTTGCCTAAAACGAGAATAAATTTACTTTACATAAGGAGGAAATAAAATATAGAAAATAAAATATATTTAATACAAGTTAAAAGATTATGGCTTGACAGAATTTGAAGTCTAAACTTATAGAAAAACTATTAGCATTTAAGTGCCACTATGATTTTCAGTCATTTCCCCCGCGTTTTAAAAAGGCGTCAATGCGTTATGGTTATTTCGAAACGATATGCACATCGTCACATAAAGACGTAAAACTCCAATCATCATACTTATGATTTTTTATAGCCCAGTTGCCAAGATTGTGACACCGACAATCAGATCTGTTGTAAGACCAAGTTCACTTGGCAAATATTTTGGATGTTTTAAAATATAAAATACCAATATCACCGTAGGCCATGGGGAGAAAATGAGAAGACAGGATGAAATGTAGTCTATTTTGCCTGAAAGACCACCTCTATATAAGGATCACCTGCTTACATTGACCAGTAGAATTGTATCCCAATTATTCTTTTTTTATTTTATTTGAACATAAGGCCACCTGCGTACAAAGGTATATTTTACCAGTTTCCATGGGTAGCCTTTATGCACAGGTTTGACTGTACATTGTATTATAAATCAATCTATGTTTTGCTGTTTCTATGACGATGATGGATGTCGGAATTAAAAGTCTACATGTGAACAATGCACATTCCTTTAGTTGAATACTTATCAATAAGTACAAAAGCTACTTTTAATATCTTAGTTTTGTTACCAATAATGTTAGGTAAACAAGAAAATATTTTGGTGATATGTACTTTAGGAAGTCATACATGATAGATTAGGCAATATCTATCCAATACATCAGATACATATTACGTCTTGTGTTCAATCAACTCAATATTCTGAAAGCAAATATGATCCTGTCGCTTTCGATCAATGAGGAAATTCATATCAATTGACTTTCAGTCAATTTTTATATTTTGGACATTTTGTCTAATCTAAATCATTTTCTGTTTCTTTCGTAGACATTTATGAATTGTTGGTAAACATTCAAAGGGTGGGGGTGGAGGCTGGTTGTTCAACGGACGGTGAACTGGCCATGGTTGTCGAATTGTTTTCCAAATGTTACTAAAATGACTAAAACGTATTGTGCATATATTATTATGACTTTACTTTATTTCATTTTATTTATTTTTAACAAGAAACATTTTAAAAATATATCTTTTACAAAGGGTGGGTATTTTCGCTGACACATTCATTTGTTATCTGCTTGAGGTTTCGGTGACTTAGTTGTCTAAGTGGCGCGCTTATGGGTTATAGCAACTCTCTTTTTAACGTATGGCAAATAGATTTAGAGGCAGTGTGGCGTTGTGCGAGAAGGCAAAGTCACTGCATTGTTTTAAAATGAGGTTTGACTGTAATTTAATAGAAACCAGTTGCACATAAAAACCGACATTTACTGTAAAAATCATTCCACTATCAAACAACTTTGGAATATTACTGACATTAACCATGTTGATGACTCATTTGACGCTACATCACAATGACATTTGTTAATTAAATGAGAATTGTATTAGAATTAAAACAAATGAAGTATCAATATTTAAAAATGATATGGGAATATCATTTTTGAAAAAGAAACAGTAAAACAATATAATGTCATTTACACATGGATACAGAATTATGTAATTGCATTTCAAAGTGTCGAACCAAATGTATAACATCCGTTTATGATGCATACGTTAATATGAAACAATCGTTTCAGATATTATTCGGATGTTGCAATAATTTGTGAACAGTCCTATCAAAACGATTTTTCCTGTTTATCATTAAACCTGCGAATAATATTACAATAATAATAATCAGAATTTTACCTTAGGAACTGTTATCGAAACATTTCTAAAATTCAATTGTAAATTTAAATGAACAGTTATTGTCGGTTATTTTTTCGTTCTTTTCCATTTGTTAGCAAGAAAGTAAAAAAAAAATAATAAAGCAGCCATTCTCGTATTACGGTTTTAGAGAATTAAGACACAGGTGTCATGTTCTTATCGTTTTAACGATACAATGGCAAGACATGGGAATACTGTTACATCTTCATGCAAGTAATTTTAATTTATTTATTGTGACAATATTTGCGATAATGCTGTACTTCATAGACTTCTAGGTATAAACCAATTTGAATGACCGATACCCTAACGTTGTTCCGACAGAAAGCAGGTATAACATGAGATTTGAAAGTAATACAAATACCATGACGACAGATTTAAGTAACAGATAGATACCTGTAATTGTGAAAAATAGCCAAAAACTGGGATTTTACGGGGATGTGTAATCTAGTAATAATTACAAGCAAACCATCTGTCTTTTTGTCTCAAATACAGTACGCAAGAATCTTTAATTTTTTTTAACACACAATGCTTCAAGGATGTAAAAATGAGAAGCTTCTTTCTCCATGATATGGATTTTGTCAAATGGATTTCCCAATTTGAACCCGAAGTTTGCTTGCCAAAAGTGTCAAGAAACCCCTGGTAAAAGGCGGTATCGAAAGAAAGACATGTCTTGCACACCAATTAGCTAGTTTACGGGCCACACTGTTAATCCACCCGTGTACTATAATTCTAACAAGTAAATATAACCCCGCCGCCTCGATATATACGATACGTTCTTGACTGGGGCGTAAACACTGATCATTACGCCATTAAACTCGTAAAAAAATCAAACAAACCTGCATTGGTGGTTTAGACGAGTCAGCTTCATGTTCTATTCTGTAGTGTATGTAAGATTTCCCTCTTGATCCAACGCATTCGGGAGTATACTGAAAATATAGCAATGAAAACTCAAAATGAATTTTCTCAGCACACATCTAGTAAATAGAAGCCATGTGCTAGTTAGGTAACAAAGAAGGGTCTTCTAGTGAAGGGGAAAAAGGTGAGGGTCGAAGATTGAAAAGGGCCCCAGGGACGTGCTCCCCTGAAAAAAACCAGCACTTTGGTGCAATCTGAAATGCAATAAAGATCAAAAATGCCTTGCATGTCAAAAAAATAAATGGAAAAATCTGTACCCCTCCTACTAAATCCAACACTGTGTAATGCGTGGCTTAATTTACAGAAATAACACCATCGAGTGATATATTCGCCGCATGTTAACGACACCATGTATTATTCGACGATATACCACGGGTAAATGTGATCATTTCAATTCAACATAATTTTGATAAGAAGGATTGAAATAAACATTGCGAACTTTTCCTCGGAAGTACATTTTACTATTTTTTGCAAAAAGACCTATTGAAACACTTTGGCTGTTGATATTACCTCCATTGAAATAGATGATTTTATGAATGAAAATTATATCACAACCGTTGTTCGCGACATGAAGAATGACTCAAAGGAACAGTCAAGGGTATCGTTGGTTATAACTGCCGGCTCTCTTCACGTTTCATATGAAGGAAAATACAGGTCATCTTAGAATTTTTGTTGTATCAATAATAACGCATATGGATAATTTTTTGCCACTATTTTTGGTACCTGTCCAAAGCGATAGTTGCATTTCTTAATCACGTAATATGCATGTATGAACAACTGTGTGCTATGTATTTTCATGTACTTTTTGATGGCTGTTGCCGAATTTAGCTATTGTTAACTGCATTAAATTTAGTCAGCTTTTTCTACTTTGAGGTTTGACCCTATTATTCATAGATTAACTGTGCTATATTGTTCCATCTTAGGCATTACACATCTGGAACATCCGGTCTCATTCACCTGATGGAAGTGCAAGTGTTTACCTTAATTTGCGCTTTCGAAATTTTTTTGCGGTTAATTGAGCAAGGACCGGACCGGTGTTTGTGTTTGATAGTACCAAATATTCCTTAACATAACTTGGTACTCAGATATTCTAATTCGCCAGCCTTGATTAATGTAAACACTTACCACTTTCGTTGTACGGCAAACCGGACTATCAAGATTTACACAAAATATTTTGGCAAAAACTCCGAAAAATATCGTCCTAACTATATGGGGTATTTGTCTCCCCTTATTTCCTTTATGGTGTATATTCAATGTCAACACCGTCATCCCGGTTGCCGTAGAAACAATGCCAATTGTAATGCCGTAATATATTCCTACAAAAAACAACATTTGTTTTAAAATTCAATGCTTGGTTAATTCGCATTTTAGTCACGAAAATGATATGCTGACATTGTTGCTAATGTCATTTTGGATTATCGGACGGATTTGACTGGAAGCATTTGGAGATAAATGGTACCAAATTGGATGCTTGAATCATAACGTTTATTCTAACAATAACACTTATCTGCTCCTTGAAACATATTACAAGTAGTACTCAATTCTGAACTGGATCTGTAATTTTCGTCGTGCGGCATGCTTTAATTTGCAAGACCAATGAACAAGTGACGTAATGCGGACCCAAAGTCATATAAAATAACGCAAAACAGAGACGTCATCAGCTATAAATGAGGAAGCTGAAAATTTGACCTTTACCGTGCGCTAATGATCAGGACAATTTGCATGGGGAGAGAGCTTAATTGTACCACACATATCTTTACACGGTGCATTGATTTATTGGGTCTCTTCCGTAGGACCAGCTAAATTTCATTCCTGAAGACCGAGTATTTGGCAAAAAATTGAGACACTAACTGTTTTAAAGTCTTGTTCAGACCCGGACGGGGTTAGAACCCTGACCTCTCGCAAGCTAGAAATCACAAACTGAACTAACCGTAGTGTTACTTTTTAAGTGACAAATTACTTTTTGAACTTACCAACTAAAGGTAAAACATTTGATGTCGGAGGCATGTTCTCAGCAACTAACATCATAAACACCGTCATAGATAGTAGCGTCGTTATTCCCATGGTAACCTTCTCTCCGGATTCAGACGGGATATAAAACCCCAGTAACGCTACCAACGTTATCATAATACAAGGCATCACCATATTGAAAATATAAAACAGGGGACGTCTAGATATAAATACATAAAAGTTAATCACTGGATAAGGTTCAGCACAACAGGAATAAATTTTCACTGTCCTTTCACATATAGTTTCTTCATATCCCATCACTATTTGGAATATAATTTGACGTGTCACCGTCGTTTGTTGTCAGAACAGATTTATTTGATATGCGTCATACGTCCAACGCAAACTGCATCGAACAGTTCTGTTCATCAAACGGAAAATATCGAACATTTATTGAACACGAGCTTTTAAGATTACCATTGACAACCATGTGACGTTTCCATCTGACGTCACAATGACGTTTGAACTAATTGAAGAAAAATATGAAGACACGTCAGCACTGCAATAATAAAATAAACAAAAGCAACGTTAGTAATAACATTTAGTGGTGAATAAAAGTGTGTGTGTGTGTGTGTGTGTGTGTGTGTGTGTGTGTGTGTGTGTGTGTTACAGGCGATAAACGTATAAATTACCGATATGTTGTATTTATTTTATGACATAATATCTAGTATTGTCTTACGGCACCAGACCTAGGTTTAACTTCGATAATAGAAATCCATTCTATGTACTAGTATATAATGGCGTTGTTTACAACAAAACTATTTTTCTGTTTTTCACATTTTTTTATAGTCACTTTCAAGGACGCCATTAACCTTGAAATGGCGGGAAAATGTCAACCAAGAAAATTGATCATTTCCTGATTGTATCAAATGTAATGGATTGTATCTGATGATTATGTTTATGTACAATTATGATAGCGCACCTGCTGCTTACTGAGCTTATAACGATGTCGTATTACCAATTAAATACAGTACAGACCTGTCAAAAGTTTTACACTAATGTGACAAATTAGTGCCGAATTGGCGGCTCATATTGACATATCTTTAATTTATCTTTACAGATTTTTGGCAGCTGCTATCTATCTCTCGGCAGCTTTTCAGTTTTAGTCACTAGCTATCTACATCATGGCTGCTCGACAGCTTAGCTTGGACTTTTTGTTAGCCCAGTGTTAAACTTTCGAAAGGTCTGTACTGTAAACCATCAAGTAGATGAATACCAATATGTCAGAATGTGTTATACAAAATTGCATGACTTTGGCAACGTTTGGATAATTTTAAAATAAAAACCTTCCAAATAGATAGAACGTCGCCTGTATACTATCTTGGGTCGGTTGGGTATTACCTATACCTTGCAAAAATTAAAATACCACCACCTTGAAACAGTGTTTCCGTGTAGCCGTCTCAAATATTCACTCTAGTCATTGCAAGTCAAGGAAACACATTGTATATAGCACAATGTTACTTGGAGAAGCACCCGTTAACCTAAACTTATATGATTTAAAATTTTTTGAAGTTTATACTTTTAAATGTATTCAATTATGTGATTTTTTATATTTATTTTCAACATTTCATTGACAAAATAATTAATTTATTCATATAACGAGTCTTACTTGTTATAGAGAAGAATATCCGGTCGCCATATTGAATCATGTGGTAGTCTTATAACTTTGATGCCGCCATATTTTGCGGGATCCCACCTCAGTCCGAAATCTATCCACATCTAAAAAATAAAGTTTTCAGTACGTACAGACGAATGGTACATACAAAAACCCACAGGCTTACTTTTCTGAATGATGTCTGTTTGCTTCCTTTAAATATTTTGATTATTTGTCCTTATCTCGCTTCATCATTGGTTGAAAATAGATCACATGACAAGTTATGAGATAGCGCATTGGACGCTACAATAACATTGTAAGAACCATTTGTAACTCCCGCGTTTAAATTCTCAAAACCTCCCTAGATCGTGTTTATTACATTATAAGTTATACAGTGCTTTGGCAGGTTACACAGCCCCATGTACCCCGTCAAAGATTTATGTACCCTGAGCCGCAGGCGAAGGGTACATTCATCTTTGACGGGGTACATGGGGCCGTGTAACCTGCCAAAGCTCTGTATAACGTTTTTGTCACCCTTCAAAGCGTAACCAGTTGGATCTTTTTAACTTCCATTTCGTATTTTGTGTGACTTGCGTACGTTGTCGCCATCTTTGTTTACCGTAACTAGACGTCAGAGATGTACGAGTTACTTCCCTTTTACCGCTAAACGTCGCGTGCGTTTATGTACCCCGGCAGTTCCATGTACCCCGGCAAGTTAACCAATCGCTATGCGAGAAATTTCTTTGAAGGGTGACAAAGTGTAATATACTATTTTTTAGAAATCTAATCATCAAAATAAAACATTTGAAAATTGGTAAAGTACAATAGTAATGACAGAAATCATAAGTGCATAATCTTTAGAAACTGAGGCATGATACAGCTTTTTAGCATTATTATTATAATATTATTATTATCACCTGATTCAGCCAACTATTTGTTGTTAAAATTTGATTCTTTTCATCCTATAATATAAATTAACATAACATTAAAAGTAGAATAACACAAAACAGATTTCAGAGCCGTATAAAATTTATGACATTTATGGAACCGGGCGGAGTAAACGTCAACATTCTTTCAATTATATCAAGGCGGGAAGTTCCGAGATGGTGACGATAAATTAAGTGTCAACAGAAAACCATCGACGTTAAGCAAGCAAACTGACAACCCTTCTGACACTAGGGTATGTTTACAGAGGTGTAATAGGTAGGCATATGAGCTTATTTGTCGAAGTCAAATGTTAATGAGATTGCAGAAACCGAGTTGTTTCATATCATATTTGTATGACTGCTGTGGGTTCAAACCGGGCCGGTCGAACGAAAAGTGGAGTGGATCCGGAGTGGGGTAATTGTGTTTTACGCCCCAGTTAAAATTCCTCTACTTACATCGATGTTAAAAGTTCTGGGATTGTGGATGGTGGAGGAAACAACATTTCATAGTAAACAACCTACTGCCTTCGGAAAGCAAGCTGATAAACTTTCTCTCATGATTCAAATTCCAACCTATTCGGTATGAAACAATGTAAATACATGGTTGAGACACTCATCTACCGAGTCCCACAATACGAAACTACCGAACTAATCCACATACTTCTCATACTTCTATACAGTGCTTTTTGTTTGGTTGTATTTCATTTTGAGGGAGAAACAACTCAATTTTCATACATTGTTGTTTTATTCTAAAGCACTGATTGGTTGATTTACGTATACCGTATATGCCTGTCGAAAGTTTAATAATTAGTTCACAAAAAGGACTAAAAGATCGGAGTTTGAGTTGTAGTGAAAAAGCTAATAACCAGAACGCTGCCGAGAGATAGATAACAGCTGCCGACTTATTGCTAATGAGGGTCACAGAAAAAGTTGTCTATTCAGATCTTATTCGATAGTTTTAGAGTTCAACTTTTGACATGTCTATACGCAAACACCAGAGACTTAATAACTCAAGATAGAAGTCTAAACTGCTTAGAAATCCGCCAGCAACAAACAGGATTAAGGGGATCATCTTGCTCTCAGCTCATTAGTTTACCATCAACGGTAACTGATGATTTTCCATTGAATGATTGAGATTAATGGAGTTTTGATGTTATCCTATGAATCAGTTTTTTGCATTGCGAAGTTGTTCTAGAGTTGTTAAAATTTTGTATTTAACCAATATAAACACAAATAATGGATATTAAAACCGCTACATTTTCTGAAGAATGCTGACACATCAAAATTAATGAAACTATTTAGCGGTCGACAACCTACAGTGTATATGCCTGTCGAAAGTTTAACAACACTAAGCTTACGAATCGACAGCCCACCTTCTTCTTTAGCTTTATTTCAACACTATTTCGGCAGCTGCTATCTATATCTCGTCAGCTTTTCGGCCATACACTAACCGTATTACACCAACTAGGCAGCCGGACTTCGACTCCTTTTCGTTACCTCAATGTAAAATTTCCGACGAGTCGACAACTTATGCGTCTAAATTATTCATAAAATCAAACACAAATATATCGATCCATGGTTTTCAAATCACAATCCCAAAAGCAAAGAAAAAATTTTGAGAAATGGCAAATTAAGTTAAGGAAACTATTTAGCGGTCGACAACCTACAGTGTATATATATGCCTGTCGAAAGTTTAACAACACTAAGCTTACGAATCGACAGTCCACCTCCGTCCTTCTTTAGCTTTATTTCAACACTATTTCGGCAGCTGCTATCTATCTCTCGTCAACTTTTCGGCCATACACTATCCGTATTACACCGGACTTCGACTCCTATTCGTTAGCTCAATGTAAAATTTCCGACGAGTCGACAACATATGCGTCTAAATTATTCATCAAATCAAACACAAATATATCGATCCATGGTTTTTAAATCACAATCCCAAAAGCAAACAAAAAACTTTGAGAAATGGCAAATTAAGTTAAACACGTGTATTCCCACCAGGGATGCTGCACCATGTGTTTAAACTCGGGATTTAATTATATTAATAGTACATGTATTTGTTATTTTGCAAGACCCCTCAAAATGTTTAATGGCAGTCATGATACGACGCTTGGTAATTGTGATTTGAACATGAACACAAAAGATCCCGGAACAAGATTATTACTCTTATATAAAAACCAGTCGTATCAAGATAGATAGTGTGAATGCATTGAAGTTTGTATTATCCGGTGTCAGGATCATGAAATGTGACACTGCAACATCTGTAACTGTTGTCTCTCTCAGTGCACGCTGGGACAAACCTCAAGCGCTGCCAATCCTTGTCACGTCGTGCAGCCTGATCTGGCTGACACAGCACCACAGTGTGAAACATTTAATGAAACGCCAATACAAGCCTAAGGCTTACTAAGACACTAGTAACATAGTGAGTAATATGTAATGGGAAATGAGACGGAATGTCCGTTATGTAATGGTCCTAAAATATATAAATAAATAAATAGTTACCACATCTATGATCTGTGAGAGTGCTAAACCAAAGGTAACATTGAGCGATTCCGTGTAGTTTTTGGAGGGTCTAATTCTCTTGTCATAACTTCGTAATAAATCCCGTACAAGTCTGTATTCATTCTCATCAGCTACTACTGTCGTGACTGTAATGGAAAAAATATTGTTTTTTGTTTTGAAAATGCATGCAAATCGAAAGCTCCATGTTCAAATAGTAATAAATAAAATTAAATAAATAAATAAATAAATAAATAAATAAATAAATAAATAAATAAATAAATAAATAAATGAAAATAGTTAAACACTGGGGACGTGAGACCAGGTACTTCGGTATAGTAAGCACCTCTTGTTTTAGCTACACCCACTACGTGTAAAATCAATTGATTTTACGGAACATGAATGGCGAACTCGTTCCTATGAAACTCGTATAATAAACAGACTTAAAACAAAATAAATTGCTGCATACTTGTGTACAAAATGCACAATAACAAATTTTAAAAAACATATTATGTGATTTGGCGGCCATTTTGTGTCCGCCATATTGAAATGGCAGCCATGTTGGATTTTTTTGCTTGGCCCCATATCTGAAAAAAATCTCCAGGTCATGAACTGTAATCATGCCAAATTCCATGGTTTTAACAAAATACCCAAACTTTTATCATTTTTTGCACGAATCTGGCCTAGGTTGTTGCATAACAATCTGTTGTCTCGTTAAAATATTCAATATAAAATGAACATATATATAGCTAGGGTGTATATCATATTGAGACATTAATTGTCTATATGTATATAAGATAATGCATTGTTTTTTGTTCATGCATCATATACATGTACGTGTAATATACATTAAGAAAGGGCCGATATGAGACCTGCTGGCCAAAAAACAATCATACAACACATTTATAAGTCTGTGTTTAAGATAACGGAACCTTCAAGAACAATGTACAAATGAAGACAATTCCTATGTTAATGTAGTTTGACCGGTATATTCTTTATAGCTTGTGGAAAAAAATCGAAAATTGCCATAGTAATGCAATTTGATATCTGCAAAACACATTATAAAATATTTGTAATAATGAAATGAGATTTGACACATGTACATATACCAAGACTTCTTTTCACTCAGAAACGGAAACATGACTTTCATTCCCTAATGCCTAGTGTTTGGCGAAAGAACAGTAACTTCCCACTTTCAAGTCTGGTAAAAACCTGTCGGGGCTCGAACCAAGAGCGTGCACTCGACCAACTGAGCTACCGCAGTGATCCCAAATAATCCAAAATTTAAAAATTGGAAAAACAAACAAGTGGCGTGGAGACATTATGTTTTATGTACGCCACAATCAAGATAGTTTCAATTATATATATCGAATCCGTCTGATTTTTCGGAGAATATAAACGACTTTCGACAAGCGAACTGACAAACTTTTTCTTTTTAGGAACAGTCCCGAATGGGATTCGAATTTAGGCGATGTGATGCACTGTAATCCGTAAGCCGGTGCCTTAGACCACTCCGCCACCAAACCCATAGCAAATTACACATTATACAAATAAAACATTGTGCTCAATTTTACCTACTGTTTAATAAAGGGATTCGGCAAAATATATTTTTATCTCAGATTGGTTAAGTCGGCGTTCTTATATAATTCATCCACGCATTATATTTCTCACGTTCTGTTCTTAATCTTTTTTTACATTCTAGTAATAAGATGTAATAAGATACGGTGCCGAGAACTGACCTTGTGACACACATTTTTTTCACGTGTCGCATGATAATTTAAATGGAACACATTGATTGATGCTTATTACATACATGTACAATATGTGAATAGCTTCTGATTAATCAAGGACGATTTTCTCCAAGTCTTTCTGTTTTGAGATGAAGATGTTCCAGAAAAAGTAGCATCATTATCACATAATTGATTGTTTCAAATTACACTGATGTTCAAAGTGTAAAGTACAGGCCTGTTAAAAGTTAAACAATAAGCTTAAAAATCAGTGTCTCATTGGCAGTGTCTAATTATCTAGGCCCTAGTAATCTATATCTCGACCATAGCTATCTACTAGTATATATCATTCGGCAGCTTTTCGACCACTAGCTATCCACTTCTCAGACACTCCAAAGCCGAGTTTCGACACCTTTTCGTTAGCACATTGTTAAACTTTCGACAGAACTGTATTGTAATTCTGTAAAGATTTATAATCTCAAATACTGAGAGTTACAGACAACTGTAATTAGTAAGCAGATATTTAATTAGCCTGACAAGCTCCCACCGGACACAACCCAGTGACACCAGCATCCTTAAGGACTTGATGAAGCCTAATTTGCGTTTTACGAAAAATCGTTTTTTTTAAATCGCAATCTCAGCAGCTCAATAGGATTAAGGAATTGATGATATCAGATAGCTCGTGACAACCGACGATTACGATGCAAAGAAAAGCTTGTAACATGCGATCGGACAACTATGGAATGATTATTTTCCATAGTTGCGCCACCACGTGCACAAGGAGACTTCTGATGGAGAAAATTATTGTGTAACATTAAAGTACCTTTCTTAAATTCAAATTTTTACAAAGTATTATTTTTTCGCATAGCATACTGTTTTACTTGCAAAACCAAGAACCTGTTTTGAAAATCCGTAAGCTATTTGATATGCAACATTAGCTTTTAGATCTGGTCAATCAATCATTAATTATAATCTTCCATAAAACAGTTCTTTTGAAATATGTACACTCCAAAGTTGTCGAAAGTTTCAAAATAAGCTAACGCTATCGGATAATTGCCGAGTATGTTCCTCTTTATCTATGGCTTCTACTACTTTTTGATAGCTCAATATTTAACTTTTGGCAGGTCTGTCTGTAGTGTGTTTTTTGAAAGCTGTTAATTTTGACAAACTCCCATCAGGCATTACCCAGTGGCACCATCAGGCATTACCCAGTGGCACCATCAGGCATTACCCAGTGGCACCATCAGGCATTACCCAGTGGCACCAGTATCCTTTACCACTTGATGAAGCCTAATTTGTTTTTACGAAAAATTGTTTTTTTTTTAATCGGAATCCCTGCAGATCAATAGCATAAGGAAGTTAATGATATCAGATGGCTCATGACAAGCGACTTAGATGCTTACCAAACTGATTCTTTCGCTTGCAATACCGCTTAACTCGAAAGGCAAGAGCTTGCTATGAAATACTGGAGATAAGTATCTATTTGATATGAAATATTAGCTACAAATGCACGGTTCTGTTGTTTCCAACTTTTTGTGAATCTTCCTACAGTTCGGGGGAAGAATACATTTTTGTTGAAACCTGATACTTTCTAACATGCATGTGAATTGATTGATTGGTTGACTGATTTATTTATTTATTTATTTATTTATTTATTTATCTGTTTATTTATTTTTCAATGCTTGCTTGAATTAGTGCGTGAGTGAGTGTGTGATTGAGTGAGTGAGTGTGTGATTGAGTGAGTGAGTGTGTGATTGAGTGAGTGAGTGTGTGATTGAGTGAGTGAGTGTGTGATTGAGTGAGTGGAGTTTAGCATTCCACTCAAGATTTACAACTTCAAATGCTAAGAGTTACAGACAACTGTAATTAGTAAACATATACCTAATTAGCCTGAAAAGCTCCCACATGACATAACCCAGTGACACCAGCAGCCCTAAGCACTTGATAAAGTCTAATTTGTATTTCACAAAAATGGTTTGTTTTTTTATTATTAATTTTTTTTAAATTGCAATCTCAGCAGTTCAAAAACATTAAAGAGTTCATGATATCAGCTGGCTCGTGACAGGCCATTTTAGCACTACATGTATATTATGCCAAAAGTGTAAAGCTAAACTCACTAACAAGTGCCGATCCGACAACTAATGTATTTTATCTTTCTTCATTAAGTCCCAAAGTGCAGATTATTGAATCCGTATTTAAAACATACTAAAAAACGCTGTAGTTTCTCATTTGATTAAATGCTTTTTTAAAAAAAAAAAAATTGAAATCTGATACGTAAATGGCACACATATATGAATGTAAATACTTAGCGGAAATCACTCTCTATAAAATCTTTTTAACACTAGTACTGAAATAAAAGATCAAATTACTGCACATTGGCATAGTATATATATTCTGAAAGAATTATTATACGATATTAAGTTTCAATTTAATAGATTTATGATTGCATTAACTTTACTATTGATGTTGACGCCTCTGTTGTAAAACGCCCGCTTCAATAGCAGAATGCCACGGGTTTGAACAGCATCATACATAATACTAAATATCTGATAATCATTAAAGATTTTAAATAAGGTTGCTCTTGTCAAGAACAGGTGATTTGTTGATGCGACGTTAAACAATATTTCAACCTATTGCAACCCACCAACCAACCAATTTTGGAAGTTAAATTAATCACGGTTTTAAAAAGCTATATTGGATTTAAAAACACTAAAACTCCACTTCGTTGCTATGGGGACAGTTTAGACAATTCTAATTTATAATGTTGTCTATTTTTGAAATGATTTAAAATTTTAAAACGTATGACGATATTATCTTCTAGAATTTATATCCGGTGTCTGTAACAGCACTAGTGAAAATCTAAACTGTACCCTTGTTATTTCCTGGAATTTCGATTGATCACTTGTTGAAAATTGTAAGTGACTTTCTTTATCGTTCCATTTGGTTTAATTAGCATCAAAAGTCTTAATTTTCCTTCTTCAGTGAACATTTGACTGGATCATAATTGACGTTTCCTAGCTCAAGTAGCTATTGTTCGCTCCTACTTTACATGTAATACCTATTAATTTTCCATTTTCATTTTTTAAAATTTAATCCCCCTATATTTGTTACCAACTGTAAAGGTCATTAGCTATTGTGTGATTTTGCATATCCAAGTAATTTTAAGACCGAATGTCATTTATTATATTATCAAGTAATTTAGTTTCGCAAATCCGATTTATTTTCTGCACAAAAGAATTGTCAAATACAATATTGGAAAATAAAGTGACGTATATTAGCATCGCAATTCCAATGTAGTTAATGACTTAAATAAACTAACCCAAGAAAATCTGAGTATCCATATGCAAAAAGGACCCTTAGGGTTAACAAATTGAGTTTTTTTTTTAATTTTTGTTATATTTCTGAAGCACATTGGGTTATATAAATATAATAATCTCTATGGCTGTGGAGACAATTGGAAGCCGAAAGTTTCGAGTTATCTTTTTTATGTCAGTGTTAAACTTTTCACAGGCCTTTACTGTTTATTGTCAAAATATGATATGTTAGTTGGATTTTAAAATTTTCTGGAATCAACATCAAAGTTGTGATGCTGGTATATTTCACCTCATTTGCCAATCCTGCATTTGTTTGACAATTCCCTTGATTATATGTTTAAGAGAAAACATTTGTCGGCAGTGTCTTAAAATCTATTGAAAAATTTAAAAAGAAAAAAAATTGTTAAATGTTTAAACCATGTGACAAGTCGGAAAGGATCTCACGCTCGGTTCTGTCATTCGTTGTTATCACTGGGATTTTAAGCTCTGGAACAACTCTTCTACAACAATGTAATATCTTCAGTTCAAAATTGGTTTAAACATCAATTGGGCATTCATAGAGTGTTGAACCCTGCACTGTCCCTAGGTATATCAAAATGTTATGTTTTCTTTCGATCAGAATATATAGCAACCATATAGGAAGGATATTTCTGTAATGTCACTTTAAGTTTATGGCATTTCTATATAAATACATGCATTATATTTCCCTTGACACTCAATTGCAAAAGCTTGCATGTAATTGATAACGCGGTGTTTTGGTAATTTAGTAAACTCAATTTTCATTCCTAAAGGGATTTTCAAAACCTAAAAAATAGATGTCGAATCTTCAACTACAACTTATACATTCAGTGTCAAATCTGGATTAAACGCTAATTGGTTATTCCTGGTGCATTGAATTCGATGATGTCAGGTAAACTCACTGCTTCTTTTGCCAGTACCTTAAACTTTTTCGTAGTGCGCGGTATAACAGGACACACCATAAAACACGTTCCCACGACTCAAACATATATGAATTTAGTCTAGACAATGCTATGGGTAGGTGTTCTTTAACAACACTTTAGCTAGTGGCATTTCTATATAAATATAAACCTTTGACTCTGAAGCCAAACGCCGTCATGTAAACACCTCCGCAACACTTAGAGCCATATGTTTGTTGTTGTATTTTAAATGACAACCGATTATATCAATTTGGATATTTGTAAGTAATATAAAAGCATTTCAATAGCTTCATACAGGCTAACGCATCTGGTATGATTTAGGGTATATAATAAACACGAAACAAGATACTGTGATGCGTATGCATGCTGTAATCATTCTACAGCTCATAATTGATAGACAACAGCATTATCCGATATAAATATAAATGTGATACAATTTACATTTTGTCAGCTTTTGTACCTACCTACCTATCTATCCTCTTCGCTCCTAGTGAAGCATAAGGCGAGGCACGAATCCCTCCACTTCGTCCTGTTTAGGGTTCGTTCTCTGCCGTTCTCCAACTTGGCCAGCCCATATCATGTCTTTCTTTCTTTGTTGCTCTTCGCCAGGTCTCCCTTGGTCTTCCTATCTTTCTTTTTCCTTCTGGAGCCCAGGTCAATGCATTTTTTCATTTTCATAGTATCCTTTTCTTAATTTATGCCCTATATATCTCCATCGCCTTGATTTTATTGTGTTTGCTACTGATGTTGTTTGGGTTCTTTCTCTTAGGTCTTCATTTGTTATTTTATTCGGCCAAAAGATCTTCATTATTCTTCTTAAGCATTTTGTACCGTTTTAAATAATTTCATTTATATTTCATTTTTGCATATATTGACTATTAGCAGACCTAGCTTTCACAAGGGAAGTGATTCCGGGTGCAAAGAAAAGGTAAGCATCTTCTGCCTGGCTCGTTACACACGCCGTGTTTTGAAATCAGAATTAAGATTAAAAACAACATTGAACTATGGGACGTCAATTATACCCAAGGTAATCCAATGTAAAATGTATTATGTGTCCAGATAAACAACTTTTAAACAAACAAGCTATTTCTACTAACACCTTGTAATAATCCCAACATACCTAAGTACCTTATTTAATCTTGAGACAAACAGATATGCTTCATTTGACTTTTAAAATGTATCTAAATGTTCTATTATGAAGTATTTTGCCAACTCAATACCAACGGTCGTTATAGATCCCCAACTCATTGTCATCTTAAATAAGCTTATATGTTCTTTATTTGATTGATGAATTCAGCAGGGAAAGCGATTTACGACTAATACGGTAATCAGTGCTTCCATTGACTTCCTCATTTCCTCATAGTCGGTATCCTCAGTATTACTATTTATACTTTGATTTGTGTGGTCAACTTTAAATGTCTGGGAGTTATGTTGTACAGACCTGAGAAAGTTTAACATTAGGCGAACAAATTGGTTCCAAATCGGCAGTTCGTTTCGACGTTTTGTTACCCATATATAGGCAGCTGCTACCTATCTATCTGCAGCCTGTTTGTCACTAGCTATCAGTACCTAAGCAACTCGACAATCGAGCTTTAACTTCTTTTCATTAGCCCAATATTAAACTTTCGACAGGACTGTTCTGTATATGAATAATAAAAGTAAAAGAAAAGTTCAGTCACCTACTGACGATTCAAAAAGATTACTCAATATTTTTGAGGGTTTAGATTTTCCGAAGACGATCTAGTACTCGCAAATGAGAAATTATGAATATTTCTGGCTTAAGACAAAACCTGCAGGTGCATAAGTGGTGTAACTCAATTTTCTTACAACAGACGTGTCGAAAGCTGCCTTAATCGTTGGCTTAAATACGGAGTTAGATTTATGGCCCCGGGTAATAAAGTTGTCATGGAAACTGTAATACTTTTGTTTGAGTGGATTATAACAAGTGCCGTGTTATTTTGTCTATCAAAGATTTTCCAATTTCAATGCTAAGGCTATCGCCCTTTCTGAGAGTAGCCATCAAATAATCAAAGTACGTAATGGCTTGGGAGTGAGGAGGCGCTTAACTCTGATATAAAGAAAAAGTCGAGTTGAGTAATCGTGTTTATACGCCCAAGTCAGTTTTACTTATATCGAGTCGATCAGAGATGGTGACAGTTCCCTAACCCCCACTCTAAAAAAATAAATGAATATAACACCCACCTTCGGGAAGCAAGCTTTCTAATAATAAATATAGCTTGCATTCAGAAAAGAACTTTTTTCCAATCTTTCGGTACAGGGTAAATAAAATAATAAAATAAAATGAAGGAAAACAATATATGCACAATGTATTCATAAGAAAACATAAAAATGGCTTACAAATGAGTTAGACGTCTTTGATTTTTTAAAATTATGGTATTCAAGCCTTAATATACGTTATAGCTTTTTGTATAAATTTGGAGGGAAAAAATCATTTAAGTACTCCATATGTACCTCTGAACTATATTACGAAATATTTAAACTGATATGCTTCCGACTACTTTTGTGGTTTAGAAGGCATGCTATTGAACAACACTCAATCAGCAGGAAATATACTAAGACATTTTATCGAAGACTAAATTACCAAATGTGAGCTAAGCAATTAATTAATTAATTAATTACTGTAAAATCGATGTTTTTATTAGATACCAAAAATTTAACGTCATTTTTTTTTACTTTTCATTTTTTAAAACCATCAATGTTTCATTTGTTTAAGATGAAAAGGAATTGAAATCACTGTTACAAACATTGATTGATTAACAAACATTGATTGTTTTATCTATTAAAAATAGTTTAATCATAGGCCATCTCTGATACAAAACGAAAAAGAGCCATCCGCATTCAAACTTATACAAGTTCTCAGTGTTCAAAATTTAAAAGAACTTCGTAACCCTGGACTTTTCCTCGTTAGTGGAATGCTATCAAGACAATCTCAAACATAATTTTACTATGTCCTTCTGCCACCACGACACGACTCTCCCATTCCAACAGCTTACAGGCTTTCAAAACGATTTTTTGTTTATTTCTGTCTTTATTATTTTAATTTCTTTATATGAAAATGATTTGCCGCCATAATTGTAAATGTATTGTATTGTATATAAATATAGGTTTATGGTTTAGGTTATATCTACATATTATACTAGTCTTAATATTACAACACTACACTGCCGTTTCGGAATACAAATCCTCATCAGAAGGGCTGGACCGAAATTATGAAACCAAAACTTTTTTTCCAAGACATTGAAATGAAACCCAAAAAGGACCAAAATAATATTTTACTAAATCATCTAATTAAATATGAAATGAAATAGTACATATACCTGTAGATATATCATTCAAATAATTCAAAACATTTACTTATTCGAATTGCACCCTTATGTGCCCACATTTTGTTTGTTTGAAATTAAATTAAAAAAACACTATTTAATTTATTTAGAAAAACAAATTGAATTGTTTTGGAAAAACGATTTCTGGTACAAGGTAAGCACGTATTTCAAACAATTCAAAACCTTTTTTCCAGTGTCGCCTTAAATTTCTTAAATATCGAATGATAATTTTTTTTCTCAATTTATCAATTTAAACTATTTAATATTTTTCCTAATAAAGAATATAGACAAAAAAAATCATAATTAGTACTTACTTTTGATGACAATTAAGAACACAAAATGATATAGAATCATATTCCAAACATCCATTATTCTATAAAAAGGCAGTTATCATTATGTATGACTTATTCCCATCTCGTCTTTAATCTTTAATGAATGTGATGTAGTAAGAGTGTCCAATCTACAACGATAACATTTGTAATCTTTATATTTTTTAAGAACTTTTCACTTCTCTAGCTTTTCTTCAGCTCGTATTCAATCCTTAAATAGTGTGTCGTCAAACAAATGGCTAGTCTACAGCGATAAAACCTTTTACATTCACGTGTATATTTTTATCTGTAAATGAGAATTTCTTATTTTCCTAGGTTTACTTCAGCTCGTTTTCAATACTTAAATGGTGTGTGTCGTCTTAGAGTTGACCCAGCTACAGCAATAAAATCTATTTCATCCACGTGTGTCTTTTTATCACTAAATGGTAATTTCTTACTTTCCAAGCTTTTCTTCAGCTCTTCATTTCTCCTTAAAATGTGTGTGCAGCATAAGTAGCCAGTCTACAGCGATAGCGATACAACTTATCACATGTACGTGTATCTCTTTATCACTAAATGATAACTTCTTCTTTTTCTAGCTATTCTTCAGCTCGTCTTTGAACATTCCTTAAATAGTGAGTGCACACTGTAAGTGCCTAAGTGTCAAGCCTACACAATAAAAGAGAACTTCTTGCAGTTCGTCTTAAAATCTTAAGTGGTGTATACAGTGTAAGGGACTCTTCTAATACGATAAAACTTTCTTATCTTTTGTCTCTAAATGAGAATTTCTTATTTTCCTAGCTTTTTACAGCTCGTCGTCTTCAATCCTTATACATTGTTTTCCGTGTTGAAAGTTTCCTATACAGCGATGATACAACGGAATATTTTGAATATTCTGTAAAATAAAACTTCTTAATTTCCAAACCTAACATCAGTTAGTCTTCAATCCTTAAATAGTGTGCACTTTGTTGCAAGGGGTCAGTTTATTACGATGATAAGACGTATTATTTTAATATCTCTAAAAGAGAATTTCTTATTTTCCAAGCTTATATCAGCTAGTCTTAAATCCTCCCTTAAATGGTGTGAGCCGTCTTTCAAGTAACCAGTCTACAGCAATACAATTTAATATTTTTATATATCTAAATGGACTTTTTACTTTGCAACCTTTGCTTCAAATCGTAATCAATCCTTACATAGTGTATACCATGTTGCAAGTCAACATTCTGCAACGATAAACAATCCAAACATTGTGTATGTCATCTTAAAAATGTCCAATCTGCAGTGATATTACTTGTATAACTTATTAATATGATTTTTACACTTTGCTACCGTATTCTCATCTAGTATTCAATCTTAAAATGGTGAATACAGATTTATATGTGAGTCACAGCGACAAAACTTGTTTTATATCTCTGTAGGAAAAATTCTTACTCATATCTTTTCTTCAGTTCGTCTTCAATTCTTAAATGGTGTATGTCATCTTACAAGTGACCACTCTACAGCGATTAAACTTATTATCTTTTATATCTCTAAATTAGTACTTCTAACTTTCCAGGCTTCTATAGCGATAAAAATCAATAGAAACCCAACACCAGCCTAAGTTTCATAGTTATTCCTCGAATGAGTTTTTTCTTAACTTAAATCTGAGAAATAGAAATTTGATTATGTTTTGTTACTTTCAATATATTTATAACCTACATAATGCGTGTGAAGAGCTTTGTCGAAAATTTGGAATTTTGGGTTTCATAAAACATTGTCGTTATGCTCTAAATATAATTTATAGAAGATTTTAGTTACAGAATGATTGTGAAATAAAAATCAGGCATATATTTAAAATCTGATAATAGATCCGTGTTATATGTTATGAAAAATGTAATGATTGTCAAGAACATGGTCAGATAGTGAACATCGGTTAGTCAGAGAAACGAAAGTATTGTGACGAAAAATCGCATGGATTACATAAGTGACAACCAACGTGGTATTAGACATATATTTGAAACTTGATAATGACATTGAAAAAGTAAGCAAAGATTTGAAACTTGAAATGTAAGTATATATTTAAATTTCGGAAAAAATGTACATATAAAGTTTAAACTTGAATAGAAAACAATATTATGTATTATAATTTCCCGTCTATGAAAGCTATTTCTCAACATTATCGTAAATTTGCTTCATACGTCTATTAAAACGTATGTTTAATCTTTTTGAACTGATGGAAGTAGGCGGGGTCACCTGTCATCCCACTCATCGATGACGTCATCCGTCATTGAGATGCGATAGACGGGTTCCACGATGCACTGAAACCAATGGAGGAAATAAATTAACAAAAATGAAATGCAGTAGTAGTTTTAAGTCAATTAGATATAAAAATAAATTGTAAATATAAAAATGATATTTTTTTGGGGTCACTTGACGCTAGAATGATACTGGGTGTTCTGGGTACATTTTTAACATGAAGAGCTTCTTAAATATGACATGGAAAATATATAAATATTTGACCATAACATGGTCAGATATTTAACATTTGAAACCCAGAGCAACAAAATTATTGTGAAGTCAATTCGAATTTAAGAATATTTTAACAACCAACATTAGACATCTGTCTAAAATTTGGCAAAAAATGTATTATCTGAAATTTTACAGTAGCATGGTCAGATAGTAAGCGTAAGCTAGAAGCAAGAAAGGTATTGTGACGACGTTATATCGCGTAAAAGAACAAATAATCAGGGAACATTGGCTATCAGCAAATAATCAGGTCAATGGACACAAAGCTCTAATTTCTTGACCTTGATTGTTTTATTACACTTTACCTTGTTGACGTTCAACGGTCAAAGCAAACAAAACTAATGATCATCACTAGTTGGGATTAACCATACTTTTCGTTGCAATTTGTACAAGTTTAACGAAAAACAATCGGCACATTATTATTTATATAACGTTAATCAAATGTCGCTATGAAGTAAGAAAAAATTACATATACATGTGAGTCATTTACGTCAATATTATGTAAAAACAATTATGTTCATGCAAAGATGACTATCCAACAAAAATACTATGAGCAAAGATGCACTGAATCATATTCAACTTCCCTAGTGGAAGTTCACGTGTTTAAATTATTTCGTCAGTTTTAAATTTGGGATTGTGATTAAACATACATTGGTATGGTTGCTTTTTATCTTTATTAAGTTTTGCAATAAAAAGCATTTCATTGTAGCAACTAGACAACATTAGCCTTATTGCCACACGAGGAAAATAAGAAAAGAAAAGGTATTATGTTAAAATGACAAGTATTTGTTTAACATAGGCGTAGGAGCAGGGGGGGCCAGCGGGGGCCGGCCCCCCCCCCCCCAATGTCAGAGAAGGGGGGGCCAGGCCCCCGCAATATATTGTGTGAAATTTTGTATGATGCTGAAAAAAAAAGAAAACACAAAAAAACAAGAGCTTTAACAGGAAATCTCCATCTGGTAACCAATCAATTATCAATATCATCATTATACTTGTAAAAGGGCGTCAAAATTTTCCGGGGTACCCCCCGATGATATCCAGTGGCGGATTCAGCGGGGGGGGGGGGAGGGCGTAGGGGGAATACGCACCCCTTTATGTCGCTAATAATACATATTGTTCAGCTCAGATTGCACCAGAATGCAGGATTTTTGCGCCACTTTTTCAAAATTTTCCGGGGGAGCATGCCCCCGAACCCCCCTAGAAGGTTCGAGCCTTCGACTCTTACATTATACGCCCTCTTTCTAAAATTCTGGATCAGCCTCTGATGAGAGGGGTGATTATGGAACTTCTGTCATACGGTTATTTTATATAATCTTGCCTCGAATACATTGAAAATGCGTCTAGACAAGACTTTAGTTTTGAAAATTTTCCGGGGGAGGCCCCCCACCTATGCGAGGGGTTTAGCACCCCTCTCTTACTCTCCCCGCCTCGTGCCATAGGCACGAGCTAGTCGTCCCTGCGGCACGACATAGACATACATGTAGCTTCGGTTTGGCCCCCCCCCAATATTCAAAACCCTCCTACGCCTATGTTTAATAACATGTATTCGTGGAGTCTATTGTATACGATATTAGCACGCATAAAAGACGGTTGTTCGGTTACCGAATGTCTTATTTTAGCACCCTCTTACCGATCACTGGTCGTCATCGCCTAGAGTAGAATCACACTCTGGTAGAGCATTGTGTGAGAAAATTGCGAAGGTCCGACACATTCTGATGTCTTCCACCATATCAGAACTGACGCCTTGATAAAAGTTAAAGAATATTGATCACAGCTTAAAAACGGTTACTCCATCCCAAAAAAGAAACTTGTTTAGTGAAAAATACACGGAGTGGGAAGATATTAAATAAAACGGGTTATCTATTTTATGATCTTTACAGAAATGACAAGCACATGACCTTATCAACTGGACTCGGAAATAAAAATAGAATCAACAGCCTCAGGGGAACACCATACAAAGACTGATGCAGTTATGTTTTACTCTTTTATGTTTTCAAATGATCTTAAATACGGATCAAACAGTCGTTATAGGTCAGTTAAATGAAACATTATCCAAAGGAAAATTACAAAGATACAAAGATGCGCCTTAAATATATATCAATGAATCTTTTTCCTCTTCATTAGAGAAAAAAAAGAAAAAAAGAGAGATGACAATGACCGCCTCTTTTTGAACTATGACGGGTTCAATAGGTTTCTTTCTTGCGAGTTCTTTCAGGAAAAAATAAAATCTTTTAATTGAAGCTTTGACCTTGAAACTCGAGTTCTGACCTTATAAATTAACACTACACTAATAAGGTCTCTTCTTCTGTAGTATATTCTCAAGTATATTTATCGTTGGTCAAGGTTTCACAAATATTCTATTAATATTAACAGTGACCTTTACCTTTGAGTTATGCGTGTATTAGGTATATATCTTTCATCTTTCTTCGGGGATATTTATCGCTGGTTAAAGTTTGATCAAATTTTATCAACGACGAATAAAGTTGAAGTTTACTCTTTATGTTTTCAAATGATTTTAAATACGGATCAAACAGTTGTTATATGTTAGTTAAATGACACAAAAGGAAATTACAAAGATGTGTAGTAATTATATATCAATGCCTCTTCTTCCTCTTCATCAGAGAAAAAGGAAAAGAGATAGTAATAGTTCATTTGAACTATGATGGGTTCAACAGGTTTCTTCCTTACAGCAATACGCGCCGGTGTCCAAGTTTATTAAAACTGAAGTTATTTCATTTAAACTTTAAGTCTATTTATAGAAAAATGGCCTCAACCTAAGCTTTGAGTTATAGAGTCCATTAAAATTTAATTTATTTCAGGAAAACCTTGAATATATTTGTAGAAAAGTGACCTTGACTTTTGAGTTATTACATTTAAAATCAATATTGTATAAGGTATATCTCTTTCATGTTTCAGGGATAGTTATCGGTGTTTAAAGTTTGGTGACATTTTCATCAAAGCATATCAAATCTTAATTCTATTTATGATAACAATGACCTTAATACGAGTTGTGGTCTCTAAAATCAAAACTGTATAAGATTTTTTCTTTTCAGGAAAAAAACAACATGTACATCGATGGTAAAAGTTTAAATGAGTATCTTTTAAAGCAACGTAATTAACCTTACTTATTTATTGCTAGGGAACCCACTTGATCTATTTATAATAATATTAACCTTGAGCTTTGGATTATTGCCTTTAAAATTTATAAAATTATGTTTCTTTGTTTATAAAAGCTAATAGCGTTTTAAAATTGACGAAATTCCATTGAAACAAACATATGTTGTCGCAACGAAATTCCTTCATTTGTTTATAGTAACAATAACCTTGAAATTTGACCTATTACTGCCAAAATCAACATCATTGCTTTTTATATAAGCCAGTTTTTTTATATAGTGGCGAAGTTCGTCTCGCATTAGCTCAGTTTTGTGAATTTATTAATATGATAACAATTTTCGTGTTGAATTAATTTGTCATTACATTTTATTCTTATTTCTTTTCATTTAGTTGTGGCATGTCTGACATTTTCTGGTTATAACCTATTGCATGCGAATTATTCTGTTCGGTTATGCAATGCACATTGGTTTTCTGATTATAACCAATCCAGTACATTTTATTCAAGAACACTTCTGGATGTCATTAAACGAGCTTATTGACATCTTTACATCTATAAGCATAAATATGTCATGAAAAGGTTGCTTTAATCCTTAAAAAACAGTAAAAGGACAAATCTACCAATCACACGAGATCATTTGAAATGTGAAAATTACGAAATATCGATCAAAATTAAGTAATAATGCTTATATAAATTACAAATTAAAGCAAGATTATTTAAATATCGCGTTAAAATGCTCTCGGGAAAAGTATAAAAGTGTCACGATCACATAAGTTATATGGATATAGTCCATAGACTTGATAATTCCGTCTGGGTTAATGTATAATCAAATGACGATGAAACCGAAAGTAAAAACAAGTGTCTGGTATTTATTACTTTTGTTTTTTCTATTGAGATTTAATTATCTGCTTGACAATTTACAGTACTGACTTGGCGAAAGTTTAACACTGAGATAACGAAAAAAGAATCGAATTTAAATTGTGGAGTGGCCGAGATATAGATTGCTAATTCCGGAAAACGCGATGAGAGTTTATTAACAGCTGCTGAGAAAGTTTCTAAATATTCGTTAGAAAGGATCGATATGCACTGCTGATTTTGGTACTAATTCGTTAGCTTAGTAATAATACTTTCGACAGGTCTGTACTGTAATTCTTTTGCTTTGTGTTTTTGATATTAAAAGTTGAACAATATTTTAAATTTACTTTTCCAATCAATTGGCAAAAGATATATGTAGTATACAGGGTCTTGACTTTTATAAAAGAAATGAGGTTTTGTGATTATTTGAAAATAATGGACAATGTCTTCTCCGATTTATTTACCTTCCTAACATGCATTAAAAGATGGGAATCACATGACCTGTATCAACTGAACCAGGAAATGAAATAGCTTCAAGGGAATGACATCCAGTGACGAATGAAGTTATGTTTTAATCAAATGATCTTAAATATTCATCAAACAATCAGTTAGTTAATTACACACGTGACGGGTGTAGCTAGCTAAACAGGAGGTGCTTACCCTTCCGGAGCACCCGGCCTCACTTTCCTGGTGGAAGTTTACGTGTCTAACCTACCTTGTCAGTTCCAAAGTTTTTACTTTGCATCTGGATTGTGATTCGAAAATGGATAAGTATGTCTGTTTTTGATTAAATGACTCATGATCCAAAGGAAAATTACAAAGAACACAGTATGTAAACTCCAGTGTACGTCTTCCAGAAGCTGGGATCGTCGAAGCGACCGTGGGATGTTGACAGTCTCAATGACTGAAGTTTAGAGGTATGTAAACGCTAACAATTAAATTGTCAAGTCTTGGATACCACTTATAATTTTGGTTGCTGAAGTCAGTAACACTTATACATTACAATTTGCCCGTAAATATCACCATATAATGTCAAAAAACACAATTGATCATCAACAGCCAGGGAAAAATCACCAACCTCCTAAGATTGAATTTTACCTTAATTTAAAGCCGATCTTACCGTTTTATAAGGTATTTGGAACAAAGAAACATCAAAGAATTTGAATACAAATCGCATATGTAAGATATAAGTTTAAATATTTAACTACAACAAGTATTATTTTTTACCCGGTGTACGCTTAGCTGCAACTCTTGCAAAATCATAACAACCACCTAGCTGAGATTTTAGTGTACTTTAGCTGCATTTATGTGAACATTTGTTCATACATATATTTGTGTTTGGTGTTGTTGTAAAACATTGTAAAATTAATTTTGTTCTCTGACAAAACGTTGCTTCGTGTTAACTTGTTTAAAGAATTGATTTTTCGTTACAGACATGGACAGGGTTTTCAACTTGAAAGACAATATGAAAGTTATTTTTAGGAATCCCAGTATTTTTCTTGCGAAATATGGAAATTTACTTCAAAATACAAATCCAACTTGGACAACCATCTGTAGATTCACAATAATTCAACAACCCGGCCATCTTATGGATATCAGTCGATTGTCGTGTACATTATCGAAGTCAAAATCTTATGAATCAACTACCTTTCATTGTATTTAAGTCATCTCCTCCAAAACTACCAGGCCAAATTTGATGAAACTTCATGACAATCATGCCTTCGTGAAGGGCTTTCTGGTTTGCACAAATGAGGGAGTTATGTTCCCTTTGGATCCTATAAGGGAAATAGTAAAAATCTTTTCCTCTAAAGATACAAGAGATCCATGTGAAGCGTACTTAGGACATGTAGTAACCGTAGCTTTAGGGCTCAAAATGGGGAAATGGCAAGGTTCTTAAAAAGGAAATTGCTAAACTACTATATTTGTCAGTGCATGATCTGGAAAACTATCAATGTTTTGTATAGGCATGTATTTTAGAATATTGTAGGTATTAGCCTTAAGGTCATTTTGATACATATTGGAAAATCGACGGCAATTATCTTATTTGCATATCCGCCATGACAGTCCGCTATGAATAATGTCTTACATGAAGGGAAATAAAAGCGAAAGAAAACAAGTTCTTTTTGAAAAGTCGATAACTCCGAACTTTTACTACACACATGCATGATATCCGTAATGTTTATTTGTTAGTTTCATATTAAAATACAGGTTCAATGATTTACAATCGTTCAAGATAAGGAGTATTTGTTTCTGAACATTTATATGCTTGGTTCCAAGATAATTTGAAAATCTCGTATTTTCAGTAAATTCCACAAAGGGGTCTTGAAATTATTTTTAAAATTATAATAATAAAAAATTCCCCTGAAACATTTTGTGGTATTTTCTTTGTTTAGGGAGCATTTTCTTGTTACACCGTAATTAATGTCATTTAAAAAAGGGGAATAATTTTCATTACAGATAATCAGGGCCTTCACGATTAAAAACGTCTGCTATAACGTCACAACAACTCTAGTATGGCATTGGCGTTATCTACAATGATGAAGTTCATTGGATCAAAGGTCAAGGTCATAGATGTGTAGCTTAGTTTTTGCCTTTGTACTTTTAAATAGCTGTCCATACATTTATTGTAGCTAGAACTTAAATATTTAGAAGTATACGGTAGCATTTTAGGATAAGTAATAATAAATTTGGAAATAGCTTTACATTAGGTCGTATCTCTTAAAAAATAAAAAAGTCCCTGTAATTTATGTGGTTGTCCATTGACTTTCTACACGAGATATGACATATCCTGAGGTGAGCGCTAAGGTCTTTGGTCCCCTGTTTATTTATCTATAATCGGTTATTTTATTTTATTTTTGTCGATTAATTTAAAAAGAAAGAAATGATTTATAGGTTCTGCTACTACCAACAACACGCTCTTTTCAATATATACGATATTTCAGTTGGTAATGCGCTTGATGTAGGAGGTCGTGGGTTCGGAATCCGGCCTGGGTCTGACCAAGTCTTAAAAATAGGTAGTAAATACTCCATGTACTCGTAGAAATGAAAGTCGTCGATTCCTTCGAAAAAGACCTTAAAATCCGTTCCTTCATCTCATAGCAGGCGTGGCACCGTAAAAAACTCTACCTCCACATTGTTCTTAGCGCACTGCAAAGGTAAATTTTTTTATGGCTTCACATATAGCTGGCGACGTCTCCATATAAGTAAAATATTATTAACTTTGACGTAAAACCGCATCCAATCAATCTATTCATAAATAAAATGTATATTAAATGGCACCGTATCCTTGAGATTAGCATAAAGTTGTGAAGGGTTTTTCTCAACCGATTATCTAGGAAAAATGTGAAAAATAGCAATAAATTGTACAATTTTCTGTACAGCTAGGCGTACATATTTTTCCGCTAAAATCCCAGCTAGGCGTTCATGTTTTCATCAGCTAGGCGTACACTATCTGGAATCACCAGCGTGAAATTAAACCAGAATTTCTTCTAAACTGTCACGTTTTGGGATAAAAGAATACGTCACCTTTGATCTTAACACTTGGTTTCTTAAATCAAATGCATTAAATGTGGTATTTATAGTATCTTTATGCTCGTGAAATATAATTTATTTGACTTCTTTGAAAATATCATTTATAAGTTTTTTTCTTTGCTTCGACGATCCCAGCTTCCGGAAGACGTACACCGCAGTTTACATACTGTGAAGAAGTACAGTAATTATATATCAATGCCATTAGAGAAGAAAAAAGATAGTGACAGGGACCATTAATTTGTACTATGATGGGTTCAACAGCTTTCTTCCTTACAGGAATACATGCCGGTGTCCGAGTTCATTAAAACTGAAGTTATTTCATATAAACCTTAAATCGCTCTATTTATAGAATAGTGAGCTTGAATTTTGAGTTGAGTTATTAACTTTAAAATCAATATTTAAAGGTATATCTCTTTCATCTTTCAGGGATATCCATCGGTGGTTAAAATTTGACGAAATTGCATCAAAGCAAACTCTATTTATTTGATGAAAATCCTAGCTCTATTAGTGATTACAATGAGCTTGACCTGAGTTATGACCTCTAAAATCAGTACTGTATAAGGTATCTTCTTTTCAAGAATATACTGAGAATCCTTCAAAGCAATTTTTACTAATTTATTGCTAAACAAACCTCTCAATCTATGTACAGTTATAATGATTTTGAGCTTCAAAATTAATTTTAAAAAATATGTTTTATTATAGAATAGCTTCCAGCGTTACAGAATTGATAACATTTATATATATGTTGTCGCACCGAAACTCCTCAATCTATTTATAGTAACAGTGACCTTGAAATGTGACCTATTACCGCCGAAATCAACATTTATTGTTTATATCTCGTATTTGGCTCAGTTTTGTGAATTAAATAATATGACAACGGTTTCCGTGTTAAATTAATTCATATTTAAATTTATTCTTATTTGTTTTCATTTGGTTGTGGCAAGTTTCATGTTTTCTGGTTATAACCTATTGAATGCAAATTATTCCGTTCCATTCGGTTATGCAATGTTTCTTGGTTTCCTGGTTATAACCAACCAGTACATATTATTTAAAAACACTTTTGCATGTCATTAAACGAGCTTACTGACATCTTTAAATCTATAAGCATAAATAAATATGTCACGAGAAGGTTGCTTTAATCCTTAAAATACAGTAAAAGGACAAATCTACAAATCACACGAGATCACGCGAGATGTGAAAATTACGAAATATCGATCAAAATTAAGTAATAACGGTTATGTAAATTACAAATTAAAGCAAGATTATTTAAATATCGCGCTAAAATGCTTTCGGAAAAAGTATAGAAGTGCCACGATCACATAAGTTATATGGATATAGTCCATAGACTTGATAATTCCGTCTGGGTTAATGTATAATCAAGTGACGATGAACCCGAAAGTAAAAACAAGTGTCTGGTATTTATTACTGTTGTTTTTTCTATTGCGTTTTAATTTTCTACTTGGCGATCTACAGTACAGGCCTGACGAACGTTTAAAACTGATATAACGGGAAGAAAATCGAATGTCAATTGTAGAGTGGCCGGAATATAAAATTCTAATCCCCTGAAAACGTGATTGGAGATAGGTGCAGAGAAGCTGTCTTGTTATAGCTAAAGAAGGGTGGGGATGAACTGCTGATTTTGGCACTAATTCGTTAGCTGGATGATAAACTTCGACAGGTCTGCACTGTGTGTCGAAAAATTGTTTACGAGGTTTGTGCAAATAGTTAACTGTGCAATATTTTTTTCATGATACAATAACTGTCATACATGTATATTTTTATTTATGTAAGCGACAATCTTAAATCTTCAAATTTCCGACTGTAAACTTAATGCAGTTTATGGAGTAATTGTTTTATACTGCATTGCATGGCAGTACAACTACCAGGAACTGGGAAGGCGATGGCCAAAATCTTAATTAAAAGATGTTAGTCTTCAAACTAAAGGCGTCTCGACAATGTAGGTTTAACAGGTTGGACTTCAAGTTAGAAAGGGAGCATTTCTTGTCTGATATCTCTGCTGTTTTGCTCTGTACGAATATAATGGACTGAGTGGTCTATGACGTTTACATATCTGCCACATTAAAGAGAAGCTAGCACTATATACAACAATCCTACCAGAAATCACACTCGGTTATACATGTATTCTGTTTGTATGAAAACCATATTTGGAAAATTCTAGATTGAGAGCGTTTGTCAGTTCACTTGACTTTAACATGACACTTGGGTTTATATATAATTAACCCAACATTCCAGAAACGTTCGACTTTATGTGATTGTAAAACTTTTCGCTTTCTCGGGCAACTCCAATCGTCATTGTGCATCATAAAACATTCCATGGCTAAATTATAAAAAATCATCAAAGGACACAACGTGTTAAAGTTATAACAGTCATATTTTATACCAAGGTAATCAATTCAAGCATGTCCAGCTCACAACAAAATGCAAACTGTAAAACTGACAAACTAGATTTAATACGTAAAATATCACCAAGTACGGCTGCGTGGTCTGGATTTAGCTAGATACACCCACCACATGTGTAAAAATCCCACCCAACTTTTAAATTCATTGGTCGTATTTACATAATATATCCTTTGGTGGACAATTGACACTAAATATTGCCTGTAAATATACCATTTTTTTCCAATAGTATCTGTTTCTTGGCAAAATGCACTAGGAGATACGGTGCATGTAGTTATTTTTTCAATTTAATACGTCTCCACTATTATATGCTTTAAAGCCGTAGAAATTGACTTTGATATCGCAATGTATACTTATTATACACGCTGATCTAAGTACAGACTACATAAAAAAGCGTATAAACTTCCTTGTCGCATGATAAAGCATTTTCTGTTGTATATCATTTATATAGGGTGGTACAGTACAGACCTGTCGAAAGTTTAACGCTTAGTCCTCAATAAAGGATTAATTAAGTCTACTTTAAAGGAATCGAAGCTGAGTGACCAAAATAGGGATAGCCAGTGACAGAAGAGTTGTCGAGAGATAGGCAGCAGCTACCGAAAAGCTGTCGAGATTATAGGTAACGGCGGGCCTAGATAAACTCTCAATTCGGCAATAATTCGGTGTTAAACTTTCAACATGCCAGTACTGTATATCATTTATAGAGCAATTCAAATGCAAGGACTACGCGTGTATGTATTGTTAATTCACCAGTGCAAAATTTGAAAATGGTGGAATAATTGTTGTATGAAAACGCCCACGGTAACTTATATAATACAGAATGTTGATTGCTAAAGGTCTGTGGGTTTTTTCTCCCAATACCCTGGTTTCCTCAATCATCCCGGAACCGACCGCCTAGGTATAAGTGCAGGAATCTTGAGCCAGACGTAAATCGTCATTAATTTTATCATTAAATCCGTCTTGCATTATTAGCCGGTAGTATATGGAAAGATACTACTGCAACTGAAAATCCATTAAAACGTATGCCTATGTGTACACTTTATGTTAAAATTGTTGCATAAAATTATCAAAATTGAAATGAAGCTGAAACTAATAGCAGGAAAATGATATTATTAATCATAACATATTACTTTTTTTGATTGACAGAGCCTCGATCAATTTGTCGCAGACTACACAAGGTTTATTAGGTTGTTAATCCGAACATGTATTCACTTAAAATTTAGCCTTAACAACAATTTAGATTGATGCGTTGTCGAAATTTTGTAAACTCCTTCATTAGCTTTTCCTTTGTATAGATTCAACATTTGTTTAAACAAGGATAATCTTACAAGACTATTTATTAACTTCTGTAAAGTTAGAGTCATAAATTACATACTTAGTTTGCCGGTAACACGGTGGTTTGATTGATTGGAAAGCGAAAAACATTGGATTTAAACATACAACAGATTTTAATTTACAACTGAAATAGGATGGGATTGTTAATGTAGCTAGCTATACAGGGGTACTTAACGGAGTACTTGTCTTGCTTCCCCGATGAGCGGTCATGTGTTTAAGCTAATTTGGCAGTTTCAAAGTTTTTATGTTGCATCTGTTAAGAAAGTGATCTGTGTTTTTCTATATACCCCCTAAACGAAGTATAATGTACCGAGTGGTCCGTTGTATTCTGTGAGAGCACTAGCTCTTTAAAGGTAGTCATACGTGTACACACAAGCACTGTAATAGCTCAGTTGGTAGAATGCTTGCTCCGCAGGTGGGAGGTTGTGGGTTCAATCCCTGGCGGGGTCTGACCAAAGAATTGAAAGTGGGTAGTAATTGTTCTTTCGCCAAGCACTTGGTATTAAGAAATTAAAATTACATGGTAATCTTGCTGAAGATTGGAGGAATTTACAAGGTACCCCGGATTTCTCTACTATTTCGTGAATGATACCTCGGTATAAGTTCTAGAATCATGACTGGGGCGTAAAGGCTTTAAGCAGTATATAAACATTCGTAAATTCGTTTTCTTGATAATCAATTTATTTATGCGATATATAAAATATTGTTTTGGAATTGTACACGTATTATACAAAATCATCATACCGTTAAGAAGCATATAAATATGAGCGTCATGTTAATAGATCTGAAAAGTGTAATATTGATGTGATACTAAATATCCAATTTATATAATAATTCTAGGTAACATTTCATCAGTCTTTATAAATACACAATCGTCTTCCGAATAATGCAAGATTTATAAAGCCGCATTTATTCATGCAGTAATGGGCGGGAAGATTTTCAGAAAAAGCAACAATAGTATGTAGCATTTCAAATTATGCTCAAATTTCGAGCATTTTCAAAATGGTATTGTTCAAGTTAGGTTCTTGATTAATTCTATTGAAAAAGGAAGTGATTTAAAACACTCTAAGGACATAGATTGTTCCTGAATCGCAGCCTACCCAAACACGGTTCCTTGTGTCAACTGCAAGTGACCACGGCTTCTCTATCATCTCTCGTTCTGTTAGGAGATATTGGATAAACTGAGTGTTACTATCTAGTAGATGGATAAGTCGTCTGCCATCTGTGACAATAATCCTGTCCTTTTTGTCACATTTCACATCCAGTGGATCAAACTGTTGGTTCTCAATTCCTTTATACGTGGCCCTTAAAAACCCATCGTTGTTCAGAACTACCACAGTTCCAGACGAACTTGACGTTCTGTTGACGACACAAACATCGTTGTTTCCATTCTCGACTACTCGCAAAGGCTTCGTGAAAAGTCGTGTGATATCGTTATATTCGTATGTTTCCGTAAATTTCTCATTCTGGTCAATTCTTGCTACCATTCGTTTACTGCGCATGTCAACATAGTAAGTTGGTGAATCGACTAAACAAACGATGATATCGTTGTTCTTGCCAATGCATAACCCGAGTGGTTTAAGAGGTGAAGTATCGATTGTCTTGATTTGTCGACCGTCCTGTGATAACCTCACGATTTCTGAATTTTCATGATCGCCGGCATAAAGACAATTTTCGTGATCTTTTTCAAAATCCACAACAAGGAAACCAAAGTCTGCATATTTTTGGACGCTTCCGGTCAAACTTATAATTTCATTTTCTGTGTAATCTGACCCATGGACCCAAGCCATATCATCGTGTACAGGGCATATTGCGGTGATGTCGCATTTCTTGTGCTTAAATTTCGAAACTATTTTAACATCAATTTGGTCACTCAAGGTACTAGATTCAAAATCGGAACATAGCTCTTCTTCCGATTCAAGAATTCCTACCGCATTTTGTAACATTCCAAAATCTACGTCTCCCTCTTTGAATATCGGGAAGTTAAGTGATAACTTCACCTGACCCGGATGTATTTTATCCAAAGCTGAGGTCACGATTTGTTGTGCTCTGATTCGTTGTACGTCACTTCCGATGTGTGCGACCGATGAAAAATCGGCTTCATATCCCTCCAGCTTTGTTAGATCTTTAACAAGTTCTATATGTGCTGCGTTCAAACGTTTTTCGTTGTGATATTGCGACTCCTTTATATCGGCTACATATTTCTCTCTGACTTTCTTCAAATCGAAAAATATCTGGTTAAACCTGGCGTCAATGTTGGCGATTTTGTCGTCTGCTATAGTTTTATTTTCGAGTTTACGGTCCTCAATGTTTAATACTTTTGCCTTCAAATTGGGTATGTAATATTCTCGAATATCCGCCAGGCCGTGTTTCAGTTCTCGCGTTTTCACGTCCGAAATATCGTGAATCTTAGCATAAACGTGTCCATTATGGCTAGATACAACGCATTCTGTGCAAATAAGTATATCACATGTATTACAAAACAAGGTTATTGCATGTGATGGGTGAAGGTGACATACCGTGTTAGCGTTCAAATCCGAGGCTTGACTTTCCAGACTTTCTTCCTTTCGCGACTTTTTCTTCCGAAACATTTTTAATACCTTAAGTTTTTTTCCCACAAATAAGCAACTTCCTGGTTCAAAATGCGTCACTGTTTAAAAATAGTTTCTAGTCATATCTATTCACAAATTTATGAAACACAATTTGGTTATGTATATACGAACGTTTGACAATGCGTTACTATTTTAACAACAAATCCAATTTTCAAAAATAACCAAATATAACAATCAACGAATGTATCTTCCAGGTTTCGTATCATTCACGGTTGCGTGAAAATGTTCTCGGGTTTTGTCATTGAGAATCGTCAAGAATAAAACAATTGCTATTTCCTTAAAGATTAATAACTTTTTGATATTTTTTTATATAATGATTTATGTTCATAAATGACATACAGTACAAATATGTATCTTAATTCCTGTTGTGTTAAATTTGCATTTATATCATTCATGGATGACTGCAAATCGTCTCAGATGAGTCAATAAGAAAAAAACAACACTTCCTTAAAAAGTTATTACTTTTTGGTAAAAGTATATATGTTTATAAATGACATACAGTTCTCGAATGTTTATCATTCACGGTTGACTGCTAATCCTGGCCTTAAATATGTGTTTTTTTCATCTGATTCGTCAAAACAATTACTTCCTATAACTTCCTGATTAAAAATTGCAATTTTGTTATTAATATTTCATACAAAAATCTATATTATAATGAACATCATTTCCACCATCTCATAAACATGAAGAATTAATGTGTAAAATGCATTAGCTTCTCTACCCGCCTTATTTAGGTTTGATACTTGCGCCACAGATCCACGATTGGGTAACCATAGATAAAGTGTTAATATTTATTCTATAATTCCTGTATATATGTCCTGTTCAGTTCATGCAACTGTTTCAGAGACTACTCCCACAACCACTATTTCGATGACATAAATTTAAAAATATATATCACCATTGGTGTATCTACCCGTCTTATAAAGGTAAAATACAAGTGTCACTGATCCAACAACTGGTACCGTAGATACTCATTCCATTATTAATGTATAAGTCCTGTGTACGGAAAACAACTTTTTCAGCGACTTCTCCTGAATTCCAGTAACTACAACAGCTGTTTCAATGACAAAAACTTAAAAAATGTATCGCCATTAGTGTATCAGTCCGTCTCTCTTTAAGATTACATATTTCTTATTCACGGTTGGCTACAAATAGAGTCCCTGTGGAAGGTTATTTGATACATAGAATACTTTAATGAATTTAATTTTATGTATAACTTTTTACAACTATTTGCTCCGTTTCACACACCCAGTGGTGTCATCCGAGTCTTCTTGTAAAGGCCACTTAGGGGGCATTCTATATAACTGCGTTTAAAGTTTTTATTCATTTACCTGATAACTATAAAAAATTCCTATAATGTTGACAAAATACATGCACATGCATTTTGATTGACTTTTATTTAACCGTACCGCGTTATTCGTCATGCTTCTCCTCAATATTTTTGCCACCTCGTATATCTCCACACTTATTTTTAAGTCCCAGAGTCCAAGAAACTTTTGTCTCCATGTTTTACTTCTTCTAATTTCTTCATATGCAGTCAAACCCTTTTATAACGCCAAAAAAGTAAATGTATAAATTATTGTTATGAACTGTGTTTGTACTGTATTACTTGCAACTTGTAAACAATGGTGGCAAAGTACTCTAAAGGCTCGCTTATGTATCAGAGCGCCTCTCATCCTAAGTTCTAATCCATCTCTGGGTACATCCGGGCGTGAATTAGGATGTTCACTTGTTGAAGTTTGACGCCTTCCCTAGGCACTCAGGTTTCCTCCACCATCCATTACCTCAATACAAAGGAAATAATCTTGAATGGGACGTAAAACACCATTGCTCCACTCCATTATACTAAAATGCTAACTCGAAGTATTCATATAACAATAAGATCTATTGTTAGAAAACAAATACAGTTCATTGATCGATTTATTTGTTTGCAAAATTGTTGATTAAGTGGAGTTGTACAATCCCACCAAGAATATTTCATGTATATCGAGACGTCACCAGCCATGGGCGAAGTGACATGAATTTTTTACCTTGTAGCGATGTGCCGGGGGGGGGTCTTTAACGTGCCACGCCTATCGTGTCACGAGTCATCAGTATTAAGGTTTTATCCCACGGACCTGCGACTTTCTTTCTAAAGAAGAAAGAATTGTTACTGCCTTTTTCAAGTCTTGGTCATACCCTGCCTGAGGTTCGCACCCACGACCTCCCATATACAAAGTGGGAGTCTACCAACTAGAAAATACAAAAGGAAATATCTGAAGAGATACAAGTATAAATTTTTAATTTACATACACATTTTTTAACAGACCTGTCAAAAGTTTAATTCTAGGTTTAAGGAAAAGTGTCGAAGCTTAGTAGCCTGGATATGGAAAGCTAGTGACATTAAGCAGCAGAGATACAGATAACACCTGCCTAAAAGACAGAGATATAACTAACGAGATGCGGAGATGAGCTGTCGATACCCCACCAAGTCGTCAGCTTAGTGTTAAACTTTCGATAGGCCTGTACTGTAATTATAAGGTACATACTTCTGTATAACCTCGCTATAGATATAGTTACTTGTAAACCTTGATTTCCAGGGTTATAATGTTACATCTTTAAAAATAGTAAAATAAAAATACATCACCGACCTGCCGAAAGTTTAACAATCAACTACCGTATAAGTTCCGAATCGGCTGGTAACCCGGTACATCATTGGCTATATATCTCTGCAAATGCGGTCTAGTTCAAAATAACTTTTAGACCACTAGCTATCCTCATCTTGGCCACTTTGCAGCTGAACTTCGACTCGCTTTTCTTAGCTCAGTTTTAAACTTTCAGCAGGTCTGTGCTGTTTATATTTAAGTTGTCTTTCAACTTTAAACAGTGAAATATAACACTGTGTATTTATTATGATGATATCCGATGATGTAAGGGTTCCGTAGAGGAAAAAGGCGGGAACTGTTCACTTAACCATTGAACTGTCTAGAAAGTCGTGTTTATAGTGCTATATCTATAAATGTTTTTGCATTTTGCATTTTTTCGAAATCTTATTTTTTTTTTTTTTAATTCTGAAATAAATTTAAAACACTACCGTATACGTGACATGCATTTCCAATCGCTAGGACAGTCAATAAATGACGTCACGCGTTCAGGCGCAAGCAAAATATGAGTGATGTCACTATAGCAACTGGTATTATACTCCTTTACTTACATTTAGTCTCAAACTGAGTTTAATGCATGTAAATATTATAGCATAACAGAGATACACTTCAGCAATGGAGTGGAGTCAGAATTCTTTTTCTGTTGTCTATATGATATTGGACAATGCACTTGACGTTGTTCATCCATCAAGCTTTTAACATGTATAATAGCATACATACATTAAACGATATTAATATATATATATATATATATATATATATATATATATATATATATATATATATGATACCCCGAGTCATACCGGTATATGAAACTAGATTATATTGAAATATCCCTTCTAAAGATAAATATACATAATTGAATGTCATTTTAAATACATCAACATAAAGGTGGCTTATGGAAATTCAAATACGTCAGTGAAAATTAAGATTGAACATACTAAAAAAACTACTGTGACCACACCCTGTCCCTCTCCATTACCTCCATTAAATTTTAAATTCGCCTTTCACCACATAACTCATGTTTTCACTTCAAAATGTTAAACGATATTTAGCTTAAGAGTAAAAAAATTCTTCATATAGCTAAGTTTTATCTGATCATAATATGCAGATGACAGGCAATTCTTGCACTAGACAGGAAAACAATAATTCAAAATATTCGTTTTAAAAAAGTTGAAGTAAAATTGCAAAGCAAATAATGATAGAATTGTCATTTTCAAAATCTTGTTTATACCCCGTAAATCACAACCAAATGAAAGTATTTCTTATATTTATATTACATCAACCGTTAACATTTCTGTTTAGATTGCAAAATGCCAATTAGTATTACAAAAAACATGCTTTGATTCTTATCCGCTGCTTTTGTCAGTGAATAGATCAGCATCATTCATCCTTTCAGGGCATTTAGCCAAAACTTCTTTGACTTCATTTTGTCCATTCACGGCCCTTGTTCACTATCATTTCTAAACAAAGATTTCCCTAAAATCTGGTACATTGTGGCAACTTTTATGTTACTAAAAACAAAAAAGTTTTCACAAACTTAACCCTGTTGCTGCCACATGGACATATGTGTCCTCTACCATCAGCCTGCCATACGGACACATATGTCCTTTTAACGGAATTGACAACTCTTAGATAAAAGACGAAGATATACTTATAATCTTTTTCTAAGATTTAAAATACAAAATGTTGACTATTGAGATTATAATCTACAATTAACAAATGACGTCATATGACGACAAACGCGTCTGACGTGTTATTCTATTGTCGACGTCATATCTTTTTGCATTGTAAACTTCAATTAGGCACTACCAACGTTGCGCTGAAAATTAATTTGGCAGCAAGAGGGTTAAAATGTAGCTGTTCTATGATTTGACTAGTCTTCAAAATTATATCATAAATTCCTTGTCTTCTTAAAATTAACACAATTATTAAGATTTTAAATTTGCTATATTTAGGTTAAGGGAAATCTTAGTTTAGAAATGATTCTGAACCCGGGGCCAACGCATTTAGCCCCGTAGCTGATGCAAAGAAATAAATATGACTTAATTTGTTGACATATTCCGATTAATAAATAAGATATCAAGTATGGAAGTTTTTGCAACATGCTCAAGTCTTACCCTCTCTCCTCCATTATCCGTTTGCACAGACAATTCATTAAAACGATCGAAGAGTAAGTCTATTCTGGAATCTGATTTGTAGATTAAAATATACTGGAATACTTTGAGAAAAAATAGCTTTAAAAAACAAATGTGGACGTATCTGTGGAGAGACGATTATTCTGGAGTGATACAAAATCTTTTACATTTCAACAATAATGATGGTTTAATTGAGTTTTCTCCCTTTATCCACAAGTATTTTTGTTGCTTGCAGATATAAATTATGAAAGACTAACAAAACGGCCCATGTTATGTATGTCTTTAAGGTAAATGATTTTTCATTATATAACATGTTTTTAAGAAATATAAATACAAAAAATATTATGGTTTGATGCTAAAATCTCAGAATCATGAATAATAAACAGAAATCAATTTCTCACACCTGTGACATGGAAATCTTTTGCTTTTACCCATGTAGAATGTCCTTTTTCTTCCATCTTCCCATGTTTGAGATGAATAGAATCCATTATGAGTGTCAATGTAGGATAGGGAAATCTCACCCGAGGGGAGACCAGACTTGAAACCCCTCGGGTGAGATTTCCCTCTCCTACATAGATACTCATATTAGATTCTATTAAACTCAAACTCGGATGAATATTTTCAATGTCCAGAACTCGGTAACGCTCGTTCTGGAAGGAAAAATATTCATCTTCGTTCCAGATGAATAGAATCCTACACCTGCAATAATGTCAAAAAATATATCTAAAACAAGGATGAATATTTCCGTCCAGAACGAGCTTAAGCGCGTTCTGGACAATAAAAGAATTCATCCGAGGTTGAGAACTGTTACTGGTATAGGATTCTTTTTCTCACACAATTGCAGCATAAAAACATGATTTGTAAACAAACAATTGCATCACACGTTCAGTTTTTAGGCCATCATCGGTGCATTTCTGATTATGATGTAATCGATTTTGTTGACGTCCTCACGTAAAATGTTTATGACGTCATCAGTTTAGCGTGTGTAAGTGATTGTGACGTTGAGAAATTGTCTGAGACAAGTGATCTTATCCCTAGGGTGAGACAAAAAAAAATCGCACATGGGTAAAAACGCGGGATTTCCATGTCACCTGTGTGAGAATAATAGAATCTTACACCGGTAACAGGGTAAGACAGAGATATCTCAAACGAGGATGAATATTTTCCTGTCAAGAACGAGCTTTAGTGAGTTCTGGACAGTGAACATATTCATCATTTTCTCACACATTTGCAACATAAAACATGATTAATAAACATAAAATTACATAAAAAGTTAAGTTTTCATGTTACCATCCGTGCCTGCTGAAAATGACGAAATCAATTTTTGTTGACGTTCTCGCGTAAAATGATTGTGACGTCATCAATTAAGCGTGTGTAAATGATTGTGACGTTGAGAAATTGTTTGATGACTTCGGAACTTTTCTCAGCTTATTAAATCCTTTCAACGATCAATCCAGAGCAGGTATAACTACGCGGGAAATTCGGCGTGTAGCCTGTCTCAACTTTAGGGAGAGTCAAGGAAATCCCACATGGGTAAAAACGCGGGATTCCATGTCACAGGTGTGAGGATTATAAGAATCCATTATGAGTATCCATGTAGGATAGGGAAATCTCACCCGAGGGGTTGTACATTTCAGTCAGAGACGAGGCTTGCCGAGTCTCTGACCAGAAATGTTCAACCCCGAGGGTGAGATTTCCCTATCCTACATGGATCAACTCATAATGGATTATTTTTCTTCCATTTTAGTGCCATTATTTGGCTTCAGGTACGATGAACATAGACATCGACGCCATGTTTGTAAAATCTAACTTTGTAATTCAACATTTTACTTTAAAATAAATATGACCATTGGATAGATCGTACCGGATTTTGGTTTATACAAAATGTATAAACTACAAAACAAAGTGGTTCATTAAAAAATCCAATATTTATCATTTGAAACGCACTCAAAATTTCTAAATTGTGAAGAATTTGATGTCATTTTCCCGCAAGACGACGTCATGTTCTCCATATGATGACGTCATGTAATTGTCTTTTGATTGTGACGTCACTAAAGGTCACGTGGTCATGTGAGATACGCGTATCTCACATAGGGAAAAACCCTATCTTACATGAGCAGATATGGAAGAAAATAGAATCTTACACCGGTAACAAGCTTAAGCTCGTTCTGGACATTGAAAATATTTATCCGAGTTCGAGATATCTCTGTCTTACCCTGTTACTGGTGTACGATTCTTTTTCTCACACATTTGCAACATAAAACATGATTAATAAACATAAAATTACATAAAATGTTAAGTTTTCATGTCACCATTCATGCCTGCTGAAAATGACGTAATCAATTTTTGTTGACGTTCTCACGTAGAATGATTGTGACGTCATCAATTAAGCGTTTGTAGGTGATTGTGACGTTCAGAAATTGTTGGTTGACTTCGGAACTTTTCTCAGCTTATTAAGTCCTTTCAACGATGAATCCAGAGCAGGTATAACTACGCGCGAAATTTGGCGTGTAGCCTGTCTCAACCCTAGGGTGAGACAAGGAAATCCCACATGGGTAAAAACGCGAGATTTCCATGTCACAGGTGTGAGAAATCTCTGTCTTCCACTGTTACCGGTGTAAGATTCTATAATGATTTTTCAGTTGACTATATCTTATTTTTACAGACGTTGTAGTTAATGAATACAGCAATTCATTGAATTTGAATTTTTTCCCCTATGCCATTAATGGAGTTTGATTTTCACGATTTTTCAGGACGCAAAACCGATTTAGCGTTTTTCCCCTCCAAAAGCATTTATTCATTTAATCTGCCAGATTTCAAATAATGATTAATTTGGTTGTACGAAATCCTGGTAGAACTATACAATATTTTCACATTTCACATGATTTTATGATAATTAAACTTTTTATTTATTACCAACATATACCTAACAGTTTGTTCATTTGTTTTGTGTTAATGTTTAGGTGTGGAAAATTTAGCAAACGTTACAAAGTAACAAAAAAGAAAATCAAAGTAGTGAAGCGTTGGTTAAGCATTAAAGCGTTAAACGCCGTTGTTTGTATATCCGATTTTTCAGCTTTGTCTGAAAAAAATACCTAGGCATGTGGTGATAACAATTAAATTAAAACGGTAATAATACTTCCATTTATAAATACTGAATATACAAAGAATAAAAATATCAGGACTAATAAAACAAAATTTTTTTTCATTTGGCCTTGGAGTTTCTATTTGAACTATTTTTAAAGACGCAGGTTTTGTTGACTGATTGCTGCAAGGGATTTATTTGAGTTTACTAATGGAAAAGCAAGAGCAAAAAGTAAAAATCATGACTGACTTTCAATGCTAGAAGACTTTATGATTAACATTTCCCAATGAATAAAAAAAACTAATAACGCATTTAATGCGATTGCTTTTATCTTACTTGACAAAACTCGCCTACGCACAAATGGTAAAAGCAAAAAACTCATTACCTTAGTTATTAATATATAAATAATCCAAAAAGGTCAATGAACTGATTAATTGATGATATAAAAAATAACGAAACATGACAAAAACAAAAAAAAATCTATCCAATCGTATACCACCAGTATGTGAATTTGTCAATATTACATTGAATGTTAACACACGGAGTCTTAATCAAAACACAAAGGAGTTCGTTGCTGATTTAAAATGCGACAATAATCTTTTTTTCGAATATATTTTAACGAATGCAAGCTTAAAAATAAAATACAAACATACTAATCCATGTCCGAATCACAATCCAGAAGCAAAGTAACAACTTAGGAACTGACAAGCTATGTTAGACACGTGAACTTTCACCAGGAAAGTGATGCCGGATGCTCCGGAAGGATAAGAAGCTAGACATTACTGACCAAATATTTCCGAGCAACTGTAGAACTAAAATAAATATATTCTATCATAAAATCAAAAACAAACACCAATCCATGACAAAACCACAATCCCCAAGTAAAAGTTGGCATATTAGGTAACCCACCCGAACTTCCTCAAGGAAAGTGGTCCGGTAAGCAAACAAAGTGTTTTAATGCACTGGCGGTTGATTTATTATTTTCATGATATAGCATTCATTTTTTCTGTTTTATTTAAATAAAAATACTCCGTACGTTCGAATGAAAGAAACAAACAAACAAAAAGGAAATTTTAATGGTTTTGTTTCTAATTTGGGTTTTCCTAGTAATTTTGGTTTTCTTTCCACTCACAATATACCAATCGATAGAATAATTGGTAACATACCAATAAAAATGATGGAACCGTCTAAATACACTTAAAATAAAAAATAATAGCAGAACTATATTTTATTGAAGCGCTGGAAACGCGTGTGCATCTGATGTCGTTTGCTGTATAAAAACGACAAAAAGATAAATGAATGTATCAATGATAGACGTTTATACTAACTATCTGTATCTTAAATACTCATAAAAAATAATTAAAATCAAAAGCAGGTTTATATTTGAAAAGGAAATTGAGATATATCAAGCATTTTAAAAATTTAGACAGAAAATGCTTTTGCTCCAACCACCTTCTGTTATCAAGATTTAAACAAAGCGATTCAATATATGACTTTTAACACTATGACGTATAGTAATTTTTATTGCGTGTTATTTATTTTTTAACCTGTTGTGCTTTGTTTATCACCGTTTTAAACAAGCTACCTTAGAAACAAGGACAATGCTAGACCACATTTATGGATGTCATATTGATGGGATGTCAGTGTTGAATTCGAAAACCGGCACCTTAACATTCCATTAACACTCAATCTCTTTAAGAGTGATTTACCGTGATGCCAGAGATAACATGAGAGGTTTTAGGTTTATTTGTTTCTTTCAATGTAACGTTATTAAGACTGTAAGAGTTTTTGTTCTTTGTTCTTTAACTTATGTAATGTTCGTATGCGGTTGTAAGTTTAGAGATCTTTGTCGCATGTAGATCATTTACGTATTGTACATGCAGAGGAATACTGCAGTGCATGTCGTAATTCGTTCATTTTTTCACCTGTCAGCCATCATAATGGAAGTTTTCCATGTATAACTTGTGATACCAAGAATGAATATTTGAGAATTGTTACAACTAATGAGGAATTGTATTTCAAACGACCGACTAGTGCTACAAACAGGACCGATACGACTGTTGTTGGATTAAGCATCCCCGATCATATCACAAGGCATCAGTAGGCAATACTTTTGTACTACTGTCTCAATTTCCTGATGGTTAAATTTAACAATTTTCAAAAACTAAGGTATATCTATCCCCTTATGCAAAGTATTTCCTTAGCCAATTTTTAAAACATAGTTTTATTCTTTGCATACTAGTCTTGGAAAGAAAAATTAATTTCACAATTTTGGTCCAAGCACTACTGAAGATGAATTGGATCCCAAAACGTCCGTCTAGTGTTGCAAAATTAACAATGCCATAATATGTAAATGCCTTCTAAATGAACCAGCAGTATTTTGAGTTCTTATGTACAAGCGTGTCACATTCATGTTCTCTTTTAACTTATTTACTTTCCTTTTATTATTTGACCATCCATTCATAAATCTAATGTATCGTTATTTATGAGAATTTATGTTTTTTTATATTCACATAAGAGAGATTAAAAATTTTGAGGATAGTAAAATAGTGTTCATACCCAATAATGCCAAAAAACAAGTATGACTTGGGATCGACTGGTACATTGACAATGTATCAGCCAGCCGTTGACATGTCAATCTTCGTGCACTTTAACCGAAAATACACGCACGAATAATAGCATGCGTTGAGAGACCATGTGGGGATATCTATCTACAAAAGAACTAAAATATTTCGAGAGAAATGTCCCATTGTAAGATATATAAAATAAAGTTTAGAAACGTATTTTCGCGTCCTACCTTCAAAAGTGATTAATTGTGATTAGATTAGTGTTTTAAACGGTCATAAGAAAAAAGAAAAGCCATTTATGTCATACAAATACAATAACAATACAATTAAAGATTCGACGACACGTAAAAACGCTAAAATGTGAGTTAACGATGAAAACAAACGAGATTGGATAAGACAAAGAACTTTTGGACCAGTGACTTCACTGTATATAGTTCTTTTGACAGGCATTGGAGTATATATTTATTAATGGGGTGATAATTATAATTTTTTTCCGGGTCTCAGCCATCACAGTGGCCTCTCATTCTTGGCATTGTCTGGATTAGATTACAAGTTAATACGTTTCCAGAATGAAAAATTCACTTCAACGCCTGTCAAAAGTACTAGATATATATTGATGGTCTAAATATGTTTGCTGTTTTTGTTATTTTTGGCCTTTTTGTTATTTCTGGTCTCTTTGCCATTTCTGGTCTATTTGTTTCTATCGGTAAAACGTATTCCCAGGTGTTCAGGAATGCATTGATTTCAGCTATTTTCTGTTGGTCATGTTGAAAGCAAAACCTTTGTTCAGAGAACCAAAACTTCTCACTAAAATAGACCAAGTACTGTAAAGCAAGATAGTGTTATTGTTTTATGGCAAATGCATCTATTTTCTGCGTGTTATACTTCAAAGTTTCATCATCAAATGTTTACACGCACGCTACAATTTATCAATGTCGAAATAAACGCGATTATCATAATCCGGTTGTAGAGTTACCTTGCTGATAATTTAGTTTCTATTGTGTTTATTCAGAAATGCGTGTTCAAAGAAGTGTAAAGATCCTGGTATTACACAGAACATTGTGGTTTTATTATTATAAATATGTTGTCAACATGATTATAATAAGGGATTATAGAGAGAAAACATTCACCTGAATATCAATGAAAATATATTTAAAAAAGTTTTGCCTGTTTTATCCACCTTTTATATTCACCCAATTTTAATTAAGTATATTTTGGAAGACACTATTTTTGTTAAAACAAATACGATTCAAGTTTTGTAGAAAAATCCAAACTAAGAAACACACATGCAAAATGGAGACCTAAATTAAAAAGCGACGCTAAGGATAAATTTGGTTTAATCAAAATGTAATTAAGGTCAAATCAGTTGGTCAATCTAGTTGATATATGTATATAATGTAGATACTCACAAACATGAACCGGGAGGTCTGGCTTACTGTGATTACGTATCTACTTTTGGGGATTATTATTACATCCAGTGAGAAATACGGGATTAACTGTAAGTTACGTATATTTTTCACGTAAGAAAACTACTCTGAAGAATTCAGTATAAACCAGTATTTACTTTGCTTTTGTTTTCAGTATTTTTTCTGATATTTCAAACTATCTATTGAGACGTGCGTTTATTTTTAAAATAATTTATCTGGATTTTTAATTTGAAGGATAACGTGTTCGTGTAACTTCATTTACACTCGGAGACCACCTTTTTTCTGTAATGCTTAGTGTAGCGAATAAGGCCCATAAATGAGCTTAAGTTTTTTAGGAAGCATGGCATTGTTTGGATATAATAAAGTGGTTTTCCCACCCTAAAGAAAATTTGTCAACTCACTCCAACTCCGAGTTTGTCAGTTCTCTTTCTAAAAATCACCTTCTACTAGGAGTTGTCCTCTGTTCCTTACCATCGCAGACCTGTCAGTCTCAGCAAAAGTAAAACAGCCAGCATAATCCCTGTTTATCGCTTTGATTTCGTATTTTTTATTTTATAGCTATCCAACGAAACATCTATACATTGAAGAAACAGATTCAGATACATATACAGAAACACTTCAATCGACGTCACTTACGACAAAACAATATCTGGAATCACAAAAGAAGGAAGAAAAGTATACCACCATTGTGTCCTGTTTGTTCTGGTAAATACATAATAATTAAGATTGGCAACCAACTTCAATCTGTCAGCTTGATCTTTCACTTCAGATTGTTCATCAAAATTATTTTCCTCTTAGATTTTTAAAATTCCTCAAAACAAATTAGCTATGCTTAATCGTTCAAATTATTGGTTGAATTTTGTAAACAGTTTGTAAAATTCATTATGTAATTTTTCGACAATTTTGGGTTATAGTACAACTTTGAGGAACTTCATTTTGAAACTGCCGTCTTGAACTGCATATTGAAAACAGATTTAGTAATAATTGAATACAAATGTACTTGTTATGGACCGTTGCCTATACAATGTACAGGTGGTTCGTTTGTTTGACTCATGGACATTTTGTCTACATTATAGAAAACACTAAGTCTTATTTCAAACACATATTTATTTTCAAAGTTTAGAGAAAAAGATCACGAATGTCAATGGATTAGAAACGAAATGCTGTATTTGGATATTCTATATCACTATTTAACAGACCATTAGTGATAATTTACGATCCTCTAAGTGTTCATAAACTTTTTCACTAGATATCATTTTGTCACTTTTTTCCTCACCGTCACAAAAATCCATACAGGAAAAGATATGTACTAGGTTCCTCTAAATGTACTACAAAACGAATTATTTTAGAAATTATGACTGGACACAAAAATTTTCTTTTTTTCTCTTCATCTGGTCCCAACTAAATGTGGATTCTAAAAATATACTTTAAAATTCTTAGTTCTAGTTCTTTGTCTGATATAAGAGGCTAAAACACGAAATATATATTTTTTCTACACTTAATGCCACTTACCCTCAAAAGTTAAGCCAAGACACGGAGGGGTTTGTTTGTGCTTGATTTTTTGTGTCTGTCCAAAGTCAATAATTATATTGCCAATAGTCTTTATATCACAGTGTTTTACTTAAGTTTTGTGCGGTTCTTGCGAAATGAGGATTTCCAGACGAGAAACATAGGTTCATAGGTAAGATATGACTCGATTATATGTGAAACGGTGTGCTGGTTACCACGACATTATGCCGCATCACAATACATATTATACTAAAATTAAAGGATAACCTGTAATATCTAAGTGTTTCTTAAAATGTACCTGACCAGTGCGAGCAATGACAAATTAAACATAAGCATCGCTAAAATAATATTGCGATCAATCTAAAGCCAGTGAGTATTGAATACATAGAGCACTAAAATAATGAAATTATTTTTTGTAAACCAGTCAAACTATGAAAGAAAAGGGTCAAATCTCAAAGTAATTGAAACAGACAATATGTTTTTAGTGTAATCGTTTTCAGAAAAAGTGTTATTAGTGACCATAAAAATCTAACGATTTCAATTCAAGAAAATTTGGCTTTTTTGCAACATTGAGTTGTCAATAACAATTTCTATAGATATGGTAAATAACTCTGCACAAAGAGCTTAGATTTTACACAGAAATTATCATAAACTTGGTCATTCTCTGCTACTGAAGAACATCCTAGAAATCATTTGAAAATTTATACATAGACTTTAAAATAAATCATTTATGGCAATTTTTAATGGATTTTGTATATGAAATGTCCAAAAAACAATTATAGAAATATTAAATGTATTTTGAATGCAATTATGATCGATTGTCTTTGCTTTACATTTTGTTCAGATAACCAAAAACATATTATAAGCTAATGGGACTAAAACCCCACCTGAGCTATGTCCTTTGTCTATAGAAAACCCCATACGAAATTAAAACTCATCAAAAGCTGTTTTCTCCCAATCAGATTTTTGACAAAATGACCATAAAAATTTTATGTTTCAAAGATCATTTTAGTAACAAAATACATTCTGTTGCAATTAGTTTGAGGCGAAACTAAAAATTAACTGGACCATTGACCCAAAATTATTTTCTAGATATAACAATTATGATTTCCTTTTCATAATTATATGTCGACCTCTTGGTATATATACATCGCCAGGGGATGAGAATAGGACATCAAAAGCGATATATCTTCTTCCGTTACCTGGTAAAGAAAGCGAATAGAAACATCTGCTTTTCTTGTGGAGAATTAGAGTACATACGAGATATAAACATAATTCTCTCACATACTTGTATACTGGCATAATACCTCCATCATTATTGTTTTTAATATATTTATAACTATGCCCGTATGAATAAACATTACATTACCCTTTATTGTGATGTTCTTTACCAGAAGAAAAGTAATTACAATTAAATTGTATCAACAAGATAATACCAAGCCAAAATTAAAGGTATTTCAAGTGCATTCAAGATCTATTAGATGATTCTGTGGAAAAATCAATGTTTTCAAACAGAATAGCACTATGTTGAGTAAAAAGAAGGACGTATTTATTTATTTATTTATTTATTCATTTTGTAATAATAATAACGAATAAATACACGTACGTCTATATAAAGAATAGGCCATCAGTAGTTTACTTACCCACTTATTCTACAAAAAAAACCCAAACAATTAAAATTTATCAGTATATGTCCGTGTGTACAATTGAAAACAAAGTTTACACCAGAATTTTGTTCATTTGTTTGATTTTGAAATTAGAAAAGATGCCATGGTTTTGAAAACCTTACAGGGCACATATAGTCACGTGTTACTGCATAATCAATAACAGTAATATTATAAGTAATTTTTTTGACAAAAGTTATATTGCATGGAAATGAAACATTATGTGAACAATTAGTTGAAAATTGGAATTGAGATCGCAATATTTATTGTGTGGTTATATGCAATTTTATGCTTGTGCATTGTGTTTTCCAATGGTTGATCCGTACTTTTCGAAAAGGAGAACCATTACCATAATCAATAGAAAGCATTATAAAGTATCGTGTCTAACCTGACTTGTCAGTTCTAAAGTTTTTACTTTGCTTCTGGATTGTGATTCGGACATGGAAAAGTATGTTTGTTTTTGATTGGATATAGTTATGCATTGTGCATTTTCTATACTTTATATAAATTACAAAGTATAACTTTGTAGCACTAGACGGCCGTTTCAGAATAAAATTCCTTTAAACTCGCCAATTCAATACTTCGTTTGATAACACATAGCTTCGTTTTTGGATTATTTTAAAATACGTAGGGGATAATTTGGATTTACAATGTTTATTCTTCAAAGAATTCGCTTTCTCTCGAATTTGAATACGCTTGCTTTAGATGTAGCTAGCGATACTATCTTCGTCATTGCTCTTTTTTGTCTTTAATTGCAGAAGAGTTAATTTATTTTCAGCAATATTTTTGTCTTACTGCACATTTGAATTCCTATATACAACTTGAATTTTTGAACTGTTTTAAGCAGCATATGATTCATAATATTTGCAAATTAAGACTTCAATCTATTTAAAACTGGTATAATATGTAATTTTGTTATATCTAAGTTCGAGTTATCGAAGTTCTACTGTATGTAGTTTTGTTATTTTTTACCTACCATCCTACTTTAGTCACCTCTTGGTCCTCATCCGCGTGAACATGATCCTTACCACATAACACGATCATTATGAGTTGATTTTCGTTCTTTGTTTGTTTGTCCAAGGTTACAGTTGGCAATACTTAGTACGTGTTTTACACCTTGTTTTCGTCAGATGAATCTTTGCATTGGTATTGCGTTATTTTGAAACTTAATTTGTATTTTTGTGATATATGGCACTGCTGATGACGTTAATTGTGTTATATGTAGAATATAAAATTGATGTATAATAACATATATGCGGCAAATTTCTATTTTCAATTCTGAAACAGAAAATCAAAAATATTTTCAAATTACACATATCAGTTTTATGTTTTAGGCGTGAAAACTTTCACTATGCTATTCTGTAAAACAAGAACCAAGTATTTATATATTACACATAGAATGTGTGAACCGGACATATTATACGTAGTGAGTGGGAAAGGTTTGATAGCTTTTTTACGCCCACATAATTATGAACGTTTGTATGATTCAGATGTCTGCTTCTGTAGCATATTTATGAAATTTCTTGCATCCAAGATATAAAAATTCATGAAAAAAGGTGCAAGATATCTCTATCTTGCAACTCTACCCCACCCCATCCGACTCGCGTGCATCATAATAAACACTCTCTCTTTACAACAAATGTGTATTATTGAAAGGAGAGATTTATCGATAGGCTAAAGACCGCTTCATAACCTTCGGAAAATTAGACATTGCTGCGCAAACTAATGACCTTTAAAGTAAAATATATTTTAGTGCATTGTTTAACTTCAATATTTGTTGTCATGACTAAACAAAACTGTTTGAAACCGGTTTGCGGCAGTCATGTCTCGCATCATGAGTTGAAAATTATAACGGCAAGAACGATATTGCTGTTACTCAATGCCATTCCACATTACACGCATTTTTCGCATTTTGTGGTACAAGAAATAGAATCAATCACTACCTGTGCCAATTAGGGAAATTTCGACAAACTTCGTTCCGGACCAAAATATAAGAAACCAGGTTGAGATGTCCCTATCTGGCTCCACAGGTACCGGTAGTGATAATATTCTATTAATCAGGTATTATTATGAGCAATCTTAGCAATAACAACTGTCTATACATTTCTTAGAAGTACAGGCATTTTGTTATATTCAGTTTTGGGTCCAGAGATAGTTACGGTTTATCAAATATGAAGATATTGTTTATAAGATAAGTTTCTATATCGAAAATTGTCCTGAATATCGTTGATATCCAAAAGTTTCTTGTTCCTTTCATTCAAAAATTAAAATAAAGTCTACCAACTATAGGACTAAGCATTATTCTAATACATTACATAGGGCTAGACATTGTTATTTCACACGCGGTCGGTGTAGTCGGCTAGACAGAAGTTGCTAACATTCACGCCCTGGTGGAAGATTACATATGAAATGAATTTGTCGGTTTCAGTTTGTTTTTGCGGTTTTGATATATGCATATGTTTGCGTATTTTGATAAACATCCTTTCAATCGATATGGCACCAATACGTCTCTTAATGAAAGAAATTGCTCAATATGTTCAAACATATTCAAGATTATGAATTTTAATTGTTGTTTTTCCGCGGCATCAAAGGCTTTGGTGTACGGGTTGAGCTCGGCAAAAATTAAAATAAAGTCTACCAACTATGGGACTAAGCATTATTCTAATACATTAGACATTGTTAAAATCTGCTATATACAGAAATTTCCACTCGATGAAATAATACGATCAAATAGGTGCGTACATGGATATGAAGAATAGACAATCGGTAGGGTAGGTCAAAATACTTAAGAAAATATTTTTACCAATTTAAAATTATTTGTTTAAATGTACAATTGATTGTACTCCTATTTATACTAAATTAGTCCACAAATCCAGGGTCTCTTACCGCTGCGAGTTCGAGTCCCGCTCAGACCACATATGGGAAAGTGAATTGTCATTGCCGTTGGCCTTTCCTTAATTACTCGGTGTCAGTATAATGTGACTGGGGGAGTGGTACGCGTGTCTGCGGCGTACTGACTCGGTTAGCTGGCACCGTTAAGTCGCCCGCGTGCGCACTGGTACAAGACAGGCCATAAAACATATTTGCATTCCACATCATACAAGAAATTGTACATAGGTTCATTCAAAAAGATTAACAAAAGAGTTCTCGTCGGGAATAGCTGAAAAATAATTGTTGATGCGACGTTTAGCAACATTCACCAACAGCAACACAACTGTTCATAATAATTGGTGTCATTTTGTTTTACTTTGAAATACACATCATACCAGTAAATGAAAAATTACTAATGACAATGTTTTCTTTTTTAAGCCGATTTGAAACCTGACTAAAAACACCTGAATACTTTTTTTCAATTAATATGTATTACTCCAGCATTATTCTTAGCAGCGTTATGAATAACTTGAAAACTTGTGGTGTATTTGTTTCTCAATTAGTACGCTATGATAGAGATTGTTCCCACCACGAAACTTGAAACAACAAAGCATGTTGCTTGTTAGTAATTTGTTGATCCTGGGATATTGCAAACCTAGGATGATAAGGGCTATCAGAAAGTTTTATGGCCCGTCATTACAATATTATTGATAGTATTCAGAATTGACTTTAATCTATTTGACGCCAACCAGTTTCATGTTGCTTTTAAACATTTTGACACCTGGCGTGTGTAAATAGCTTAACTAACTAAACAGGAGGTGCACCCGGCCTCACTTCCCTGGTGGGAAGTTCACGTGTCTAACCTGTCAGTTCCAAAGTTTTTACTTTGCTTCTGGATTGTGATTCGGACATGAATTAGTATGTTTGTTTTTGATTAACAGAAAGTGCTTACCCTTCCGGAGCACCTGGCTTCGCCCCTAAGAAAGTCATTTTACCTAACTTGTGAGATTCAAATTTCGATTGTGATTCGGACATGGATAAGCATGTCAGTTTTTTATTACTGCAGGAAATGAAGATAACATTTAAAAACTAGTTGACTGAATTATGATCGCAATATTTATTTTGTATCAAACCTAGGCGGTATTCGGTAGTTAAGGCATACTTTTTGAAAAGGAGAACTTTTATTTATACCTAAAGGAAATCATGATATATTAGACATTGTGCATTCTCGATACTTTTTTTATCCAATACTAAATCCATTTAGATTAAACAAGTCATGGTATATGCTAAAGTGCTCATACTGGTCTTAAATTGGAATAGTGTTATCGTATTTTAGCACTATTTTATGGCTAATTAATTTTTGAGTTCGTTTTAACAACAAAACTAACTTTGTGTTTTACGCGGCGCATGATACATCATATTTGCAAAAACAAGTCTCTCATATAATATATTTTTATTTCTTACATATCATTCTGTTTTCATCGCGTCGAAAACCTCAACCCCGCATGAACATTTGTCTTTTGTTACATTGGGTAGATCGTACCATAAACCTGTTTTTCGTCAGATGAATTCTTATATTGGTATTGTGTTATTAGCAACTTGATATATTTCAATGTAATGTAGCGCCACCGTACAAACTGATGATGTAAATTGTGGTATGCGTGGTATATATAATTGATGCTGGTATTGTTTAATTATAGTTGTAACTCTGTAATAAAATATAAAAATTGTTTACAAGTTTCACATATCATTTTTCAGGTGTACAAAGTTTCACGACGCTGATAACAATTCTGTCACATTCTTATCATATTGCACATATATTTATTAATTTCACACAAATCTGAAGATACGTATGAGTCAGGTGTCTGTTTTAGTGTAACATAATACTGACGATAATTTCAATTATAATGAGTCATCCTGTCATTTTTGGAAACATGCAAAAAAAAAAAAAATGGCAAATCACGTGGGGGCAGGTTTTCCGACGTAAGCAACGCCGCCTCCTAAATCCGCCTTATTCGAAAAAAAAACCAAATAAAAAAACATACAAAACAGAAAAGACATGAGACTGGGGCGTCAAATATATCCAGGACAATTTTGGTAACGGAGCCATAATACATATCAACAATATCAATATTGGAATTACGATATTGTTGATGTCGACCATAATACCATTTTTGCCTTAATAAATCTAGGCTTGCAATATCCCCAATTCTAAAACATTTTGTATAAGCAGCTTGCTTCGCTGAACGAAATCAAGGTAATATTTACAATATCTACCATATCCTATGTGTGTATTCAAATGAAAATTTTTAATTTATAAGCAGAACAAGACAGGTATATTGTTGCATATGCAAAACAGAAACTTGACAATGAAAAAGGTTCATGTTATTTTCATGTAAACACTTGGCTTTGAATGAAATTGCAACTCAATTATATACCATATGACCGTGGTGAAAATAATGTTTTTGAGGTTGTCAAATCCTTATGTCTACCGAATCGAAAGTCAATAATTGTTTTATTACATGATCATAAACAAGCTAACTAATCCATGTCAATGATTTTTATCACTATGTTCAACTTAAACAAATGTTTTTTAAAGTCAACAGTAATTCAAAATCATTTCCCAGTGATATTTAGTGGTGATATTCGAACAGCTACGAATGAATGGATAGAGAAATGTCTGCTGATTTTGGTATGTGAAGCATTTGATATCACATTTTGCACCCCGTTTACTATCGATATTCGGTTAGGATTAATGGAATAATGTAGCTGAACCTTTACAACATTTTCCGAAAGACAAATATCTTTGAAAATGTTGCCACTTTCATTAGAATTATCTGCATATTCCAACAAAAGTTTGTTTTCTTGCGAATTTGATAGAGCCTCAAAAGTTACCTGATTTAGATAAATGTCTATATTATCAATTTGTACAATAAAGGAATGATCAATTCAAACACATAGTTTTTCTTTTGGGTGAGCGAAAAACTGATACCCCTGACAATGCCTTAGACATAAATGTCTTTATATTTGTTGAAGTGTAACCCGTGTATGTTTTAAGACTGGGTTCTGATTTGTGTCATGTTACACTTATTATACGTCTACTAAAAATCTCCCAGTTCTGTATAACAAATGCACAGGCGTTGTCCTTTGCCAGTCATTAGTGTATCTCTGTGATAATCCTGCACTTTTTGACTTATTTTGCACCATATAACCGATCGAGTTGTGTCCTAATGGAATAGCATCATACCACTGAAGTGATTTTTTTTATTCCAACTGGGGCTTTAAAATAGACGATTACATTTGGGATTTAATGCTCTTTTGTACTTCATATAAAATTTTACTGGAGACATTTCATCATCTGAAAGTAAAAAAACACAAAATATCTCTTTAGAATTTGGAATAATATAAATATATGAGAGGGAGAGAGAGACATATATGAAAATAGAGAAAGATACATATACAATACCTTTTCTATTTATTCTTAAAGGCAGTGATATTTTTTCCCGAAACAAAATATCTTGTGTTCACACATAGATTTGGTGTTGAAAATACTTCATAATTGATGTAGATTCTTGTATCAATTAGCGTGATTAGTAAATCAGGAGGTGCTGATTTTGATTTTTCTCAGTTTCTGAAACACCCGGCCTCACTTCCTTCTGGAAGTTCATGTATTTTACTGTAATTGGCGGTTTGAGCAAATTTTAACTTTACGTTTTTGGATATGATTTGGATCTTGGAATATGTTTGTAGTTAATTTATTATGTGTTCTAGATTATGTTGACATACCTGAAATACCTAAAATTCAGCCATCTGAAGTGTGGATTTCTTATTGGTGATTTTGGTTGATTCATCATGCGCAAAAAATGTAAATACTCCCAGCTGCATCTATTGTGGCAACAAAGTCCGATATTTTAAAATTGTGTATGTTCTGTCTACGAAGTCATTCAATAAAGAACACTATCGATGAACACTTTTCCCTGTAATTTTATGTTGTTATCTAGGACAAATTAGTTATAGTTTAAATAAGTCTTCCTTTTTCTGGCCATATTTCGAATCGTTTTATATCCACTCTCTTTTTATCGAAATATGTCATAACATAAAGTTCTCATGGATCGAATAATCTGTTGCTTTCTGGGTGTTAATAGCATCCTTTACTTATAGAATTTTATAATATTTCTTGATATCTACTTGCGGGAAACGCTTTTTCTGTAGATCTATATCAAGAACAGCAGATACTTTCTACGATCCATTAGCCTTCCGAAAATGTGCTAACTCGTTTGAAATTCAGAATCTAAATTAACCAAGGATTAAAAACAATACGTGATCAAAACAACATGTATACACTGTACTGGTCTATAAGAATTTTACCAAACATACAAACTATTTGATTCATAGACAAAAGCGAAGAATTTCGTATATACTTGGAACGCTGGAAGCCCAAGAATATCACGCCTGGGTGACGCATTTGTGAAGTAAAATAAATCGTAGAAAACCTCGGTAACATTAATATTAAAGTTCACATTTACTAACTTGATAATTTGGTAAAGTTTATTTTCTACTAATCAGATTTCACAACTAACTGTTTTCCCATGGAGGTTAAAATTCGAATTTTTAATAAAAACAAACATACTATTCCATTGCCGAATAACAATCCAAAAGCAGAGTTAAAACTGAAACTGACAAGTTAGGTTAAACACGTAAACTTTAGGTCAGGTTCTCCGGAATGATAAGTGCCTGTGCAAACAAAATTGAGTGTAAAGAACATGGATTTATGGGACGTCAATGGGCAAATATGTTTTTGTACCACTCATTTAAATTTGAAATTTTAATAAAACTACACTATATGATGGAATGAAGCTAGTCCTTTTATTGGCATATAACTAACTGCGACTTGGATACAAAATACCAAAACAGCGATAAGAATGTTTAAAAAAGGAGACCCCTTTATCTAAGGTTTGTGAGACAGTAAACGGCCTTTTGATTTTCTGTTTTGTTAACGTATACTTTTTAAATGACAATTTATATACTATGTGGAATGTTCAGATTGTGGAAGTCCTTAAACTACCGTAATGAGTATGTTATTCAGTTTGCTGTTATTCATCTTTTTCAAAATTTTCCTATCTGTTTCAGGTGTTTTCGGTAACGGTGATATTGGAGGAAAAGGACAAGACTAAGGGTCAGAAGAAACATCAACATCAACAAATATCTGGAATGTTATATTTCATCGGATGTTCTCTTAAATGTTACAAGCCAAAACTGCAAACAATATCTGGTTTTAATGGAAATTACAATAACATATTTTTGATGTCCTTACAATATTGAAAGTATTTTTTAAACATGACGATGATTTGAATAGTAACATTGTTATAGTAAGAAGTTATATAAGTAAGGGATAGGGATTCCAGTCGGGTCACAGAACAGAATTAAAACTATTTTGCCACTTTCGTCGAGGTTTTGATATTTAAAGAAAAATCAATTGTTCATTTGATTGACATTAAAATTCGATAACATTAAGCGCAAATATAACGGTTCATGTGTCATTAAATAAAGAAACGGCACCAAACTTATATCCATTGACAGTAGGATATTGCAACTCCATAATAGATGTCTACTTTCTTTTTCATTTAACTGATAAAATTTTGATTTTAGTGAAAGGTGTTAAGTTATATGATGAGGGCCAAAAACATGTCTGTAATAATTTGAAATAATAATGTATGTAAATGAACTTTGGAAAATGAAATGAATAAAACTGTTTCGAAATGTTATAAGTTTATACATATAGTGTAAAACAGAAAATATAATATCACAATATTGTTGATGTCACTGTATCCAAAATTAACTTCGATATATTGTTGTCTCATTATAGTTTCATGTTTCTTTGAGATTCATTTTGATTTTATACATGACGCACGCAGCTAGCTAGAACGGAATTACTTACCTTCGGCAGCTCCCAGCCACCTTGCTTGGTGGACATTGACGTGTTTAACTTAATTTGCCAGTTGTCAAATGTTTTTTATTATGCTTTTGTAATATTTAAACATGGATAGGTTTGTTTTTGGTTGATCAAACACATAAAAGAAAGCGATATACCATGCCACCGATTCCCACTAAATTGGAATATTTCACTTTTACTGTAGTATATTATTCTCTGACCTGATATTATTTGTCCATTTGGTTAGATTTTGTTTTAAGTATGCATGTGACAGAATTTTAGAATGGAACTTTTCCAATGAACTTCATAAAATTCCATCCATTTCGACGATTCAAAATTCATTTAATAAACATGATTCAAAACAATAACGCTATTTCCAATAAAGAACAAACATATTATAATCACATGGAAGAGAAACGATAGTTCCAATAACGAGCTTAGCAAAATGTGTCATAATAGATATCGTTAAAACCTTTAACAATGTCAATATGATGTAGGAAAACAATAACCACTCAAAATACATAAAAACATTTGACAATGCTAGTTTGATTGTATAAAAACTACAACAATACACACGAATCATTAAATAAGAGTTTTATGTTTTATTTCAACAAAGACGTCAGAAAACAATATAATAAAGAATGAAATGGGTATTTGTTTTTCGTTTCAATAGATAATACAAACATATATCATCCTGCAATACAAAATACTAGCGTGATTACATACATTTCTGTACTTTTATTCCAATAATTTTTTGTCGCAACATTAAACTGTCGACTTTATATCAAGTTTTATACGATCACAACACTCCAATAAAATAACAAAAACTAATACCTTTGGTATTTCATTTTCTATCTATAACTGATAAAAAATATATATGATTATGGAATAATACCAGTAAGAAATATTTATTGTCATTTTAATACTTTATACCTATACTTTAGTATGAATGTAATAATGTATCTTGTAAACAACTTGGTTGATGTAGGTAGCACCACTGTAATTTCGACTTAATCAAGCAATTTACGACTACAAGACTGTACATGACTTAAACACAGCATTCAAATAGAAGATTAGTGGTTAAGTCAAATGCGCATTTTATGCTTGTTGTCGACCCCGGCTTACCGTAATGGTGAAAGGGCGTTTCTTTACCTAAAGTTTTACAGGTTCGTGTGATACCAGTATACAGAGTCGGTCATTTTTAGCAATATTACAGTAAAGAGTACTAGGCTTACTGACGCCACAAGTGTCAATAAGTACAAGACAGATCAGATGTATATAGTGGAGCAGATAAAAGCCATTTTTGAGAAGAATCGTACAAATGATGGTACAAGCATCAAATTTGGCACAATTTATCTCAAGGGCTACTGATCACATCTACCCCATTGGCCATTTGAAAATACAACATGGCGGCCATTTTTCAAGATGGCCGCCAAAATAATCGCCTGAAAATGAAGTTGTGCTAACAATTATTTATAGATGTACAATTTGCATTATCTAATTATGGATTCCTATGTTTTCAGAGGGCTACTGATCAAATCTATCCGATTAACTAATTGGAAATTCAAGATAGCGACTATTTTTCAAAATGGTCGCCATAAAAGTCGTCCGAACCAATGTTTTGCTTGGAAATATTTGTAGTTGTCCAAATTGAATGATCTAAGTGTGGATTCCTATGTTTTCACTGGGCTACTGATGTAATCTACCCGATTGGCCAATTGAAAATCCAAGATAGCGACCATTTTTCAAGATGGCCGCCAACACAGGCGCCTGGAGAAGATGCTTGCTTAGCAATATTTGAAGTTGTCCTATTTGCATGAACTGAATATAGATTTCTATGTTTCAAATCGTGCGTAACTATATTTGTCTGTTTAAAACATGATTAAAGAACAAGGAAACATAATCTTTCAATCCATTTATATATTTATTTAGTGAATTTAGTTCGTTTGCATGAGACTTTACCTAGTTTCAGCAGTCAGCATATCCATTAGATTGACTTTTGACACTGGTCCTCATCACAGACCTAAATCTCATCTGCTGTTCAAAGAAGTTGCTAGTGTGCAGAAACGGCCACAACTATTGGCGGCTGATGCAGTCAGCATCACATGGTCAGTCAATCATCCAACACAGAAAAGGACCTGATTATTTGAAGTAAGCACATCGACAATGATACCAGGCACACCGTGTTGCATCGATCAATGATGTCAAAACTAAGGTCTGTGATAAAATGTTTTCTTACCCACAACAGGCACTTGTCCTTGCTGCTGATCAACTGTTGCATGTACTGGAAAAGCAAATACAATAAAAGTAGTCAGAATATTGCGGAGTACGTTCTAGTGTTGGCGGAATTCATTTGTGCCTTAATATGAGAAGGAGGATTCTACTTGTAATTGGGGCATTTTCAGAACTGGTGTCTTGCTTCCTTCCAAGTAAGAATATCCACTATGCCCGGTGGATGCTTGTTCATCTCTGCGATATATCACTCCAGCAACACCATTTATATGTGATTTGGAATTTGTCGTCAACTGGTTGGATACTACGCTATATCTGGTGTCTGGAACAGCAACCAAGAAACTTTTGTTTAATAAATAGACAAAACCATTGCAGTTATGCAGGGAATAGGTAATCTGTTCCAAAATAAATCAGCAGACATGATAATATATGATACAAAGAACATTGCAAACCAACTCTTACTAAAATTGTAGCTGCAGATCACAGGTGAAAAAAAGAAAAGTTTCTATCATATAAGGGCTCGAGGATCGAGCTGAAAGTATTTTCGATCATCAAATCTGAAAACCAATGATTCATTCTTCAAACAAGAGAATGTCAAAATAATTTTTTAAGAAGAAACACCTTTAGATCGGCTATCAGTTATCCTTGCAATTGTTCATCTAATGGCATAACATAAAGAATTAGTTGCTTCACAATATTTATCATTTACTTGACAATATCCATCATATACTTGACCATACTCATCATATGCTTTACAAAAGCCATATTGCACTTAGCAAGATTCATCATGCACTTAGAAGTAATCAACATGTACTTGACACTACCATCATTTACCTAGCAATACCTATCATGTACTTGGCAATAATCATCATGTGCTTGACAAAAACCATTATTTATTTGACAATAATAATCTTGCACTTTACAATATTCATCATGTAGTTGACAATATTATCAAAACATTCACATATCAACTAGCATCCAACATTGATTTGTGATTTTGACATGCAGATAATTGAAAAGTCCTTTGTCATCATGTCCGAACAGATCAGCAACAGACGAAGCAACACTATTTTTTCCAGTTCCTAGATGCACCCGTTGTACAACTGATTTCCATAAGCAGGCAGCCGTAAGAGAACATTCAAAACATGCAACATACTAGGCTGAGATCATCTGAGTTCAGGCAACCGACTGTAATGCAATCATTATTAATCAACCTGAAATGAAGTGGACACAGAAAGAAGAGTTACGGCACTGGACAACACTACCACCGGTTGCAGCACTCTGCAGCTGCATATGCAAACAGTAGCAGTTCAAGAATAAGTTGGTTGCATTACTTTGAAAATATATAGCCGGGGTGAAAAAAAGAAAAAAACAGACAACTCGGTGACAAGTATGTCTCAAAGTGCATTATAAACATAAACATATAGTTCAGCAGGTCTGAAAACATTGGAAACCACACTTACATCATGAAAATTGGAGAACTTAAATTATTTCTAAGCAAAAAACTTTGGGCGTGTATGTTGGCGACCATCTTGAAAAATGGCCACCATCTTGGAATTTTAACTGGCCAATCGGATAGACTCTATTAGTAACCCTCAAAAACATAGAAATAAACACTTAGATCTTAAAAATTAGAAAACTACAAATATTTCAAAGCAAAACACTTCACACGAATCTTGGATTTTTAATTAAACAATCGAGTAGATTTGATCAGTAGTCTTTTAAAAACAAAGGAATCCACACTAAGATTATGAAAATTAAACAACTACAAATATTTCTAAGCAAAACACTTCAGGCGACTATTTTGGCGACCATCTTGAAAAACGGCCGCCATCTTGGATTTTTTATTGAACAATCGAGTAGATTTGATCAGTAGTCTTTTGAAAACAAAGGAATCCACACTTAGATCATGAGAATTAGACAACTACAAATATTTCTAAGCAAAACACTTCAGGCAACTATTTTGGCGACCATCATGGATTTTTCATTGACCAATCGGGTAGACTTGATCAGTAGCCATCTGAAATCATTGGAATGCACACTTAGATCATATAAATTGGACTACTACACATAATTTTATGCAAAACATCATCTACAGGCAACTATTTTGGTGGCCATCTTAAATTTACAAATGGCCAATAGGGTAGATTTGATCAGTAGCCCTTAAAGATCAATTGTGCCAAATTCGGTGCTTGTATCATCATTTGCACGATTTTTTGTTATCTGCTCCGCTAATATACACGAATAAGTTTCACCACGAATTATTCCACGAAACACTGTTCATGGGATTTAAAATAATATCCAAACAAAAATTGTTTCATGTTCAAATCGAAATCTTATTCAACACGATCAACTTGCGCTTTAATACGTTCAAAACTAAACAACAATTAAATTCTTTTAAAATGCTTGTTTAATGTGAGAATGTAACAATAAAACGATTTTATATAGCAGTGGTATTACAACCAAAAGTCAAGCATATAACGTTCAAAAATGCCTTTGGTGTTTGGTTTTGTATTAGTACCTAATATATATCATTCTGCAATAATAATATTATCACAGTCTTAATATATGTCTTTACTTGAGTATAGTTTTTGAAAATGCTTTTGCTTTTGATTTCATGAAGCTTATTGTGACACTTGCTATTAAATGATAATTCAATTTTCGTTTGTTTCAACCATTTTAATTGGTCAGATCTTTTGTGTTATTTTTCCATGACAGAATTTGCTCCTCTCCAACTTTCATTGCCGGAACTACTTTTCTGACCTACATTCTAATGTTTACATTGTTGAGACATTACACATAAGTTGTAAAAGTATCACATACACTTATTTGTTTGTTTTTTTTTAAATTATAAATTTAATTATAAGTAATGAAGTTAAACTTTCTTTTTGTTATGGAAGTATGAAAGAATTTGACATTGCACACGTAACATAATTCCCTACGCGAATTATTCAGAGTGCAAAATGTCCAATTCTACCATGCTCCTATAACAAAAAGAAATTTTAACTTCATTTCTATAATAACATATTAACAAGTAATTACAAACATTCTGGAGACCTGTGATATTCTCTGCATTTATAAGATAGAGTTATTTGAGTTATTAACAATATGTTTCTAATATATGTTTTTGTTCAAACACCCGAGAAGTCAGGATTGAGAAAATGTGAACAACTCGTCATTTTTAAGCTGCTTAATATAGGTAAGGGTTTGTCATTTTTATCACATGGGTGGGTCGGACATAGCACTGGAAATAATTTTATCATAAAGTCCGATATCTGTCGATATTTGAAGTTATATATTCAGCTAATATGAACTTTTTGTCTTGTTTGCATTGTCCAGATATATTTATTGGTTTTTGGTAAGTGTTCATAGCTACATTTTCTGTTTTTAATGAACTAATTGATTTTTGTCTACTAAAATAATTTGGTGATATATTTAAAATTCAAATTAAATCAAAACATTACAGCGATCAGATATCAAAGTAGCTACCAAAACTTAATCCTATGAAGTGCCTGATAATAAGAAAAAATACAAACAAGACTACTGATTATAAAACCAAAGACCATAATGATTTTACTACATTCGTAACAGAAAATATAAATTCTTATATTTGAAAACATGTTTTAGCGAGCAATCTACTGATTTCTGGCATTAAAGTGATTAAATGTTTGTTTAAATCTCTTAATGGAGGTCATATGTCACGTATAAGAATTTTCCATTATTTAAATTAATAAATTTTGTTCTGTTAGGCGTGTTAGTGTAAAATTTAAAATCTATGACTTAAAAAAGTCGGGATCCAGCTACCAGAGTGTTATTGGTAATAACCCTCAAACCAAAACGTCTCATCGGTTGGTGATTGACCGCGGCCAATTGCAATTGATGGCTTTTTATTAGTCCCCTACCGGCGAAAGCCGAAGATGATGAGTTGCAGATCAAGTTAGCGTTTCATTCTGGTCCGCAAATTTTTACATGAGTTATGGCCCTTTGAACTTTGAAAATTCACTGAAATTTCAGTTTTCCGCACTTTTTTTTCTAAATGCTTTTAGATAATGAACTGATTTTTGGTATATGAGTCTACCATGATGAGTTACGGATTAAGCTTACATTTCGTTTCCATCTGCTAATTTTTACCGGAGTTATAGCCCTTTGATCTTTGAAAATTCACAGAAATGTTTGTTTTCCGCACTTTTTTTCTACACGGTTGCAGAAATGGAACTAATGTTTGGTATGTGACGCTTCCATGATGAGTTACAGATCAAGTTTATGTTTTGTTTCCATCTGCTAATTTTTACGGGAGTTATGGCCCTTTGAACTTTGAAAATTCACTGAGATTTCAGTTTTCCGCTCTTTTTTTCTACACGCTTGCAGTTAATGAATTGTTTTTTGGTATGCAGGTCAACCATGATAAGTTACAGATCAAGTTTACGTTTCGTTTCATTCCACTAGTTTTTATGAGAGTTATGGCTCTTTGATCTTTGAAAATTTAATGAAATTTCATTTTTTTTGCACTTTTTTCTACATGCTTGCAGATAATGAATTCTTGAGAACTATATTGCTGTTTTTTTTATTTTACTATGATCAAGTTTTGCTTTACATCTTGAACAACACGTATAATTTATAACTATAAATCTTTGTACCATATAATAAGGTACATTTTACCTAAAACTTTGGGATTAGCGAAATATGTGACCGTTAGGGGACTATGTATTGTTTTGCAATACTCTCAGAATGCTTGTTTTTTCTTTGTTTTATCATTTTTATCTTTTGCACTATGTCCCACAAGTTCATTCGCTTGTTTATTGGACATTACGAACAAGGGTCCTCGTACACAAATTGTCGTCATAAATGTCACTTGCATTTGTGTCACGACTAATACAGGGGAAAACTATTGATGTAAAGTATAAATTAACACAAAACTATAAATTAATTTAGATAATTACCCTTCCAGAGAATTCGATCCACTTCCCTGGTGGAAGTTTATTTCTCTAACTTAATTTGTTAGTTTAAATGTCACTTTGGGATTGCACTTTGAATATTAAATAATATGTTTGTTTTTGATTATCATAATAATTTTCGACAAAGATGTGCCCTAGTTATGTTTTCATATTTCCCAAATATTTGATACAACTAATAAATCAATAAACCAATAAACTTGATTAATAAAAAAAAAACAAAAAAAAAACATACTTGTTGACCTTTTAATCTGTCGCGATGGTACCCTTTTAATCCGAATTTTAACTTCCGTAAAATTATCTTATCCTGATAGCTTTTCAAGTCTTTAAAAATGTAAACTATTTATTGTTGCTGACAATGACCTAAATGACCATATAAACATATCATATATGATCAATAAAAGGTAACTGTTCTTCTATTATATTCTATTTGTTCAATAATTGTCTAAAACCTTGGACGGAAATGATTTAACCCTCAGGTGTTTATATTAAAATAGATAACCTAATCATGTCCGCAGCCTGAAATGGAGTGTTAGACACTTAGATAAAAGGTTTTAGATTGTGGGCTTATGGTTTCGTGTGTATAGACTTTGTTCATGCAATAAGTTGCTGTTTCCAGGTGTATTTAAACTGTTAAAATACGTGGTTATTTAGGGTTATAAAAATTCCTGAACAACCATGTAACTGTGCATTATTTTGTCAAATATCAAAATGTACCTACAAACTCGTGTTTTAAAACCAATAGTTTCATTGTCTCTATCGCTTTAAGTGTTGTATTCTATTTTTTTGTAGTTATATTGGTTTGGTTTTGAAGCTTCAAATATATGTACATTGTTTTGATTAATCAAAATAATGTTTACTTGATCTAAAAAACTGCGATTTTACCGCTTGCCACAAAAATAGCAAATGTGATGATCTAGAGTTGATTTCATTTTCCAACCCTGTGAGGAAAAATTCCGGTAAGATCATACCGCTATATCCTCACCATTCCACTTGGCCCTATGCTAAATTTTAATTTTATGCTATGCACTCAGAAGTTGCACGCGTAATTACATTTCTTTTTTACTGTACTAGTTCGTGACCTAATGTCTGCAACCTGATCGATGCAAATCCGAAAAATGGTACAAATTTGGTTTACATAAATGATTGACAATTAATTAAAGTTGTCAATTCCATTCAATACATCGAAAAATTGGCAACAACCTTAGTTTTGTAAACTATAACCAATTCTCAAAATAGATTGTTTTACTTATTCAAGGTATATAATTAATCTATACTGATTATGGTAGAAATATTTGCCTCACTACCATGTAGTTTAGCAACTAGGTTCAACAAGAAGACGATCTGTCATATATTGCTCCAACCTGAATCAGTTTTCTGTTTCCTTTATACTTCGAAATGAAGACATTCGAAATAATTTTGAAAATCTTTTAAGCGCCAATGATCCAATATATTTTTCATTTATTTACCCACAGCCGTCTATCCCTTGATATTTCTATTGGATATGTAAAATTGTGTGTCTTATAAAAACTCGAAGACAGTATAATATAGCTACATTAATGAGATCTCCTATCTTATTAATCCTTATCCAATAAATGTAACCATTTACGTTAATAACTTACTGCTATTATTAAATAGGTTTCTTCTCCTGTAGCAAATTACACCGTTCTCCCGTATTTCTATCACATTGTGTATTGTAATACATAAACCACTTCTTACTAACATTCAAAACCACATTATTGACAAGACTCTGGTGTTTTCTCTTATCAAAAGAAGCAATTATCAAAGAACCGATGATTATTGCATTTGTAAATCCAGCGAGATTCAAATATTACTCGCATGAATTCGTCAGAGAACTGATACCTTTTCGTATTGTGAATTTCTCGCTGGGTGGTAATTTTTGAAAGAAAAAAATGAGCTTTTAAAGTGTCAAAGCCTTTGAAATTTTTTTAGTTCAATTGGAAAAGTGCAATTAGTTAATATATAATATAATGATCACATCTCCAATATAGGTCAGTATGTTTCTCGCCGCAACTAACAAGATGCCCTATAGCATTGTAATTTAAGCGGTATTACAAACGTTAAAATAAAAAATGAAGTTAAGACGAAGATGTATTTAATTGAAACTCCTGCTTAATATCTATTTTTAAGAAGAATAAAAAAGACTGTAATCACGGTTTTCTGCGATCTACACCGTAGTGGTGTAATGATAAGCAACTCTCTAATATTAATTTTACCACACCACTGGATATCCTTGACCCAGGGATATTAGAAACCTATCAAGGTTCTGAAAAAGTATTATGGTCGTGATCACAGTGTTGTTGATAAGTTTGATTCCTTTGTTTTCAGGATTTCCCTGGATATATTTGATGTCCCATAGTTCCATTTCCTTTCACACAACTTTGATTACACACGTGCTAGCTAAAACGGAGGTGCTTACCCTTCTTTGGCACCCAGACTCACTTCCCTGGTTCTAAAGTTTTTCCTTTGCGACTCGATTGTAATTCGGACATAGATTAGTATGTTAGTTTTTTTTATTTGATCCTTTAGTCGGGAGATATATAACCAATGTTCCGAGAATAGTATCCATTGTTATTGTTAGTGTCACTGTGGTTATTAAAATACAGTCCAACCTGACTTTAAGGTCACATCTATGTAAGGGCCACCTACGTATAAAGGCTAGTAAAATTGTATTCCAGTTGTTCTTTATCCATATTATTTGAACCTATATATAAAGACACCTGCCCATAAAGGCTACTTTTACTGATTCACTTGGGTGGCCTTTATAGACAGTGTTGACTGAATGCAAAGGGAATCATAACTTCAAAAGACTATTGTTCTCTTATTTGAGCCTGTAAAATTGTTTACGCTATTTTGTCGATTGCCACAAGATAATATTTCTGTAAATTATTAAAAGTGTAAGATTTCATATGTTTAGAATGGTTGCATTAACCTTGCCTGTGATTCCTTGATGAAGTATAACGCAATTGTTAGCATGTAAAATCCATACAAGTAGTCTTTTAGATGTTATAAAAATTGTCCTAAATGCATTGTGATTGCGTAGGAAGCTACGTGCCTCGCATCATAAGTTCTTTGTTCTTTGTTTTTAAATGGTCTTGCACAAATATTGTCATGTGACCAGCCAGCGTGAAGTTTAAAGTTCCGTTTAAAAGAAGAATTGGATATGACGTCAATGATCAATTAATGTTTTAATGTAACAGATTTTAGTTTGTCTGTATACACTGTAAAATTTCTTAGTTTCAATTTGATGTTGGTTGCGAAGATGTAGTTGTTCCTAACTGCAAGGCACCATTTATATGCATCAATAGTTTGGTTTTCGCTATTGAAGCACATTTTTTAATTAGTGCTCGTCCCTAGCCCAAAGTTTTTTAATCTTTGGTCTTCATGTGTGTTTATCCTTTCCTATATTTTTTCAGTCGTTTTTTAAAATCGTGTTCTTGATTGTCTCAACAATTACCAATTGCTTGTCTTAAGTATTAAATATATTCATTTACTTTGATGAATTATAAACTTTCCCTTCCCTCAATTTTGATAACATACGTGGCGGGTGTAGCTAGCTAAACAGAAGATGCTTACCATTTCGGAGCACCGGGTCTCATTTTCTGGTGGAAATTCACGTATTTACCCTTACTTGTAAGTTTCAAAGTTTTTACATTGCTTCTGGATTGTGATTTGAATATGGATCAGAATGTCTGTTTTTTATTATATACCTATTTCGACAATAATCCATTTATCATAAACATGATGGGACACTCATAACTTCCTTTCGTTGTGCATTCTCGTTTCATAAATGATGATGAAGTAAAACAGGAGGTACTGACCTTTCTCTGTTTTACCTTTTAGGAACATCTGGAGCACCCAGCCTCACTTTTCTGATGGAAAATTGTGTAATTAAATTTATTTTCCAGTTTTCAAACTTTGTTTTAGAATTTGTATTTGGACACTGATTGTCATATTTGTGTTTGATTGAACCCGAAATGGTCAGCTTGTCCAGGACCTGTTGTCGTTCTGCATTAATCAGTGAAAATAAAATACAGTTTGTGTAGTATCATTTAGATTTTATTTTCGTATTACGATTAAAATACAAAACGTAATAGCATGCCTTTTTAATTAAACCATTTAATTTTTCGATTTTATTTTCAAATACGGACAAAGTCAGAAATTTTAACCAAACTAACCAAACCTTTACAAACTGTGACTATATGGTAACGTATCAGCAGTTCTGCAAAGAGTCAATTATATTAACTCTGATTAATAAATCCTAAAACATATCATGTAACATTGATAGATTTTGAATTACATTTTACTTTAAAGTAAACATGTGTGTCTTTTTATTTTGATCACTTAACAAATAATGTAGAATGTTGAACATATCGAATAAGTCAATTGGCAAATGTGTTTATTTAATGTCCACAAGCTTTCATTGTAATTTCTATTAATCTGGTAAATCTTGTGTATTCCCGAAGGTCGATGAACTTATAATCCCCGAAATTTTCCATTTACTTTATCTGTTTTATCTTTTGTATAATAATCCTCTGTTTCCAAATCCTCTTTTAATATCTGTAACATAAAATAATAATAGATTAAATTCGTCAATGAAATGTACAGTTTTTACATCAAAGTATTTAAAACCATTTATACTTTGCATTAATCTTTCAAGTCTGTGAAGCAAAATAGCATTTAAAATATAGCTTATGAGAGAATTTTAATAAAATGATTCTGAAAAGAAAACTTAAATTACTCAGCGATGTCCGTGACTTAGACGAATTACCTGCATAAAAACTGCAAGAATGCATAAAATATTGCATATTTATTGAGTAAAACCTCAACTAATTGTTATTATTTGTTAAAACATTGGCATTTTAAAGGGTTATATGGAAGAACAAATAAGAAATGGATTTTCAGACTCCAAATTAGTGTGTTAAACGAGTTAACAAAGGTATTATAATGAGTTTACTGTTATTAAAATTTCTGACTTGGGGGGGGGGGGGGGAGGTTGAATACTGTTACAAAATGGTATAGACTAAAGAATACCGCATCCGAACGAAGAAAGTAAATACACACACATAAGAGACATCTCACGATAATACTACAGAAATAAACTGGTACTGGGTATGCTCATTAGACAGTTCCCCGTGAATGTTAAAAATGTACTGAATTGTTTAAATGTAGAAGTTAAACCGTTTAACAATTACTTGGTAATAAGGTCTGTCAACCTCGTTTAAAGTCTTGCATACGATTTTATATCCGAAATCTAACATCATGGAACAGACGTTGTCGTCATCATTTTACTTTTTGTGTTTAATGAAGTCAACATACGCAATTTCTAATCATATCCTGATATCGCAAGACTACTCTCGTCACATGGCCAGGTTAGCGGATCTTACAGCTAATGCAACCAAGAAGATGTCATTACAAACAAAGGAATCAAAAACAAACATACTAATCCATATCCGAATCACAATCTCAAATCAAAGTAAAAATTTTGAGACTGAAAAATAAGGTTAAACACGTGAACTTCCACAAAAGGAGGTGATGTCGGCTGCTCTATGGGGTAAGCACCTCCTGTTTAGCTAGCTACACCCGCCATGTGTGTAATCAAAATAGAGTTAAAGGAACATGGAACTAAGGGACGTCAAATATATCTAGGTCAATCCTAGGCATAGAGGCGCTATACCTATCAACGATGCTGTGATGACTTTTTAAGGGCCTTGATAGGCCTAGGCTTGCAATATCACAGGGAACAATCTAGAAATGTAAACTAAAACAAGTCCTCACAGACACTGGATTGACGATAAACCAGTGTATAATGTTTTTTTATTTAGTTGTTTTTCTTTATGTGTGTGTTAAAAGTACAGCCCGTCCACTATTAACAACCAACGTCTCTAGAACACCAATTATCATATATCAAAAAGACTCTATTGCACTAATCGTTAAACCACAATTTCGACATTTATATAACACGTATATCATACACAATTCCAATTTCGGATATTTACCATAGGGCAATCTATGAATGGAAGTGCGATAAACCCTTAATGATTATTCCGATAAGTATTATTTTATTGTCAGACAATACACTAAGTCTGGCCATTGCAAATAATAATAATAATATTCAGTGTATTATTCAAACAACACATAACACAATGATTGATATTTCCAAATCGTAAAAGTAAAACACAATCTAGCAGAGAAGCAATTTAATCATTTTTAACCCCTCGTTTGAATGGTGAACTGTTTCATCACAGACATGGATATCCAAAGGAATGAATTGCTTCTCTGCTTAATGCGCAAACAGGGGCACATTGAAATATTTTAATTCGATCAAATATATAGGTAAAGCATGCGCTTAAAACTTTACATCTTTAATATTTGATTCTGGAAATGTGGTGGAATATATTTTTTAAAAATCAGCTAGGTTCTTAAATGACTCGTACCATGCCTGTTATTTGAAACAGAACCTAGCGAATCAAGCGAAGTAAATCAAATCATCAACTTTATATTATTTTGTTTTTTTTTATTTTTTTTATTTTATTTGGCCATTATGAAACAAAGCAATACGTAAATAAGCAGCATTTGACCACACTTTTATGGTAGAAGTGCAAACATTTTAATGTGCCAGTTTTTAAAGTTTATTTTTGCGATTGAGATTTGAATATGCACCGGTATGCCTGTGTTTGTCATAATGAGATTCCAACTTGACTGTAAAAGTGGTACTCAGATATATATATATATAGATATATATATATAATATATATATATATATATATATATATATATATATATATATATATATATCGAAAAGTGATATAAACATCAATTACGATAATCAAAACTCTCTTATTCCTTCTTTGATTATAATAGAATCATATGAAACAGGTATGGCGATTTTAATATAATTTTTATCATCCAATTACGGTATAAACATCTCCAATGAAACCCTATACCGATTAAATAATTGATGCACGGTCCTGCAGCAATGAATTAAAACATTCTAAAGAAAACCATCCACGTTCATGTCACTATCTTTTAGCAAAATATAAATTTTGGGAACTGGTAAAATAATGTAAAACACTCGTAATTACATCAGGATGGCCCAGCAGACTTGTGAAGCATATCTTGTCTGAAATACAAACTTTGTAGTTGTATCTTGATACACTAGTACCTGTATATACTGATCAAACATAAACATACAGGTTCATGTGTAAATCATGATCTTAAAATCACAATAGAAACATCGCATACAAGCAAATTGATTTAAACACGTGGAATTCTATCAGGATGCCCCAACAATCAGGTTAAGCATATCTGGTCTTTAATACAAACTTTGTAGTTGTATTTGGATACACTTGTACCTGTATACACTGATCAAACACAAACATACAGGTTCAAGTGTAAATCATGATCCCAAAAACATATTGACAAATTACTTTAAACACATTAAAAACTTTCGCAAGAGATGAAAGGCCAGAACATAGAGTAGTTTTTAAAAATAAAAAACAAACCTAACAATACCGTGAATTAATTGCTTAACATATAATTAAGCTTTGGTTTAATGGAAGCTATGTACAATACAATAAAGAACAATATCAAATGCACATAAGTAGAAAGTGTCTAAGCATATACTTGTCTTCAACATAACAGGGAATTAATTATGCTTTCATTTGAAATCTTTGAATTTAACAGCCATTATCTGCCTATTTCAACCTTAACCTTTTCATTCATCCGTTAAGACAAATATTCATTCAGATATTATTTCAGATAAACGTTTATGTTTATTTTATTACTTCACAAAAGGATAACGGTTATTGGAAGTGAAACGCTTAAGTCTATTAAATAAAAACTGGTGTAAATTGATAAGCAATAAATAAACTACAGCTTTTTAAAAATTTTAATCTACTATATACAAAGATCAACCTTTATACAGTATGTATAAATAATATCCTGGTGTACACTATAAGGATAATAAAAATCGTATTAATAACCTTTGTCTCGTGTCATATTCTAAACCATGGACACATAAAATCTTTAACATTTAAACAGACTTTACGATTATTAAAAAAGAGAATAGAATTGTAGATATAAATATAAAAAAGCCCCTTTCAAATCAATAGCAATCATACCAACCCATGTCCAAACTCCATCCCAAAGCAAATTATTTTTTTCTTTGGAGTTAAACAAGTGGACTTTCAGCAGGAAAGTGAGATCAGCTGCTCCGGAGAGTAAGCGCCTCGCGTTTAACTACCTATGTGTGTAATCAGAATTGATAATGAAAGTGAACTTCCACCAGGAAAGTGAGATCGGCTGTCCAGGAGAGTAAGCGCCTCGCGTTTAACTACCTATGTGTGTAATCAGAATTGATAATGATAGTGAACTTCCACCAGGAAAGTGAGATCGGCTGTCCAGGAGAGTAAGCGCCTCGCGTTTAACTACCTATGTGTGTAATCAGAATTGATAATGATAGTGAACTTCCACCAGGAAAGTGAGATCGGCTGTCCAGGAGAGTAAGCGCCTCGCGTTTAACTACCTATGTGTGTAATCAGAATTGATAATGATAGTGAACTTCCACCAGGAAAGTGAGATCGGCTGTCCAGGAGAGTAAGCGCCTCGCGTTTAACTACCTATGTGTGTAATCAGAATTGATATGATGATAGTGAACTTCCACCAGGAAAGTGAGATCGGCTGTCCAGGAGAGTAAGCGCCTCGCGTTTAACTACCTATGTGTGTAATCAGAATTGATAATGATAGTGAACTTCCACCAGGAAAGTGAGATCGGCTGTCCAGGAGAGTAAGCGCCTCGCGTTTAACTACCTATGTGTGTAATCAGAATTGATAATGATAGTGAACTTCCACCAGGAAAGTGAGATCGGCTGTCCAGGAGAGTAAGCGCCTCGCGTTTAACTACCTATGTGTGTAATCAGAATTGATAATGATAGTGAACTTCCACCAGGAAAGTGAGATCGGCTGTCCAGGAGAGTAAGCGCCTCGCGTTTAACTACCTATGTGTGTAATCAGAATTGATAATGATAGTGAACTTCCACCAGGAAAGTGAGATCGGCTGTCCAGGAGAGTAAGCGCCTCGCGTTTAACTACCTATGTGTGTAATCAGAATTGATAATGATAGTGAACTTCCACCAGGAAAGTGAGATCGGCTGTCCAGGAGAGTAAGCGCCTCGCGTTTAACTACCTATGTGTGTAATCAGAATTGATAATGATAGTGAACTTCCACCAGGAAAGTGAGATCGGCTGTCCAGGAGAGTAAGCGCCTCGCGTTTAACTACCTATGTGTGTAATCAGAATTGATAATGATAGTGAACTTCCACCAGGAAAGTGAGATCGGCTGTCCAGGAGAGTAAGCGCCTCGCGTTTAACTACCTATGTGTGTAATCAGAATTGAGAATGAAAGGAGCATGGAAGAATTGGACGCCAAATATTAAAGATTAGATATAGAGATATCATACATAAACACACGGGGGTTTGTAAATAAGATAACACATCGTGTAATCAAGAAAGGTTCGAAAACATACAAGGGTGTGTTATTTAGACAACCCTTTCAAAATTATAAACATGTAAACAATAAAGAACTGCAAGGAACATAAAAAATTCTGTGCCGAAGTCTTAAGCATGTAGAGGCAAGCTACATTGGCCTGTCCACGTGACCTTTCATTAGGGATATTCATATGGAAGGATTCATTCAATAAATGGGTAGTAGTAACATTCACAGTATGTATACAAATACACCCACGTGATCCCTACAAATAAATTCTCTCGTCCACAATAAATATTTAAATTAAAGGTCAAGCGGACAGGTCAAAGTTGTTTGCCTATAAGTAAAAAATGTTAAAAAACACAAGAGAGCTTGCACATTATTCAATACCTGGAATCACAGTAATTGTAAGACAAAATGGATGTCAGAATATAAATGTGATAATCTGATTCATTAAATAAAACTGTACAAAGATACACCACACAAGTTTTTGAGTTATTTTTTTTTTTAATTTTAAAATTGTAAATAAATAGATTAGACGACGCACGGGAGAAAGTGCTTTAAATGACGAAAGAGGACAACAGGTAGGTTCTACGTTAAACAATTCAAACATATAAACAAAAAAGGTTAAAAGAAAGAAAATTATGCGATAAACGACAGCTTTAATGATAAACATGAAAAAAGTTAGAACAAAAAACACGAGGGTTTGCATGTTAAAAATATAACATGTTTATTAAAAAAGGTAAGAAGATACAAAGAAGGACGAAAAACACAAAGAGAAGATACAAGAGCGATTATGCGTAAATTGTAGTTACGCGAGGGTTTTGGCTTAAATTATAATATGTTTTAAAGTTATCGTTAAAAAAAGACCACCTGAAGACAGATGAGATAACAACTGCTTATTATTATAAACATGTAAACTATAAACGTTAAAGTATCATGAGAGATTGTACCTTAAACAACACAAGAGAGACTCTGTGTTAAACAACACCAACATAACATGTAAACGTTCAAAGAAACACGAGTATTTGACGTACAATACAACAAAACCTTAAAAATATAAACATGTAAATATGAAAACAGGTAGAAGAAGAATGGTGGTCCCAGTCAAGAATATTTCACTTATATCGAGACGTCGCCAGCTATAGGCGAAGGTGCAGAAATTTTGCCTGTGCGTTGCGCTGATGGCATCATACAGCAGGACTCTTTAACGTGCCCACCGTGACACGGGACCTCATTTATTTTAAGTTCCCATCCGAAAGAACCGTGACTTTCATTTCGTAATGCCTAATGCTTGGCGAAAGAACAGCCACTACCTACTTTCAAGTCTTGGGTCAGACCCGGCCGGGAATCGAACCCACGACCTCGAACTTACGGATCGAGCACTCTACAAACTAAGCTACCGCAGTGGTGTAAGAAGAGGCATAGGGGTTTGTGTCCTAAATAGCACAAAAACACAAGAGGGATATTCTCTAAAAAGTAAACAAATAATGTTAGACGACATATATTGGTCTGTGAGTTAAACAGCATCTGACAAAACATGTATTCCTAAAAGGGTAAGAAAACATGGGAAATTATGCTTAAAATGACACAAAAGGGCATCAGAGAGATTCTGCCTTAAACAACACCAACGTGTTAAAAAGGTTCAAAGAAACACGAAGATAGGTGGGTTGAGCAACAATTAAAATGATAATTATCTAAACATACGGTGTAAGAAGAAAGTTTACGCTTTACGCAATACCTAAAATCCGAGTAATTATAAAAATAACCAGTAAGATATAAGATAAAAGTCGCGGGATGATTAACACAATAAAATTGCGTATGAATAAAATAATGGTTATTCCAGTTGAAATGGAAGCACATAATTCATACCCTTTTATTCCTTTGAGTAATATTTTACGTCATGAGTCTAACCAATAATGTTCATCGTAATAAATATGTTTACTTCATAAACCTATCCCATTTTATTTCTCCTTATAAGGGCATCATAAATATTATATTTTTGTCTCCAATAAAAAATATATTCATAGCATTGCTTCTTTCTTACAAAAACTACATGCAATCGAAAAGTGATTAAGTTAACCATTGGTTCTTTCTTACAAAAATTACATCAATCAAATGATGCTTAAGTTAATCCTTGGTTCTTTCTGACAAAAACCCATATACAATCAAAAAGTGTTTAAGTTAATTATTGGTTCTTTCTTACAAAAAATACATACAATCAAAAATTGCTTAATTTAATCTTTGTTTAAATGTGCAAAAAAATGTTGATTTATATCCAAAATCCCATCAAAATGAATAAAAAAAATCAACTGTAAAGACCTATTTGCAAAAGCTTGTCATAAACATCGAAACATTTCATAATTTTAAAAAATATTTTTGTGCAAGTAGGACGTGGGTTTACAGTTAAAATGCACCATGAGACCAGCGGAGAACGTAAAATGGATATTTTTTTTATAATCAAGAATAGAAAACACAAAGTCGTTAAGTACTTCTTGCTCTGATATTGCTTAATAATGAGTCTTTAGAGGAAAATGATGTAATGTCATTGTTTAAAATATAACATCAAGGTGATTCACCTTTGTTCCAAAGTTGTTGTTACGATTTGCAGTCTTGATTTCGGGTTATTGTGTATTTTTTTTTCTCGTTATTCTCAACTTTAAATGTAATACGCTTGTCCCTATGCTTGACTTGTTTATAATGTAGATATTCTATGACGATAAATTTTGTTTTTTAACACATTTTACTTTCTTTAAGATATTAATGATGTGCATCAGAAAAGGTTAATGGAGTTGAAATATAAAGATTGCTATTACAAAAAGTGAAGAATCCAGGCCCTCAAATATCTGTCACAATATATTCGATAACAAAACCTCTATATTCAAAAATACTTTTGATATATTTGACGTCTAAAAATTTCATTCTGCTTATATTCTCAATTTATTTTGCTTTTAAACGTGGTGGATGTACCTAGCTAGACAACAAAAGCTTACCCTTCCGGAACACCAAGTATCACTTCCCAGTAGATATATATGATAAGCTTTAATTTGCCAATTTCAAAGATTTTTTCTTTCGGATTTCGGACCAGTATGCTTGTTTGATTAGAATTAAAACCAAAAATATAATTTCATCACAACATTATATAATTCTGAAAAATAGTTTGTCAGAGCAATAACCGTAATCAAAATTGTCACGCACAAAATACCTGGTATGATTGAAGATGTGTTTCTTTATTTTCAAATTTTCGTTGTTCGTTATGGCATTTTTATTTAGGTAACTTAATGTCCATTATCTTGAAATGTAGGCAGTGAAGAAGAAAGGGGTTTTGGATGTCATGGAATTCTCCAAATTACTAGTATGACATACAGTAACGCTTCCAGAGTTACACGAAGTATGTGCTACATATATATTATATAGAGCAAAAACTAACATGGTTCTTACCACCGTACCATAGCTATGATGGAATTTTGGTAACTTAAGTGATGAATAAAACACTAGTTTATGTCCTATTCAATATCCCAAAATTAAAATAAAATTTTCAAACCTGGCAAATTAGGCTAAACACGCTCAACAAGGCCATTTGCTTAACTGCTGACACTACCAAATAGTCACAATGTATCTTGTTTTTGTCGAAATGGGTTAAATTATTTAAAAATAGGGGTTCCGGGTTTCTACGTGTTAAAAAATGAACTCGAAAAAGCATTTTTATTAGGTAACTTAATGTCCATTATCTTGAAATGTAAGCAGAGAAGAAAACGGGGTTTTTGGATGTCATGGAATTCTCCAAATTATGACATACAGAAACGCTTCCAGAGTTACATGAAGTATGTGCTATATATATATATTATATAGAGCAAAAACTAACATGGTTCTTACCACCTTACCATCGCTATGATGGAATTTTGAATTTTGGTAACTTAAGTAATGAATAAAACACAAGTTCATGTCCAATTCAATATCCCAAAATTAAAATAAATTTTTTAAACCTGGCAAATTAGGTTAAACACACTCAACAAGGCCATTTGCGTAACTGCTAACAATACCAAATAGTCACAATGTATCTTGTTTTTGTCAAAATCGGTTAAATAAGTTAAAATAGGGGTTCCGGCTTTGTACGTGTTCGAAAATGAACTCGAAAAAGCAAATCTGCTCTAGTGAGTTTGAAATGAGAATCAGGCTTATTCTTCAAGTTCTACTTCATTTTTGGGCATGCATCTAAAATATGACACATTAAAAGGCTATATTCGAAACTATACTTCAATTTTCTATCGTTATTTTTCCGTTTTTATGCAGCAATTTTAAAGGGTTATTGAACTGATATTGTGAAATATTGTCCCGAGTTGACACGACATTAGAACGAGCTTGTGAGTGCAAATTTCGAGTCAACGAGGGACAATATTACACAATATCAATTCAATAACCCTTTTATTATATAGCAAAATAAACTCCGTTTACTCCCGTCAAGTATTTCATCTAAAATACCATTTTGTCGTACAAAATATTAAATATTACACTAGTTCTTGTAAATGGATATAAGAACTAGTGCAATATGACAACAACACAGCGATGACGTCGACAACAATAGTATGACGTCATAAACGACAGCGTCATGTGACAAAGCGTGCAATATAAAAAAATTGATTCGGGAAACCTCGGACTAGAACAAAGTTAGCGTGCAAATATCGATATTTATTGCACGCTAACACCTCGGGATTTATCGTATACTTTCTATGTGAAGCATATATTGCTATATAATAAACAAGTTTTCCTGCTTACGATGTATTTATTTCATAGTTGATGCGCTATGGTCCTAATTGTTTACACTACGGGGAACACCAAAGCAAACAAATGCAAATATTGTCCATGGATATTGCAACCCTAGTCTCAATAATGCATTCGAGAAGGTGAAACTGGGTGCTTCGAAATGTAAACCACTTCCTGTAAAAATAGTGCTTAAACGTTATGGAGAGTTACTGGTAAAATATAATTTAGTCCTTTGGTTAGCTTTTCAACATCTTCAAAATAATTTTGGTTCATAATTTTGGTCCAAGCACTACTGATGAGGAATTGTATTCCGAAACGGTCGTCTAGTGCTGTAAAATTAAAACTGGTATAATATGTAACCCAAACAAGAATTGTCTAAACAAACGGTCAGACGGATGAATGTTCGAATTTTATATCACCCCTCTTTCATCAAAAGACGGTGGATAAAAATAGACTTACCTTTGAAATATTGTGAAAGAAAATTGTTTTGTCGCCTTTGTTTCCGGTCATAATCGTTTGAGTATAGATTTTCTTCTTGTATAAGCGGCTGGTTTCTGTTTAACTCATGAATTAACTCTAAAGCACTAACAATGTCTTGTAATGTGTTATAACTTGTGTCATCTGTAAAAAAGGAAAGAAAAACAACATCAATAAAATTGACAGGGCAATAGTTAACTCTAAAGCACTGACAATGTCTTGATTTGTGTTATAACGTGTTTCATCTGTAAAAAAGAAAAGGAAAAATAACATTGATTAAATAGAGCAATACTGATATATAAGGATAGTTATTAGTAATACTGGGTAACGGGTGTTTATGGTAATGGAACATGCTGTCTTAACTAAACCACACAGTCTATAAGCCCAAAGTAATATTCAAATTAAAGGTCAAAGGACCATGTCAAACTTGACACACTGTATCTTACAATTGTGTTTATTTTGCTGTTTGCCGATGCATTTAGACAATCATGATAAAGTCTTCAAAATGACACAAAATGTCTTTCAACACAAGAAACTAGCATTGTAGTTAATTAGGCAATATTAAGCGATATAATAAAGATGAATAAAAAACAGTCTGTAGTAGATGACCATTTTGATTTCGTCTGAACAAATCTAGTTGATAATCCGCATTTTAGCTTAACGCTAAATTATTTAAAGGACCTTAAAGTCACACTGTTTGTGAAAATCACAATGGTAGCTAAGTACAAAGGAAAGAAGAAAAATTAAGACTGTAGTTACTGGTCTGTTTAGTAGCGTGGATGGAGTAGGTCGGATAAGGATAAAACACGATTAAATTCCAAAAGGCACGTCTGTGAAAAAATTTGCACGTCCATTTCTGATACACACAATTTTTTATCTTGGTAATCATGCAAATCAAGTTCATCAATAAAGTTTTCAACGGTGTTGGGGAGTAGTTCGGAAAAAAACTATCACGGATAGACGGACATTGCCTTACCATAACACCGTGGAAACATAAATATTCATGATGACTTAATTTTTACTGTATCTTGGACACACTGAATAACAAATTTACATGTCAGCGGAATGGTGTAAACCTCAAACTAACATAAAACAGTAACCAAAAATCACGAACTTACCCCCACCCTCCCCACAAAATAATATTGCTTTCTAAGAACAACGAAATTTTGACACAACGAAAATAGATTAGTTCCTGGATATATGACGTCCCATAGTACCATGTTCTTTTTACATAATTTTGATTTTACGCGTGGCAGGTGTAGCAAGCTAAACAGGAGGTGCTTACCCTCCCGGAGCACCCGGCCTCACTTCCCTGGTGGAAGTTCGCATTTCTAACTTGACTAGTCAGTTCCAAAATTTTAACTTTGTGATCCTGACATGGATTATGATGTTTGTTTTTGACATACAAGATGTCCTGTTTATAGAAACAGGCGTATAAAAATTGTGAACTTTTTATTTGATATGACAAGGAAGTAAGCAGATGATGAAAACAAAGATATCTCCATATTTTTTGCAATTTCCTGTTGTTGCTCTAAGAATATTAATAATGTTTTCCGATTAGATCAGAGGTCTATCTTCTGTAATTTTATACACTTAATTTATAATCTGAAAAAAAAATCCAAATTAAAAGCTGAAATAGGAATATTTGTCTCATAGTCTATTTTCAATTTTCATTTTACTTATTTAGGTTTAAGGAAATAAAATACAGTGACATCCCTTTGGTTTTCTGAATTTATACAGCATAACGTCTTTAGACTCAAAAGGATAAAAACCGGCAGAGTTTAAAAAGCAATAGACATTACTTTTTCTACATTTTCGATTTTCACATACTAGTATATATTTTTTCCCTTTCATTTCTCTTCCTTATATACTTGAATTGACATTATTTATTAAATTTATTATTTATATATATATATTTATTTATTTCGTAAGTTCAACTTATATACTTGAATGGACATATTGTGTGCTATATGCCGAGCATTGGGTATAAGGCAATTCAAATACATATATTAATATACTTCTTTTCCCACAAGTGGAGAAAAATAATTTCGAATTCGAATATGCATTAACGGCAATCGTGGTTTCAGGCATGATTTAGAATGTATTAACGGACTGATGAAGTGAAAAAAATATAATCTAAAATTTTATATTAATTTTTCTAACATAACTAACATTATGTCATCTCGAAATGGCAGGATTAATTTTAAATTAAAAGTTAATGGGAATTTTTCGAACCTGTGTGCATTGATGAGTTTTAATAATGCACATAATGCACATTAAACTAACATATACAGTTATTATTTTCCATACGTAATCCGTAATTCACAATTTCCGTGCAAAAAGTAACCTTGAAATTTTCAACCTTGATGATAGGCAGGTACAAAGCTTAACTATAACAGACGCTTGAGAGAAAACATACATGTAACCCCGTCCCATACATGGAATATAAGGGCACAATCTAAGAAGATTCGATCTAACAACTTTGACCTTTGTCAAATCTTTTTTGTGATACAATGTTAACTGAATAAAGATGATAGATAAACGCAATTACTCTCGTGATGGGTGTAGCTAGCTATACAGGAGGTGCTTACCCTTCCAGAGCAACCGGCCTCACTTCCCTTATGGATGTTCATGTGCCTAGTTTTCTTTGCCAGTTTCATAATTTTTACATTGCATTTGGATTGTGATTTAGACATGAATTGTTATGCTTCTTTTTGATATCAATAACGGTTACTAAGATCTGTCCCGACTTGGATTCGAGCATAGTCGCATAGAGACAATGCGATCCATTAGTGAACACTTTAGATAAGTAAACCAAGATCACTGGACCATTTATTACCAATCGTAAAATAACTTGTTAGGCTTAAATATCATTTAAAGGCTAAACGTATCTTATCGCTGCTGGTTGACCAAGCACATTGTATGTTCTAGAATCTGGTAAATCCAGGAGGCAATATGTAATAACGCCAGATCAACATCGTTCATCAAAATTTTATGCCTCTTTAAATTTCTATTAAAAACTTAACTTTGTTTAATTCAAAGTATTGCGCATGCTTTAGGTAGATTTGGTAAAATAAATTTTTGACCCTTCTTTTTTCTCATTTCAATATCTCTTAAAAATATTTATAATCTCATCAATTGTTGGTCCGCCACACTACTGATAAGGAACTTTATTCCGAAACGGCCGTCTAGCCTATCAAAATTAAAACTTAAGATCGGTAATAATCAAATGGCAGAACACGGGTTTAACCTACACGTGTCCGAACTACACGCTTTATGTTTACAGATATATCATCATCAACCATCAGTTGTAACGTGTAAATTAGGTGAAAATGATCACATTTATCACTTGTGTTTACCTGCATGGATTTGCTACATTTTGAACAACATAGAACACTCACAAGCTGTCCATCCTTCCTTTACTGGTCGTCATTAAAATCCATTTTTAGCTCAGATGAAGCAAACACAATGACAAATTATATGACAAATAATAGACTTGATGCGACAATTATGCACAAAGGCCAAGATCTAAATATATGTTGTTACTATTGGCAAGGAGCTGCATTAATCCACATAATTCTTGTTTGGCCAGAAGTGTGATACAAAAATGATAATAATAACTGAGAAGTAATTTAGTGATTTAGAATCCTCTACCAGCAGGTTTTTTTTTTGTGATTTGCACTTATGTTCAAAGGACAATAACTCCCAGGAAAATGAGCATATCAACTCGGGTGAACGATGTGCGCATCTTCTATCAATTTATTTTAATGCTTCGCACCAAATTTCATGGAATAGTGTTTCATAGTTTTGGAGAATTAACGCAGACAAGAATTACGGAGGGACTGACGAAAGAACGGACGTAAACTGGAATTAATTACCCACTCTTTCTTCGAAAGGCAGGGGGTGAAAAGGTGGTATCTTAGTTGTGTATTCTTTTAATGCCGATATGTTCCTTCCCGATGAAAACTATATTTTTAGATACAAACTTTCAGAGGGATGTTTACGCTCGCGCGCGCGCGCACGCCCGTGTGTGTGTGTGTACCAACTCAAACCCCCGTCGTCGTATATCAAACCCAGAATCCATATCTAGAAGCTACGTGTATGCCATAGAATTTATAATTGAATATTTACATTTTGTCTGTTTTCTGTCTTCTACACAAGGTTTCACAGCAATTGCGTTCATATCGGCTATGAACTGCAAGATCTTCCTTGGTGACGTCACGGGAATTCCATTCACAACAATCGGCGTATGAATACACAATATGAAATACACAAAACCGGAACTATATTGATTGTTTGCATAATTGTGATTATTTATTACCGAAATAATTGTATTTAATAAAAAATTGAACAATTTAGTAGAAATTTTGTATGCAATTTGTTGTTTTTTCCACGCACTATTTTGTCCTAGAATTTCTGGCGCCAAACTGCACAGCTGATCAGTTGGATCTGCTGTTCCATCAACTGTTCCGTTAATCGAAAATCGTTGTTGACAAAGCGCGGAATTAAAATTTTCTAAAATGATTTTGAACCAAGAAAAACGTAAAAAACGTTTTAAACGTAAATATAACAATTGAACTGTTTAGAAATGCGGTTCATAGTCGATATGAAGGCAATTGATATGCAAGGCAAACTAATCATAACGCGCGCGTTATTCAGTTTGCTTGCATATCAATTGCGTTCATATCGACTATGAACCGCATTTCTAAACAGTTCAATTGTTAAATAATCATTTAATAGCACACACGCCTGAACATGGAGTTCCATAAAGTAACCGTAATATTTAAAAAGATTATCCAATTTTTTGTCTCCCAATAGTATTTCAAAAGAATCACGTTTAATTGCTGTATCTAGATAACTGTGATTTTATATAGAGACAGACAAAACAGACAAAATCCTCAACGTTAAAACTGACAGAAAGGGAAATCTTCTAACTTCACCTTACAGATCACATACGTCTTATAACCGTCAATATGTTTTTGTTTGTTATGGATATATTACAAATATGTAGGGCATTGGTCGTTACACACTAGACAACTAGAATGTATATACAGTAAGCACTTTAACTAAATAAATGTGCTTGAAATATTCGCTTGTGAAAATCTAACCTGGTTATTATGCCCCCTCCCCAAACGATGTGGTTGGGTTATAGTCATGATAGTTTTAACCCCATTTCTTCCGCCAACATTTGGTCCCTCACTGTTCACGAAAAAACAACAGATTTTATGCCAATTCACAGGAACAATTTTTGGGTGTGGCAGATGTTGTTCGGTTTTTGACCATGCACATGATTTTGTGATTTCCCAGTTAGGATTTGTTACTGGGACACTTGAAATTGCATTCCCTTTTTTCAGTTATAACTTGTTAGAGGAGCTTTTATCCATGAGTACATACTTTAAACAACTTCAATGCCCTCTAAATGTTATATAGTTTTAGTTTGGTAAGTAAATGGTGCCCCTGTCTTAATATAATCATGAAAAAAGTCACACCCTGGTAAATATATATATATAACGTTTGGTAAAAATAACAGTGTTGGAAGAGTAGTCGGGACAAACTATTACCGACAGACGGAAGGACGGCAAACGTCTTGCCATTATACGCCGCGTTTCTATAGTCCGATCACTTCTTCAGTGATGAAAACCGTTGTGGTTTTAAAAAGATCGTGGATTTCTTACCTCAAATTTCATTAATGCTATATGTAGATCTATTATGTTATAACATGTGTTTAAATAATTTGATTAAATTTTTTATATTAAGTCTAAAAATCAAGTAAAACCCTTTTTATCAGAGTTCAGACGATGCGTATCACGTAGTAAAATGCATTATCGCCAAAAACTACATGTTTTGAGACAAAAATTGTGGTTTTGTTAGATGAGCTTGAAGGTTTTGTAGTTTTAAAACATTAAATTAAAAAAATGTGTCGTTCTAGGCCAAACATGTGTAATAAATGAATATTATTTATTATGTTGAAGTTTGTGCTGTTTTACCTGTTGTCCATATATAATCAAGTGCAATGGGTAAGTCCGTGACGTATACTAGTAAGGAATAGAAACACCTGTATAAACCCGTATCGCGTGAATGCGTATTAGCCAATCAGAACCCATTATGAATGAGTTACATGAATGAAACTGTCGAATATGTCATATAAAAATTTCAGAGGGACAACAGCTACCTTTCAATTAATTGCTAAAGTTTGACTCCCAAAAACTCAAAAACTACAGTGAATATTAAAAATTTAACCATGCATGTAGAAAATAGTATTTTTAAATGCTTATCTTTAAAACAAGACTGCAAACGAACAAGTATTAATTTTTCAACAAACTTTTATTGAAAAAGTTTATTAAAATTTATTCATATAAATCAAAAGCAAAACATTGAAAAAGCTGAAAAAAATGAAAAAAATATTCAAAATATGAAAAAATTTGTTCTAATAACACATGTGAAATTTCACGTCTATTGAAATTATGTCAAGTGAGATATCTAAGTTTGAATCGCACCACCCATTCAAAACATGTTTTTTCATCACTGAAAATGTGATCGGACTATAGCACGGACATATAAAAATAATGGCGACTTCACTAAGGTCACTGTGTAACTGGATTCACTGTTTAACTGGACTCACTGTGTAACTGGGCTCGCTGTGTAACTGGACTCACTGTGTAACTTGACTCATTGTGTTTGTGACAGTAAATTATGCCAAATCTCTAAACATGGTATTTTAAATTATTTGAACCTAGTTTTAACATGAAATTGATATATGCACATCCACGATTACTAGAAATGTCTATTAAAGGAGGAAAATTTTATTAGTGCACATTCAATCTGTCAAAAAGCTGTCAAGTGGTTAAAAGGGACCAAGGTTAGCTGTCAATGCAGCACTTATTCGTTATTACCTCAGTGTTAAACTATCGATATGTCCGTATTTGTATAGAGTACATACACCCGTTATCTGCCCTCCCTTCATTGTATGTCATATGTACGTAATACCCGCCTACATGAAATAAATTCACAATGCTTATGTGATAATTAATCAGCCCAATGATATAGTAATACACAAAAGGTGCAATTGAAATACACAAAATATTATTTATGTTTTTATATGAAAAATTCGACATATTTCAATGTTTCGAAATTTCGCATTGATTGCAGAAAAACGTGTTAAAATATATAACCTAATTCTTTGAGAAATAACCTTAATATTGATGTGAAACAAAAGGGTGTGACTTTGAAACAAAAACTACCGATCTGAATATTTTGAAACGGAACTTTTGTGAAAATTAAATACCGAGCTTTACTTTTGTATGTTTTCTATATCGTTATATAAGAATGATTGAACCTGGCGTTACACGGTTGTATAGTTATAGCCTTTCTGGCAAAATATGCCTTATATTCAATTAATTGTTTGTATAAATTTTATCAAGACTTTAAGCCGCGACATCGCGTATATAATCAATTATCACTACGTATTATTGATCAAACATTGTAAACAATAATTCATATTACACATGCAATAGTTGCAGGATATTGCAGTGGGTTTCAACCCTATAAAACACTTCATGTAAAACGTCACGCTGACGGCGAGAGACTCCATATAGTTTAGAGCCGCATCAGCATTATTGCAGGTATTCGCGGCTAGAAACAGTGAAAGATAAAATAGTATCGATAACACAAACTATTAAAATATAAAACTAAAAACAACAATAAATACGTTTTTAATAAAACTATTGCTAAACTGATAAAACCAGTTATACCACAGACAATTGGAAAATTAAACGAAGTGAATTGAAGTTCGATTCCAATTCTATGATAGCACATGGAAATTGGGGGTTACGTAAGATGACGCATGCGTGTCCAGTTGAGTTTTTAACGCCAAGCTGGGACATATTTTCTGCAGTACCACGTATAATAAATTACATATATATATATATATTATCATAATGATAACATCCGAACCAAAACTAAAACAAAAACAGCCATAATATAATGTAATAGATGCAATCATGATATCAAGGGTTTAAACGCTCCGAAACAATTTATTGTGATGGTCACGATGACTTCGACGATGAAAGACTCAAAACCGGGACATATTTTCTGAAATACCGCGCAACATTAAAGTTTATCATGGATAAATATCATTGACCCAACATTGGTAATAAAGACCACGTCTGTATACGAACGAAGTACAAACCCCACAAATGCATCTTACATTAGATGCAATCATAGTGTCACGAGGGCGTTTCAACCCTTTGAATTACCTTAGCGAAAATATCTCATTTGATAAAATGTACCCAGTTCCCTTAGATTTTAATCAATTATGTGTATTCAGTCTCTTAGAAAGTATTAGAATAAAACGATAATATTAATCAGACACAAAAATACCAGTCCATGCTAAAATAAGACTCCGAAAACAAAGTAAAATATGAAAAGAGGCACATACTGACAAATATCAAAAGCTTTGATAAACATATACAATATCATTGGAATTTGTGACTACGCCTAAAACCGTAGCATTCTAAGCTAATAGCTTAAATCAAATTATTATACATAAAAATTAGAAAAGAAAGCACAGGTTCAATGTTCTAAGTGGGCTATTTTTTAATTTGTATAGAAAAACCAGTTCAAATGTAACACATGACATAGGTACAGTTACAGTTGTGAGTTGATTTTTATTAAAACAAGTGAATATTAATCAATTGTAACATTATTTGAAATTTGGGAATACAGCAAAAGCGTTCTTTCCTGACATGTCAACGCGCAGTACAAAAAATCAAGAAAGATATGGATTGTCAAAAGTGTAAAACGAAACAAGCGTTTCTGTTGCCAGTATCTGTGTAACACGATTATAGATATGTGAAATAAAGGAATATTTGCACGTAGTAAAAACGTCAAGTACAAAAAATGTTTAGAATACTGATTTTAAGACCACAACTTTTTCAAATATCGTTTTTATTCAATATTTTATTATTAAAATGTTCTTGTTTTGTTGTAGTTCAAATTTATAGAAGTACGAGCTTTGCAGCTGCCTCTTTTCAAATTAGTATTAGTAAATCAAAAATATTCTAGCTGCAAGTCTTACAAAAGCTGATTTAGAATATTTCCCTTTCTTTCTTAAGTTTATTTAAAGTAAATTCCATGGCAATTCACATTTTTCCAAATTAATTCTACCTAGCTGTCATTTTCAAATTAACTCGTGTCAGATTTATTTAATTTCTTCATTATTAAACCTACAATATCAAACACATTCTATCTGTAAATCCAACAAAAATGATCTAAAAGTGGTTTCCTTTTTCCGTTCGATTTCAGCAAAATTCGTAATGCTTCAAATATTCCTAAGCACGTATATTTAAGCTGTTCCTTACGATTGAATTCGTGACATTTTTTGAATTTTAACAAAATTACACACACTAATAAAAACTAATTTAAATGTGGTTCTTTTTACGTTTTGTTCAAGCAAAATGCTATTTCAGATTACCCAATTATGTGCTGTTTAGCTGCCCTTTAAAACTGAACTCATCAAAGTTTTTTAATCCTTAATTAGTGAGTCATTACCTATATGCAAGTCATAAACACTGACGTTTTTGTTCAATTTGTTAAAGTAAAATTCAAGGGTTTCTAAGATGCGTTTGAACACATACTGCGTGTACTTGGATAGACAAGTGACAACTTTTTTTATTTTTCTTAATTAATTAATGAGCCAACAAAATCAAAATCAAATATATACTTTACCTGCAAGTCCATCAGTAACATAGAGTGATATTATGAGCATTATATATACAAATCTAATGTTATCCTTAATGTTAAAACTCCCAATACAGTGAAACATAGTTACTGAATTCAAAAATCGTTCCGTATTCAGTTAACTTCGTAGTCAATCATAGACCTGATCCTTTGACGTGTGTGTCACACAACCTGCCAGGACTTTATATGTACATCATAATGTCATATATATACACGTTTATATATATAACCAAAGATTCATACCCCAACTACCTACTCTACAAGCAGCCCCCGTGTTTTTAATTAATCAGACCGTATATTATGTCAAATTCAATAATATTTGTTTTCTTGCACATTCGGTGCCAAATAAACTTCAATTGTGTAATTATTTTCTTCCATTTATATATAATATAATCGAAATGATTTTAATCTCTACATCTGAATAGAAACATTAACTAGCGTATAGGATTAATCGACCAAACACGGCTGTATTTAGATTAGATAGAAAAATCCGGATGTTTAATAGGAATCTTTTGTAATATAACACATGGTCTTGTCTTTAGGGCTTAATAACTGTAAACAAGAGTAAACTGTCACAAATAATGTCAACAGTTTGGAACTAGAAATTGGTGTTGCTTAATAAAAACGATATATAAATTAACACAATTCTTACTGGATTATTATATTATTTTTTGTCTAAACAATTTTGTACGTCTATAACCTAAAAGGAATCATTTGTATCATAACACATGGTTTTGTCTCACGGTAGGACTTAATCACAAAAGTAAATTGTCACCAACTAATGTCGACAGTTTTGAACTACACATTGTTGTTTTCTAAAAAAAGTATATAATTTCACAAAACTCTTACTGAATTTTTGTTATATTATTTTTTTTAATTGTTATGTACAGGTAATATTTTGTACTATAATAACCAAATAATGTCGGTTTGGATCAACAAATTGGTGTTGAGTACTAGGGAAAAGTGTATAAATAAACGAAATGTTTATTATACCCCCGCAAACGAAGTTTGGGGGTATATAAGAATCACCTTGTCTGTCTGTCTGTCTGTCCGTCTGTCCCGCTTCGTGTCTGGAACAGAACTTTTGAACCGTTGCACCTAGGATTATCAGACTTAGTATATGGATGCATCATGGGAAGGCGATGTGTCATGTACCAAATTTAGGTCTCTGTGACATTGACTTTGACCTTTGACCTATGATATGAGAGGTACCCATTTTGTGTAATCAACTCCTCTTACAGCTTTTAACCAAGAAGTCTGAAACTTTACAGGATGTTTCTATATACATTGAACATGTGCACCTCCTTTTTTGGCTGGATTATATAGTTACTTAATTATATATGATACAATTTTTTTAAAACTATGCATAGGTATTGAGCATCATAAGAACTTGTGCACCTGCCATTTTCGGTTTCATCACACGTATTTTGTCGAATTATTAACATTTACATACACAGAATTTTTCACATTACAATTTGGCCATACATACATTTTGTTCCCAGATCAAAAGTTGGGAACTGGTATTAGCCTCTTTGAGAGACAGTTCTAGTCTATATTTAGTTAGTTTTATTATATTAATTAATTAAAAAAAAATATTTTGTTAACCCAGATTTTTAACAGAATAATTTATGTAATAAGACACATGGTATTGTTTAAAAAAACTGTAAACAACCATAAATTGTCATCAGTTTGGAACCACAAAAATTGTTGTTGTTGTATGATAATGAAAGGTATAAACATTTACAAAATGCTTACTGATTCATTATTATTTTTATACAAAATAATCAGTGTTTAAATTTAGACGCCAGAGTAATTAAATATATCCCTCAACAATATACGGCCGTCATTAGTCATTACAATATTTTTGATGGTTTGATGACTCTGTATCCAATAATTTTTCATATGTTACAGATTTAGCTTACTGGAGTAGATGTGCCTACCCTTCCGGGGCATTCGGTCTCACTTACCTGGTTGCTTTTTACGCGTTCAACTCAATTTTCCATTTTAAAAGTTTTTACAGTACTTGGGTATTGTGATTAAACATGGATTAGTATGATTGTTTTTATTAATGAACCCAATATCTCTGTATCCAATATTATCCTGGTAATGTTTGACGTTCCATATTCCTTTCATATTCAAACTTGATTTCGAATGTAGCTAAGTAGAAAATATGTTCTAAACTCTAGAACTTATTTCCCTGCTTGTAGTTCACGCGTTTACCTTCATTTTCTATTTTCAAAGTTTTTTTTACTTTGCTTTGGAATTGTGGTTCGGACACAGATTAGTATGTTTGCGTTTGATTAATAAAATTAATACGATTGTATTTGGATTTTTAGACATCTTTTGTAATATAACACATGGTCTTTTCTTTATGGCTTATTAAATGTAAAAAGTAAATTGTCACCGAATAATGACAACAGTTTGGAACTACAAATTGGTGCTATTTACTAAAAAATAGATAAACATTAACGAAAAGCTTACTGAATAATTTTTACACAAATATTTTTGTGTTGAGTTTGTAAATGTAAATGTCTAGAAAATCAAATTTATCCCTTAAAAAGTTTTATAACCGTCATCACATTATATTTATAAGTAGTGTCTTTGTTTCCAAAATTATCCTGGATATATTTGACGTCCAATAGTTCTAAGTTACTTTCATTTTCAAAAACCTTCAACTATCTAGACAGAGAGGCTTTACCTTTCCCTGGTGGAAGTGTTTAAAGTTTTTACTTGTCTTTTGAGAATACGATTTGAATAATGCTTTATATGTTTGTAATATTCTTATCTTTTCTTCTTTGCAGTTTTGATGTTATTTCAGCCAACTTTATTCTGAAAATGAAGCATGCATGCAAAAACCATATAATTACATCCACTACAGTATCTATAAAAATCAGCGGTATCAATAAGTGTTTATACTTGTTTGCCTTCTTGTTTATTTCCCATTTTTTTGTCGCAGTGACTTTAGCTAAGATAATGGTTTTTGAAAAAGCTGAGAACGCCACAGACTATACAGTACGTCATAATGACATATGGCTGTCTGTCTGAATACGACGTCAGCATTTGTTCCCAAGATTGCTATTCAACATCGGTGACATTTTGTTTAATCTTGTTTTGAATGCGGTGTATACACGTTATTATCAACATGTGGGCATGAAACATTTAAACATATTCAAATGGAATTTATTCCACCCAGTTTGGTTGACCAAAAAGAGAACAAGGTGTATCACGCCTGAAAAATGTAAACGACCTACGTTACCAATTGACGTATTGCATTCTCTAAATTTAATTATAAATATTAAACATACGATGTCTTTCGTAGTTGCAAATTACGTATTTGTTGAGATTAATTTATTATTCAATTAATGTCATTAATACCGTAGAATACTTTTTTTTACCGCGAGAGACTTATAAACGCGTAATTTCGTGAGGACTCTCAGACGCGAATTTTCCTAGAAACGTAAAAAATAAGCCAAATTTATAACGACGGCAATCAGCTATGACCATTAAATTTATATAGGTATTGATATTGGCGATATTAAAGTAATCTACAGTAACCTAGAATGTTTTGTAACACGCATGAGACTATGCTTCTTTATACAGAATTCTAGTACAGACCTGTCGAAAGTTAAACACAGAGCTAGCGAAAAGGGTTGACACTCGGCTGCCGAATGGTCGCGATATGGAAAAGTAGTTTTCGAAAAGCTGTAGAAAGCTATATATAAGCTGTAGAATAGCTGCCCAGATATAGCTAGTGACATGAGCTGTCTATTCGGCCATAGTTCTTTAGCTCACTGTTAAATTTTCCACAGGTCTCTACTGTATTATTAGCATTTTAATATTGAATATATTAAAAGGCGGAAAAGAAAAGACCAGCAAATGAATAACTGATTAGGCCAACAAACTAACATCAAAAACATTAAAAGCATTAACCTTTTATGTTCATGTATATTAAAGATACATCCCAACAAAATATAAATGTATTAGCGCCCCATCAAAGAACATATATTTATAATGACAAAGTCCAATTTATTACACAATTTAGAGCATTTTCATTTCACAACGTGTTCTATCAGAACTACTTTCGGCCAGTTTAGGGGATTAAAATGGTAAACAAACGAATTTCACATAAAAACAAACGAATTTCACATAAAAACATTAAAACATAAAATGCAAAGTTTGAAAAAATAACTTTTAATAGATTGTACGTATTGATGAAATACTGTCGTTGTTTCTCCTTCTATGACACATTTTGAGCAATTGTATGCCAGTGTCATAGATAATGATTAATGTTATCTTGCAAATACGTCATTAACTTGTTACGTCAAATCATCGCGTATGACTACACTATAATCACAAAGTACATTCTGGCTTTCCGTTCAATTGTTAACTTTTTTACGGTTAATGCAACAGTAAAATAAATTTACATAATTTTAACTTTGTCGAAGTAGTATAATTACGACTTATGATGAATGGAAAACTACTTTTGTTATCTATTATCTATGTTGGAGCTACCATTTTTCCGAAGTTGGGTGTCGGGGCAGAATAAAAATCAAAATACACACAAATTATTTACATTTTTTTTTAAATTGAAGATTGTGAATATAACAAATGACATTTTTTTGTTCCCTTATCGATGCAAGTATAAAAACATTGGCTAGTCCAAATTAAACACAAACAGCTTCGCCGTCATGCAATATGGACTGGTCATTGCCATTCATACTTGCATCGATAAGAAAAACGAATGTTCTTTTCTTGAATGTATTAACAAACATTTAAAGCATAAATGGATGTTCTCGTGTCTAACCTCACTTGTCAGTTCCAAAGTTTTGTTTTGCTTTTGGATTGTGATTCGGACATGGATTAGTATGTTTGTTTTTGATATACATTAGCGGCCTGTATAGGTTAACAACAATGACCTGTCTGCTTGACCTTCAATTATGGAACTGAATTTATATATAGGGAACACACGTGTTTGCTTTGTTTTCACATAATGAGAAGACTAATCCGGTGTCTTTTGTATACAATAGTTTTATATAACTATCTGCAAACCCAAATATTTCATATGTATAAGGTGGACACTCCTGTATGAATATTCCTAAGAAAAGGTCGAGCGGACAGGTTATTGTTTTTTGCTTATACAGTTACATATGTTCATCCAAGTATATATGTAATATTGCCCAATACAAGTACTAATTAACATCCAGTCAAAGTGCATATACACTAATCCAAGTATACGAAAACACGTTTTAATATCTAAGTGTGTGCACTCGTGTTACTCGTTACCATCCTATACAAGTACATAATATGGGTATTTAACATGTTTTTTTTTTAAAAAAAAATATGATTGCCTAAGATGCGAAATTTTTTATACAAAATGTTTTTTCTAATAATGTATTCTTTATTTATTTTGGGGGACTTAATAACGAATTTTTATCACAAGTTTTGTAAGAGATTAATATCTACTGTACTGTTTTAAAATAACAACTAATTTCCGTGTATTTGAAAATAACGATTTTAACCAACGTTTTGGTAAGTAATGCATTTTATTAAACCCACAATTTGGTGAATAACACATTTCTGACCTAAGTTGAACTGATGGATTACTCCTGTAAACAACAGTGTAAAATTTTCTGTACCATCGCAACGATTGAATCAATAATGCTATATTGTCTATTTGTCCAGACACACCAAGCACGGTATTGACAAAATTTAAAATCAGCGACAGGTTGTTCACGCTTTCACACATTTGCACCCTGTTTTTGACAGATGAAGACAACAAACTTACGACCATCTTATATAAACAATGTGTAGACGGAAATATGTACTTTAATGTAGTAAATTAAACTCCACTTGTAATATGTCACCTTAATGTTAACCACTTAAAGGAAATCCAAAAGGAACAAAAATGTTGACTTCTTTAGAAAAAAACAATCCTTCAAGATGTCATGATTTCAATTATCCATATTTCTGAGTTTGTAAATATAATCGTATAAAATTCATATATCATCCAAACATTTACGTCTGTCATCTAAAGATTGTTGATAACCATGATGCCTCTGTATTCAGAATAAGCATTAGTATATTCGAGGTCCCATCTAGTTCCATGTTCCTGTCACTCTCGATTTTGATTTCGCGCACGGTGGTGTAGATAGCTAGACAGAATGTGCTTACTCTTCCGGAAAAACTGGAAGTCCACATGCTTAATTTTTTTTGTCAGTTTTCAAAAATAAAATTTGCTTTTAAAATTGTAATTTTACCATGCACAGATTGGGTTTTTTTGTGTTTGGCTTAATTATTACTCTCACTATGCACATTTACCTTATCACCAATATCATATCATTATATCAAGTCAATTGTGTTTTACTTTCTATACTGGGGGGAAAAATTGAAAAATTAACAATACTCGTTTCAGCACACTTGCTAAAATGACGAGGGCTTTGTTGACCAAGTAAATTGAACACTTTTGTACCACAGCTCCTCTTACCGTCTGCGTTCCTATTTCAAGAAGAAATCCTAGAATGATAGAAATTTTGTTGGTTTACTGGCATAAGGTCCTTTTCCTTTTTTCGACTCTAAACTGTCTCGATATAAGTAAAGAAATCTTGACTGGAACGTAATACACCATAACTTATTTCCACTGCACCAAGATGAAATATAATGTGAAAAACCACGAGTTTTGTTATTCCTGGAGTTCGGAGAAGGTCGTAAACTCCTTCATGACGATGTAAGATGATTTTGCTTTTATGATCGTGCTTAATTAATTTTGCTCTATACCGCATCCGTTGTTAATCAAAAATCGTAATAGAATATATTGTCCTAATCTAAATTGATTCTGTTTGCAGCATATCAAGGTCACCAAGTGTTAACAAGTAACCAGTGCGTACACATAGTTGTAACAATTAAACGGTATATGGTTATAACTTAAGAAATGACATTCTTCACCTGTAATATTTTTGTGAATGTAATCGGTGTTTCTATCCTTATTTAGAAAAAATGCAGTTCGAGCAATTTCATATTTTTTAGGGATCTTAGACGAATAAATGTTTGTAGTAATAATTTTAGATGTGTGTCATGCTTACAATTTTATTCTTGAATTTTTGTATAAAAAATAACATTCTCAAAACGCTTTATTGCTATCACTGTATTGTTTGCTGTCTCTTTGTCCAGGATTGCCCTGGATATATTTGACGTCTCATAGTTCCACTTTTTTTTCCACAAAATTTTGATCACTCGCGTGGCAGGTATAGCTAGATAAACAGGAGGTGTTTACCCTACCGGAGAACCCGGGCTAATTTTCCTGGTGGAAGTTCACGTGTCTAACCTGAATTGTCAGTTACAAAGTGTTTACTTTGCTTCTGGGTTGTGATTCGGACATGGATTAGAATTTTTGTTTTTGATTCTATGGTACATGTATTTCAACAGATATATTTGATTGATGGAACAGACTTTTTTATGCAATAAGGATTTAAAGATAGACTTAGGTTAGAATAATGACCAATCAAACAAGTCATAAAGTAGCCGAGTATTATCATGTCACGTAATTCGTTTGTTAAACGTTACGTAATCTAGAGGCAGTGAACTAACAAAAGCAGTGTTCAAGAGAAAGTCAAATGAAATCCCACTTGATTAGTATAAGTAAACGAGTTCTTGTTCCATTAAGTAAAGCCCTTTAGATATTGGAATTATATTTGAAATATGAAAGAAGCCAAAAATTTGGAATCCGTTTTGAGAAATATTTCTGAAATAACTTTTTGAAGTCCTTCGTGGCAAACTAGTTTTTGAGGTATAAGCTGAACAAAATAAAAAGGCCACCCAATCAATGCGCAGAGGATCGTTCTAGTACATGTGTAACTTAATTATCCAAACAGTAACACCTGTATAAAATTCTCGCCGAGATCTTTACGAGTTAAAGCACGATACTTCAGAAACGATCGAAATATTCTTTAATTATTTTTAACAAAATTAGTAATTTATTTTTATCTATTGTTCAAAATATAGAAAATCCACTTTAACTGTTATACATGTAGAACAGTATTGTATACCATTGTTGTTAGTCTTTTTAATATTATTATTATTAAAATTATTATTAGTAGTAGTAGTAGTTGTAGTAGTAGTAGTATTTCTTTCTGAGTATCAACGTAATCAAAGGCAAGAAACAACAAAACGTGTAATTGGGAATATATTCAACTCAATTGTCAAAAGCAAACATACCAATCCATGTCCAAACAACAATCCCAAAGCAAAGTAAAAACTTCAAAAACTGGCAAAATGAGTTAAAAACGTAAACGTTCTCCAGAGAAGTGAGGCCGGGTGTAATCATACGTATTTTCAGGTAGACCGGGTTATTTAAGAAATGACATTCTTTTTTTCGTTGTCGATGCAAGTATGAATAAAAATGGCCAGTCCAAATTGCATGAAGCCGTTCATGTATAATTTGGAATAGTCACTATTATGCATACTTACATCGATAACGACAAAGAATGTAATTTCCTATATTTACTATCTTCAATTTAAAAAAAAGCATAATACGCAATCCTTTGTTTGAATTTTAAAACATTTAATTATATTTCTGTTTTGACACCTACCGTCGGAAAAAAAGCGCGGTCCATATTGATGAACGGTAACAAAAATAATTCTTCCACTAACCATTAATTTTATAATATTGACAAAATCACAATTTCATATTAAATCAAAAGAACATTGTTGCACAGAATATCATTCCTTTGTTGTATTTAACCGTAAAAAGACAAAAACGGACCAGAGCGTCAGAAGGTACTTTGTGATTGTTGTGTATTCAAACGCCATTATTTGACTAACAAGTATATGACGTATTTACATGATGACGTCAATTATTATCTGTAACACTATGACATACAATTGCTCAAAATGGTTTATAGAAGGAGAAACAATGACAATTATAAATATATATGAGTAACACTCTTGTTCCTGAATCCTATTTTGTATATAATTTGTAATTCTGATTTTATGTAACTTCAAAAAATACTATTTCAAACTCAATCCATGTTTAACCATTTCTTTTCGAAAAACATGTAATGTATGACTGCAAATGGTATAGTATCAGCACACTCAATAGATTCTATTACATTCAAAACACATTAGATATAAATCAGTCTGATCAAACATGTTATATGAAGGTATAAAATAATCATGTTTTTATGACTTGATTGGATACAACAATTACAAAATCATAAATTTCTAAACCATCACCTTTATCAAATAGATTCTAATGTATAAAACGTTAGTACAAATTTGAACAAAGACATATTTTTTGTTAGAAAATTTACATTAGTTTTTATCATCCAGATTTTTATAGTGAAACAACTCTCAAGTAATAAAAGCCTTAATAACACTTAAATACAAATTTGAACAAAGACGTTAGTTTTTGTTACAAAATTCAAACAAGTTTTTTATCAATTTCATCAGCCAGATTTTTCATCCATGCTTATAGTGAAACAATTCTCAATAAAATCCTAATTGCTGTTTTCTATATGACTGGTGATCTGCAACGTTACATTCCATAAGTAGAATATTACTCTTTTAGATTGATATGAATTAATGATTCCAATGGGAATATAGGTAAATTAATATGTTAACTATAACACATTGCATTTAGTCATACATGACATAATGATTTAATAAGTTTTAATAATTTTCTTCCCTATTTTAGTCTCAAATTATAATGAACCTATCTTTAAAAATTTACCATTCCATATTAAATGGTTTAGCCGTATTAGTCGAAAAAGTTTCCTTAAAATCTCCATCTCGTACTAACAGGGTAAATCCATTTTGCATATTATTTCTTACAATTTCCGTTGTCAACTATTCACATATTGAATTTATGCGTACCGATCACAATTTTTTTTCACAATTATTTCCTTTTTCTAAAATCATAATAAGACCATCCTAAAAATGCCATTCCATATTCATGGGTTTTAACCATTTTGCATAAAATACTTATAATTTGAATTAATGTCTCAACTGAAAATACAATGGGTAAAGCCAAGCAGATGGAACAATTACGTTCCATGTTCCTTCCACACAAATTTTGATTATACGCGTGGCAGGTGTAGCTAAAAAAAAGAAGGTGCTTACCCTTCTGAAGCACCCGGCCTCACTTTCCTGGTGGAAGTTCACGTGTCTAACCTAACTTGTCAGTTTCAACGTTTTAACTTTGCTTCTGGATTGTGATTCGGACATGGATTAGTATGTCTGTTTTTGATTTTGATTACTTCCCCTTTATTTCTAAAATCATTATAAACTTATCCTTTAAAACATCATCCCATATTCATAAGGTGTTAACTTAATGCTTTCCATTTAATTTGTCAACTGTTTATACTTTAAATTTAGCCACCCTTATTTAACAAATGTTTTTCTTTTTCACTAAACTTTCCTATGATAAGTTCATCTGTAAACAATACCATCGATTCCCTGTTTATAGATGTTAGTATTCAATCTTATGAAAAATGTTAGCTTATCAGCACTGTTTGTAAACATCACTTAAACCATACCTCAATATGCAATAATTGTGTATTATTGTCAGAATTATAATATTGTCCAAATTTGGTGTAGTTCAAACCTAATATTCCTCAAAAACTAAGGTAAACTTCCTCATGCGGGGCGTCTCATTGACTTAGTTTGGTCAGATATATTTGGTCCTTTGGGTTTCGTTTCAACATCTTGAAAAACATTTTGTTTCTCGATTTTGATCCAAACACTGTTGATGAGGAACTGTATTTCAAAACGTTCGTCTAGTGCTGTAAAATTAAAATTGGTATAATATGTAATTTAAACCACTGTGCTAGTATTTCTGCTGGTGGATGTTTCCCGAGGACATCACAAATTCAGTAGGCAATAGCTGTGCATTATTGTCAGCTCGGTTTAGTAAAATATATTTTGTTATTTTGTGTTTCTTTTCAACATGTTGAAAACGATTTTGTTCAAAGCACTACTGATGAAAAACTGTATTCTGATACGTACGTCTAATGTTGGTATAATATGTAATTGTACAATTTAATTCGAAAACACACACACACACACACACTCTCTCTCTCTCTCTCTCTCTCTCTCTCGAATTTAAATCTCCACTTGTCTCATTTGTACGGTACGTTTCAAGAGTTAAACGATGTATGTCTAGTCAGTAATTTTATTACTGTGGATGATATTTTGTTATAAAATACACAAGCATTGAAACGTGTTGTTATTTGTCGTGCCTAATAACAACAAAAGAAAAAATTAATACATTGATGAAAAATATAAATTGTCTCATTTATATCTGTATATTATACAAAAAATTATCTTGTTTCCAGGAAATATATAAATAAGTATTCAATAACATACAGTGAAATTCAAATCAACTTGTTTTAATATGTTTTATGTAAATCTTTGCAATCAAAGGAATTTTAATATTTTGTCAAAAATGTAAATATTATATAACATCAAATGAAATTTTATGTCAATTTGGTTTGATTTGCTTTATGTAAAATCTTTGCCATCTAAGGAATTTTAATATTTATAATATTTTGTGAAAAATATACATATTATATAACAACGAATGAAATTCAAGTCAACTTATTTTAATTTGCTTTATGTAAAATATTTGCAATCTAAGGAATTTTAATATTTTGTCACAAACATAAATATTATATAACAACAAATGGAATTCAAGTCAACTTCTTTCAAGTTAATTTAGGTCAAATCGTGGCAATTTGAGGAAATTTAATATTTTGTTATAAAAGAATATTTTTTGCATTTTTGAAGGTTTTGTAATTGCATTGTTTGTAATATGATTTAATACTTTCGGTATACAATTATTGATCAATCAGATTCCAGTATCCTATTTGGTCATGCGCAGATTTTGTCATATTCAACTTCTTGTTGGTAGAAATGGCACCCACTCATTTGCTTGGTTTGTCGTTCAAATGTAATTAATTCCCAGTAACAGTGTATGGTAAAACATTAGTATAAATAAAAAACAAACATACCAATCTATGTCAAAATCATAATCCAAAAGCAAAGACACAATTGGTCAGGTGTAACATTATAAGGACATCGTATAAGTTATTTGTATATTTTGTTACACATAATATTTTAATAAAACCAACTTTCCTTCTTCCTTACTGTAGAAGATAATCGGGGTATCTCTACACACTTCCAAACTGGGGTTTTCTTACTCCAAAACGAGTATTGCTAACAAAGGCATAGATGCTATACATATTTCCAATATTCTTCAAAATAAACAAGTACAATCTAAAGTTCCTGCTTATTTCAAAATTAATTCGCCACCTCTAGTTTCCTACTTCTTCAATAAACCTATTACATCCAAAATACTTAATTATAAACAAACATTGCAGTGTTTAAACATTCATAATTTTACTCCACCTACCTGCTCTTGCTCGTATTCTCCCTATATTTATGGACCAGCTGGACATGTGATAACTGGTGATCTCAATAAATTCGAGAACACTTAATTAAGATCTTTACTTTCAAAAGGTCCTAAATATAGAGAAGCTCAACCTTTTACTTGGGGACAGAATTTCAGACTTGTCATGGATTCTTTTGAAGAGTACTCCAGACATTGGGCTAAATTAGAAGATGTTATCCGACTGGATAAAGGTTGTGAGATCTTTCGTTAAAACTAGGATTGCCAAACGTAAAGGGTCTATGAGTACTTAACCGTCTTCAGTACTCAAGGATCCAGAAATCAAGGCAATTTTAACAGACATACACAGCAAATATGTTGTTGTCCCAGCTGATAAGGCTTCCAACAACATTATTCTCGTTTGTAAGAGATTCTACCTTGAATGTCTTATTAAGGGGCTTGATTTAGATAGTATATCAAATAACCATGCATATACTAGAACTAATTTTACCAAAGATGAAGTTCATTCCAACCATAGGGGGGGGGGGGAGTTCTCGAGTCTTTTGGTATCAATCTTATTGGATTCCTAAACTCCATAAAATCCATACAAGGAAAGATATATAGCAGGCCCATCTAAATGTACTACTAAATCATTATCGGTAACTGAAACACAAATTTTGACAATCGTCAAAGATGGTCTTTTGTCTTATTCAGAAAGTTTATTCTACATCTGGAATCAACCAAATGTGGATTCTCAAAAATTCTAAAGAATTACTTGAACATCTTGCTTTTAATACTTAAGTATAAAAGCATTTGGTTTTTCTACACTATACACCACTTTCCCTCATTCTAAATTGAAAGAATGCCTTAAAGAAATTATTCACTTGTTTTTCTTTTACAAAAACGGTAAGCCAAGATACAAATATCTGGTGCTGAACAGGGAGTCTGGTTATTTTGTCAAGCATCATACGGATTTTAAACAAAAATATACTGAAGATACCATCAACAAAATGTTTGAGTTTTTGATAGATAGCATATTTGTTGTGTTTGGTAATATAGTTTTTCAGCAAACAATCGGTATACCAATGGATACAAACTGTGCACCATTGCTTGCTTATTTGTTTTTTTTTCTTATGAAGCAGAATTTATGCAGAATCTTGTTAAATCTAGCGAGAAGACTGTTGCCAAATCATTCAACTCATACAGATATAGATGAAGTTCTGTCTCTTAACAATCCTAAATTTGGAGACTATGTGAATGCCATCTATCCTAGTGAATTTGAAATAAAAGACACGACTGATTCCTCAAGTTCTGCTTCATATTTAGACTTATACCTGAATTATTACACACACGGAAGGCTACATTTGAAACTTTATGCCAAACGTGATGGCTTCAATTTTTTTATTGTCAACTTTCCTTTTTTATGCAGCAATATACCTGCTTCTCCTGCTTATGGTGTATTCGTTTCCAAGTTAATGGGCTATGGTAGAGCTTGTTCCCACTACGGGGACTTTGTACAACTAAGTAGGCTGCTTGCAAATAAATTGTTGATTCAGGGATATTGCAAGCCTAGGCTTATTAAGGCCCTCAAAAAGTATTATTGCCGTCATCAAAGTATTGTTGATAACTTTGATGTCTCTGTGTCCAGGATTGCCTTGGATATATTTGACGTCTCATAGTTCCATGTTCCTTTCACACAATTTTGATTACACACATGGCGGGTGTAGCTAGCTAAACAGGAGGTGCTTACCCTTCCGGAGCACCCGGACTCACTTTCCTGGTGAAAGTTCACGTGTCTAACCTAACTTGTCAGTTGCAAAGTTTTTACTTTGGTTCTGGATTGTGATTCGGACATGGATTAGTATGTTTGTTTTTGATGGCAATATGAAAATCCTGCGATAGAATTATGCATATTATTATTACAAAAAACATGTTGGCAACTAACAAATTCAGTCTAGTTTAATGTGCGTATTCTGTTCAGACGGAACAATGGATACCAAATTGTGACTTCTCGTTACTGGTTAAGTGTCAGCTCTGTGACATCAGTATCGCCTTTAATTAGCTTATCTATCTGCAAGTTATTTCCACTAGTTTTTACAACAATGACGTACTGCCTGTTTCTTGGCAGTCTTTAGTCATTTATCTGTTTCACATTTAATATGTTATTGTAGAGCTTGTTTCGACAGCGGCATCCTTATACAAGATACAAGCTATTCTACTCCAAAATTCGTCTACTTTGTTATACAGATCCCGTTACAAAAAGAAACATTAATGTTGACGCAGGCATATTGTAAGTATAGGTTTAAAAGCTGTCATCATAATATATATGTAATAAGTCTGTGTATCTAAAATTATCTTCGATATATATGATGTCCCATAGTTCCATGCTGCTTTGATTCTCAATTTTATTTACAGTGTGTAGCTAGCTAAACAGGATTCGCTTACCCTTCTGGAACACAAGTCCTCACTGGAAGTTAACATGTTTAACTTAATAAGCCCGTTTTTGCTATGCTTTGGAGTTGTAATTTGTACATGGATTGGTACGTTTGTTTTGATTTGTCATAACTATCTTCATTGAACCGCTTTGATATTCGGAATTTGGTTGTTAATTGGGTCCAAAAATGAATCTGTATACTCAAAGCACAGTTAAAGTTTGTCTTATTTCTTTCATTTGATCCAATTAGTTCTAATTTAGGTTCTTTTAGTACGCTTAATTAACTGTGGATTAAAAAACATGGCACATTTTTTTTTTATTTTGAAATCATGATCTTACTGGACTAAACAGAAAAAAGTAATAAGACAACTTTATTATGGTGTGAAAGCACAAAATCTTTTCTGTTCATTATTATAGGAAAAATTACTGGTCAGACCAAGATACGCCCAATTACATTTTTGACAAAAAAGTGTTGGTAAAGATCGCAAAAAATATGATCAAACATTCAGAGGCATTTCTGAGAAATTTGGTAAGAAAATGTCAAAATGCCGAAGTGCCACAACTCTGAAAAATATGCACAGGAGTTTACTCCTCTTCTGAAGATAACAATATCAAATCTTAGTCAACTGTGTTGAAAGTCCAGACAAACTAATACGGAGAGGCAATGCCTTATCACAAAGCATAATGCCCCGTTTCTGGACGCAGGAGTTGAGTCGAGTATTGTCGTTTAACATACCAGTCAAGAATATTTCACTTATATCGAAACGCCACAAGCTATAGGCAAAGGTCAGAAATTTTTGCCTGTGTGTTGCTTTGTGTTGAAGGCATTTTACAGCAGGATTCTAGCGCCACGCCTTCTGCAGCACAGGATCTTGTTAACTTTTAGTTCCCATCCGAAAAAACTGACTTTCATTTCTTTGAAAGCCTGAGTGCTTAGCATAAGAAAACATTACAAACTTACAAGTCTTGTGTCAGACTCGCCAAAGTTTTTGAAGCAGGAATGTAAAATTTGTAATACACCAATAATTCTGGTATTGATTGCTCAAAATGCATTTCTAAAATATGCATGTCTTCATAAACAAGACTATGTAGTTACACGTTTAGCATTTTATTTTTATTCTCTAGTACAAAATACAAAAATATCATGATGTTCTGTACATTTGTATTTTATTCATTCTAAATAAATTTTAAAAATGATGATGCATGTAATATGAAATTTCATACAAAAAGAATGACAATGCATAGTGAAAACTAAAAATGGAGTTTGTTAATTACCACGAGATACCCCTGTTTATCCAGAACAATTATGAACATTGAATAATGCATCACATCTTTTGACGTTTTACCAACAAACATAAGTCTTGATAGTTATTTTTGGTTTTTTTATACGTAATTCGCAAAGGAAAGGTTTTCCCATTATTACTATACCAATCTTAATTTGGCAGTACTAGACATTCTTTTCCGAATAAAATTCCTCAACAGCAGTGCTTCGATTTTAATTCTGGAAATTTAACATTTTTAAGGTTGAAATGAGAAACATAACAGGACCATAATTTATATAACCAAATTTACCTAAGCAATACGTTGAAGGATTAAGCATAACTTTAGAAAAATACGTTCCAGACAAACACTAAGGGGTTACTTACAACATAGTGGTTTAATAGCAAACCCCATCAAAGATACAAACAGTTTATAATGTAAACTGGTTTTAAACTACTGTAAACATATTTTATTCATGTGTATTTATTTTTCGTGGTATAGGAAATTAAGAAATATCCGCATAGTTAATTTTTGTTCAAATATTCACTATAACACAACAAGTATAATATAATTTTTGCTTGGTATTAATTTTCACGCAAAACAGCAAAATAAGCAAAAATTAGTACACCGCGAAAATAAATATATTTACAGTAATAATTTGATTTATAAACATATCAAAACTCAATGAATTGAAATTTGAATACTTTACATTGAAATTTGCACATGAAAAGTTTCTGTAGTTTTTTTTTTTTTTTTTTTTTTACATGTTTTTTATTATTATTATTATTTTGTTTATTTTGTTTCCAACATTTTGATCTTAAAGATTCATGTAATGGGTAATTTTTTATTTTTTTTATCATGCAATAAGTATTTGTGACTAAACATTGGTAACCAATTTTCTAATATTAATCACCTACATAGATATTTTGGTTTTACAGCAATGTGGTTCTGTTAAAAAATGGGCAAAGATATTTGCTATCAAATACGATCTCGATGTTGCATTGAATAAAAGAAAATGATAAAACAAAAACGGTTTATTTTAATCCAAAGCTGAAGCTGGAATGAGGCAAAGATAATCAAATTTACAGGACCAATTAAAAAAGGTTAAGAATCCATATTCTAGTTAATATTTTATTTGAGTAATAATATGTCAGGCATTTTTTTCGTAGGGTATCTGCTCCGATATTTTTTCCAATTAAGCAAAACTACAACATGTCCTTAATATCACAAATCGGGTGTTCTTTGTACTAAAACCAGTTTCTATAAACTTCCTTCAAACAATGCATGTTACTTTTAAGATTAACAATTTAAAAGAAAAACACAAAAATCTATGCACTATGAACACTTTGGTTCATTTTTTTTGAAAAAAAAACAACTAATTATTATATCTTCAATACATTTTGGTTTAACTATGAAAACAACTCAGTACTTTCACTATATCTTCATGCTAAACATAATATTTTTATAAAATGTAATAAAAACATCTACAAGAAATCAAAACAATGGCTGTATAAGACTTGTAATTTACCCTTATACAAGAGGCTCTTCCATTTACAATATTATCCTACCTTAATTATTAACCAATCGGATCCTAGTAAAAAGATCTCAACAGATTGTCACCACTAAAAAAACTGTTCACAAAAAACGCTTGAAGAACACTTTACCAGTGGAATAACAAATAGTTAGATTTGTGAAAAAAGTAAGAAAATGTCAAATAATGGAAGAAAACCACCATTCAAAAATGTGACCACTGTAAAAAGAATTCTACAAATACAGAGAGGCGAATATACACGAGATATAACCTCAAACTATTACCATAGCTAACCCAAGATATATTATCATGACTTTACATACAAGTTTACTAAATATACAGAAAAAATGCTGAAATCTCCATTTCGACCTGCTTTTTTACTTGCAATTCTTCTGAAATCAAGATTTGTAAGAAGTTGTTTATGCTCACTGAACGTTTATTACATCAAGTTATGTCAAATGAAGTGCACTATTTTAAGTAGAAATTTGAAACAAATAAAAACTTGCATAAATTTATTGGCCAAAAACTACAGAAAGTTAAAGTTAAAATTTTTTAAATCATCTCTAAATATCAGAGATGGTATGATGATTTAAAAGTATGAAAAAATGGTATGATTTATTCAAGCACTACAATTTTTCACTATATAAATCTAGCATCCATCCCCTCATCCCAAGTTGATAATAATTTTCCATAAATAAAAAAAAAGATTCCAACATTTAATACTACATAGATATTAAATATGCCCTGTGATCCTAAAAGGCCTTTTCAGTGTCGTAAGGTAAAATAATATTCAAATTGTTTAGAATTTTTTAATTCATAATATGAAATTTATCATGTAGTATCTTTTAATTTGTATTTATAGTTTCATATTAATATCACAAAACCTCCTCTTAACTTTGAAAATTAATGCCTGAACATTTAGTATACCTTTACTCTTTTAACATGTAATGAAAGAAAAAACATAAATGTTTATATATGCCATAATGTGTAATTTGATAAATGACATAAATATAACATTACAGTAACATAAATGAAACTTTACAACAATCAATGAACTAGACATTAAAAATATATAAATATATATTTGTCTTTTAATCAAATTAAATTTGAAAAGATCATACCCTTCAGTGATTTAATATTTAATCCACCTACATTTACTGATATTTTGTTTAATAATGTACATGTATATACATTTCACATGTATTATGATGCCGAGGCCATATTTTAGTACAATCCATGTCAGTCAGCACACATAATGATGGCTGTCAGAACAAAACCATAGTGTCAAAGTCTCTGTGTTTGTGACAATGAATTGTGCTTTATTTCCACAGAAAATCAAAAAACAAAATAATTAAGTTCAATGTGTTTTTCATTTCTTAAGCCTCTAGTTGAAAGAAGAAATTGCCGAACAATTCAAAGAACATCTCTGCACAGAGTAAAATGTTGCCATTATGAGGATTGTACTAGTTAGAAACCAGGTGAATAGCAGTTCTTTTGGCTCATGTGATGTAATACAATAAACATCACCAAGGTTATCGCCTTCAGTGTAAACATTGCCATTTTTTACATGTAAAATCTAAATAGTGGCAACATTTTTCTTTCTGTAGAAATATTTAATGATAAACAGGGATGCTTTCAGCAAATTTAAGTTGTGACTAGGCTCAGGTAAGTGCATAATATCATAACTTGATTCAGGTTATTTGATTTTCTATGGAAATGAAGCATAATTCCCTTTCACAAACACAGTGACTCTGATAGTAGACAAGTACTACATATCCGTGTATGACCTAAGCAAAACAAGTATGTATATGCTCCTGGACCCAGTTTTATAATCATTCCTCATCTTAGATTTTCCTTAACTTAAATCTGGTAAAATTGAAATCTTAATAATAGTGTAACTTGTTAAGAATTTCTGAAATATTATATATGTTACCATTTTGAAATAGTTTTAAGCTATTAAGAAACATTACAACTTTAAATGAATTGATCATTTTTAATCAGCAACTAGGACCTAGCTCAGACACTGATTTTGGTTCTCAAAAATGTTTTTTTGTAGTTCCAAAAGAGATTGCCAAGTTTGTTGAATTTAAGAAATAGAGTGAGTTAAGGAATTATTGTAAAACTCTGATCTGAATAAAACTAAATATTACAAATCTGTGTATGCTTAACAAAGAAAACTAACATATCTACATGTACTAATTATATTACGTGCATGTCAACTTGATATCTATTTAAATCTATTTAATTAACCAATTTGCTAAAAGGAAAAATAACAAATTGATTTTATCATTCCACTTTACTGTTTCAAACCAGTCTCAATTGACATATTCTCCATAAAAACTTCCTTACTCTAGAATATCAAATGTGACATGTGAAGCAAAAACCATACTGATTTTTTTAATGACTTTTTGAGAAAATGACAGCAGAAAATTTCAGGCGTTTCCTCCTTGACTGAAAATACCAGTTGCAATTATAATGCGAGAAATTTATCTTGGAAGTTAAGTTTTGCAACCCATACTTATTGGAAATCCACATATAAATACCACAATCAAATGAACATGATGAATTTAAGATAAACTGTAAATGTTGTTAAATAATGAAAATATAGTCAAATATTTTCTCAGAAGATGATGTGATGTAACATTAATTGTGCATACTGTCAATGTTGGTTTTTTTTCTCTTTTTTTTTGCAATCATTGGAACATCGTCATGTTGCATTTAATCATGATTCTGTGTATAACATTAAAATTTTGAGGTCAATCCATAAATCTTATCAATCAGAAGTCGATATAAATTTAGTAGTGACAAAAATATTAAAATCTATTAAACAAACAATAAGTATGGTTTTTGGCTGACATGTCAACGATATTGTATAATTCTTTTTGAGTAAAAGAATTACCATTCAACAATACTGCACTTTTGCAGGTATTTTGGTCAATATAATCGCTCATTTCCTGCGTCCTTATTGCTGCTTTACAAACATACATATATACATATAGTGGTAAGTTATATAAAGCCAGTTCTATATACCAAGCTTTTTACTATGTCAAACCAAATCTCTCTGCTCTTTTCTGTTTTTTGGCCTAAAAATGAAATTAAATAAAGTTATAAATCGATTCATTATCACCATGTATTCTGAAAGTCAAATTAAGTAAAGAATTAATGTAAATACAATTATACAGTAAAACACATTTATAACCAAGTCCTGGTGACTTCATTGTACTGTTATATATAAACGTATATAGTGAAGCTCTCTGGTACAAAAAATTGACCCTGTACTATCAATGTATTTATTAAAACTTATAAAAGGGATTTGGCGATAAAATGAATGGGGTTTATAAACAAGAACATAGAAGAAAAAAACTTGGGGAATTCAAAATACTTTGTTACCAGGAGAGTAGTTAAAAGGTTTTAATAGATTATAAATAACATCTTTTCCACATTTGGTTAAAATATTTAGAAATGTAGGAGAAGCAGAACGGACAAGAAAAGACAGATTTTTGCCTCATGACTTTGAACTTTGACCTACATATTTGAACTTGATTTATGAATTATCCATATATGCTGGTTTATATTTGTGCCAAGCCTGATTAAAGTTCATGCCCAAATGTAGTAGATACGTAGTGAACATGAAATATACTGCAAAAACTCTTAAAATTTTGCCTTGTGACCTTGGCCTTTGACCTAAAATGTTTTATACATTCATGACACCTTCAAACAGTCTACTTTACATTTGCTCCAAATGTGGTTAAATTACATGTCAAAATGTAGGAGATATGACGTGTCAGTGCAAAACTTCCAAGGTTTACCTATTTACATTGACTTTCAACATATTATATCTGTCCCACATATTTGGATTAAATTCATGTAGAAATGAAGGCAAGACAAAGGGGACATAAGTGCAAGCTCCAACAGACAGGCCAAAAACATTATACCCTTTACAACTTTGTTGCTGGGGTTCAATTTTTTTCCCATATAGCCAGACAATAAACTTACATCAGTACTACCATCCATGGTTATTTTGTTGTATTTAAATGTGGATGTTTTTGTGTTTGTTTCGTTTGCTTTGACCTCTCCAAATCGTTCTTTTCTCTTCAAAATTTTCTCGTCTTCATCACTCTAAAGTAAATTAATAATACAACATAAAATATAATAACATAATTTATATCACACAAGAGCAATCTTTTGAAGGATAAACTACCACCTCCACCCCTCGCCCCACACACATTCCAAATGATGGAAAACTGTGGCACATTAAATTTGGTATGCAACACAACCATCATCTTATGTTGTATACATTTCTGCAGTTTGATTAAAATCCATTCACAGGTGTGAAAGTAATAGAGTGGACAGGCTACTAGGATGTATATCAATCTTGTGATTATTAAGATCGCTGCTCTGAAAACAACCGACAATTGATCCTCGGTGATAATCATGAATAGTTCACTTATATCGAGACATTGCCAGCTGTAGGCAAAGGTGCAGAAATTTTGCCTGTGGGTCGTGCTGATGGCATTATACAGCAGGGTGTCAACTGTAGGCAAAGGTGCAGAAATTTTGCCTGTGGGTTATGTTGATGACATTACACAGCAGGGTGCCAGCTGTAGGCAAAGGTGCTGAAATTTTGTCTCTGGGTTGCGCTGATGGCATTAGGGTTCTTTATCTTACCATGCATACCATGACACGGGACCTCGTTTATTTTCAAGTTCCTGTCCAAAAGAACCGTGACTTTCATTTTGTTATGCCGAATGCTTGCAAAAGAATGACTACCAATCAATTTCAAGTCTTGGGTCACATCCAGTCAAGGTTCGAACCTACCACCTCCCACCTACAGAGCAAGCACTCTTCCAACTGAGCTACCTCGGTGGTTATATCTGTCATGATAAACAAAGTTGAGGTGTATTTAGTGATCTTAATTAGAGTAAATCAAAAGAAGAAATCAGTATGAAATGGAAAGTTTGTCTGGTATCTCTACCTTAAATCTTTCCTTCCTTTTTCTGATTCTTTCCTCTTCATCAACCTAAAATTATCACAGCAGAGAAGACGTCAAGTTTATACAGAAATAATTACAATCAGAATGATTATAACTTAACTGCTATATTTACAATGTAATGGGATTTTACATTCCAGGCTTGAATATTTCATTTATAATGCGAAATCACCAGCTAATGTTGAAGTGGCAGAACTTTTAACATTCCAGTGCACTTGGGGAAATGTGCAGGGAGGGTTCTTAAATGTGCCTTGCCTGCCATGACATAGGACGTCGGTTTTAAAGGTCTCTTCCGAAAGAACTATGTGACTTTCATTTCTAAATGCACAATGCTTGGCTCATTAGACACTAACAGACACTGGGTATGACTATAGCTCTGTGCACATCTACATTTATAACCTCATACTAAGAGAAATCAAATATCAATCTAACAAAGTTATATATAGAAAGTTGCAGTAGATAATATACTCTAGGCAATACTTGGAGCAGCCAAAACAATTTAAATCAAAATGCATGAAATACAGGCCATATATCTTCTGACTAAGAACAGACACTTGAAAATAATGTTATCAAATAGTGAAATATTCTAAATTACTATTGTATAACAGTTTTGAGTTCTTGTCAAACTTCACATACAACTACAGTAAAACCTCGTTATAATGCCCCTCGATAACTTTGCCACCTCGCTTATCGCCACAATATTTTGAAGTCCCAAAATCCATTTTGTTTATGTTTTTCTTTATCCGCCTCCCCCCGATTTATCGCCAAACCCCTTAATAGCGCCAAAATTTGACTGAACAAATGGTGGCAATGAATCGGGGTTTTACTGTACTGCATAAGAAACAAGTTATAACTGAAATAGGATGTTATTTCCAAAAATGTTCCCAAACAAATCCAAACTAGAAAATCTCCCAACTATGTACATGATCAAAATATAAATAGCCAATATCACATCTACTTCTCCCAAAGTTTGTTTAGGCGAATTTTCATAAAATTATGTTTAATAGTATTTGAGAAAAGTGGCGACAAAATGTTGGCTGTTGGCAGAAGAAATAGAGTAAACATTGTACCCCCCCCACCTTTTAGGGGGACATAATGAGTATATACTGACCCCAACTGAAAAATCCACAACCATATACATGATCAAAATATGAATTGCCAATGTCACATCTACTCTACCCAAAGAGTGTTAAGTTTCACAAAAATATCTAAAAACATAGCACTGTCGTGCTGTTCTACGGCGTAGTTGGGAAAAATGGTGTTGTGGCAAGACAGAATATAACCGAACCCTCCCCCCTGTCGATCTATGCATAGTCCGACGGATGTTTTTTGGAAAAAGAAACAATGTACCAAACCATGTTTTGCTAAATTAAATGGTAGAAAATAATAATTTCATAAATACATAAATATATGAAAAAAGACTATCAGTAATTAAAATTTAAAGTCGTACCCGATCGTTTTATCATTTCGGATAGAGAGAAAGTAGAGTTTTGCAGACCCTACCGTCGCTATGAGGGGGTACATTCTAGCGGTTGTATGTAACTGGATCATTTGCTGTTAAATTTGGGTTTTAATAAACTGCTGATTATCATTCACAATATTCCCGTTTCATGTTAATGGTGAAGTATTTAAAATCCATATGTGGTCATTTGCACACAACACTGTACGAATTATTTCCCTTTCACGAAAGTAAAATCTAATCTATAAACAGTTTTAAAATATGACACAATTGCCTCAACATCAAAAACGTTATCATACCCTTCAAAATAAATTTTAATTACCGTAGATTTCATGAAGAATTAATTAAATCAACCTGCCATTGCTGTTTATTTCATAAAAAAGTTATGATTTTACATTGTAGGACGCAAACTTCTCGGACTACTTTTTATTGTAAACACGAGATCAGTTCGCCAAATTGCAGAAATTATTGGATGCATCCTGTCGCAATATTTTACTAGATTTCGAAATGTGTTCCGAAAATTTATTCCAAATGTGCATATGTAACCAAATGCATTACCCGTCTCAGAATACATATCTCACGATAAAACAGATATATTTCTTTCACGCTCATTTACCAGGCGCACTATTTCCATGCATACTCATATCTTATAATTTCATAGCAAAGAAGCCCGATATCTTGGAAGAAAGCGATAGCAAAGTACGTGTTCACTATCGTGAAACGCCGTACAATAATTATTTAGAAAAGTGGCAAAAAAATTCTTGGCAGAAGAAAGGCATAAACATTGTATCCCCACCCCCACCCCTTTGTAGGACATTATGAGTACATAAACATGTACCTACCTTACTCAATGCTGGAGATAACACTGTACCAAATCTTTCTGCTCTCTTCTTTATCTTTTCTATATCTCCATCCTGAAAACAGTCAATATATAAAGGTATAATTCTATTCTCCTTTCTTTCAAGCATTTTGATGGGTCAGATCGTTTTGCATGGAATGATAGGCTCTCGTTGATATAATGTAATTATATTTTAATTTGAGCAAAAAGTGTAATGAAACCACACAAAAAGCTGCAATATCAGCAAACTTTTTTTAATCAAACATTAAGAAACCTGAAAAAGAGTTCTTTTTTTAGTTGAACTATTTTCATTTCCATCATTTGGCATTTTTAAGTTTATATCCACAAAACTGCCCCAAACATGCTCATGGAATAGGTAGGCCTGTGGAGATGCTGAGATTGTTTGTTATAAAATCTTCTATGAGAAATTGCTATTTATCTATTCATGTTTAAATAAAAAACAAACAAACCAATCCATGTTCATAACAACAATCCAAAAAGCAAAGTAAAAACTTTGAAGATTAGTAAATTAAAGCATGTGAACTTCCACTAGGAAGGTTAGGTCAGTGTTTGTAAGAGTTAGCACCTCTGTTTTAGCTAGCTTCATCTGCCACATGTGAACATAAAAACTAGGAACAGAAAGGAACATAGAACTATGTGGTAGCAAATATATCTAGGACAACCTTGGATACAGAGGCAACATACTTATCAATAATTTTGTGATGACCACGATAAAAGTTTCTGAGGGCCTTGATAAGCCTAAGGTTGGCATCTATAAAGTACATATATACTGTAAATGCACCTAATTTCACAGGTTCAAATTTTTTAGATATTGTATTTTCCTACCTTTTTGCAGAGTGTAATGGTATTAATATTATGTAAGATTAGGAATATATATTATTTTACGTGTGGTACAAATTTTTGTGGAAAATTTTCAACAATGAAATAGGCCAAAATAAGTTCCCTACATTTACAATAATCATATCACTTACCCCTCCAGCTATCTGTCCTGTTTTTCCAGATTGAGAAGAAATCCCAAATCTGTATAAAAAGAAAATATAAAACGCTTTCATGAGATTAAATGAAACATTTACATGAACATGTATAAAAGCATATAGATGTTTACAAAATGCTCACTATAAACACAACAAAGATGACAGAGTTGTCTCCCTTAAATTCATATTTCCTTTAACAGTGGAATAACTGAAAACAAAAACAACTAATAGTTATTTTAAGGCAAACAAGTACCACCAGGACCCAGTTGTTCGAAGATTTATTAGCTTAATCATTGATTAGCACAAATTCAAAACATCAATTCAATTAAATTCAGCATACCATTACTGAATTCATAGATTTATAACCCTGCACTTCAGTTTGATGAAATTCTATTCACTTATGACATTTTCATTATTATTTCACAACAGATTTGAAATTATGCATTATTTAAATTTTGACAAATCAGTTGATTAAACTAATCACGCTTTGAACAACTGACCTCTGGACAAAATTTTCAGATCAGATTCAACAATAACTAACAAAATTTTCTCCCTATCATATAAATTTTTGTTCACTTTCATCAAGACTGAAGAGTTTGTTCTGATTAGTTGGGTAGGGTGCAGACTGTAAACACTGTACCCCGAGAAAACTGGAAAACCTATTAGTTCTTTTACAATACCTTACCTTTCAGCTCTGGCTTTTTTCTTTGCATCTTCACTCAAACATCCAAATTTCTCTGCTCTCTTTTGTAATCTCTGAAAAGAAAATACAAAATGTACGTCATTAATGTATAATAATAAACTGGAGTACTGTATCACTGCATATATATGAGAACTGGGTCAGAGTGGTCTAAAGCCAATTTCCTCAAACTCACCACCTTGATATATATAAATGAAAGAATCTCAACTGGGCATAAAACACTGTTGTTCCAAACTAAACTCTTTATTTATAAGTTGCCATTAAAACTATAAATCAATGTAAGAAGTGAGGGAAGGCATGGATTTATAACTCAATGAAAATACATTGAAAACTGTGATAATAGATTTAATTACCAATTGTCAAGCACAGTTACAATTTTCCCTTTGCCAACACAGTTGCAGTTTTTCCATTGTTAAGTATACAATTTTACCCTATTAAGCAAAACTAATTTTTCTTCCATTTCCAAGCACATGCTAATAAAATTTCAAAAGAAGGAAATCCCATAGAATCATTTATACAAGGGATGAACATATGGTTTACTAAAACAGACTATTCATTACCTCTGCTTCTGATACATTCTTTAATGACAAGACTTTATGTTCTTCCGTTTCATTCTCAGACACTTTTTGACCATCTCTGGTAAAATAAATAGAACAAACACAATACAAGACTTGAATACCAAAGTAAACAGAAGAAAATTAATTAAGCTTTCCAAACTGTATTGGCCTGGTACATATTCCCACTAGGTACCCATTTTTATTGATTTTTTTCTTGTGATCATGACTAGTTTGTCACTGAAGGGTGATGTATCTCTCTGGACACTACTGTTAACTCCACCACCATCATGAAACTGACTGTTTCAATATCAGTAAAAGAACCTTCACTGGACCATAAAATTCCAATTTGCTGTCATTCCTTAATTTCAATTAGTATTTGGAAACTCAAGTTCAGTAAAACCTCTATTCATTGTCACCATTTCTTAAGTCAGATTTTGGTGTTATATGTTTGGTGATGAGAGGCCAAATAAAGAAATACATAGAAAAAGTGGATTTTTGGACTTCATAATAGTGTGGCGATGAAGAAGTGACAAAGTTGTTGGGGGACATTATAACATGGTGTTACTGTACATATCTACTCCTGAGACTTCAGAATACCAAGGACAAAACTGTAATATGAAGAAAACATAGAAAATATGGGTTTTTGGACTTGGAAATAACGACGATGAAGAAGTCACAAAGTTATTGAGGGGCATTATAACCAGGTTTTACTGTACATACCCTTCTCCTGCACCTTTCTCTGTTTTATCTGTTAATTCTATCTCTGCATCTTCTTCTACAGCTGTTTCAAGGATCTGTAAATAATAAATTAAATTTAAAACTGAATCACAAGTCTTAAGCAAACTATCATTACTGCTCACTACCATCTAGGACAAGGTTTATCAATTACTTATTCTTGGTAGCCTCAGAGGATTACGCAACCAGGTTTTGGCAAAATAATCAGATCAGATGATGGTATATTGCAGTTTTCCAACCATTTACAAACAAATATTATCTGTGCACACACTTTTGACCAAGCACTAGGAAGTTAAACATGAACGTTTCTGCCCTTTCAGAAGAAGGCTTTAAAAGCTGATGTCCCATGTCAAGGTAGAAGGCATGTATGGCACACCTAAAGAACCATTCCTGCCTATTGCCCTGAAAACATTGCAAAGGTCAAAATTTCAGGCACTTCACTTCACCTGGTAAAGTTCGGATATAATTGAAGTATTCTTTACTGAAATGTAAAACCCTGATTCATTAAATCAATCAATTTTAGATACCAGGTGTAATATACTAATAGCTAGATTACTGGTTCTCCTATTTATATACCGGTAATCCAAATAGTGATATAAAAAAAACTCTCAACAATGCAGTACATTAAAAATTAGCTCAGTCATCATAATATAATGTTCCAAATGTCTGCCATACAAGCTAACATAATCTTTATAATAGATTATTGCTACGGCATGCTTGCCAGGTACCTGTATTAACCATGCAAAGGGGGACAATGCAGAAAGCATCTGTTATAGACTTACTTCTTCAGAGTTATCTTCTCCTTCTGTTGTTGTAACCACATTATCTGTTGTTGTAGTAACTGCAAAAAATAAAAAAAATAAATTCATACTTTTTATATTTTGTATAACAAAGTTAATATTATATTGTTAAAAGATTGGATTTGATGAAATGTACAACTTTTTCAGTTTTCAGACAAAGTTTTTTCAAACTGCTTGGTACCTTTCAAGTAATACATGTGGATTTTTTCAAACTGCTTGTTACCGTTTCAAGTTATACATGTAGGTGTTGTGTACTTGACATCAAGTTGATGAAACTTGGCACTACAAAAAGATATACATGTGATTCTATTTTATGTAAAATGTTATTTTTTACTTTAGCACTGTCAGACAAACAATCTACGATACTTGGCACTGGGGTTTGTGCCAAAAAATTCCACTTGTCACTGGCCTGAACTACATGGGAAAAATATAACACCTTACTTAACAAGAGAAGAATTTATAAAAAACTAAATAAACTATTTTATGCATACACTGGGACATGCCAGGGCTTTTCCTATCCTATATTTACTGCTGAAATTGGGAGGCATTTCTAATGCAAAAATTGAAGCATTTTTTTTTCAAAAATAGAGAAAAAAATCCCCAATCAAGTTTGACTTTTATCCCTGTTTTGGTTTTCTGAAATTACATTGTGACTGTTTCCTTCTCAGAGCTTAGTGTCATCTACTGATGAGAGCCAGATTTAAAAGTTTTAATATTGATAATTTCCCAAATTGAGTCAATTTGAACATTTCAAATTGTGTTGGAAAATCCATGCATGCATATGCTACTGATATTATTTTATAAAAGATAACATAACACTTATTCCATCATTACCAGCAGGGTCATCTTGTGAGCTTTGTGAAACACTTTCTAGTCTAGTAATCAGTTCTTGTTTAGTCCCTGTACTTGGTAAACCTCTACTCTTTAACTCTTTTTTCAAATCAGCTACCTGTAAATTATAAAATAATAACAATAAACACAAACTTAAAATTAGCACAAATTTAACACTTTATTTGAAATTCTCTGCTGGTCCTGACCCATAATTAACCGATTAAGGAATTATTTTTTCGAGAATGAATAATCTACATAACTTAAGATATAATTATTATCAATGACAGAAAAATAGTAAAAAGTTTAAAACAAAATCAGAATTATTTGTAAAAGTGATGAATTTAAAAGCTCTCACTGTAAATTAATTAAAAAGCAAGCGTAACTCCATTGTGTGATTTGAATTCATTATTTTGCATTTAACAGTTTAATTACTTTTGCTGGATTTCATATGCAACGATATTTGTAAGTGTTTCTTCAATTTTTAAATTTTGCTTAATGTTTGTGAATAATTATGGTTGTGTTTGGGCAAGTTTTTATGCTTTTAATGTCCCGTATACAGAAAATATAACATTGCCACTATACCATGGTAATTTCCCTTTTGTGCATAATGGCACCCTACAAAACAAAGTTAATCGGAACAACATAAAACATTGTTTTATATAAAGTTGGTGGTGAAATATGAACCTTATGTTGAACTACTGTTGTAATGAATCACTGTTTCATGTGAGTTTTATTTATTTTCAAAATTTCCAAGAAACGATAAGTACCGCGATATCATGGGATCCAGGCTAATTATATATCCTCCATTGCCCTAAGTTCTTGCAACTTGAGGAAAAATCGAAAAAATTGTGTAAAAGATAACATCAATATCAAAATCATTGTTCCTACCTTTAAAACAATTCAATTATTTATTTTCCCAAAAAAATAAGCTGTTTTGTTTAAATGTACCTAAAGTATGTCTGTTGTGGGCTTTAGATTGTCTGCTAATACAAGATGGCGCACAAAAAAAGTGTGCCCTAAAATCGTGCACTTACTGGAAATCCCTCCAACTCAGGAGCACTAATAATTATATTTCTATCTTCAGTCTACTAACAACCTAGATATCATAGTTTTATTAAAAAAGAAATGATATACAGAAATAACTTAAGTGTTTATTTGCTGTTATTTCCATCTTATGTCATTTTGTTGCCATATACTTTGAGGTTGCCATAGGGACAGAAAACTGTAGATGACAAATTTGTGGTAATTAGGAAGAAACTAACTTTATAGCAAGATACATAACCCCATGCTACACATTTTAGAGTGATTACAACTTACCAAGTGTCCAAAAAAATGCACAAGGTTGCTATGTATGTACTTTTTTATTGTAAAGGTTTTGATTTTGGTACAATTTCCATACAAAAAGTCTGAACTTTTAGTACTTTTAATTAAAAATACATAGCACTGCTGTGCTGCTGACGAATGATGTTTAGAAAAAGAAAACAATGTACCAAACCATGTATTGCTCAGTAAAAATGGCAGAACATAATGATTCTATAAATATATGAAAAAGACAATCAGTAATTAAAATTTAATGAAGTTTTATAAATTGTACCTGATCGATCGTTGTTTGTCATAAGACATAAGTTGGGTAAAGAGAAAGCAGACCGACCGCTGCTATGAGGGGGTTCATTCTAGCGTTAGTATGTAACTGGATCATTAAAGTCTGGTTTTTAATAATCTGCTGATTATCATTCACAATATTCCTGTTTCATGTTAATTTTACTTCCAAATCGGTAAAGTATTTAAAATCCACATGCTCAGTTTGCACATGGCACTGTACGATTTATCTCCCTTTCAAAGAAGTGAAATGTAATCGATATCAGTTTTAAAATAATGACAGAATAACTTTATTATACCCTTCCAAATAAATTAAAACTACTGTAGATTTCATAAACAATTAGTTAAATCCACCTGTCATTGTTGTTTATTTCATAAAAAGTTATGATTTTACAATGTAGGATGTAAACTTCCCGGACTACTTTTTATTGTATTTACCAGATCAGTTCGCCAGATTGCACAAATTATTGGATGCATCCCGTCGCAATATTTGATTAGATTCCGAAATATATTCCAAAAACTTATTCTACATGTACACATGTAACCAAATGCATTACCCATCTCAGAATACATATCTCACGACAAAACAGATATATTTCTTTCACGTTCATTTACCAGGCACACTATTTCCATGCATACTTATTTCATAGAAAAGAAGCCTGATCTTAGCAGAAAGCAATAGCAAAGTACAGCTTTCATTGTCGTGAAAGCCGTACAAAAATCTGTCAGAATGTAAAAAATCTGTCTTATGGGACCTTTTCATTTGATCTGTCCATTTATCGGTTTTTATGGTACAAATCCGTCGAATTGGTCAGCTTTGTTTAGCAGAAAGAACAAATTCTGCAAATTTGGCATGTCTACATGATATTAATAAGAAACACTGCTGACTTATATGCTCAATTAATTTAATGATTTAGGTTTGGTGAAACTTTTGACATGTGAAGACCTTTTTAGGCATCATGTGCATGCCCATTTAAAAATATCTTTTATAAAACCTGTCTGCCCAAATTTTTCTGAATAGTTTGACCATATGAGCTGTTATTTTACACCAGCATTGCAAAATACCGCCATAATACCTTTTTAATCAAACATGCACGACTTTAGAGCATAATTTGTAAACCCCCCCCTCCTCCCGCAGTGTGAACCGCAGCATCTGGTCATATTTTCAAATACTGTTTGAACAAATCGTTTTTCTCTCCTTGTTCTAGGGTGTATAGAAAATGACAAATGCATATAAACATAGTTCATTTTTAAATAATTTATTTATCCCCCCCCTTTCCTGGTAGAGATTGAGCAGCAGAATCTAAGGTCAAATTTCTAATTAAAGTATTGGACAAAGGGGGTGCAATTGTTCTATGATGCATTCTGATTATAAAGAAAACGTCTAAACACCTTCAATTTCTGGAGATTTTCCGCTGAAAGTTCCTTATTTTCATCCAGCATGTCCATCGTTTTCAGTTTGTCGCTTTGGTTTAGCGTAGAGTTATCGTTCTTTGCTAACATCCGGTGCGTTGTTGTTTACCTTATATTCTCCCGGTAAGTAGAGCACCGGACAGATTTCTTTGCATTACTTAACGTCGATCCTTACAGTGCTCAACGGAACGTGTTATTTCCACGTATGACTTTTGAATTGTAATGTTAATACGAATAATGGTATTGTCTTCCATGGAACAAAGCCTTTTTTCTGGCTTTTAGTAACAAAAAGTCCATTAGACCTACTGTGAGACGGATTTCAGCAGTGATATTTAATACAGATAATTCTCTATTAAATGTTACTGATTTCAGTAATTCAATCCGGGGCTTTTGGTGGCGCATCTTTTTTAAAGTTCTTTTGTGTATGTAGTATTTTATGCAATATGAAATTTAAGTAAGTGCATATATCATTGACACACATATATCATTGACACACATATATCATTGACACACATATATCATTGACACACATATATCATTGACACACATATATCATTGACACACATATATCATTGACACACATATATCATTGACACACATATATCATTGACACACATATATCATTCACACACATATATCATTGACACACATATATCATTGACACACATATATCATTGACACACATATATCATTCACACACAAGCACATAAAACACACTGATACATTTTGTATATTTTTTGTACATTGCAAGTATAGACAGAAAGAAAGGGATTTGGACAAATTGAATCTTCAAATTTTCAACGGTTTTACAGTTTACAGAAAAAAGAAAGAAAAAGTCAAGGGTCTTAATAACTTTAGCCATATTTCCTAGTTTCTGATTAGTCAGTAACTACTTTACTTAACTGCTCGCTCCGCATGACGGGTTTAGAACCCCGAACGGGTCTGATCGTGAAATAGCAAGTGATTTTTCTTCCGCCAAGCATTTAGAAATGAAAGTCACAGAGTCCGCGTTTGGAAGAGACCTTAAATACAATGACTACTCTGTAGAACCCTCTCAGCACATTGTTCTGAATAAACACACTGCATGGGTAAAAATGTCTACCACTTCACCTGTAGCAGGTTGTGCCCAGGAACGAGTGAAATGCTCTTGACTTGGACGTTCATATCCCATAACGTTTTTACGGCTTATATAGTTTCAAAGTTCTTCTTCATTTTTACTTATTTTTGTATTTTATTTATTTATTTATTATTATTATTATTATTTAATTTTTTTTGAGATTGTGATTTGAAAATGGATCGATATGTTTAACATTAATTAATTTGGAAGATCTGAAACATTGCTGATGCGGCAGAGCAACCAATTGCAATCCGCCAGGTTATAGGAAAGTTTATCATAGAAACTACATTTTTGTTGATGAAATAACCATTATAAACGTATTTTATTGTCAAACATACTAACCCATGTTTGAATCACAATCCAGAAGCAGAGCAAAAACCGTTTGGAACCGACAATCCAGGGAAGTGAGGTCAGGTGCTCCGGAAGGGTAAGCATCTCCTGTTTAGCTAACGACTCCCGCCACGTGTGTAATCAAAATTGTGTGACAGGAGCATAGGACTCTTGGACGTCAAATATATCCAGGACAATCCCGGACACAGAGACGTCAAACTTATCAACAATACTGTGATGACGACCATAAAACTTTTTAGGGCCTTGATAAGCCTAGGCTTGCAATATCCCTGAGTCAACAATTTATTTGCGTGTAGTCTGCTTTGCTGTGTAAAATCCTCGCAGTGGGAACAAGCTCTACCATAGCGTATTGATTGGGAAACAAATACACCATAAGCAGGAGAAGCAGGTATATTTCTGCATAGAAAAGGAAAGTTGACAATAGAAAAATTGAAGTCAACACGTTTGTCATAAATTTTAAATGTAGCCTTTCGTGGGCGTCATAATTCATGTTTAGCAGAACTTGAGGAATCAGTCGTATCTTTTATTTCAAGCTCAGTAGGATAGATGACATTCACATAGTCTACAAACTTAGGATTGTTAAAATTAGATGCTCTCAGAATGTCTGTCTTTTTGGTATATCCAATCTATATCTTACTAAGTGTCACGTTTTTATGAAGCAAGCTGATTTTAAAAACAACCTGTTGATTCCATAACTAAACACAGCAGGTTCGCTAATTACCAAACCCTACCCAGAGATACCCGAGTATAACTGTTAGAACACAGCAGGTTCGCTAATTACCAAACCCTACCCAGAGATACCCGAGTATTACTGTTAGAACACAGCAGGTTCGCTAATTACCAAACCCTACCCAGAGATACCCGAGTATTACTGTTAGAACACAGCAGGTTCGCTAATTACCAAACCCTACCCAGAGATACCCGAGTATAACTGTTAGAACACAGCAGGTTCGCTAATTACTAAATCCTACCCAGAGATACCCGAGTATTACTGTTAGAACACAGCAGGTTCGCTAATTACCAAACCCTACCCAGAGATACCCGAGTATAACTGTTAGATCATTGACTTTTGCCGTTAATGATTTAAGAACTGCGTAATGATCCTTTTTTATTTTTTATCACTATCATGAAAATATATTTATTTGAACCCCTGAACTCTTTTTGTTACTAATTAAACAAACCAATATTTTCCAGTTTACTCTGGTTATATAAAATACGAGGGGAGGTAAAAAAATTCCTAGAATGGGGTATATATTGCCGCAACAAACCATACATATTATTATTATTTTTCAATATAGTCCCTATTTAGCCCACTTTTCTTTCAGACTGTCTATACCTTTGAAATAGAAGTCTTCGGTTAGGTCCTAAAACCATGCCTCTGTGGCAGCCTTAAGTCTATCATCATCATCATGAAATCTGATTCCCCGAAAATAGGATTTCAAATTTCTAAATAGGAAATAATCACTTGGTGCCAAATCGGGACTGTAGGGTGGGTGATTAAGTTGTTCGAACTTGCTTTCACGAATCGATGCTTGTGCAATCCTTGACTTGTGCACAGGAGCATTGTCGTGAAGAAGCAATACCCCTCGGCTCAACTTTCCCCTTCTTTTTAATTTAATAGCAGCTTTTAGCTGCTTCATTAGATCAGCATAGTAACCCCGATTGATAGAGATTCCAGCAGGTTTATAATTGATTAACAGAACACCCTTAGAATCCCAAAACACAGTGGCCATGACTTTGCCAGCTGATGGTTGAGTTTTGAATTTCTTTGGTGGGGGTGAGCCAGGGTGCTTCCATTGCATGGAAACTTTTTTGGTTTCTGGGTCCCAATGATGAATCCATGTTTCATCACCAGTTACTAAACGTAAATGGAAGCTCTCCGGGTTATCATTATAAATGCCAAGAAGCTCCCGACTTGACTGGAGTCTTTGGAAGCGATCCTGCACATTAAGGTTTCTGGGGACCCATCTTATGGATACTTTTGACATCCCAAGATGCTCGTGGATAACCGTGTATACACTTCCATGTGAAATGTCACACTCCCTAGCTATGTCATGAATCCTAATTCGACGATCATTTATGATGAGGATCTCCACAGACGTGACAATTTCCTTTGTGATGGCATCAGCTGGCCGACCTGACCGTAGGTCATCCTTCAGTTAGATGCGCCCACGTTTAAATTCAGCTGACAATTTTGCCACTGTGGAATAGGCAGGACCACTGTCACCGTACACCTCGGCCATTCGCCGGTGAATTTTTTTGGCATTTGATCCCTCTACTGTGAGGAACTTTATTACTGCCCTAAACTCAACATTTTGATTTTCCATCATTGCTTGATGGTCACCAACATTGAATGATTTTGAGAATTACACAAATATGTTGTGACAAATAAACCTGATATGTTTAAAATGGCGGAATGTTGCGATGTCTAAATAAGTAAAGAAAATGTATGTTACGCTTTGCTGAATACGTTGTTCTATGAACTTTCTGACTTCCCCTCGTATATCGAAAAAAATCTACATGTACTTTGAACACAAATCAATCTCGTGAGCGAAACAGCAGGCAAACGGGCCCGGCAATCTCGTGAGCGAAACAGCCGGCAAACGGGCACCGGCAATCTCGTGAGCGAAACAGCAGGCAAACGGGCACCGGCAATCTCGTGAACGAAACAGCAGGCAAACGGGCACCGGCAATCTCGTGAGCGAAACAGCCGGCAAACGGGCATCGGCAATCTCGTGAGCGAAACAGCCGGCAAACGGGCACCGGCAATCTCGTGAGCGAAACAGACGGCAAACGGGCACCGGCAATCTCGTGAGCGAAACAGACGGCAAACGGGCACCGGCAATCTCGTGAATGAAACAAGAGGCAAACGGGCACCGGCAATCTCGTGAGCGAAACAGCCGGCAAACGGGCCCCGGCAATCTCGTGAGGGAAACAGCCGGCAAACGGGCACCGGCAATCTCGTGAATGAAACAAGAGGCAAACGGGCCCGGGCGGGGCCTTAAACCGCTTACATTAGAACGCTACAAGAATCAGCTATGATATACTATGCTAAGAAGACCAAACAACAATGCAAAGGCAGTGCTTTTGTCGTATACCATTTTTGAAATTAATCATAAGATACATTAAAAAAATGGTATATGACTGGTGATATATCAAACACAAAACATACCGGCCCATTCGAAAGTATTATCGGGAGGTGTGTGTATGTGTATGTGTGTGTGTGTGTGTGTGTGTGTGTGATATCAATCACAAACATACCGGTCCATGCAAGAGTATAATCGGGAGTTTCGTGTGTGTGTGAAAATAATAGATACAGAACGACTTTTTATTGTATAATTCATTTATTAAGTTAATGTGTGAAAATATCCATAGAAATTTACCTCAAAATATGACTGTATTTGCTGTGTATTTACGTCATATGTCCGTTTTCTATTCTAATTGATAATAAATCACTACTAATTAACGCCACCAGTCACGGTATTATCTATTAATTATACAAGAGGTATTAATTGGTCATGTTAACATACAGTTTTATCACAATTTATACGCTACCAGTTACCATCCTACTTGCGTATGCTAATAAAATAATGAAATTGAATAAAAGACCATTGTGACACACCTTAAAAATGCGTGTTCGCGTCACATGATAATGTTAATGAACCCTTTTATGATATTGAACCATTTACTGGAAACAGTGGCCGAATGGGGTTGCAAGTTAACTATCGGGTCTAGAAAGATTCAGGATTGCAGCCACTAGAGCAACATAAACAACCAGTAACCCGTGTATAGAGTATACAATCCAACCTGCCTTAAAGGTCACCTCTATATAAGGGCCACTTGCTTATAAAGGCCAGTAGAATTCTATCTCAATTGTTTTTTTTTTTTATTCAACTAATTTGAACCTGTATATAAAGATCACCTGGCCATAAAGACCACTTTTACTAGTTCCCTTCGGTGACCTAAATAGACAGGTTTGACTGTATTTGTTTTTACTACGCACCAGAGACTCCACACGTGTACCGTGATAGTTTTTTTTCCTTGATGTGATGTCTGCTTGCGTGTGTTCTCAAGTACAGAAGTTGAATCTGAAGTTGAAGATGAACGAAAATCAACCGTTTAGTTATCCTGAGTTTTCCGTCAAATAAATGTACATGTAAAATAATTCTTGAAACATAACCGCCAACACAATGCACACAATCAATATCAGACAAAATATTAACAAAACTCTCCCTCCCTCCAGATGGCAGCGCCATACTCTTCTTATCATTTTTGCAAGAAGTCATTCTATTGATCATTGCAAAAGCATGGTTCTGACCAAGATTTTAAAAAAAATTATAATGGCTGTTTCTTCGCCAAACATGTAAAAGTGAAAGTCATGGGGTCCTTCGGAAGAGACATTATAATACGACGCCCCGTGTCGCGATAGACATGGCACGATTAATAATCCTCATTGCACATTGCCCTGAACGCATGGCAAAGATAAGTTTTTTGCCACTTTACCTAAACTGGTGACGTCGCGATATAAGTAAAATAGCCTTGACTTGGACGTAAAACCACATTTATTCAATCGTTACATACATTTTGTAATGTTTTAGAATGAATGTACACTTTTAGCTATTTTAAAACAATGACTATTTTCACTTCTTTTTTAGTTGATATTAAAACGACTGTATGGAAATATGATCTTAAATTTGAAAAAAAAATAAAGACATAGTTCTTAAAAAAATAAAAAAAACTGTCTCGAATAGTAAACGTTTTTCTGGTTATTAATATCATATTATCATGGACACTTAATATCATGGTAGATTCAACACCCACCTACAGTAAAGATCTGCCAAATGTTTAACACTAAGCTAACGAATTAGTCGGGTGTCATATACTTTTTTAATTTTATTATAAAATACATGTACATTAAAAAGGGTATATGACAATGTTTGAATGTATTTTATGATTAATTTAAAAAAAATGTATATGACAGTGCGAATCGGCAGCTCGCATCTCGTTAGCTGTATCTTGGCAGCTCACATCTCGTTAGCTGTATCTTGGCAGCTCGCATCTCGTTAGCTGTATCTTGGCAGCTCGCATCTCGTTAGCTGTATCTTGGCAGCTCGCATCTCGTTAGCTGTATCTTGGCAGCTCACATCTCGTTAGCTGTATCTTGGCAGCTCGCATCTCGTTAGCTGTATCTTGGCAGCTCACATCTCGTTAGCTGTATCTTGGCAGCTCGCATCTCGTTAGCTGTATCTTGGCAGCTCACATCTCGTTAGCTGTATCTTGGCAGCTCGCATCTCGTTAGCTGTATCTTGGCAGCTCGCATCTCGTTAGCTGTATCTTGGCAGCTCGCATCTCGTTAGCTGTATCTTGGCAGCTCGCATCTCGTTAGCTGTATCTTGGCAGCTCGCATCTCGTTAGCTGTATCTTGGCAGCTTGCATCTCGTTAGCTGTATCTTGGCAGCTCGCATCTCGTTAGCTGTATCTTGGCAGCTCACATCTCGTTTGCTGTATCTTGGCAGCTCACATCTCGTTTGCTGTATCTTGGCAGCTCACATCTCGTTTGCTGTATCTTGGCAGCTTGCATCTTGTTAGCTGTATCTTGGCAGCTGGCATCTCGTTAGCTGTATCTTGGCAGCTCGCATCTTGTTAGCTGTATCTTGGCAGCTCACATCTCGTTAGCTGTATCTTGGCAGCTCACATCTTGTTAGCTGTATCTTGGCAGCTTGCATCTCGTTAGCTGTATCTTGGCAGCTCGCATCTCGTTAGCTGTATCTTGGCAGCTCGCATCTTGTTAGCTGTATCTTGGCAGCTCGCATCTTGTTAGCTGTATCTTGGCAGCTCGCATCTTGTTAGCTGTATCTTGGCAGCTCGCATCTCGTTAGCTGTATCTTGGCAGCTTGCATCTCGTTAGCTGTATCTTGGCAGCTCACATCTCGTTAGCTGTATCTTGGCAGCTCGCATCTCGTTAGCTGTATCTTGGCAGCTCGCATCTCGTTAGCTGTATCTTGGCATCTGCTATCTATCTTTCTACATCTTTTCGCCAACTATATATAGTCAATCCTGTCTATAAAGGCTATCCAAGGGGACCAGTAAAAGTGGCTTTTATGGGCAGGTAGCCTTTATATACATGTTCAAATAATACGACTAAAGAACAATTGGGATACAATTCTACCGGCCTTTATAAGCAGGTGATCCTTATATCGAGGTGGCCTTTAGGCAGGTTGGCCTGTAGCTTTTCCTATCTCAGTAACTCGGTAGCCGAAGGTCGACATCTTTTCGTAGGCCCGGTGTTTAACTTTCGATAAGTCTGTACTGTATATATCTGTTTTCTCGATCTCGGTAACTCGTTAGCCAAAGGTCGACATCTTTTCGTAGGCCCGGTGTTTAACTTTCGATAAGTCTGTACTGTATATATCTGTTTCTATCTCGGTAACTCGTTAGCCAAAGGTCGACATCTTTTCGTAGGCCCGGTGTAACTTTCGATAAGTCTGTACTGTATATATCTGTTTCCTATCTCGGTAACTGTTAGCCAAAGGTCGACATCTTTTCGTTGGCCTGTGTTTAACTTTCGATAAGTCTGTACTGTATATATCTGTTTCCTATCTCGGTAACTCGTTAGCCAAAGGTCGACATCTTTTCGTTGGCCTGTGTTTAACTTTCGATAAGTCTGTACTGTATATATCTGTTTCCTATCTCGGTAACTCGTTAGCCAAAGGTCGACATCTTTTCGTAGGCCCGGTGTTTAACTTTCGATAAGTCTGTACTGTATATATCTGTTTCCTATCTCGGTAACTCGTTAGCCAAAGGTCGACATCTTTTCGTAGGCCTGTGTTTAACTTTCGATAAGTCTGTACTGTATATATCTGTTTCCTATCTCGGTACCTCGTTAGCCAAAGGTCGACATCTTTTCGTAGGCCCGGTGTTTAACTTTCGATAAGTCTGTACTGTATATATCTGTTTCCTATCTCGGTAACTCGTTAGCCAAAGGTCGACATCTTTTCGTGGCCTGTGTTTAACTTTCGATAAGTCTGTACTGTATATATCTGTTTCCTATCTCGGTAACTCGTTAGCCAAAGGTCGACATCTTTTCGTAGGCCTGTGTTTAACTTTCGATAAGTCTGTACTGTATATATCTGTTTCCTATCTCGGTAACTCGTTAGCCAAAGGTCGACATCTTTTCGTAGGCCGGTGTTTAACTTTCGATAAGTCTGTACTGTATATATCTGTTTCCTATCTCGGTAACTCGTTAGCCAAAGGTCGACATTTTCGTTGGCCTGTGTTTAACTTTCGATAAGTCTGTACTGTATATATATCTGTTTCCTATCTCGGTAACTCGTTAGCCAAAGGTCGACATCTTCGTAGGCCCGGTGTTTAACTTTCGATAAGTCTGTACTGTATATGTATATCTGTTTCCTATCTCGGTAACTCGTTAGCCAAAGGTCGACATCTTTTCGTAGGCCCGGTGTTTAACTTTCGATAAGTCTGTACTGTATATATCTGTTTCCTATCTCAGTAACTCGTTAGCCAAAGGTCGACATCTTTTCGTAGGCCCGGTGTTTAACTTTCGATAAGTCTGTACTGTATATATCTGTTTCCTATCTCAGTAACTCGTTAGCCAAAGGTCGACACTTTTCGTAGGCCCGGTGTTTAACTTTCGATAAGTCTGTACTGTATATATCTGTTTCCTATCTCGATCTCGGTAACTCGTTAGCCAAAGGTCGACATCTTTTCGTAGGCCGGTGTTTAACTTTCGATAAGTCTGTACTGTATATATCTGTTTCCTATCTCGGTAACTCGTTAGCCAAAGGTCGACATCTTTTCGTTGGCCTGTGTTTAACTTTCGATAAGTCTGTACTGTATATATCTGTTTCCTATCTCGGTAACTCGTTAGCCAAAGGTCGACATCTTTTCGTTGGCCGGTGTTTAACTTTCGATAAGTCTGTACTGTATATATCTGTTTCCTATCTCGGTAACTCGTTAGCCAAAGGTCGACATCTTTTCGTAGGCCCGTGTTTAACTTTCGATAAGTCTGTACTGTATATATCTGTTTCCTATCGATCGGTAACTCGTTAGCCAAAGGTCGACATCTTTTCGTAGGCCTGTGTTTAACTTTCGATAAGTCTGTACTGTATATATCTGTTTCCTATCTCGGTAACTCGTTAGCCAAAGGTCGACATCTTTTCGTTGGCCTGTGTTTAACTTTCGATAAGTCTGTACTGTATATATCTGTTTCCTATCTCGGTAACTCGTTAGCCAAAGGTCGACATCTTTTCGTGGCCGGTGTTTAACTTTCGATAAGTCTGTACTGTATATATCTGTTTCCTATCTCGGTAACTCGTTAGCCAAAGGTCGACATCTTTTCGTAGGCCCCGTGTTTAACTTTCGATAAGTCTGTACTGTATATATCTGTTTCCTATCTATCTCGGTAACTCGTTAGCCAAAGGTCGACATCTTTCGTTGGCCTGTTTTAACTTTCGATAAGTCTGTACTGTATATATCTGTTTCCTATCTCGGTAACTCGTAGCCGAAGGTCGACATCTTTTCGTTGGCCGGTGTTTAACTTTCGATAAGTCTGTACTGTATCTATCTGTTTCCTATCTCGATCTCGGTAACTCGGTAGCCGAAGGTCGACATCTTTTCGTAGGCCGGTGTTTAACTTCGATAAGTCTTACTGTATATATCTGTTTCCTATCTCGGTAACTCGTTAGCCAAAGGTCGACATCTTTTCGTAGGCCCGGCGTTTAACTTTCGATAAGTCTGTACTGTATATATCTGTTTCCTATCTCGATCTCGGTAACACGGTAGCCGAAGGTCGACATCTTTTCGTAGGCCCGGTGTTTAACTTTCGATAAGTCTGTACTGTATATATCTGTTTCCTATCTCGGTAACTCGTTAGCCAAAGGTCGACATCTTTTCGTAGGCCCGGCGTTTAACTTTCGATAAGTCTGTACTGTATATATCTGTTTCCTATCTCGATCTCGGTAACTCGGTAGCCAAAGGTCGACATCTTTTCGTAGGCCCGGCGTTTAACTTTCGATAAGTCTGTACTGTATATATCTGTTTCCTATCTCGATCTCGGTAACTCGGTAGCCGAAGGTCGACATCTTTTCGTAGGCCCGGCGTTTAACTTTCGATAAGTCTGTACTGTATATATCTGTTTCCTATCTCGATCTCGGTAACTCGTTAGCCAAAGGTCGACATCTTTTCGTAGGCCCGGTGTTTAACTTTCGATAAGTCTGTACTGTATATATCTGTTTCCTATCTCGGTAACTCGTTAGCCAAAGGTCGACATCTTTTCGTAGGCCCGGTGTTTAACTTTCGATAAGTCTGTACTGTATATATCTGTTTCCTATCTCGGTAACTCGTTAGCCAAAGGTCGACATCTTTTCGTAGGCCTGTGTTTAACTTTAGATAAGTCTGTACTGTATATATCTGTTTCCTATCTCGGTAACTCGTTAGCCAAAGGTCGACATCTTTTCGTAGGCCCGGTGTTTAACTTTCGATAAGTCTGTACTGTATATATCTGTTTCCTATCTCAGTAACTCGTTAGCCAAAGGTCGACATCTTTTCGTAGGCCCGGTGTTTAACTTCCGATAAGTCTGTACTGTAAAATTTATAATAATTTACAATTTCAATTTCTTTACAGAAATTGGATACGTATGCATTTCAGGAAAACTCCAGATATATCACATTTCTTTGTAATCTTCTATATCGTTAGAGACTGATTGATATAAAGGCTTGCTCTTGTTTCAGAACCTCATTTGTTTGTAAATTTAATTTATTTCTGTGTAATTCGTGAAAATAATTTTTTTAGTAAATAAATGGAAATCAGTAAATTTCACAGATTTTTAAGTCACACACACAGAGAGAGAGAGAGAGAGAGAGAGAGAGAGAGAGAGAGAGAGAGAGATTTAAAATAGCTTTTGGAATCCCGCATTTTTATCCTAGATTTTTAGATTTTGTTACTCTTACTCTGCTACCGGTGCATATTTCTATTATTCTTCACTTTTATCGAGGCGATCAGTTAAGAGTTGACGGAGAATCCGGAGTGCCCAGAGAAAATCGCCTATCTTCGGCAAAGAAACTACATGTACACTAGAACGTGCAAAGTGTGGGATTCGACCTTAGACGGAAAGAAAGAACCCCTGTAATCCGTAAGCGAGCTTTATTCCACTCGACCACTCGGAACCCCAGAGAGAGAGAGAGAGAGAGAGAGAGAGAGAGAGAGAGAGAGAGTTATCAAGAAGCAATACCGGTATAACAATGTGTAACTGTAGTTGCTTTTAAAAAATAAAAATTATGGCAAAAGTAGTTCCATGAATCAGCAAAACCAGGTATATCAATAAAATTCATAGCTATCTAATTTACAGGATTTACTGTGATCACTAACTAGTGTGACTCGTAATGAGTTCCGACAGTTCTGCCTATTGTCCGTTGCCATGAAACAATACGTAAATTAAAATATTAAAAATATCTCAGAAAGAAAACCATGTGATTAAATTTCAGTATTGTTATAGCAGCTAGTTATTCACACTTACGCTAAAACATATACAAAATCCATAACCTATGGTATGTGGATAATTCAATCGTGCTAAACGTCTAAAAGAGGTTAATTCCATAACTGGTGCCAAGCTTGCAACAAGTGCGAAGACTGTCTGTGTGTTTTCGGATTGCCAGAAACGTGAAATTCTTAAAATGATTTTGAATCATTGCTTCGGGTAAGTTGTAGAATTTTTTTGTTCCAAGTTAGATTTCTGGGATTAATTTCAAGCAATTTGTAAAAGCGGTTAATTCCGTTACAGGCCTAGGTGCCAAGCTTGTAACAGAATAGAGGGGATGGAGGGAATGAACCATGCGTGTGTTTTCGTATTTGTAGGCATTATAGTTCATTTTTTAAAATTAACTTTTACGTCTTTATCCAATATATTGTATAGGGAAAGTTGTAGAAGTTTTTTATTCCGTATTATTATTATTATTATTATTATTATTATTATTGTTTTTTGTTTTGGTTAATTTTGAGCAATTTTCTTTTAATTTATTTACATTTACATCTTCGCCTAATACATGCATTTTTACCTATTCTATCAGGTTGTAGAATGATTTATTTTTGTTCCATATTAGATTTTCGGTTGATTTTAAGCAATTTTGTTTTGTTTTGTTTTATTTACTTACATTTTTTCTACTAAAATAATTTTATTATTTCTATTTTTGTTATAGGTAATTTTTTTTATCGAATCCTGACTTATAATTGTTAAAACTAGTGATACTTTGAAATGTGAAAATATAGGAAATAATATGCATATAATAATAATAATAATAATAATAATAATAATAATAATAATAATAAAATAATATTTATTTATTTATTTATTTATTTATTTATTTATTTATTATTTATTTACTTTTCATGATTGTCCCTTTCCTAAAATAGATATTCATTATTGTCCCTTTCTGGATTTGATGCGTGTTCAAAAGGTAATTTCCCCTCTTTTTTTAACCAAATTCTACCTGAATCGTCAAAAAAGGGAAAATCCTCAATAAACCCCTAATTTTACATTTTCTTGTGTTCTATACTACATTTAAAAATACGACATAATTTGAATATTACATGGCGTATTCTTGATAATTAACTACTGTTCGTTATTACTGTTTTTTTTCAATTCAATTGTTGCAATATGGAATTATACGTCAAACTGTTACCATTGTAAATAAACTTAACATACTCAATGCAGCTAATGACTTCGGTTCTTTTGACTTTTATACCTTGCATTATGGCTTATAGTTAGTAAGCGTGTGATATTTTCTACTTACAGGTAATATTAGACGTAATATTCATTTTTGTTTGGTGGTCTTTCCTTTAGAATTAAATTACGTCTTTTGTACTGTCTGTCTTATATAATACATGTATATGTGTTTATGATTTATTTGGAGAAAAATAGCAAAATACACTAGAAGGCGGTTTTACCTGAATAATTGCGAAAATCCGGAATAATCAGACCAAATCCGGAATAAACCAAATAAATCCGGAATAATAAGGTAAATCCGGAATAAACCGGTAAAATCCGAAATAATAAGGCAAAATCCGTAAAAATCAAGTAAAATCCGGAATAATTGTACTATTTTGTTACGGTAAGTTATCCGTAATCTAAAAATTACGGTAAGTGTCTGATTATTCCGGAAAAAAGATTTATTATTACGGTAAAAGTCTAATTATTCCGGCAAATGTCCAATTATTACGGGAAATTTTCTAAAATATAATGATTTTAAATTTTTTTTTACCGTAATAATTGGACATTTGCCGCAATAATTAAATTTTTACCGTAATAATCAGTCTTTTACCGGAATAATCGGAGAAGTTACCGAAATAATCGGACACTTACCGGAATTTTTAGAATCCGTAAAATTTATTGTAAAATATTCTAATCATTCCGGATTTTGACCAATTATTCCGGATTTTGTCTGATTATTTGGATTTGGTCTAAAAATTTTGGATTTGATCTAAATATTCCGGAAATTCGCAATCATTCCGGTATAACCCCCTTCCAGTGATACTAACTGGGCCCCGTATAATGGACAATGATTTAGACATATTTGCACATAAAATCACCTAAACTATTAAAGCTACAGCATTAATTAGTATTCCTAGCAATAAAGTAAAAATTCGCTTTCGAGACAAACCATGGATGCAACGGAAAAGGTTTCACAAAAGAGCAAAGGAAAGTAACTATCCAATACATTGGGCTCAGTTTAGGAAATTGCGAAATAAATGTAATAACTTAGTTAGACAGGCCTGAGAAACTGTAAGCACAATTAAATAGTGGTAACATTTACAATAAGAATTGGTGGCAGGTATCTAATTAGTCTTTTCTTTTTATGAACAAACCCCTTACCGTACCCCTTTACTTGTTAATGGATCTACTGATGACCATGCTAAAGCTGAGGATTTTAACGATTATTTTGTTAATCAAACTTACTTAAATTATACTGATAAATGTCTTCCAATAATTAACGAATATAATAATCTCATAGAAAATATTCACATTATACTTAAAGATATAGAAGATATTTTATTATCCCTAAATACATCCAAAGCTTCAGGTCCAAGATTACATATCGGCAAACAACACTGTCCTGTCCGTTTGACCTTTCATTAGGAATATTCATAAAGGAGTGTCCACCCAATAAATAGGCCGCGTTAGGATTCACGGTAAATACATATATATATACTTGTCTATGATTAGTGTTCACATATACATGCGCGATCCCTATTCTTAGATTTACTCATTTAAATCAAAGGTCAAGCGGACAGGTCAATGTTAAATTTCCATCTTCGTAGAAACTTGCAAATGTAACTCCAGTACATAAAACAGGCGAGGCTAGTAACATTTGTAACTATAGACTCATTTCCGATAACCGAAGTCGACAATCACAAACATTTAGGTATTTATTTTTCATCTGATGGTTCTTGGAATTTTCATATAAATACTATTAAATCTAAAACAATTTGTAGACTTAATTTTCTTAGAAAATTAAAATTTCAGCTTCATCGTCGGTCTCTCGAAAACATGTATTTAACTTTCCATTCGCCCATTATTAGAATATGCTGACATTGTTTGGGATAAATTGACAGAAGATTTAAAAGATCAAATCGCAAATATTAATTTAGATGCTGCTAGAATAATTACGGGAGCTACAAAACCTGCTAGCAAAAATCTGCTTTGTCGGGAAACTGGTTGGGAAACTCTTGATCAACGTAGAAAACAACACAGATTAATCCAATTTTATTAAAATGTATCATGGTTTAACGCCTGATTCTCTCTTTTAGAAACGACGAATTACATTCATATTCTACCAGAAGTAGTCAAAATCTTAACACTGTTTTATGTAGGACAAATTTCCATTTTAAAAGTTTTTTACCACAAACTATTCATGAACTATTAGGGACTGGAATGAATTACCTATTGAAATAAGGAATGCTTCTGTTACTATTTTTCGTAAATTTATCAATAATTCTGTTAATATACCTTGTTATTTTTTCTTTTGTCAGAGGTTGAGCCAAATCTATCAATCTATCACACAGGGTTGAGACTAAATACAGTTCGCTTAAACAAGACCTATACAACAAAAATTTAGTAACTGATCCAAAATGTTCATGTGGAGACATTGAAACAACAAAACATCATTTATTAGAATGCAAAAATTATGATCACATTAGATCGATTATAATTTCTAAATAAAAGTTAAACCGTATTATAGACACTGTGCTTTTACTTCATGGAGATTCAAACCTACCAAATGCTTCAAATATTGAAAAACTTTATTACCCTATCTAAGCGATTCTCAAACTAAAATTTATACATGTACGACTACCAGTGTGTATATCTTACATGTAACTTTCTTACTTATTTATTCAATTACATGTACTATTGCTTATATTTAACATTTTATATCTAATAGTCTGGTAGAGGATTTAAAAAAAAAAAACCGCTTATTTTTCGATGTAGGGAGGACAACGTGTTCAAAGGTGGCAAGTTATGTCATAACCTTCTTTGAACTTTACTTTGGTAGAATCGGCTTGTTGCCAAGCAAGATTTTACCCAGGAGCCATTGTGGGGGCAGCTAAAGATCAATGGGTGCAAAGTTCAAGTGAAAATGCCCATATTGACCTATACACAAATTCAAGGTGGCTTACAGAGGTTTTTCTTTATACATGTTGTCTTCTAAATATGTACGTGGTATCTTCAAATTAATAGAAAGTCATATCCAACTAATCCAGTCACTTATTTTCAAAGTTTTCCATTAAAAATAAGATTAGACGCTTGAACAAATTTGACCTTTACAAATATGATTAATTGTGGCAAATAAATACTAGAATAAACACATTTGTGCATTTGAAATTGTTTTACATAACTTTAGACTTCTGTTAAAATAATTTTACTGAATCATATTGCCCGTATTTATATAAGTATCCACTTTAAAAAAAAAAAAGAAATCAAAGTACTGGTGGTACTGAAAGATTTGATTAGCTATAATGACTGTATCTGTATAATACTATCAAGTGTGTTCTCTTTTTCTGGTGGAAATATTAGTGAACAGTTGAAACACGAACTATTCCCAGTGTCGCCTATGCCTGATACATCAGGACCCTTGTTATCTGCAGCAGACGAGTCGGATCTTCAAAATATCCCTGAGGAAGAAATTTGCATGGAGACATTACTACCAAAATAATTAATGGTCAAACTTTAGTTGTAGAACTGGGAAATCGGAAAGGCATCAATACATTCGGCGAGTTAGGAAACGCACAAGCTGTTTTTATCCACACCAAAGATAAATGTATTAAAATTGATGTCATTATGATAGATGTGACAACTTATTCATAAAAGGTGAAACCGTCTAGATATAAAAGAGGATCAGGTCCCCGTTCTGTTAGAAGAATTATTGATAATTAAAATGTCCCTCTGCCATCAAATTGGTAAGATTTTATCAGTCACCAAGAAAATAAATAGGATCTCGTAGTAATCCAAAACACTTCTTAGCTTAGCTGAGGGTATCAGGGGGTCCAACAGACAGCATGTTTAATTCATACAGAGGAAGGAGTGTAACCGTTTCTAAAGCTTTACACAAGGAAGGCGATACTAGAATTGTTCCCCATAGTGTTGATGCTTACATGCAAGGGTATAAAAGAACAGTTGTTGTCTGTCGTGATACTAATGACCTTATTCTTCTGTTGCTTTTAAATGAGGAAGTATGATTCCAGACCGGGACATCTAAAGTTCGTCCCTGTTCATAGCATAAAATTATCACCTCTGGAGAGGAATAAGCTTCCAGTATTCCATGCAATTACAGACTGTAAGACTGTCGATTAACATTCTGGATATTCTAAATACAGCATTCCGTGTTTAACTCCCAGTGGAGGTTAGTCCTCGACAAAATCCCTCAAACTGGCTCTGTTGTGCGCAATTTTACCCCATCTGTTTCAATTCCAGAAACTTGTCTCAAGGTGTCTTTTATTCTTGTGTGTTCCATTTCAAAGTATTGTGATGTTTGGCAGGTGTCTTGATGGTGTGACCTATCCATCCCCAATGTCGCTTTTGTGTTTGTGTTTCAAAACGACCTTGTTTTGTGATCCACCATAAACTTTTCGTTACTAATTTTGTCTTGTCATCTGACAACAGGACCACGAACAATACTAGTTTTTATACTTAAAACTGAGTTTTTTTCACAAATTAAACTTATTATTATTTTTTTTTTTTGCTTAAATCTTACTTTGAACTTTAACTTTTCTAAGACAATTACAGGTCAAAGGATCACGAACAAAACTTAACTTTTTGGACTTAAGTTAATTACATATTATACCAGCACTAGACGGCCGTTTCGGAATACACTTCCTCATCAGTAGTGCTTGGACCAAAATTATGTATTTTCCTGATGTTTACTATTATTCTCGGACAGTTAAGTTAGTGCGAGTCTGCATGTGACTCAAAAACAGTTTTAATGAGAAAATTATAAATTGATTGATTACATGGGGTTTTACGGGCTTTTACGTATTTCAGTCATATCAAGACGTCACTAGCTATAGGTGAAGTGGCAGAAAATTTGACCTTTGCAGTGAACTTAGGGAAATGTGCTGGAAAAGTTCCTTAACATGTTACACCCACCTTGGCACGGGACATCGGTTTTTAAGATCTCTCTCAAAGGATCTCGTGACTTTCGTTTCTAAATACCGAGTGTTTGGCAAAAGAACAGACACTACCTTATTTCAAGTCTTGGTCAGACCCAACTAGGGTTCGAACCCAGAACTCACCACATACGGGGAGTGGTGAGCACTATACCAATTGAGCTACAGTAGGGTATTTTTTTTAGTGAGAAAATAACCTTTACCAAAATCTTTTCATGCATTGCTGAAATGTCAATATAAATCATGTTGCACTAAAAGATGTACATGTAGGGCATACAATTTAAAGTAGGTGGCTGTATGCACCGTTGAACCGTTGATTGGTTGAACCCCTTGAATGATAATGCCACAGATAGTGATATTGATGAATGAAAAGAAATCGTTAGATGTGACTGATATATTCCAGAGATTCTCGTGACTATGCCTTGCCGATTAAAGTACTTGCAGTACTTTGATTTTAAACTTTTAATAAATTTCAAACTATCAGCTGAGTTTAAACAATATATTTGTATTTTGTATTTACAAAAGAATTATATTTTAGCATTGTGATTCATGCTTTGATGTTGAATGTATACTTTTATTTTATTCTATCTTGAAGCTTGTGTCACAATTTTGAAAAATAACATTAAAATATTTATATTTTAGCCTAAACAGTCTCAATTACCTTCCTAGTCAATGTTAAAATACATGAAATGCTATGATTGCATGAGAACAGATTTATTTGATTTATTTAAATATCAGAAAGTATATATTTGGAAAGCTATAAACTAATAAAGATTAATTTTTGGGAAAAAAACCACTATCTGACCTTTGACCTTTTATCTACTATACCAAGGGTCGATCAGCTTGGCAACAGGTTGATTCTTGACCCCTAACCTATGATGATATAAGGCAGCTATGTTGCCAGCTTTGAACACTCATGTCCCCCTATTGTGAAATTTCATTTTTTTTCCCCACCAGACTATAACCCTAGTACCTGGCTTTATAATAATATTTATATCCCCCGCTTAAAAAGTGGGGGGTATATAGTGATATGTGTGTCCGTCCGTCCTTCCGTTACACCTTAGGGTACCTATCTTTTATCCGCAACTTCTCCTAAACCCTTCAATGGATTTTTATGAAACTTTCACACAATCTTTGTTATATAATGTAGATGTGCACCTCCTATTTACAGATTTGATCCGATGGATTTTTTATGTGGTGGAGCGGGAGGTATTTTTTGTGAGCTTGTGGCTCACAGTTTTCTAGTTTCTATTGTTTTGGCCATTCAGTTTTGAATTTTACCGTTGCTAAGGTAAAGGGTTAATATAAGCCATTCTGGATTGTTCCTGTTTTTTCATATATCTGTATGTTGTATATTAAATTATATGTTGTATATTTTTTAAAATAAAATATTGTTTAAACTATGTGTTTCTGTCATTTAGTGTCTCACAAGTCAATTTTATATTGTCTGTGTATTAAAAACTATTTTTACCTGGATGTATATATTATAAAGAAATTTTTTGAAGTTTGACTGTATGTGACAAGAAATTAATTTAGTTTTATCACCCCCACACTTGTCTATGCCCTAGATATGGAACGATTAATTAACGACCTCTTATATATGTGATATTGTTGTAAGATTGATTCACATAATTACATTAGTTCATTGTCATAAAGTACAATCATGTTTATCGCGACTACAATTATTACTATTATGAACAATGTGCGACCATGCACGTATTGTCATAATGTACAATCATGTTTATCGCGACTACAATTATTACTATTATGAACAAGTTGCGACCATGCACGTATTGTCATAATGTACAATCATGTTTATCGCGACTACAATTATTACTATTATGAACAATGTGCGACCATGCACGTATTGTCATAATGTACAATCATGTTTATCGCGACTACAATTATTACTATTATGAACAAGTTGCGACCATGCACGTATTGTCATAATGTACAATCATGTTTATCGCGACTACAATTATTACTATTATGAACAATGTGCGACCATGCACGTATTGTCATAATGTACAATCATGTTTATCGCGACTACAATTATTACTATTATGAACAAGTTGCGACCATGCACGTATTGTCATAATGTACAATCATGTTTATCGCGACTACAATTATTACTATTATGAACAATGTGCGACCATGCACGTATTGTCATAATGTACAATCATGTTTATCGCGACTACAATTATTACTATTATGAACAATGTGCGACCATGCACGTATTGTCATAATGTACAATCATGTTTATCGCGACTACAATTATTACTATTATGAACAAGTTGCGACCATGCACGTATTGTCATAATGTACAATAATGTTTATCGCGACTACAATTATTACTATTATGAACAATGTGCGACCATGCACGTATTGTCATAATGTACAATCATGTTTATCGCGACTACAATTATTACTATTATGAACAATGTGTGGCCATGCACGTATTGTCATAATGTACCATCATGTTTATCGCCACTACAATTATTACTATTATGAACAAGTTGCGACCATGCACGTATTGTCATAATGTACAATCATATTTATCGCGACTACAATTATTACTATTATGAACAAGTTGCGACCATACACGTATTGTCATAATGTACCATCATGTTTATCGCGACTACAATTATTATTATTATTATTATGAACAAGTTGCGACCATGCACATACGAGTACAGACCCGTTGAGAGTTTAACACTAAATGGAGGAAAAAACGGACGAGGCTTAGATGCCGAGTGGCCGAGACAGCTAGTATGTAGCTGCCAAGAGAGAGATAGCAGCTACCAAAATGTCTATATATAGCTAGCGGAGGACCGAGATGAGCTGCCGTTTCGGTTTCGACACCAATGTTCAACCTTAGTGTTAACTTTCGACAGACCTGTATGTTACTCTTCACATCATTAAACTTTCATATATATATATATATATATATATATATATATATATATATATAGCGTTGATAGTCTGCGCTTAATAAGTAAGGGTTAGAAGGTTATATAATTAGTTATTGCACTCTTAACAAATTAAGAGACTCGGACAATGGGGGTTGCTGCCGTACAATGTGAAATCCCAAAACGTGTTGATAAATTTGCTTCCATTGGAAATGTTTTTCTGTAAAAATGACGTTATTCCGGGAGTTGGCGACTGAAAATATACAGGTACACCACTGAATCATAATACAACGGACACTATACGTGAAAAATGCAATACCGGTAACCCGTCCCTTTTTGTCACTTCGAATTATATTAATTCATTTATTTTCACGTTACTCTGGGAATTCGCAACTGGAATTACATCTAAAATCTTGGTACAGTGGACACTCCACCAGAAAATGCTTATAACCACCCTAACAGGATGATTGGTACACGTCATGCATAAAATCGCCGTCCATTTGAACCATTTGTCATACACTCAAATATTGAAATGTGCAAATTGTACATAATTAATAGAGACCCATCTTGACGTCTTGATAGATAAGCTAGCTTGACGCCAACTTTGATCTCAAAATAACAGATCAGAAACAACCCAAGACACTTAACAGCATGAATTTATTAAACCACTTTGACTTGCACTTTGATATCATTTAACAGAGTACACACATTGACTTCTTCATAGAAAAACTGGAGGTCAATTTGGATCTTAATTATAAAATATCAGAAATAACCAAGGCATTTGCCAGCATGAATTTGCTGTCGGTAAGAGCTATAGTCGTTCATTACTGGCTTCCGCTGAAAACATGATGACGTGATATATAGGCAAACAACATTGACCTGTCATCTTGACCCTCAATTAGCCAACCTATAAACAAAGGTCATGTGATCTTATAACAGAGTTACTCGTCTATATACGTGCGTCGTTAACAAATATCTTCGACTTCTCTGAAACTACTGGACAGATTTTATTGAAACGTGGTCAGAGCCATCGATAGATCGGTGTTATTCAGATTTATTCGTACCGTTACCATGGCTACCAAAACTAAGTCATAGTGAACTAAGGATGCAGAAATACCAAAACAACCTCTTTTCAGACACCGACTATTGCAGTAAGCATCTGATGTGATAATTGACTTCTCTTAAACCTATACATAAAAGTTCTACTGTAGTTTGTAGTTTGTTCATTCTGTAAAATTCGGTTGAAAAATTAGGTTACGCGCTTTTGCATCTAATTTTCAGAAATCGTAAACTAGCTTAAAGTTATTTCAACTTGACTATAATGGAATAGATGTTTCAGTTTTCACATATTCTTGTAATTACCTTCTTAATGGGCAAATGTCATTGGTCAAGGTCATGGCCTAGTTTTGTAAGTTTAAAAGAGGTTATCTTGGTACCTAAAAACTTCTGTATAGACATGCATATTAGAATATAGTTGATGTCGATATAAATGTAATTTACAAATATAGATGAACTATAACTTTTTCTTTAGGTATGCATATTAAAATATTTTAGGTATCGCTGCATCAAACTTATTGATGTATAAATAAAGGTTATGGATTAAAAGGTCATACCGGTAGTTACAGATGCAAAATAGTATTGAAATTGTTATTTATCTTGCAACTGGATCAAAAACATATAATTCTACGATCTACAAAATATGGGACAAAACTTGACAGCATTGTCAAGAGAACAGATTAAAGTATATTACCCAATTTGAGAAAAAAATCAAATTTAGATGTAAGCGAGAAAAAAAAGAAAACTTAACTGCATTAAGTACACATGTCTTCACACAATGACATATTGATAAAATAATATGTTACACTCATAAAACCATGAATAACGCGAATAACTAATGTAAATATTAACCATCCAAATGCAACACGCGATCTGATTGGTCAATGCAGATTAGTAATATCTTCACGATGCGAAAGTGTCAGAGAGTTGAAGAGAGACCGGAAAACCTTGTATTTCTACCGAAATCTATCGATGGGTTTTGATTAAAAGTTAAGCATGAATCGGTAGAATAATGTTTTCGGAAGTGTTCAAGTTGCCAGCAAGGTAAGGAAATACTGGAAGTTATCGACGCGTGTTTTCGTTTCTGTCGTTTTGGCCAGAAATAGAATTCAATAATGGAAGCTGTCAGACCACAAACCCCCAACAGTCAAAAACTAAAATGGGGGTTTAGTGGGCTGATTAGTCGGACTACGTTAAAACGACTCCGACAGGTCTCTATTCCTACGTGCATGGTTCGGCTTCTAAATAAAAGTTCCATAACTTTACATAATCAGCAATTGGCCACCTATCGTATGAATCCACCAAAATTGCGTATTTTTACACAATACATGTGTATGTCCCTCAAACAGTTGTAAAGTCAATTGAGTTATTTCTAAAATATAATATATCTGATAGTTACATATCAAACGCCATTCAAAAGTCATATTTTTTTTGTTTGACGTCCTAAAAATGACGTCAGAAAATCATGAACGTTTGAATGAAATGAAATGAATTAAAACGCACGTTGCCATAATTATACGTACGGCATCAGTATATACTTGCACACACTTGTCGTAAATCTTAATTTCACGATCAAAGATAAATTGAATATGTCATTAAGAAATAAAATATGGTCAATTATTTTCTCACAAAATGAAGTGACGTAGCATAATTGCTGAATATTTTTAAACCGTTAATTGGAACACGTGACTTTCAATCACGATTCTTAGAATAATATTAAGATTGTGTTTCAACACACCACTACGGTAGCTCAGTTTGTAGAGTGCTCTTTTCGAATGTGGGTGCGGTGGGCTCGAACCCCGTCCGAATCTGATAAAGGTAGCGACCGTTCTTCCGCTAAACAATCGGCATTTAGAAATGAAAGCCACGACAAACATGACTCGAGCTCTGCGCATTGCCCCGAGCTTACCGCAAAGATACAATGTCTGTTATTTCATCTATAGTTTGTGACATCTCGATATAAGTGTAATATTTTTTACTGGGACGTTACACTTCAATCAATCAATCAATAAATCGATCCTAAATGGTCCATAAGCACGATTTTTAAGTATAGTTTTTGACTGCCCTGCTACATGTAGTATTTTAAAGACATCATCATCATCATTATTACATGTATTATTATTATTATTATTATTATTATTATTTTAATGTATTGTAGAATGGAATGAGGAAGTCAACATCAAACTAGTTGAAGGCTTTGTCCACTTAAACTTAAAGTATAAGACGTTTAAAAGATTAAATACAGAACAGTACAAAGGGACGCAACAACGCAGAGATTTTAGCCAAGTAAATAAACTGGGGCACAATAACGCACAAAAATTTAAGCCAAGTGGCCAGAGTGAAATTCACTATTTCGTGTAAGATTTGACACCTGGAAGACAGACGTGACTACAGCAATGCTCATAGAGGTACAGAGTAGAATATAATGATACGATCGTAACCATACACTACATGTATAAGATGCCGCAATAAACAATCTTATCTTGGATCAAAACACAAAATTGAATTATCGGAAATCCATAAAAATTGGAACCAAAAGGGATTTTCCCGGAATCAGTGAACGACGAAATATTGATTCCGGAAATCTATAAAGGGATTTTTCTGAAATCAGTGAACCGACGAAATATTGATTCCGGAAATCCATAAATATTGGAACCAAAAGGGATTTTCCCGGAATCAGTGAACCGACGAAATATTGATTCCGGAAATCCATAAAGGGAATTTCCTGAAATCAGTGAACCGACGAAATATTGATTTAAATTTGGTAAAAAATGACTTTTTAAGGCGAAACTTAAACCAAAGAGTAAGAGTAACACCCCAGAAGGAGGTCTAATCATTAATAGGAAGATCAATCGACGTATTTTCACACCAGAGGCCTGTATTTTCATAAGATACAAAGCTGCAATGGGGTGTAATGTCACAGATTTGGAAGAAAATACAACTTGCTTTAATGGGGTTCACCATAGCAGCGCCATGGCCAAAGTGGCAACGTCAGCCATTATAGTGGCTTCTATTGGATCAATTTGGAATTTGATAGCAATAGCCATGCTATATCGATGTAAAAAGATGGTGTATCAGATAAAGGCTATAGCAATTAATCTAGCATTGACAGATTTTATCACGGGGATATATACAATTGTTGACGCCATGTTTGCCGTATATGGTTACCATGTTAAATACAATTGGTGTATCATACGTTGTCATATTGGCGTAACACTTTCTTTTACAAGTATATCCTTTATAACCATGTTTGCATTTGATGGTTTCCTATGTCTAAGATTTGCAATGAAATATTATAAGTTGATATCCAAGAGGCGTGTCAATGCCATGTGCGCAGGTGCGTGGTTAATGTCGCTTGTAGTAGCAGCTTCAACACATGCAGGCGGCTTTAAGAGAACATTTGCTTGTATTTGCTTTGACAACAGAGGTAGTGGTTTACCTAGTTTGTTATATCGTAACTTCTGCTATCTTAGCATCATAGTATTGTATGCTTACATTTTCTGGCATGTCAGGCAACAGAACAGGCAACTTACGGTGCTGGGCAATCAACAAAGCAAAAACACCCGACCTGCAATTAAAATCGCTGCAATTGTTGGCATTGTATTTGTCATGTATTTTCCAAAAAACATTTTTCTCCTATACTCGATGCTAAGTGGATCACTGATACACACCAACATTGCTATATTTACGCCATTCGCTTATCTGGAGAAGTTAAACGGTATGGTCAATCCGTTGTTGTACGTTTGGCGTTTCAGAGAATGTAGAATGTACGTTTTGAAGACATTCTGTTGGTTTAGTAAGAATATGATGAAGAAGGCAGAGACAATAAATTTTGAATTAAGTGGTTCATATATGATTCCAAAAGAAAAGCCGATAAACGTAAATGTTATATACACGAATGGACTGTCAAACACAATTCTCGGCGAGTGTAAACAGAATGATACACTGCATAACGAGTGTATACTGTCCGCCATACCACACATCGAGTGCATACAACGCAATACCACCTTTCACGAGTGTAAACAACCCGATATACCACGCATCGAGTACACCCAGCTAGACATATCACATGTGGAGTGTAAACAGCGCAACACACCCTGCAAAACGTGTAAACAGCCCGACACAACACACATCGAGTGTAAACGACACGGAACGCCTCACAACGACTAGCATAAATGGTCAGCATTACCACACATCGAGTGTAAACGACACGGAACACCACACGACGACTAGTGTTAACAGTCCCACGCACTACGCATCTAGCGTTTACATCCCAAACATACCGCTCATTGAGCGTAAACGGTATCGGAACACCGTCCATCAGTGTAAATTGTCCCAAACACTACGCATCGAGTGTTATCAAAACACACCACCCATCGAATGTAAACGGTACGGAACACCACACAACGACTAGTGGTAACAGTCTCAAACACTACGCATCGAGTGTTAATATCCCAAACACACCACACTTAAAGTGTAAACGGCACGGAACACCAAACAACGACTAGTGTTAACAGTCTCAAACACTACGCATCGAGTGTAAATATCCCAAACACACCACGCATTGAGTGTAAACGGCACGGAACGAACACCACACAACGACTAGTGGTAACAGTCTAAAACACTACGCATCGAGTGTAAATATCCCAAACACACCACACCTCGAGAGTAAACGGCACGGAACACCACACAACGACTAGTGGTAACAATCTCAAACACTACGCATCGAGTGTAAATATCCCAAACACACCACACCTTGAGTGTAAACGGCACGGAACGAACACCACACAACGACTAGTGGTAACAGTCTCAAACACTATGCATCGAGTGTAAATATCCCAAACACACCACACATTGAGTGTAAACGGCACGGAACACCACACAACGACTAGTGTTAACAGTCTCAAACACTACGCATCGAGTGTTAATATCCCAAACACACCACACCTCGAGAGTAAACGGCACGGAACGAACACCACACAACGACTAGTGTTAACATTCTCAAACACTACACATCGAGTGTTAATATCCCAAACACACCAAACATTGAGAGTAAACGGCACGGAAAACCACACAACGACAAGTGGTAACAGTCTCAAACACTACGCATCGAGTGTTAATATCCCAAACACACCACACATTGAGTGTAAACGGCACGGAACACCACACAACGACTAGTGGTAACAGTCTCAAACACTACGCATCGAGTGTTAATATCCCAAACACACCGCATATTGAGAGTAAACGGCACGGAACGAACACCACACAACGACTAGTGTTAACAGTCTCAAACACTACACATCGAGTGTTAATATCCAATACACACCAAACATTGAGTGTTAACGGCACGGAACACCACACAACGACTAGTGGTAACAGTCTCAAACACTACGCATCGAGTGTTAATATCCAGACACACCACACATTGAGTGTAAACGGCACGGAACACCACACAACGACTAGTGTTAACAGTCTCAAACACTACGCATCGAGTGTTAATATCCCAAACACACCACACCTCGAGAGTAAACGGCACGGAACGAACACCACACAACGACTAGTGTTAACATTCTCAAACACTACACATCGAGTGTTAATATCCCAAACACACCAAACATTGAGAGTAAACGGCACGGAAAACCACACAACGACAAGTGGTAACAGTCTCAAACACTACGCATCGAGTGTTAATATCCCAAACACACCACACATTGAGTGTAAACGGCACGGAACACCACACAACGACTAGTGGTAACAGTCTCAAACACTACGCATCGAGTGTTAATATCCCAAACACACCGCATATTGAGAGTAAACGGCACGGAACGAACACCACACAACGACTAGTGTTAACAGTCTCAAACACTACACATCGAGTGTTAATATCCAATACACACCAAACATTGAGTGTTAACGGCACGGAACACCACACAACGACTAGTGGTAACAGTCTCAAACACTACGCATCGAGTGTTAATATCCCAGACACACCACACATTGAGTGTAAACGGCACGGAACACCACACAACGACTAGTGTTAACAGTCTCAAACACTACGCATCGAGTGTTAATATCCCAAACACACCACATATTGAGAGTAAACGGCACGGAACGAACACCACACAACGACTAGTGTTAACAGTCTCAAACACTACACATCGAGTGTTTATATCCCAAACACACCACATATTGAGAGTAAACGGCAAGAAACATCACACAACGACTAGTGGTAACAGTCTCAAACACTACGCATCGAGTGTTAATATCCCAAACACACCACACATTGAGTGTAAACGGCACGTAACGAACACCACACAACGACTAGTGGTAACAGTCTCAAACACTATGCATCGAGTGTAAATATCCCAAACACACCACACATTGAGTGTAAACGGCACGGAACACCACACAACGACTAGTGTTAACAGTCTCAAACACTACGCATCGAGTGTTAATATCCCAAACACACCACACATTGAGTGTAAACGGCACGGAACACCACACAACGACTAGTGGTAACAGTCTCAAACACTACGCATCGAGTGTTAATATCCCAAACACACCACATATTGAGAGTAAACGGCACGGAACGAACACCACACAAAGACTAGTGTTAACAGTCTCAAACACTACACATCGAGTGTTAATATCCAATACACACCAAACATTGAGTGTTAACGGCACGGAACACCACACAACGACTAGTGGTAACAGTCTCAAACACTACGCATCGAGTGTTAATATCCCAAACACACCACACATTGAGTGTAAACGGCACGGAACACCACACAACGACTAGTGTTAACAGTCTCAAACACTACGCATCGAGTGTTAATATCCCAAACACACCACATATTGAGAGTAAACGGCACGGAACGAACACCACACAACGACTAGTGTTAACAGTCTCAAACACTACACATCGAGTGTTTATATCCCAAACACACCACATATTGAGAGTAAACGGCAAGAAACACCACACAACGACTAGTGGTAACAGTTTTAAACACTACGCATCGAGTGTTAATATCTCAAAAACACCACACCTCGAGAGTAAACGGCACGGAACACCACACAACGACTAGTGGTAACAATCTCAAACACTACGCATCGAGTGTTAATATTCTAAACACACTACACCTCGAGTGTAAACGGCACGAAACACCAAACAACGACTAGTGGTAACAATCTCAAACACTACGCATCGAGTGTTAATATTCTTAACACACCATACCTCGAGTGTAAACGGCACGGAACACCACACAACGACTAGTGGTAAAAGTCTCAAACACTACACACCGAGTGTTTATATCCCAAACACACCACATATTGAGAGTAAACGGCACGGAACGAACACCACACAACGACTAGTGGTAACAATCTCAAACACTACGCATCGAGTGTTAATATTCTAAACACACCATACCTCGAGTGTAAACGGCACGGAACACCACACAACGACTAGTGTTAACAGTCTCAAACACTACACATCGAGTGTTAATATTCTAAACACACCATACCTCGAGTGTAAACGGAACGGGACACCACACAATAAATTGTGTAAACCGCCTGACACACCACGTATCTCGAGTGTTAATATCACACCACACCAAACATCAAGTATAAACAACCCGATACATTACACACCGAGTGTGAACAGCCTGGAACACAATGCGTCGAGTGTTAAGTCTGTAACACCATGAATCAAATATCAACAGCCCAATACACGACACACTTCACAACTCGCATCCAAAGTAATTAATCCGATACCACAACATTGACCTAGGTCCATTCAAAAATTTGATCACAATATTAACCTGCTTCAACGATGTAATTGTTTTAACACCCTAGGCTATTATCTATTAACTTAAGTGATGTGCTCCACCCCTCAGGGTTCAATGGCTATTGGAATACTGGTACTGTGAACGTATTTATTTTCGCGGTGTTCTTATTTTCGCTTTGTTTTTGCGGTCTATTGTTTTGCGCGAAAATTAAGACCAAGCGAAAATTATATCATGCTTTTTGTGTTATGATGCACATTTAAAACACGCAAAAATTCAACTACGCGGAAATGTCTAAATGGCCTATACCGCGAAAATAAATACACGCGAAATTAAATACATTTACAGTAATTGACCAATCAATATACATAATTAACATTACTTCTTAAAATAAAAAAAAAAAATAACCAGTTTACATTTAATAATGCATTAAAACAGGGATTGAAAATAGGCTTTACATTTTGATAGAAAATAAGGCTAACTTAATGCATGTAATAATGAAATGTCACGTTTATGAATGTGATTAATCATGTATAAAATGCTCAATGATCGCATAATTTATATTATTTATGGCAGTAGTATTTTGATTGTCATCATTTTAAATGTCAAAACTGTCACTTGGATCCTTTGCAAATTTTCTAATGTGTTTTTATTCATACATTCTAGATTTAAAAGAATTTTAAGTTAATTACCGTAGTGGTTTGAGATTTAAACACAAAACAAAATGTTGTGGTTTCTATGAAGCATGTTCACCTCTAGAACTAGCTGATGGCGTCTTGATATAAGTGAAATAATCTTGAATGGGAAGATAATTTACTTTCAATCTATGAAAAATGAAGTTGTAGGATATGTCTCTTATTGAGACTAACTCTTGGTGTTAATCAAGGTTCAAACAACTGTGTGCAGATACAACAGCCGGAAATGACACTGATTAACAAGGACATTTATTTAAGAAATGACATTCTGATCATGGTATTTCAAGATAAGTGTTGCGCGTGCCAAATTCGATGAAAGGCCCTTCATTTTGAATTTGGCACGCGCCACACTATCTTGCATTACCTCTTGAAATTCTTTCTTTCCATAAATGTTTTGTTCCAATATTTGTTTCAGCTCTTGACAACACTATTTTTCAATACCTGTTCATGTGAAATAGGGTTTTTTGCTATGCGATATAGGCCTATCTCACATACGCATGCGATTCTGTGGGGGACATGACGTCATCTTGCAGGAAAATTAATACACATCAAGGGTCATGACCCCAGTTGTCGTTCAACGGGAATTGCAATGCAATTGCTTCTGCGTGTTTCATTGAAGAGAGATACAGTTATATTGTATATATTGTTTTGTATTCTATTAATTATGTCTTGTTTTTCTCAAATATAATTTATATTGTTTATCATTGTTATGAAATTTAAAGCATTAATAGAAAAATTTAGGTTGCATTTTATTTTGTTGGTTACAATGACAATGTCATTAAAATTAAGCACAGGCGTCCTTTTCCAATCTTTTCTAAACTTGCAGCTGTTTCTGGCAAATTACAACGTGTTCAGATGTCAAAGGCTTGAATTGATTAAGGATTGAATGTCACTTTGAATGCTGTCATCGAGGTATGACTGCATCAGCTCACGTTCAAAGTAATTGAATCGCGAAGCGATTCATGTTAACTTTGAACGTGAGCTGATGCAGTCATACCTCGATGACAGCATTCAAAGTGACATTCAATCCTTATGTTTACATTATTTTTACCCACAAAAAGGTATTATCAATTTTCCGAAAGTCGGTATATTAATGTGGTTGGAACACTTAAAGCGAGATAACTCTTATTGTAGAACCATATAAAGAGAACAGCCATGTTGATTTGTCTCGTTGCTTGGCGATCGTAAAATATAGTTCCGTAAAACACATTTGAAAATTAAATTCGATTTCTCCTTTTTTCACTAAACAATAATCTGTTTGGTAAGATATTACCATGAATATAATTATTTAGTCGAATAACAAACAGTTGTTCATAATTTAAATGTGGTGTCCTCGGACTCACTAATTTTTTCACTTCGTATCTTTATAGGCCATGGGAAATGGACATTAATCATTAAAAAATTATTTTGATATAAAAAGACAACAAATATTGGTTTTTATTATTCTTTTTTATTTTCAAATCATTTTTAAAATTGGTGCAGTATGACAAATTTCTACGTTTGTTACCGCTCGTAAAGAGCGTCCCTGCAGTCGCCGGATAGATTTATAAATGAACCCGCAGGAAATTATGAATGAATAAGTAGCCCCTTGGTGGTATGTATTCCTCCGCTGTACATCGAAAGCGGATTGGCTGAAGATATTAACTGACGTATTGCTTTACACAGAGCGCGCGACACACTGCTGTCATCGAAAAATTAACGCAATGGTTCCAAAGAGATTCATATAAGGCAATGCATTTGTAATGTAAACATATAAACTTGACAAACAAAGTTGTATCTTTTGAGAACAATAAAAACGATTTGTCCCTATTTCTTGTCCATTGTGTTTACGTGTGTCACTTTACTGGCTCCACAATTTTGTCAGGTGGTCTATATTGTTTCACAATCATTTTAAAAAGGCATTTTCGGGTTTATTTATTGCGCACGAAATCCGCGCATCTAGGGGCTACAACTCTTGTTTACGTTATTGTCTGTGTAAGTGGTGCGACATTTCAAATGAAGGGATATACTAGCAGTAGACGAAGATCGACCGTAGCAACTGTAAACATCCGGCTTTCTTTTAATCAGTATTCGGCAATATAAATCGTATAAATCGTAAAATTATTGATCAAAATGCCTCTTAGAAGAAGAGGACGGTTTATTAAAGTATCGGATAAGAAAAGGCGAGAAGTATGTTCTGCCCGCATGATTCAAATGAACAAATCTGGTCCAACTGTTGTGGAACCCGAACGTACTTCTCAACCACTAGCTTCGAAAAATGATTAAATGATATCTATTACAGTAAACATAAACAATTGGAAACCATACAACGGTGAATTGTCCAAATTTCATCACAACGTTGTACATAGCAATTAGGTTCTATCTATCTTGTGTAATCCAAAACGAAAAACGGTACGGCCTATAATGCGAGTATTACTAGCACAGATGCACAAAATGTAAACTTACCATGGTATAGAGTTTTCTCTCTTTGACCATACCACAAAGTAATAGAAATTTATGTAAGTTCCAAGAGATATTAGAATGTTAATATGGTTGAACAAAACTGTTCTATTTTGTTCTTTTCGTTGAAGTTTTTTCAGAAATCTTAAAGATTCGCAGATATTTTTTACGATAATTATGAATCTATTTTTAATATCCAGATTATAAAACAAAGATTAATATTGTAAATTATATGTAAAAATATACTTTGTTTTCCTTTGTTTTGTGTATTATCTTAAATCTGATGCTTATATTTGAATTAACTGAAGAAAGAAAACCTTTTGGGGATTTTTTTTTTCATTTTTTTTCAATGGAAAATTTGAAAAAATCATGGGGGTAGGGATAATTTTTTTATTTTTAAATCCTAAGATATCCCGGTGACCTATCAATTTTTCTTTGTTTTTGTGAAGTATATAGTCTGGTTAAACTTTTGGCAGATTTTGATAAGATTTCGAATGGTAGAATTTTTTTTGTACATGAAAATGTATGGAATTTTTGTGAAAAAGGCGGTAAAATAAGCACTTTCTCCAGTGCATTTTTGACCAATTATTTTAATAAATGTGTATTGAACTGCCAACTTGACATTTTTTAACATGTCAAATATGGGTATGATGTATTTTTGCTGTTTAAAACATTTTAATGAATTTCTTGAGTTTGTTTGAGGTTGATTTTTCAAATTATACCGATTTTTGGGTAAAAATGCAAAATCCTTGAAATACTGCATACATTGAACAAGAGTTGTTGAAAAATAACATGCGGTGACCTACCATTATTTTTGCATATTTTTGTTTGCATGTTCATATAGAACAAACAGTGAAAAAAATAGCTTGTTTTGAATGGTGGTTCTATTTCATAGCATATGCCTTTAAGAGGAAGAACGTATTTACTAGTATTCCTAGTCCGACTAATCAGCCCACTAAACCCCCATTTTAATTTTTTGACTTTTTGGAGGTTTGCATTTAAGATTGTGATCAAAGTATGTATTTTTATGTCTTGTTTGCCTGTTTCCAATCTTTATTGTTTGAGTTTCCGTTTTGTTTGTATTAGATGTCAAGTACACATTGACGGTTATAAATTGTGTTCACATACCCCATCATGCCAATCTTTGAAGGAAGTTTGATGTACATAATGCTTCACCAGTAAGCAAATAAGTGACATTGGTTTATTTTGTTAAAGATAAAAGTTAGTAAGTATACATGCTGTTGTGGCTCTGTTAACGAGAATAAAATATCTTATTTTTGAAATTTTAAGCCTCGTTGTTATAGCACAGTACATGTATTGTTTTTTTGTATATTTTTTATTATTTTGGCATACTTACAAATACAATTATATTGCCATAAAATATTCACTAAATAGTACAAAAAGAAATATACGTAATAAATACATAATACACATGACCTAATCTTGTAATGTTTTATGAGAGAGAGCGAGAGAGAGAGAGAGAGAGAGAGAGATGTATTGTCTTGTCTTTACTGCAGATGTGTACAAGAAATAAAATGGGTACATTCGAAAGTTGAACAGCGTAGCTAGGGTAAAGAGGAGATCTTTACTCTTGCGGAGCACCCGGCCTCATTTCCCTGGGAGAAGTTAAGGGTTTAAATTGCCAGGTATCAAAATAGCGAGGTTTTACTAGCAACCCGTGTCTAATGACTTCTGTTTTAAGTGTGTCTAGGCAAGAGATCCTAATCTTCCTGTCCTCACTGATGGAATGTAACGCATTAAATTCAATATGCTAGTTTTCAAAGTTTTTAATTTGCTTGTGGGAATGTGATTTGGAAATGGACCGGTATCATTGGTATGTTTGTGGTTGACTTTTGCTATTGTGATTTGAACAATGACTTGTTTGCTTTGATAATTATTGACGGATATGTTTTTTTAATTATTTTATTATTATTATTTTAAATATCTATGAACGGAACATAAATATAAGTTTATTTAATACTATAAGCGGCAGTTTACAAGCAAAAGACTAGCTTTTCAGTCAGTTGATTCAAACATTAAACCACACTTTAACCACACGTGTTGCCAGATCTAGTTACTGCTATCACGCAACGCGTTTAGCTACAATAGATGGGAACAGATTTTTTGCGAATAAAAAATCAATCTGTGAAGTTTGATGTCACGATATATACTAGTACTGTATTTATATACGTTAAAATGAGTGTACATAATACATAAACTGGTCCAGTTTTTAGGACAAGCAAGACGACCAGCTTTAACGCATACTAAATATGCTTATATGAGTAAAACTTTGGTTGGCTTGTATTGGCTTACAATAATCCTGCCAAATTTGAACTCTGAATAGTTTTGTAACTGGATTAATAGATTGATTTTGATTGATTGATATGGGTCCACGTCCCAGTTAAACAAATTTCAAGAATATATCGAGACTTCACCAGCTATAAGTGAAGTGGTAGGAATTTTTTACCTTTTCAGTCGGCTAAGGGCAATGTGCAGGGAAGGTTCTTTAACGTGCCATGCCTGCTTCACACAGGACAAAGATTTTCAGGACACCTCCGATAGACACATTGACTTGCATTGCTTAAATGCTAAGTGCTTGGCGAAAGAAAAAAGTATTGGCCAGGCCCCAGTCGGGGTTTTATCCAACGACCATATACGAAGCGATCACTATACCGACTGAGCTACCGTAGTGATTTTGTTAAACTTGAGTCAGGTCTTTGTAAAATCCTTCTGGTTTGTATAATTGATCATTTATTGGTTCAAGGTAGCCATTTCTGACGTATAGTATGTCGTCAAAAATAAACAGGGTTGTCCGAGTGGTCTAACTCGCGCGTTTACGGAACACAACGCCTCTTACCACCTAGGCTGAAATACCACTCACTCGGGACATTTCTTAGTGTGAAAAAGTTTACTTGTCGGAGGTGGGTGTTTTACTCCATTATCAACCATCTTAGAACTGACGATATAGCTCGATATAATAGAAATAATGTTGACTGGGTTGTAAAACGCTATTACTCTATATTTTCATCAGCCTTGCGCATTTCCTATTTCTTCCAGTTTGAGAGCAATAGCATTCTTAAGACTATAAACGCCAAACGGCTGCATTAAGTGCGATTGAATATTAATATCGGCAATACACATTCCCGGGGAAATATAACCTGGTAAACAAATGGCTGTCTCCATGTTCCCAGGTGGTTTATATCGCGAATTACTCAGTTTGTTGTGCAAAGGTTTGGCATTCATATTGACTATGACCGCCATTTGAAATGAAAACAGTTCAATTGTTCCATTGATGTTTATCTCGACTTGTTAGTGTGTTGTTCTGTTCTTGGTTACATAACCCAGTGCAAAATACATGTTTTAGCTGCATATAAAATGTGCAAGGTTGAAAATCATCCAGCACGGCCGCTTTGGTACATTAAAATATATTGCATGGCGTCAAGTAACATTGAGGTTCGCCTCTGTATCACATGATCAACATCCCTTAGCGTTTGTGCTAATAGAACCTAACAAACCTTACGGGTTTTCCACTTTGTATACAAGTAAATTGAACACTCAAAGAATTTTTATGTCTCTATATATTTATTTCAAACATTTTTCTGAAATAACAGAAAAGGCTGATTGTCCGTGCAAATCTGAAATAGGAAAAAATAGGATTAATTGACATTATTAACATAATCAGTTTATTGACATACAGTACAGACCTGTCAAAATTTCAGCACTAAGATAGCTAATCAATCACACAATGGCAGCTCATTTCGACTCCTTGTTACCTACATCTCAATAGCTGTTATCTATGTCTCAGCAGCTTTTCGGTGACTAGCTATTCATATCTCAGCTACTTAATAGCGGAGTAGTCTATCTAACTCAGCTCTGAATCCTAACGTCAAAAAATTGGTCAGGTTTTTTTTTTTTTTTTTTTTTTTTTTTTTTGGGGGGGGGGGGTTTGGTTGGTAAGTACTCCCGTTTCCTCTACCATTCAACAGCTGAATGGATTAATGTTGACTAGAGTAAAACACCATTAGCCGACACTACTCCTTTACAATTAGGTCACTGAGTTATCATATTCCAACATACTTATTGTGGCGTCAAGACTTACGTCAGCAGTGTGTGTGATCAATTCATTTTCTAGTTTGACGTTTTGAAATATTTTTTCCTTTTATTGGCATCCAAAAAAAACCTTTTTAATTCTGTTTAAGCATTGTTGAACAAAAATGTGCTTACATAACAATGTGTCTTCTATCCTCTGTTAGAATGGGTGTCTGAAACAGAAAATGAAAAAAAAAAACATATTGTATCAAACAGATAAATGCACATGGTTCGAACAGATTCCCCTTCTGTTGGTACATGACAAAGACTATACAAGCTAATAAGTGCTAAATCAGACATACTAAGTACATTCTGGAAAGATTTCATTTAAGCGAACTCCAATCCCAATCTTTGCTTTATTCTTTAAAACATTAATAAATATGTAGTCAAAAAATTACTGTCGGTTTTTAAATCATACAGTCCTACCTGTACATGTCTTAAAGGCCACTTCTGTATAAGGGTAACCTGCCTATAAAGGTCAGTAGAATTGTATCCCAATATAGTTCTTTATTCATAATATTTGAACCTGTATATATAAACGCCACCTGCCCATAAAAGCTACTTAACTGCTTCCCTGGGTGGTCTTTCTAGACAGGTATGAATACAGTGAAGCCCTTCATTTTCATTGTTTTCGTGGATACACTAAGACACGAAATCACATATAAATGTACATGTATATATTACGAACTTACCTTAAAGAATAACAACCATGAGATCACAAATTTATCAACCCACAGAGTACTATTTTTCTTAGAACGACGAAAATAAACGATTTCACAGTTAAAACTCATTTTTAAAGACATTTTTAAAAAACCAAGTTACCTTTGCACACTTTTTTGGTGAAAGTTTCGATCTTTTCTTTCAGTTTCGAGAAAGAAGACACAGCAACCACGTGATCGTCATCCGGGTCAGATGCGATCTTTTTGATTTCGCTCCAATCGATCTTTGACGTCACACCAACAGCAAACAGTTTGATTCCTGCGTCCCTCGCCATTTTAGCTTCCCTAACGGTAGAATCGTGATCCCCAGCATGTCCATCAGTAATGACCACTAGTAAATTCGGAACACCAGATCGATCCCCATTGGCCGATTTAAACATAGATCTACGAGCTAAGCGTATAGCATCATCGGTGTTTGTGCCACCTCCCCGATAGCGTATGCCGTCCGTGGCATTCAACAATGACATAGAATTAAGATTTGTGTGTAGATGAAATTCCAGATAGGCGTCATTACTGAAAGCAGCGACGCCAAACTGATACGCGTCTCGACCAATGGGGAAAGATCTGAAAAATTTCTTCACAAATTCCAACATCAACTTGAAATTTGCAGATGCAATGCTTCCAGAGGAATCAAGCAGGAACACTATATCTGCTTTAGGAGAACAACCTATATGAATAAATGATTTTATAAAATTAATTTACATAATCTTTAATTTTTAGCTTTGTAAATATGTTTTTAATTTATAAAAAAACTAATTTTAATAAACTTTTTGCTATGAGAATTAAAAAACAAAATTCATATAAATTTCAGTAAGTTAATATTATCGCAACAGCGCGTCTTCAAATAGGATCAACGGTTGCATTATTAATAGTCATTTAAGACATGGTTTCTTGATATTTAACTCGGTTGCAAATGCATGTGCAAGTCATTCAGAAGCAATAATTCAAATAGGAAATACTTATTCCTCGCTTGGCATTAGGTATTAAGAGGGCAGCGTGGCCTGGTTTACAGTCGCTTATATCACGCGTGTTGTCAGATAAACCTTTAGAGATTGATAAACTTGATGATCTTGTCACGGACAGGTGAAAATTGATGAAACAACATGAAACAACATTGCAACAACAATTATTAATTATACATACCAGGAGGAGGTTTTGGCCTTGAGACTGAAAAATAACAAAGAAATATCAAATTATCAACTGTTCTAATTAATTTTATTGGTAACGAAAAATAATTCTTTATTAGTCAGAGGTAAGCTTTACTTTAATATCAAATAAAGAAGAAAATGATCGGGATTTTATTTGTTAATATTTTACACATGACTTGGGCTAGCTATATCAATTTTAGTGACGTCTGGGTTTGAAGCCCGGTTGGTTTTAACCAAGACTTGAAAATCCGTAACAACGGAACGTTTTTCAACCACCCGACATGCAGAAGTTAAAGTCACTGACTCATTAGGCAGGAAGCCCAGGGATGGCGGAGAGAACTGAAGTATACGGAGAAAGCAACCAACTTGTCACGAGTTGAATTCGAATTTAGACGACGAGGGATGTTGTGATACTCAAGTGGTCACTAAAGACATCTCGGTTTACATAACGGTGCAGGTGCTTTTGCCAAAGCAGGTTTTACTGTATTTGAGGAAAAAGGGAACAGTGAGAAGTTAACAATGTCCAAAGGTAACGGACATTTTTAACTAAATAAACTCACCATTACAAACACGTTGAACTAACGTTGAACGCAGCTCTTTAAGGTAATACGCATCCGTTCTCTTATACACGTAGTTGTTATTAGGTTTATATGCAATACCACGTAGTTCTTCCATATTGACGTTGTCTCCGACACCAATTGAAAACATGACGACGCCCAACTTTTTAGCCATACTGGCTGCTGATAACGTCTTGTACTTGTGGTTTGAATTTCCATCTGTTACAATGAAACAGATTTTTGCCACACCAGGACGAGCACCTAAAATTTTATGTTAAAATATTGCCTCTTAATTCAGTTCTTTAACCGACAAATGTATTTTGCAAAGAACAAGTTTGAAAGACAAAGAAACGCGTTTTAATGAAAATAAGTAAAAGTATGTATGTACTATCAATAAACTTGGATCGAAATATTTGATATTCCTTGCCAAAGCTTACAGAGACGATGATTTAGTAGTGCTCATAAATAAATTTTAAATTTAATAGCAGGTAACCAAAATAATTTTTGCAAGATGCACTGTGAACCGTAAGCCTTGCTAGGTCCCTAGACACCAATGGTGCAGAATTTATATTTTCTTACCATTGTCTTCCTCAAAGCCTTTTTTGTACATGCGTCTAATGGCTAAATGTGTCCTCGTTGAGCCACCATGGTACTTTATCTTGCTGACGCCATCAAGAAAGGAATGCAAATTTTTATATTTGTCCAAGCCAAATTCCCTGTGTACAAATGTGTGGTAACTCATGACCCCGATTCTAATGTCATTTGGTCCGATTTTCAAATCATGTCCAGGGAATCTTTTTACAAATTTTATTATGTTCCGGAAATTTCCTTTCCCAACGCTGCCGGAGTTGTCCAATAGGAAAAAGATGTCGGCCTGAACTCTGCAATCTTAATTGACGCATTTGATTTTAATATAATATCAATAAAAAAACTTTATTTTAAAACTTCTTAAACGTTTTAATCACTGTGAATCTCCAGTACCAAATTTAACATTTATTTATGCGTGTGTGGTTTAAAACCATCAAATTATAGATTAGAAGAAGACATAGAATTTTACAACATAATCAGGAAACTTCTCTTTCCCAAACATCTTGTATTTTATAATACTAGGACAACAACAACTTGTCAAGGTACTTGGAAAAAGATGGGCATTCGTTAGGCATAATAAAGAAATAATAGAGGCGAGACAAATGATTTATTGGTTCATTTTAAAATATAACTTTTTGAATTTTATCAATGATATGTATAAAAACATTTGGTTTCTGCTCAAATAAAAATTCGAACTTTAAGTGTTTTTTTTATTTCCAGCATTTTCCCTTTTTTCAATTAATTATCGATTATTCAATTACTATTTTAGGAAAAACTATATTTATTACTAGCATTTTATCATTTTTCACTTACCATTGCCGCGTTCTGCGTTGGTGATGCTAAAAACAAGAATAACAAATGTAAAAACACCGAAAACGTGTCCGATAAGTCCCATAGCTGTAAATCCGTGCATGTATCTCATGCATATGATAAACTGTTAATTAGACAGACTGGCGTTTATGTTTTTTATTTCACAATTAAATATCCGTTACAATTTAATAATTAGTTTGCGTGTTACACGAGTTAGATGATGTTTAGATATCATAAAACATGTAAATGCGTGGTGTATTTTATTTCTGTGTCGTTTCTTGGAAAAAAAAGCGATCAGTTTGACATTTTTCCTTTTCTAATGAACAAGTCGATAGGACTAACAGATTTTGATTTCCGAATATACAGTACAGACCTGTCGAAAGTTAAACACTCAGCTAACGAAAGGAGTCGAACCTTGGTTCCCGAATTACCGAGATACATGTATTTATAGTCAGTGACAGAAAAAAAGGTTCCGAGAGAGAAATACAAGCTTCGGGAAATAGCTAACGAGGGTCCGAGATAACCTACCGATTCGACACGACACTAATACGTTACCTTATATAAAAGTGTTAAACTTTCGGCAGGTCTGTACCGTCACATATTTTTATTATACCTTTTTGTGCATTTCTTGAATTTTGATTGGTTAAAAAGATTTTGGGTAAATGTCACACGAATTTCAGAAAATCTTTCGTCACAAGGTGACATTACCTGAGCGGTTGACATTATGAAAAATGTCGCGTGTGCAGAAAAATTGCGCATGCGGTTCGAACGAATTTGTTTTCTAAATCAGTAATACCCTTTTCTAAAGAATTTTAAATACGATTAATGTTATAAGCGAAGGCGAGAGACATGGCGCCTTAAAACCAGTGCTTTGGGTAGATGAGGCTCATCAGTCTGGGAGGACAGCTCATCTAAGAGAAGGAAAACTCTGATTCCAAACCTCCGCTGCCTTGCGGCCACACCCATTTATGGGAAAGGCTAGGTGAAGGAACACTGATATAAAACCAAATGGGCAGACTGCACTCAACATCCAGGGATGGAAAGCAGCCTAGGAAGGAAACTCCAAACTCAAACCACCTATCCTCGAGGGTAATAGAGGTTTGCGTAGGGCCAACAACCCTGCCAATAAAAACAGAAGGTTACAGAAACTATAAAAAAACTATAAAATGTTATAAGCATCTCACAAGCTGCTTACAAGATGACAACTTGGTATACTTTGTTTGCACCAACAATCGGTATAATATTTCTGATAGAGTGACAGTCCATATTGTCACCCCGAGACATTTTATTCTCAACCTCGGTTGATATTTATACAGTATTGTACGAAATGTAAGGTAACGTTCATTATATCACACGTTCTATCCTTATAATATCATAATTCAATAAAATGCGAATTCTACTAATTCTTGAGGTATAGTGTTGTGTCTGGCACAATCAGGTTGATTCATTGTCGAAATGATCAAAACACGTGCGTCCATATTGAGAACTATTTATTAACATAAGCAGACGACAAGTGTATTCCTACACAAGGATATACTAAACATAAAATGGCAAACGGATATGATCCGGAAATCGCAATACACCACATACCTCCCCCCCCCTTTAATTGTGAAAGTCAAAATATAGTGTCCTAAGAATACTATCATGTGTATACTACATAAATTGTCATTGTCATTATCTGCAAAATAACAAGAACACATTTCTTTCACAATAAAACATTCAGTACAACATATATATAATATACTATACTTTAGTGACCAAAACTAGAGAGGAATAACAAAATACATAACTGATCATTTCCTAGAAATGGATGATACAAAGGGATTATTATGCCTTCGCGCACAGTGTATCATGTACCTACACAAATACACAAAACTACAAATCAAGTTTCCTTGGAAGACGTCTATTACGTACTGGATTTCTACGTGGCACATTAGGTTCCTTATGTACTGACATAGGTTGTATAACTGCCGGTACCGGTGTGCATGTGTCACTACTGTTAGTTGTAATCTGTCCAGGAACATGAACATCAGGAACTATACTGTTTCCATTATTTGACACAGGTCTTATGTCACTTTTTCGAATCTGATCAATGTGTCTCCTCCACATCACATTGTCACTGACACTAACATTGTATGATAACGGTCCAGTTTGTTTTTCGACATAAGCAGGGCACCACTTATCCTTTGCACGATAATCCCTAACAAGTACAGTTTCACCTTGTCCAAATTCACGAATTTGTGATCCAGTATGGTTAGCATCACACATTTGTAACTGTTTTTTTGTGTACTAGGTCACTTGTACTAGGTTTCATAAAATCCACACGTGTACGGATATTCCTTCCATAAAGTAACATTGAAGGTGTTTCGTTAGTTGTATTATGCACTGTAGTGCGGTACTTGATTAGAAATGCACATAATTTTTGATTGAATGACAAATGTTCATCATTCCTTGCTGACCTAATGGCACGTTTAAAAGACTGTACAAACATTTCGGTTTGTCCGTTTGTCATCGGGTGAAACGGTGCTGACGTAACATGACGAATGTTGTTCGACTTCAAGAACACTTTAAACTCCTCTGACTTGAATTGTGGTCCATTGTCTGAAACTATTTCACACGGTACACCTTGTCTTGCGAAAAGCGTAGAACTTGAATTGTGGCATGTGAAGAAGTAGATTTCATCTCGAAAACTTCAGGCCACTTGGAGTATGCATCAATAACGATCAAAAACATCATCTATTGAAATGGTCCCGCAAAGTCAATATGAAGACGGTACCACGGAGTACCTGGCCATTTCCATGGGTGCACAGGAGCAGCTGGAGCCTGTTTTTGTTCCAACTGACACCCACTACATGATCTACTAAGTGACTGAATATGTTCGACCAACTTGGGCCACCAAAAATAAGAGCGAGCATGGCTTTTCATTTTGACAACACCTAAGTGTCCTGAATGTAATTCTTCCAACACCTTCTTGCGTAAACTTTCAGGAACAATAACTCTGTTGCCCCACATTAGACATCCTTGATGGGTACTAAACTCATCCTTGCGATTAACATAATGTCTAAGATCACTACTTGGATCAATATCTTTGATATTTACAAAGTTCCCTGTCACAACGCAATCTAGAACTTGCGATAGAATTGGGTCACGTCGCGTTTCATATCGAATCTTGTCACTCGTCACTGGCAAGTGTTCGAACTGTGAATTATAGAACATATCTACTACATCCTCACTATCATCACAACTGTCTATCTCGAGCGGAGAACGCGAAAGTGCATCGGCATTCCCATGTTGCTTCGTACCTCTAAACTCGATATCGTATGTATGACTAGACAAAAATATTGCGTATCTCTGCAAATGTGCAGCAGTCATAGTAGGTAACGCTTTAGACGGACTAAAGATGCTAATTAACGGTTTGTGATCAGTCACAAGAGTAAATCGTTGTCCATATAAGTAAGTAATGAACTTTTTAACTCCATAAACTAATGACAGTGCTTCCTTGTCAATTTGTGAGTACCCTTTCTCTGCCTTCTTAAGGGTTCTAGACGCATACGCAATCGGTCGTTCTGTTCCATCCGGGAACGTATGTGATAACACACATCCAATACCATACTGTGAAGCATCGCAGACTAACTTTATCGGACGCGACGGGTCATAATGACACAATACTTGATATGAGGTAATAATTTCCTTCACTTTGTTAAAGGCACTTTCCTGTTGTTCACTCCATATCCATTTAACATCTGCACTCAACAGTTCATTTAACGGTCCAACTACGGTTGACATGTTGGAATGAAGCGATGATAATTGTTGATAAGACCCATGAACGACTTTAAATGCGATACATTTTCTGGCCTCGGGGCTCTGTTTAATTATCACGCGATTTGTGTAATCCCTGATCATCAATATCATGTCCACAGTAACTAATTTTGTCTCTGAAAAACTCACATTTATCGAGATTCACTCTCAAATCATATTCGCTCAGACGCTTTAGAACGGTTTCAAGGTTCTTTAAATGCTCTGTATCAGTTCTCCCTGTAATTATAATGTCATCAAGTATAAACTGGGTAAACGGGATGTTTTGCAAAACCTGATCGATAGCACGTTGCCAAATAGCTGGAGATGACGCCACGCCAAACACGAGTCTGTTGTAGCGGTACAATCCTTTATGCGTATTAATAACTAATAACTCCTTAGAAAAATCATCTAATTCCATCTGATGGTATGCATGTTTAAGATCTATCTTCGAGAATTTCTGACCACCTGATAAGTTCGCAAAGATATCCTCAATCTTCAGAAGAGGGTATTTATCAACACGCATAACCTCGTTGACTGTCGTACGATAATCGCCACATATACGAATATCATCATTTTTCTTAACGACGGGCACGATCGGTGTAGCCCAACGGCTGTGCGCGACAGGTTCAATAATACCATCACGTTGAAGACGATTCAACTCATTCTCGATCTTACCGCGCAACACGTATGGAACGGTGCGAGCTTTAATGAACTTAGGTTGTGCATTATCTTCCAGTACTAAATGTGCTTTGATTCCTTTGAGTTTTCCAACCTCGTTTGAAAACACGTTACGGTATTTATCAAGTGTTCCTTTCAATCTCGTATCGGCTTCAGAAACTGTAGAGTCTATCTTAACCGATTTAACTTGACACCAGTCTAGCTTTAACTTAACGAGCCAATCGCGACCGAACAATGGCGGACCATCCTGGGGAACTACATACAATTCCAAAAGTTCACGCTTATCATTGAGATTAACACGGACCTTTACCTTCCCTATCGGACGCAAGGTGTGACCAGAATAACTCTTAAGTACTTTCGAGCACGGTAATAACTCAGATGATGAGAAAAATTGTCTGTAATCCTTCTCAGATATAATCGACAACGCGGTTCCTGTATCAAGTTCCATCTTAAACGCGTTTTGTTCAATAACAGGATATACGAAAATCGGGTCACAATGGGCTTCCATAGAAGTATGATTTACATTAATGTGTGACAACGGTAACAAGTCATCATCATCATGATCAACTTCACACATGTGTACTCTACTAGATCCTTTCTTTTAATCATGTTTTTTCTTCATACATGGTTTTATAATGTGGCCTGTTTTACCACAGTAATTACAAACAGTGTTTTTGTGTTTACACTTGTCAGACACGTGATCTCCTTCACACCTGTAACATTTAGACTGTACTGTCTTAGTACTCCTCTGACCTTTCGATGACCTTGAATTTCGAAACTTCACCTTGTGCACTACGTCGGGGGCAGATGAGCTGCGCTGACCTTGCAGTTCAACAGCATCTTGTGCGGCGGTTTCCATGGCAACAGCGATTTTGAGCGCATTTTCTAGAGTCAAACCTGGCTCAGATAACAAACGTTTCTGGATGTTTTCTTGCCTTAGCCCACTAAGAGAGTCGTCTAACACTCCATCAAACTGGCAATAAATTGCTAGCTTTCGTAGTTCTGCAACAAATGTCATGCACGATTCATCGGGAAGTTGATCCCGTTTGTGGAAACGAAATCGTTCTGCTATCACAAGTCTCTGGGGGTTCAAATGGTTTTCTAAAATGGCACACAGATCTCCGAAAGAAACATCGGCCGGTTTATTTGGTGCTACCAAATTTCTAAGCAAAGTGTAAGTCTTTGGGCCAATTAAACTCAACAAAGCCGGTATTTTTCCGACATCGTTGGCAATAAAGTATTGCGAGATCGCTCAGCATATGAATCCACGGCTCGACAGAGTAGTCAAATTGTCCAATTTTACCGATTCCTGACATTACCGTAGCGTCCTATGGTTAGGCTGTAGGTTCTTAGTTTTACCTCGTCGCCAAATTGTTGTGTCTGGCACAATCAGGTTGATTCATTGTCGAAATGATCAAAAACACGTGCGTCCATATTGAGAACTATTTGTTAACATAAGCAGACGACAAGTGTATTCCTACACAAGGATATACTAAACATAAAATGGCAAACGGATATGATCCGAAAATCGCAATACACCACATATATGGAATGCCTGAGTCACATTATTAACTTAATCTAGAATTAAGTTACTTAATCTAGGATTAACGCTACTTAATCTAGGATTAAGTGACTTCATCTATGATTAACGCTACTTAATCTAGGATGAAGCACATTAATGTGACTTAACTCTAGTTAACTCTGCTTAAGTTGAATTAAGTGAGAGAAAATGCATTTTCTCTGCTTCATGTTAATTAGATGTTTAACTACAGTTAAGTTGAATTAACTACTTAAGTGGAGTTATACACTGCAATTTCAATGAAGTAGAGAAAATCCAGGATTAAGTGATGAAGTAATTTGATTGGATGAAAAAAACGGATTGACGACTTCAGCCAATGAAAGCCATTAACACAAAGATACTATAACCGGACTTTTTAAAAGGTATCTAATAAATAAAAAATAAATCATTAAGCTACTGTTTATATAATTATATAATTTTTATTTTATTTTATTTTACTCTATTTTATTTATTTTTTTATTTATTTACTTATTTAAAATAAAATAAAATATAATAAATACTTATAATTACTTTTTATATTTTATTTTAATGAGTATTCATTGATTAAAATAAATTTGTGTTAAAATAATTCTCAAAGAACTTCTGCTACTATTTATTTTTTATTTTTATTTTACTTTATTTTATTTTCTGTATTTATTTATTTATTCATATATGATGAATAAAATAAATAGATAAACAGATAAATAAATAAATAAATAAATAAATAAATTAATTAATTAATTAATAATTAATTTATTGATTACAATAAATCTTTGAGAACTATTTTCACGCAAATTTATTGTAATCAATGAATGCGTATTAAAATAAAATAAAATAAAATAAAATAAAATAAAAATCTTTTTTATTTATTTATTTATTTATTTATTTATTTTTAAGATTGAAAACCTAACTGTTTGTTTATTCATTTATAACTTAATACATTACCACATCCTTTGTTTATTATCAAAATTGGTACATCCGTGCTATATGATCAAGATGAGGGTATATCATGGACAACATACTCAACAATACACTTATTATCAGTGGTGTCACACTATAAATATACGGAAAACAATATATTTGAAATTGTTGAAAAAGTGGCTATTTACTCATAAAATCTGTTTTATATTATAATTAATTACTTTATTTTGTCTCTGTACTTATGCTAATAGGTGGGTTTTTTTTTTTTTTTTTTTTTTTCTTTTTTTATTAACACAGAGGTTCATGTTTAATTTTTATTGGTTTGACATATGTTTTACTTAAATCAATGAATTAATATATAGATTTTCTTCAAGAAGAATTATTATACAAGAGGAAAAAGCAAATTTGTTTTTTTTTTAACTTTTGATTGTTATTATTTTACATGGTTCGTTGATGATTAGTTCATTGTTTGGGTTTCTCAATTATTTAATTTTATTGTCCGATCACAGACGGCATTTGCGTGAATAGCGTTAAAACAAGAGTGCCCTATGCCGTTTCCTAATTGACACCAGTAGCGTATGCGCCAACACCTGGTTTCAGTCGCTGCTCCTTTTCTCCTTAACGCTGTACCCATCAAGGTGTTTATTGTCCTTAGATGGATATTGCCCCACTCCTCAATAAGAACTTGCGAGTTGAGCGACGTTATATAGTACGTTGACGCGCTTCCTAACCCTTCTGTCCAGCTCATCTTACAAATGCTCGATTGTGGACAAATCTGGACTGCATGGTTACCAATCAAGAACTGGGACGTTGTTTTGAATCAGAAATTCACGAAAACCCCTAGCAACATGGGGTCTCGCATTGCCCTGATGTAATGTTAGGTTACGTAAGGACGTGTGGTCACCATAACATAACCTCTCCTGAATCTGTCGCTTTCCGTTTCCCAAGCGTCAGAATATCGCTCAAAACGTCGTCGATAGATATGTTGTCGTCATTCTGACAATAAAAGCATGAAGAGAATACAACAAATGTTCCAATAGGCCAATCGAAACCGATTAGGCGCATGTTAAAGCAGCCACTGCATTCATCATTGGCGTTGCCACTGCGTAAGTCACGGACAAACATATGGACGTTATGGCCTTAAATGAAACCCCGCAACCGATTCCTAAACATTCTTGGACACACTGTCAGACCATTTATATTATTGCTGAAAAGTTGGCATGTCGTCTCCGTTGCAGCCTGAAATCTATTACGGGGGTGCGAGAGAGGTATAACTATCTTGATGTAACGGGCTTTCGCTTTTGGAATGGTCAACCAATCTCCACTTGGCTCTGAAACGTCTAACTCAACGAGAAATTCTCGGGCTACATGACGTTGCGAATGTTCTTGCATTATCAGAGCAATAGCCCTACCCCTATCGAATACATCTATAATTGCAGTTTTGGCACTGGTTTTTTTATAAATGTAATATTGCGTTAAAGTCTGGTTTGACTGATATTGGGAATTAGCTCTGACTAGCTTTTCATAAAAATTTAAATTTAACAAAATGGATAAACATCAACTGTAACTGAAAGCACAATGAGACGCTGCAGAACTTGACAAACCTTAAAACGGAACCCAGAGATGCAAAGAAAAGCATACGCTTCTTGTCCATTTAATATCAATCTTTGTTTAGTTCAGACATACATTGCCACGTTCACCCCGTCCTCCTACGCCCTACCATGCTTCTTATCCGTACCGCGACTGCCATTACATAATTTATTACTGTTTAAAAATATGGCCAGATATCCACGGCTATCACGACTTCTCACATATGATGAATTCCGTTCACCATACCCACCTCCATCCCGTCAAATGAAGTGCACTTGCCGTTGTCACGTGTATCATGATCCGCTAAATAAGCATTAATGGGATACTTTGTTACTCAGTGGATCTACTTACAGAACCAGATGTGGCAATACCTCATTACATGTGGTAGATCGAGATTTTGACATTGAGGTTGCTCACCGAATTTACTAAGGCTTTTTGATTTGTAGCAGATATAGATTGTGCCATCATAAAACGGCTGCTTATGGGTTGATATCGTATTATATGTGACAGATATAGACTGAAACATCATGAAATAACTACATATGGCGATATCGTAAGAAATATGACAGATATAGATTGTGACATCATGATACAACTTCTTTGTGTTGATATCTTATTATATGTATATCTGACAAATATAGACATAAAACGGCTTCTTATTATGATATGTGACAGATATGGACTGTGACATCATTAAATGACTCCTATCTAGTAATATCTGATGATTTGTGACAGATATGGACTGTGACATCATTAAATGACTCCTATATAGTAATATCTGATGATTTGTGACAGATATGGACTGTGACATCATTAAATGACTCCTATATAGTAATATCTGATAAATGTGGCAGATATGGACTGTGATATCATTAAATGACTCCTATATAGTAATATCTGATGATTTGTGACAGATATGGACTGTGACATCATTGAATGACTCCTATATAGTAATATCTGATGAAATGTGACAGATATGGACTGTGACATCATTGAATGACTCCTATATAGTAATATCTGATGAAATGTGACAGATATGGACTGTGACATCATTGAATGACTCCTATCTAGTAATATCTGATGATATGTGACAGATATGGACTGCGACATCATTAAATGTCTCCTATCTAGTAATATCTGATGATATGTGACAGATATGGACTGTGACATCATTAAATGACTCCTATCTAGTAATATCTGATGATATGTGACAGATATGGACTGTGACATCATTAAATGACTCCTATATAGTAATATCTGATGATATGTGACAGATATGGACTGTGACATCATTGAATGACTCCTATATAGTAATATCTGATGATATGTGACAGATATGGACTGTGACATCATTAAATGACTCCTATATAGTAATATCTGATGATATGTGACAGATATGGACTGTGACATCATTAAATGACTCCTATCTAGTAATATCTGATGATATGTGACAGATATGGACTGTGACATCATTAAATGACTCCTATATAGTAATATCTGATGATATGTGACAGATATGGACTGTGACATCATTAAATGTCTCCTATCTAGTAATATCTGATAATATGTGACAGATATGGACTGTGACATCATTAAATGTCTCTTATTTAGTAATATCTGATGATATGTGACAGATATGAACGGTGACATCATTAAATGACTCCTATATAGTAATATCTGATGATATGTGACAGATATGGACTGTGACATCATTAAATGACTCCTATATACTTATATCTAAAAATTACGGTAAGTGTCTGATTATTCCGGAAAAAGACTGATTGTTACGGTAAAAGTCTAATTATTCTGGCAAATGTCCAATTATTATGGGAAATTTTTCTAAAAAAACTTTTTTTTTTAATTTGTTAGCGTAATAATCAGACAAGTTACCGGAATAATCAGACACTTACCGGAATTTTTAGAATCCGTAGAATTTACCGTAAAAATATTCTAATTATTCCGGATTTTGACCAATTATTCCGGATTTTGTCTGATTATTTCGGATTTGATCTAAATATTCCGAATTTTCGCAAAGATTACGGAAAGTGTCTAACCAGCTTACTACTCCGGAATTTCGCAATTATTCTGGTAAAACACCCTCCTAGTGTAAACTGCACCCTTGTGGATGACATTGCTAGATTTGAGTCTCTGGGTTAAAAACGTTTTTGCCAGTAAAACACAAACATCTCTCTCTCTCTCTCTCTCTCTCTCTCTCTCTCGTCACCGAGACTATTAATCCATATGAAGCCTGCGGTCTTTTAAATTTAAAAAACAATAGAAATAAAAAATATTTATAACCATTTTTATTCGTTAAGCAATCTAACGCTGACTGGTAAAGAAAACAGGCATATGTCTCTGAGAAAAACAACAAATTGCACATAACCAGTCATTGAATTACGTGTATTATGATTATTCTGTTTGTAACTAACAGTATGACACCTTGTATTATGCACGTGTATAGACCCATATACTAAATGACCAATAGAGTACCTATATACTAAACTGGCCAATATAGTGCGGGGTACCGTTATCTTGTTAGTTCACCCGTAAAGATTTTATAAATATATTTTAGCATTATCAAAATTTGTTTTTTACACCATGCCTTATCAATGGAACAAGTTGACGCTCTCTCTCGCATTAAAACATGCTGTGGTTAATAAAATAAAATAAAATAAAAATAAAATAAAATAAAATAAAATAAAATAAAATAATAAAATAAAATAAAATAAAATAAAATAAAATAAAATAAATAAATAAATAAACGAATGAATAAATGAATATATTTATCGGTATTGTTAAATATGAATTAAATTAATCATTTGACATTTTAATAAATAAATAAATAAATAAATAAATAAATAATATACTTTATTTTATTATTCATTTGATTTATCTATTTAATTACTTTTAAACATATTTATTTATTTGATTTGTTTAAAGCCTTTAAAGTTCATTTAACGTCCACTATCACTATTGCTACGATGAATCAAAAAATAAATAAATAGATAAATTGTTTAACATGAATTAAATTAAACATTTTGACAAATAAAAAATAAATAAATTTATTTTATTAATCTTTTAATTTATCTATTTTATTACTTTTAAATATTTGATGTTTTAATTTGTTTCAAGCATTTAAAGTCCATTTAAAGTCCACTATCAGTAATATTCCTAGAATGAACCAATCAAATTGTACATTACATCCCGATCTGGAAAGTATGTTCCCAAAATAGTAACAACTACACTTAAGTAATTAAGTAGCGTTAATCCAGGATGAAGTTACTTCATCCTAGATTAAGTACTTAAGTTCTGTCTAGGAGAACTTAATCTGGGATTTTCTGTACTTAATTGATTTTAGTCACTTAACTGGGGTTAAATTCACATTAACGAGAAAATCAATTAAGTAGCGTTAATTGTAATTAAGTTACTTAATCCAAGATTAAGTAGTGTTAATCCTAGATTAAGTAACTTAATCCTAGATTAAGTTAATAATGTGACTCAAGCATTCCATACACATATAGATTGTCAGAAATTCCAAAAGTTTCTTCAAAAGTTTTATGACCGTCGTCACAGTATGTTGAAAATATGGTACCTCTGTGTTCAGGATTGCCATGGATATACAGTGAAACCTCTCTAAACCGGACAAGCTCCGGACCATAGATTTTGTCCGGTTTAGGGAGGTTTTGAAATTCACTGTTATCTTGGATTATCTCCCCTTAACTTAATAAACCTAGAATGAACCAGATATATCTGTATTACATGTTGCTGGTTAAACATTATCTTATGTGTAAAACAATACAACGTAAGTGCTTATTAATAATTTAATAATTTAATTATTAATTAATTACTCTGATTGAGGTAAAACATCCATGAAACCAGATATGTCTATAATGAAACTGATTTAACACATTATTAAAATTAGAGTAATTAAGGCAACCATCATTAATCCCTGACAGGACAACAATAGTGTTGATACTTTACCTGTCCCTTTTATACCTAAGGTGTTGCTGAATAATTAATAATTAACAAAACAACTGCAGCAACTCAGTAGCAGTACTTTGTGGTAATTATCTTAAGTTATTGTGTCAATAAATAAATACATTGATATAAAGAAAAATCACAAAAAGAAATTTCAGAAGAAAATATACAGATGAAAAATATTTAAAAAATAATTACATGATTAATTATATTAAATACCAAATATTTTAATTAAGAATAAAAAAGACTAAAAAAATATAATTTTTGAGTGTACATAATTGAATATTTTCATAAATCTGTTAAAAAATAATCTATTTAAAGAAGGAAAAACAAGAAATTTAAAAAAAAATCAAAATGTTGTCCGGTTTAGAGACGTTCAATTTTAAGGACATAAGCAACTTGGGACTGAAAAGTTTGTCCGGTGTCCAGAATAGAGAGTGTCCGGTTTAGAGAGGTTTTTGTTAGTTGAAATAAAGAAAGATAAATTCGGGACCAAATTTTTTGTCCGGAATAGAGAGTTGTCCGGTTTAGAGAGTGTCCGGTTTAGGGAGGTTTCACTGTATTTGACATTTCATAGTTTCATGTTCCTTTCACTCATGTGGCGAGTATATGTATATACATATATATATATATATATATATATATATATATATATATATATATATATATATATATATATGTGTGTGTGTGTGCGTGTGTGTGTGTGTGTGTGTGTGTGTGTGTGTGGCTAGCTCAGCTAGCTAAACGGTAGGTACATGTACTTACCATTCTGGAGGACACCCGGTCTCACTTCTCTGGTGGAAGTTCATGTGTTTGTCCTAATTTGTCAGTGTCAAAGTTTTTACTGTACTTCTGGGTTGTGATATGTACGTTTGGATTGTAATAGATACTTTTGTACATCAAATATCTGCTACTGTGAAGAATTTATTCCCGTGGTTTAACAAAACATGTCATTGCGTGATGTGGTTAATTCAAGGCTTTCAGTTAATATTTAAAGTAGGTTTGCATTATAAACTACTCCGTTGACATGTAAATTCGCGGATACAGTTGTCCAGACAAAAAAAAAAAAAAAAAAAAAGGATCACCACGGAAATGAATGATTCGGTATCAGGGCAGCTCGTATTCATTGATTCCAGTTTTTGGTCAGTAATTACAAGGTCCCTAGATACGTTTTAGTTTTCCTTTTTGCAACATGCCATGTATTTTCGTTAACATGTGCTATGAACGATTTCTTCATTTGCGTAGTACAAATATTGATTTTTTTGTGATGCAAAATTATGTCTTGTGTGTTAAGTAAGTGAGGGGAGCTTATTCTAAATTGTGCAGTGGTGAAATACTATTACGAACAATATATTGAACTAATTCACAGTACTACCGATTGGCAAAGATGGGATGTTTGGTACTTTAATTAATATGCGATGCTACAAATAACATCATTCTATGTGTACTATCAATGCAATTCAATTCAATTCAATATTTATTTCCTCTAGTTAGAGATTATATTTATAATACATTCAAAATATTAATATATGAAATATATACAAAATAATAAATAATTAAGTAATGAAACTATAAAGAAAGGAACAACTATATCTTAAAGACTCAAGCTTTTTAAAAGCCATAGAGAAAGTCTTGTCCTGACTTTGACAAAAAACTTCAACTTGACACCACATCAGTAATGTCAGTGTCGCTACCATTTCTATACCTTGTACAGACCAAATAAAATCAATCGCATGCAGATGTGTATTATACATACATGTAGTAGATAGGAAAAATGCGTATGTATTTATATGTAAAATGCCTAGGTAAAATATACTACATGTATAGGGTTGGTTACAATGAAACCTGTGTAAAAGGGACACTCAACAAAGTGAAAATACATGTATTTTAATTGTGTTTAATAAAGTATTACCGTCCTTAATTTAGTTGGCTTTTTCTTTGTCATTAAGTGGTGTACTTTTACCATACATATAGAAGTATACACATGTTAGCGTTATGTTATGTGTAACTCGGTATGCTTACACGGTATCATTATGTAATTACGAACTGGGCGTGGTTTCACATTCCTTCCAAATCTGTTTGGTCAATCAGAATTAATATGACGTCATTTTTGACAATTTATTTCTTTTGACGGAAACATTTTCGGTTTGCTATGCTACGCGTTTTCCATCATCGTCATGTTATATCATCAATTTGCCAAAATTGAAGAACAATCCATAGATAAATTTTCACACGTATGCAAAAGAAACATACTAGTTTTTATTCAAATCACAATCTTAAAGGCAAAATTTGAGAACAGGCAAATGAAGTTAAACACGTGAACTTCCATTAGGGAAATGAGACTGGATGCTCACGTATAACGCCAAACGAAAAAAAGTATACATTCTGATTTATATATAAACGAGCGTGCTCCCAAACAACAGAAATAAGAAACAAAGACACGTTTTCAGACTGTTCTCAAGCAGTAAAAAATAAGAAACGAAACCATGATATAAGTGTTAATATTTATTTTATTTAAGTCCTTTTTTCTAAATATAACATCATTAACCCCACCGTCATCTCTTTGTACTTTAAGGAGCGTTTCATATCCATTACTTTCCATAAACCTTTGCATAAAACGTTTCTTATCTTGATGAGCAACCTCTGCAGAAATCATTTTTATGTTGACTTTATCAAATGGTATTGTCTGCAGTACGTCCAGCTCATTGCCCTCCACATCGAGGCTTAGGAAATCGACCGTTGATTGGTTTAAAGCTAACAAAACAGAATAAAGCGGGAAACACTGAACTTCTACTTCCCGGGAAGCAATGTTTTGATTTCTCATCCATTGTTTAGCTGAGCCGTATACCAATCTTCCTCTATTATAAGCTTGATTAAACGTCATCTGGAAATAAATAAATGAAAAATCCCGAAATTAATTTCATGAAATAATTTTGTAATTAAATAGTAGTTCTATATTTCATGACTTTAGACGAACATTGAAATTTATTCAAACGGTTTCTACTGTGACCGATGTAAACCAAACAATTTCAGATTGTTTTGAACAATTTTAGCTAGTCGTAGTGTTGGATTGTTGTATATATAACGTTAGTTTATATTATACAGTGAAGTTTATTGCCAGACTTTCTTGCCAGGCGTTTTGGCCTTGTAGTAGAACACTTGCTTTTCACCCAAGAAGATTGGAATCGATCCTCAGACTGGGTTCTCGGTGAGGTAGACCTTTTTAAGTGTTTCCTTCCTTCTATTACACAATAGTTACAAATCTGTAATAAAGCATAATGCAAGTATCTACAAGTGGAGTTGACTATCAGACCAGGAGTTTGGAAGAGTGCACCTATATATTGCGACCTTTTTTCTACAATATATTTCTATGTTCCTGGTTCCTATATCCTTCTTTGTAAACAATTACATGTACATGCTTTACATTAAAGGGTAAAGTTATCCATGTGTAACAATTTTTAAGGGTTTCTTTATTAAACCAAGTCGAATTCACAAAATTGCAAAAAGCATTAGAAAAAGATTATTTATTCATGTTCTTCAAACATGATGCAAAATGGCATAACATACAAAAATGTACAAGGCATACATGTACATGAACATATACATATACACTTGATACCATTTCATAAGAACACGTGGGAAAGTTGATTTTCCTTGCCGTGTCAGTATAATGTGAATGGGGAGTGGTACGCTTGTCTGCGACGTACTGACTTGGTGAGCTAGCACCCTAAAGTCGCCCTATGTGTGTACAAGGCAAACCACACAACACACTCGCACTTCACATGCATACACGGAAGTGTTCATAAATTAATCCACGGAGATTAAAAAAAATAGCCTCGTCGTTAATAGCTGAAAAATTCCTGATGCGACGTTAAGCAAAATTCAACCAACCACTAATGTACATTACATGTACATATATAGACTTGATACCATTTCATTGTAGATCATAATATAATGATGTGTACATGAATATAGAAACGTGATTAAATTTTGTCAGATAAAAAATCAACTTATCTATCAAGATGTAATATACAGGTCTTGAATATAATATTTAATTTCACAATATATGATACACAGTAGGTATAGTGCAGACCTGTCGAAAGTTTAACACGAAGTCAATTAGTGTAAAGAGAAGAAGTCGAAGCCGCTGATAAATGGTTGAGAAATATGGAATCAGGATAGCTAGTGATCGGTCGCGACGACTGAAAACCTTCATAGAGATATATAGCAGCTGCTGCAAGACTGTCAAAAAATATATATATATATAGCTGACGAGGGCGGAGATGAGCTGCCGATTCGGCACTATTTTGACAGTGTTAAACTTCTGACAGGTCTGTAGGGTAGGTATTATTTTGTCTTAAAGGCTGCTGCTGCTGAATACAGGTAAAGCTGGATTTACATTACACGTTTTGATCTACAATTTACCACGGCTTGTTGTCAAGGATTTATTTGATGAAAATCTGATTACTCGCAGTAACTCACAGTTACCTACTCGTATTATTCAACGCGTGTCAACTCCCGCCAAAAAATCGGTTAAATTGTAGCACAATAATGGACAGGCTCAATATTCTGCTAGCTTCAGTCGATTTTTGACAGGAGTTTGCACGCGTTAATACGACTAAATCTACGAGAAAATACGAATAATAATAAATCATAGACGAAAATTTGTAATAAACGGTAGGTGACAATTGTGTACTGTAAATTTAGCTTAACGTTGATCAAAATCTGAACTACAGCAGTTGTGTATTCAATATGGAAAGTTTCTCTCAAGTGAAGGATAAATTACTAGCATACTTCATACTTTTACAAAATACATTTGAAACACATGACAGTACGTTTGCGCATTCAAATGTCTTAAGAAAATGTGTGGCTGGGGGTATTTTTTTGTAATTTGTGTTTTTATTTGTCCAAGACACTGAATGAGGGTTGGTCAAGTGCCAAAATTGGGGCTACTGGGTTCACTTGTCGGGTAACTAAGGTGTGTGTAAAAATAATTACCTTAGCTGGATTACGAGTGGGGCTCAAGCAGGAATGGCTTATAAACGCTTTACGGTGTTTAGTTTTTAATACTGCAAAGTTTGATGGATCAGCTTCTATCAAAACTCCATTCCATTTTCTGACCTTTTCAAAAAATAAACTATTAGATCCTTTTTCTCCGTCCAAGGCTCCACATTCCACATAAAAACCATTTTCCTGTTTGTAATAAAATAAGGAAAAACATTTTACCAAAAATTTTACTTGTAATGTACTTGTTTTGAATACCGTGCATCACTTAAGAGTTATATGAACTAAAATTCCAATTTTGGCTTCCGTTACGGTAAACACCAATGGAGTGCGGTTCATCTGCCTACTTGGTGATACCCTAAAAAACGAAATACCGGATTGGGAATGGGGTTGACCAGCAAGCCGAAGGTACCCCACAACAAAAACTTTTATTGTGGAATGAGGTTTACCAGCGTGCCACGAGAGAACCCATAACAAAACATTTTTAAGGAATTGAGTTAACAAGCGTGCCACGTGATACCCCCCCCCCCCAAAAAAAAAAAAAACAAAAAAAACGGAATGGGTTTCATAGCATGCCACATCGTACCCTCATAATATACACAACTTTTGTGGAATGGGGTCCACCAGTGTGTCGGGTAATATACAACGACTGGAAAAACTGAAGAGGAATTGGGTTCACCAGTCTACGAAGGGATACCCCCCCCCCCCCATAAGAGAAATATCTGTGAGGAAAGGGGGTCACCTGCATGTCATGCGATTCCCCATAACGGAAACATCTGATGAAGAATAGGGTTCAAAAGCGTATCGCGCAAGACCCCATAACGGAAACATATGATAAGGAATGGGGCTTAACAACGTACCACGTGGTACCCTCTAATAAAAACACCTTTGACGAACCGCATGGATTCACCTAAGTACCATGTGATTAGGAATGTCTTCAACAACGTTCTATATGATACTCCAAACATAACGAAAACAGTAATAAGAAAGAGGTTGAACAGGGTACCACAACAGGAATATGGGATGCAACAGTGTACCACGTGATACCGCATTAATGAGATTCAACAGTGTACCACGTGATACCGCACTAAAGAAATGAGATTCAACAGCATACCACGTGATACCGCATTACAGGAATGAGATTCAACAGCATACCACGTGATACGGCACTAAAGGAATGAGATTCAACAGTGTACCACGTGATACCGCACTAAAGGAATGAGATTCAACAACATACCACGTGATACCGCATTACAGGAATGAGATTCAACAGCATACCACGTGATACCGCATTACAGGAATGAGATTCAACAGCATACCACGTGATACCGCATTACAGGAATGAGATTCAACATTGTACATGTACCACGTGATACCGCATTACAGGAATGAGATTCAACAGTGTACCACGTAATACCGCATTACAGGAATGAAGTTCAACAGCGTACCACGTGATAACGCATTACAGGAACAGAGTTCAACAGCGTAACATGTGATACCCCATTACAGGAATGGGTTTCAACAGCGCACCACGTGATACCGCACTACAAGAATGAGATTCAATAGCATACTACGTGATACCGCATTACAGAAATGGGGTTTAACAGCGTGTAGCGTGCTGAAGGTTTCACGTGGTGAACCTCATTAAATTTCTACTGTCGTATGTTATTGATTTTAATTTGAATTTATATACTAAACATTAATTAGCTGAGTCATACTACAATGTTACTGTGTAACACGATGACAATGAATGATAGAGATACAGTACAGACCTGTCAAAAGTTTAACACTCACCTAATGAAAATGACTCGAGCCTCGGCTACCAAGTCGCCGAGATAGTCTGTTCACAACCAATTAGTCTCTCGGTTTTTGCCGTTTTCATGGAGTTAGTATTGCTTAGACAAAAAAGACATTGTTCAAAACTGACCAAAATTTACGGAGTATTGGCAAAATTGAGAAAAGTTTAAGAATAGAAATATTAAAAATTAATAACGGCATGGATTGAATAATAAATGTACGATTTTGCTTTTACAATAAAAAGTTTCGTTTTAGAGAATTCTACGAAAAACCGAAAGTCCTAAGGATTGTAAATGAACTTTTTAGAACTCAATATTTTGAATAGCTATTGAGATATATCCACCAAAATGAGCTGCCTATAAGGCACTAATTCACTAGCTTAGTGTTAAACTTTTGACAGGACTGTAACGTTAAAAATACAGTAATAATATAGTTTATGTATAGTGCTTTAATGGTAACAACAATTATCAGAATACATATATACTGTACAGATACAAACGAATAGAAAATTTCAGTAATTTATGTCACAGTAAACAAATAGATGGTGTTTGAAGATAATGTTATTGTTTTAAGTATTAGTATTTCTTTTCATCCTTTCTATATATGAATTTACCTCCATCTATTTATTTTTTATATGAATATATTTATTCAAAACTATATAAATACTCTCCCATTTACAATTTTTAAATAAAAGTAAACCGTATAATGGATCGATGTTACAGTTAAATATGGCCTACAGTACAGGCCTGACGAAAGTTTAACACTAAGGTAGTGAAATAATGCCGAATCGACAGATCATATCACTCCATCGTTTCCGATATCTCGGCAGGTTTTCGACAGCTGTTATGTACATGTATCGCCCGGCAGCATTGCCGCTATCAATGCTATGATCATTCTGTATCCAAGTTTCGACTCCTACTTGTTAGCTGATTGTTTAATTTTCGACAGGTCTGTACTGTGACATTTCATTTTTGCGATAGATTGTTTTTTTGCGAGTATTGTCATTTCAAAATATGCGCGAGCTTTCATTTTGGCGTAGTCGGATATGTCAGTATAGTGCGTCAAGTTTGACCTAGCCGTTTGATCTTGAATTTGGATATTTAAACATGCGTATCCATTGTTTAATTAAGAGACACTATAACGTTGATATATAAGAATAGGCTATAATAAAAAAGGAAATCTGGTGTTTATGGTAATGAAGCATGCTGTCTTACCTAAAACACATACTCTATTAAAACAATATTCAAATCAAAGGTCAAGGAGCCAGGCCAAACTTGACGCACTATTGAATTGCAAATGAATTAAATAACAACAATGTACTCGCGAATTTAAATCAACCTTTTAAAGGAAAACATGCAATAATATGATTTCAAATTCAATGGAAATAATTGATCCGCATAAAAGTAAGGGGTATCATTTCTACAGCTGCGAACCTCTATGGTGTTTGCAAAATTATCCAATTTTTCAATTTTTTTTCGCCTTCATCGAATTTGGCACGCGCCGCAATATCTTGCATTACCTCTTGAAATTAAATACAATGAGTTGGAGGTTGTGGGTTCGAACACCGACCAGGTCTGACCCAAGATTTGAAAGTGGGTAGTGACTGTTCTTTTGCCAAGCACTCGACATTACGAAATGAACGTCACGGTTCTTTCGGGTGGGAACTTAAAATAAACGAGACCACGTGTTACGGTGAGCTTGGCACGTTAAAGAACCCTGATGTATAATGCTATCAGCGCAACACACAGGCAAAATTTCTGCACCTTTTCCTACAGCTGGTGACGTCTCGATATAACTGAAATATTCTTGACTTGGACGTTAAACACCATTACTCAACTCAACTCATTCCAATAGATAAAAAAAATTTACATTTACTTACTATATAATTAAGGCGGCTGTCTATAAATGGAGTTTGTCCATTAGAATATTCAAGTTTATTTGAATTTGTTAGATTATAAGGTTCTAAGGACGGAAGTTCAATGTAATAGTCACGAATTATCTGTATAAGTTTGGGATCATCCATAGAAACTTTTTGATCGTTCAGTTCTTTCAGTGCTTTGATATGATCGAATAATGGATCCTTATTCTGTTGGAAACGTTTTGGTATAAGTTCCTGGCTAAATAAGACCGTTTTTCGCTCATCTTCATTCCCAAGAAAAATATATTGATAATTGAACGTCGATGTGCGCATCTTTAACACGATCAGACCTAACACAAAAGCAGCCATGATTACACATAGTTTTTTGTATTTTGAACATTGCTTCGAAGTAACCATAGTGTTTGTGTAAAAGTATCACATCCAAATCTCTTAAAACTGAAATAAAATTAGGCTATATGCCGTTATGTACAATGCTAATAGCTTAAAGCACACTTTTATATAAAAACTTTTAAAAATAGAACTACTGGTCAACTAGTCTGGGCATTGACCGGTAGGTCACTTGCAGACGTAAAACTCCGCCAATCTGGAAAACTAATAGTCAACTTCAACTAAACTTAAACCACAAATAAATATAAAATACATCCTAGTATACTGACAATAAATTAAGAAAATTCATTGTTTCCGTTTCCATAGTAACACTCGTTAAAGGCAGGTAAAATATATAGTATAAGAAGTCTATTCTACTAGAAGTGAGCAAGATTAAATGCTTGATTAGAGTAAAAATTATTTCACTTATATCGAAACGTCACCAGCTATATATATGTATATTTATTAATACTTTATTTGAGTCTCATCATATAAATACGACATTTATAACGTTATTCGGGATCATAGCACCTTCAAATAAAACTTCTCTTATACCTTCATAACATATAACACACAGTTCATACAATTTAAGCAAGTACGGTTTTCTAATGACGTTCCTTCAAACCTTCCAGTCTCAAGGTAAATTGTCACTACGTTGTGCACTCGATTGAAAAAAAAACCACTTACATAAAATTCCGTATCAAAAATATTTTTAAAAGTATTATTTATTTCCCTCGAATCACAATCCAGAAGCAAGGTAAAAACAAACGTACAAACGTACTAATCCATGTCCGAATCACAATCCAGAAGCAAGGTAAAAACAAAAGTACTAATCCATGTCCGAATCACAATCCAGAAGCAAGATAAAAACAAACGTACTAATCCATGTCCGAATCACAATCCAGAAGCAAAGTAAAAACTTTGGAACCGACAAGGTTAAACACGTGAACTTCCACCAGGGAAGTGACGTCGGGTGCTCCGGAAGGGTACATAGGCAACTAGACAGAAAAAATGAAATTTTTAATGCAAGAAACTGTTTTACAACCATTAGTGGCCAAGACAATTTTTAATATGTATAATAGAAGGAAATATTTTTTATCATAACTATTTAATTTTTTGTCATTTTTAATTTCTAATTTATCACATTTATTTTTAACACACACACACACACACACACACATTGCTTACATTTTAACACACACACACGCACACACACTGCATACATTTTAACACACACACACACACACACACACACACACACTGCATACAAATTATAACACACACACACACACATTGCATACATTTTAACACACACATACACACACACACTGCATACATTTTAACACACACACACACACACACGCACACATTGCATACATTTTAACACACATACACACACACACACACTGCATACATTTTAACACACACACACACACATATATATATATATACACACACACACACACACTTATACAACTGCACCACACACACACTTTTACTGCTGTATATTGAATGTACATGTATATATTTTCGCCAATTTTTATAGATGACCGTGTTTCATAAGTCTTTTAGGCTGGATGTCATGATATTTTATTTTTTGTATTGTATATGTTATTATGTATGTTTTATGGCATGTGACACGTTAATAAAATAAATCATATACTATTATGTATGGCACGCCTCGACAACAAAAGTTCGATAAAGTGCTTTAACGGTCGTTAAAGCGCTTTAACGAGTTTAATGTTGCATGTACATTGTCGTACTTCACCTGTGTAACGATCTACAGTTCAGTGTCTTAAGCTCGGTACATGAAATACATAACAGGCGTACAGTTTTTATTTCGTTAAAAAGAAACCAAAAACGATACAAAAAATGACCACATCTATTTGAGTTCCTTATTGAATTCCGGTTATTTCAGTATTTTTTGTAAAATTTTAGGACGTCGGGAAATTACTTCTATTTTAAGTTAAAAATATAGCAGTTATTTCGGCACTATCTCTTAATATTCTTGTTTAATTTTTAACAAAATGTGGCGAAAGACCATTAGTTATAGGCTGTTTTTTCACGCCAATTTGATTTTTTTCAAAAATGACCACATCTAAAGTGTTAGAGCGCTTTAGTAACAAAAACGCATTTGGTAACAAAAAATTTAACATCTTTTAGAAATAGAATACACAGCATCAGTATATCAGTCGGAGTTGTTGATATGACAAATAGTAGATATCTGATGAGATATCACCAAAAACAAAGAGATATCCAAATTTTCGCGAAAACGCATTTGGTAACAAAAGTATGTTCAACGTGAAACGCATTTGGTAACAAAATTGAAACAACTTCTAGAAATAGAATACACGGTATCTGAGTGTCAGTCGGAGTTGTAGATATGACAAATAGTAGATATCTGATGAGATATCACCAAAATGTAACAGATATCCTACTTTTCCCTAAAACGCATTTGGTAACAAAAGTATGTTCAACGTGAAACGCATTTGGTAACAAAATTGAAACAACTTCTAGAAATAGAATACACGGTATCTGAGTGTCAGTCGGAATTGTAGATATGACAAATAGTTGATATCTGGTGAGATATCACCAAAAACAAAGAGATATCCAAATTTTCGCGAAAACGCATTTGGTAACAAAAGTATGTTCAACGTGAAACGCATTTGGTAACAAAATTGAAACAACTTCTAGAAACAGAATACACGGTATCTGAGTGTCAGTCGGAGTTGTAGATATGACAAATAGTTAAAAATAGTTGAAATGGTAGCAAAAGGTCATGGTCAAGACAGTATTAATGAAATAAGCTTAATCTTGCTATATCTTCAAAACTGGGTCAAGGTAATGGCTTTGCTTGGTATGTGTGCTTTTGTTTCTATTTTAGCTTATAATTGGCTTATAACATACTCATCCATGTCCAAATCACAATCCGGAAGCAAAGTTAAAACTTTGGAACTGACAAATCAGGTTAGACACGTGAACTTCCACCAGGGAAGTGAGGTCGGGTGCTTCGGAAGGGTAAGCACCTTCTGTTTAGCTAGCTACATCCGCCACTTTTGTAATCAAAATTGTGTGGGAACATGGAACTATGAGACGTCAAAATTATCCCGGGCAATCCTGAACACAGAGTCATTAAACTTATCAACAATACTGTGATGACGTCATAAGACTTTTTGAGGGCCTTCATAAGCCTAGGCTTGCAAGAAGATATACCTAAGATCAAAGGTCAATGTCATGACCTACCTTGTCATTTAAGCCTTAAATTGTTATGTCTTGTCTATATGTAAAGATTTTGAAATGTTTTTTTTTTAATTTCAATTTTGATGTTTCCTATAATGGAGTCAGGATTAAAGGTTAAAGTCGGGAAAAGTTAGATATATCTTTGCTTTTGATGATATCTCATCAGATATCAACTATTTGTCATATCAACATTCCGATTGACATTCAGATACCGTGTATTCTATTTTAGAAGTTGTTCAAATGTTTGTTACCAAACGCGTTTCACGTTGAACATACTTTTGTTACCAAATGCGTTTTCGGGAAAATTTGAATATCTCTTTGTTTTTGGTGATATCTCATCAGATATCAACTATTTGTCATATCTACAACTCCGACTGACACTCAGATACCGTGTATTCTGTTTCTAGAAGTTGTTTCAATTTTTGTTACCAAATGCGTTTCAGGTTCAACATACTTTTGTTACCAAATGCGTTTTAGGGAAAAGTAGGATATCTGTTACATTTTGGTGATATCTCATCAGATATCTACTATTTGTCATATCTACAACTCCGACTGACACTCAGATACCGTGTATTCTATTTCTAGAAGTTGTTTCAATTTTGTTACCAAATGCGTTTCACGTTGAACATACTTTTGTTACCAAATGCGTTTTCGGGAAAATTTGGATATCTCTTTGTTTTTGGTGATATCTCACCAGATATCAACTATTTGTCATATCTACAACTCCGACTGACACTCAGATACCGTGTATTCTATTTCTAGAAGTTGTTTCAATTTTGTTACCAAATGCGTTTCACGTTGAACATACTTTTGTTACCAAATGCGTTTTAGGGAAAAGTAGGATATCTGTTACATTCTGGTGATATCTCATCAGATATCTACTATTTGTCATATCTACAACTCCGACTGACAATCAGATACCGTGTATTCTATTTCTAGAAGTTGTTTAAATTTTTGTTACCAAATGCGTTTCAGGTCGAACATACTTTTGTTACCAAATGCGTTTTCGGGAAAATTTGGATATCTCTTTGTTTTTGATGATATCTCATCAGATATCTACTAATTTGTCATATCAACAACTCCGACTGATATACTGATGCTGTGTATTCTATTTCTAAAAGATGTTAAATTTTTTGTTACCAAATGCGTTTTTGTTACCAAATGCGTTGTAACAGAGCACACTTTGATAAAGATAAAAACATAAAAATCAAATGTTGGTTTTGACGACAAATTACTTCCAATTTTATTTAAAGATAGGGTAATTTGTGAATATCTAGTGAAGAAATATCCAATATGGCCGACACTCCACCAAGTATAAAACATGCGATATGTTGTTTTATTTTCCCCACCAATTCCGGTACAAGTTACGCCGGCTTCCCCGTAAATGGAAAACGGTACAAAAAAATTATAAAACCAAACAAAAGGTGATATACTTCTCGACCTTTGGATATACTATTAAAAGTATTTAAACTTTAAAAAATAAAGACAGATTTGTCAGTCAGCTTCATAAATGTTCTAGATTATTTTTATACAAATATAAGGAGAAAAGTGAGAAGAATGAAAGTGAAATAATCTCTAATCAATAAAAATTATTATAAATGATTAATTCAGTCAAATAAGAAAAATTATAAATTTTAATAATTTTAAAATTTCAAAATTAATTTCATTAGGCCAGTAAGTCGGTCCATTAGAATATCCATCCAAATTAGTCTGATATGATTTAAGTCTAAATATATCTTTCCAAAATTACAGAAATAACATTTACCGGGTATCATAGAGACTTCATATCTAATGATTTATACACACACGTGTCAATCTTTTTTTTTTTTTTTTTTTTGCAAATTGGACGGTACGTTCTTTTGATTACAGGTGATAAAGGTCTACTAATAAACAGGATGTTTATTGATTATCTTTTAATTACTGGTATGTGAGATCCCACTTTAAGCAATATTAATTTATTGTGAATTTATAGTAATCAGAAACTACCTATTGAAGTTTGCCGTGGGAAGATTATACCAAAAACCAAGACATCATGGATTATGTGAACTTTGTAAAAGTGATTTTATACACATTTTCTGATGCAAACATGTATTCTATTGATATAAATAATACATTCTAATAATGGGTCAAAATATTATTTATTTATCTATCTATTTATTTTGTATTTACCAATTAAATATTTGTTGAATTAATTTGATAAGATACTTGAACATTAGCATTGGGATGGATCAGAGGATGGGTGCGGTGTATCATGAATAATTACATTTATTAAAATGTATATTAGCATTTTTACTTATATTTGTATTGCGCACACATATAGTATTTTTTATACCATTTGACTCATGACTTGATCAAGTTACTGTTTTTGTGTAAATTAAAAGGATAATTGTTTAATATATATCCCATTATTTTTTGCCTAACAAACAGTATAGCTTCTACTTTTAAATAACCATATACTTTTTCTTTCTCTCAACATGAATATTTTCCTCTTCATGTTAACATTTAAATTAATTTACTGTTTTGCTTGGAATATCATTTTTACCGTCATCAGTCCATTTTAATCTCATAATGACCATGTCACGTTGTCTGTTACCCAAGTGGTCAGTTATCGATAGCTCTTGGTAACGAGGTTTGTGAAATTTACCCGGAAGAGTTATTCCGCCTGATCATTATACAATATTTTTGCAGTCGGAACCGCCTGTATAGTTAGCAACATCCGCCACATGTGCAATCCAATCTAATCTAATAGTTTTATGCTGCACAACGTCGGTGTATTAAAATTACTAATAGCCCCAAATATTAAACAGGAAACCATCTGCAGTTGTTAATTTCGCAATAAGAATTCAAAGTCCCAGAGCTCTATTTTCCACGGTTGCCACACGCTTACCTGTAATGGAAAACTTTAAATCACACAATATACGGAAACGTTGCTTATGTCCTTCTTGTTGATGATTTATGAAAATGAATAACGTTTGACTCAAAGTTAATAGACATATTGCTGTAAAAGTATTTATTTTCCCAGTATAGTGTATATTATATTCTTTCTTTCCTCTAGTATAGAGAGTAATTAAATATAACAAAAGAACATCAAAATACAATTATATACAGATTAGGAGAGAAGAAAATAAATATAAACATCGCGAGTTATAGCGAAGAGCGATAGTCTGATGATAACGAGACAACCCTGACTGTTTTAACGCGCGAAATAAAGTTTTGCAGTCCTGTGTATGAACTGGGCGGCACGAATGCGGTTATATTATGCTTATTCTGTTATAGTACATATTTAAAAAAAACGCAAAAATGTAACTACACGGATATGTCTAATATTCATTGACCTCGAAAATAAACACACCCGAAATTAAATACTTTTACAGTATAATTCATGGTCTATGTATAGGTCAAGTTGATCAAGAAATAACTGTAAATCCGACGGAAATTCTGCTGATTACTTTTCCTGACCTTTATTAATGACAATCTGCATGGAAAACTAGTCAACGGTTAACACTCCATATTTTAGTGATTTACCAGTTGAACCATTTCAACAAAGTTTAATGATTGATTGGGATGAGTGTGGTCATAAAGATAATAAAATATTAATACTAACCAGTTATGATTTTTTTTCTTATTTTTTACGATATAAATAAAATCATCTGCACATGAATAAAGAAAACCGGTACAAATGTATCTTGAATTTATTTATTTAACAAGGTTTTTTGCAATTGCATTATCAATGAACAATACTAGCATCTATCTCTGAATTCTTTATTATTTGTTTGATGTTAAATTATTACAAAACTTGGCTTTTTTAAAAGTTTTTCTCTTTGACTAGCTCAACTTAAAAAATTTCCGGATATATATACATGCTGTGTGTCGTATCCTATTTGGGTTTTACTGACCCGGAAGTACTTTGTTACCGTGCACCTGTTTACATATGGCGTCCTGACTTCAAGCATTCCAGTTTATAACTGCATTTATTCATAGATAGTTTGATACGTAGAATAGAAAATTCCGATTAGATAAACATGTCCTTTGGAAAACCACCAACATTAATAAATCAGAAAGCTAAAAAACAGGAAATCGCCGATAAGGTAGAGAAATTTACATATTGAATCTGACCACAAGTTCTCGGATAGGGACACTTCAATTCTTCATCCCATTTTGTCTTTCTGTACAATATCACAATATACGTGCAATCCGTGTGTTATAGCCTGTATGGTGAAAAATGGCAGGTCTATCGGACTTTTACAGTTTAAACATCAAGAGTGACAATGAAAAAGCAATAGGTCCCTAATCTTAGACATGTTAGACCTGGAACATTTTGAAAACCCTGAAGTGAGAGGGAAAATCCACTTTCTTGTTTATTTACATGGTCTTCTAAAAGTGGTATATGGGAAGGGGGGTTCAAGGTTTAAATGATGGATGGTTGTGACCAATATTTGAAAAAAAGTAGTGATTGTTCTTTTGGCATGCACTCTGCATTTAAAAATGGTTTCACAGGTTTCGTTCTAAGCAACCTTAAAAATTAATGTCCACTGTCCTGGTAGACTTGGCAAATTGAAGATCCTTCCTTGATACATTGCCCTGAGCACATTTAATGCACTTTTAGCTGGGGATATTTCAATATAAGTGAAATACTCTTTACTATCACTAAAACTCATTCAATCAATGATATTTTCCGCTACTAAACAGACTAGCTCAGTGCTGTTAATATATTTGGCATTATAATTTAAATTTTAACAGGTGAAAGAGATAAAAGAAAGGCAACAGAACTGGCTTAAACAAAGAGATCAACACAAGAAAGATGACAAAACGCCTGGAAAATCTACCACATCTCTAAACAGTTAGTATTCTTAAGTGAGGAAAAACTTCTCAGAAAAAATTGTTTCCACATAATAAGACTCTAGCAAGTGCCCAAGCTGAGATCCAATTAAACTCTTGTCTTTTTTATGAACAGCTAGCGGGATAGCATGTAGTCTGAAAAGCTTTGTCAGACTTTTTGTTATTATTGGTGTTTTAGAGGAAATGTTTTGAAAAATGCCCTCTCCCCCACTCATCTGAAAAATACTAAGTTGAACCCTTTGGAATGTTGAAGTCGAAAGCTTTGGAATGTTTGAGTGAGTAATGGTATTTTAGACTTCAGTCAGGATTCTTTCACTTATATTGACACAGTCAAGTCTGAGATGATGTAGGTGTAATGATCATATTATATATAAATCTAAATAAATTTTGTTTTCAGATTTAGGTTGCACTTAGTTAAATGATATCATCAAATACTGAATAATCTGTAAAATGGCACCTCTTACACCTTAAGCTTCCACGATTTATGAGACTAAGATAATACGCTATACTATCCATAATACACAGTACAAATTCAAACTGAATCAATAGCATTTTTAAAATTGCATCTTGTTTGTTTTATACAGGTTATAGTAAAACCAAGGAAAATAATGTGTTTTCGGGAAAGCAAAGACACTTTGCTGAGAATAGACACACTAGTAAAAATGACACAAAGACAGAAAACTCATTATCCGTAGAACCTAGAGGAAAATTTAAGCACTGGCTTGAAGCTAGGAACAAAGCAAAGGATGAGAGTAATGATATGGATCAGAGATTGGACACAGCACAAACATATGTGCTCAATGCTGATGTTCTGAAAGTGGACAGTCAACGGTCATCAGGATTTGCAACTCCAGATATTGATTACAATGATTATGCTAGACAAAAGCAGCACTCTTCCAGTATATCTTCCAGTATATACACAGGATATGCTGACAGAGATAGAACAGAAACAGCAGAAAGACTTCTCTCTCATCAAGACTTTGATGCAATGGCTGACAGTATTGTGGCCAGAGTTAAAAATGACCTAAATCTTGGCCAGTCATCTTCGAGTTTTGTGTCACATAAAACAGAGACAAGAAAAAACAAGTATAGTGATATGAATACTGATAAAAATAGTTACAGATCAGGATCTGGAAATACAGCAGTTGTAGAGAATATAAAACAAACTGGCAATAACAATATTGACACCTCAACACATCATTGCTCATCCTGTCATAACCTGATGGTAGGTATTTTCAATAATCTATAGTAATAAATAGAATTAATATGACCATCCATATGCAAAAAAGGGCCTTGCAAAAAATAATTGAGATTTTCAGGTTTTTTTGTTTTATATTTTTGAAGCACCAACATTTAGTTATACAAAAATAGTAATAAAAGTAAATTCACCCTGATAGTTGTGTAGAAATTGTAAGAAATCAAAAGGCCATTTTTGTGCAACTGACTATATTTATTTAAATTTCATTGTGTGGGAACCTACATTTAATGATTCCTTTGAGTTGAGTAATGGGGTTTTGTGCTGCCAGTCAAGATTCTTTCACTACCCTGGTGTTTAGGTCTGGGTTGGTGGCGGAAACCTTAGTGGCCGGAAAAAACACTGACTACATTACTTTCTATATTTAAGTGGGTCTCTCAAACTCTGTTAAAGCCTGGGCTGGGGTTTACCGGAAGCACATTTGCACTTCCTATGTTTGTCCTTTGGACTCTCCATAATTAGGTATGTGCATCTACTTGGAAGCATGAAAATTGTTAAACAATTTTGCAGTTTCATAATCCAGCCCCTTTCTGTTTTCAGTTTATCAAACTGTCAATCTGGGTCATTTTTTGGTTTATCTTTTCAATGTAATGAAGTAAAGTATCAGAAATGTCGCTCTGTGTTGTCTCTACTTTTGACTGCTAATTGTAAGTTTTCAATTACAACACAAAATATATATGAATTCCATGAACGAAGGTTTGATGTTTGGTTGTATGAATTGAGAATTACCGAATATATAACACCAATTTTTTGGATAAACTAGCACAATTTGTGTTATAATGTTGATCCTATTTTTGGAAAAAAAAGTTTGGTTTGTTGCCATTTGTCTGTGATTTTCTCTGGGCACTCCAGTTTTCTCCACCATTCCTGAGCAAACTTCCTTGATAAAAATGAAGGAATCTAGACTGAGGTGATGAACTCCATTAATCAATTCACCCATGTACTCCCCTTTTTGAAAATAATGGCCACAGCTCTTAAGGTCCTACTAAGGTCAGTTCTAGATCGTTTAGATTGAACACTGCTTTTTACAGGTGTATTAATTTTTGGATTGTTTTATTTTTATAGATGTCGCCAAGTAATATTCCAATGATATTTATACCATGTGGACATACTATCTGCCAAGCCTGCTGCCAAGAACACCAACTCTGTCCATCATGTGGGTGTCGACCTTCTTCAAAGACTTGCAATATTATGTTATTACAAATTATACAAGATTACCATGGAAAGGGTCACCAAGGCAACAGCAAAAACCCAAAGTTCAAACATAGTTCAAGGTCATATTCACCAGAGAACTACAGAGATATAAAACCAGGTAAAAAATATATAGCATTATATGTTTCATATAGAAATTTAAGTTAACAATCAATCTCAAAGTGTTAGCATTCAAATATACATGCATATTGATATTTGTATGCAAACATTTTTCTGGTCCAAGGTTTTTACATTTCTCACCTGATCATGTGACAATTTTTTTCATACATTTGTAGCAACATTGTTGAAAATGTCATAGCTGTGTTGTTTTCATATTGCACAAGTTCTTATATTCTTATACACATGATACCAGAACTAATGCAATGTTAATGTATTGTGAGACAAAATTGCATTCTTTGATGAAATACTAGTGGGAAGTAAATGAAATTTTGCAATATAATAAAAGAGTTATTGAACTGATATTGTGAAATATTGTCCCTTGTTGACTGGAGGTAACATAAACCAGTCTGTGTCTTGTAGTAATGGAGTTTTAACTTCGGTCAAGATTATTTTACTTCGGCAAGTGAACCGACAAACTTACTTACAATGGGATCAATCCCAAGTGAATTTCAACACTAGAAAATGAGGTGTGTGATCCATAAGAGTGTGAAGTGATTGTGATTAACACCCAAGTCAAGACTCTTTTATTTATATCTCAACTGTTAATTGAGGGATGGTAGAGGAAACTGAAGTTCTTGGTGAAACACACTGACCTTCAGCAAGCTGATAGACAAACTTTCTGGCACTATGATCTATCCTATTTGGGATGCAAGCCTGGGAGTCGAGAGGTGTTAAGGAACCTTGCACATTACCCTGATTTCACTGCCATGGTCAAATGTCTAAAATTTCACCAATAGTTGGTGACATATCAATATAAGTGAAATATTCTTGACTTGGATGTAAAACCCCATTCCATCAATCAATACAGAAATGTAACCATGATAACTGTGATCTGTCAAGGGGAGATAACTTGTTCCATTTATTTTGTACTTAGACACAGGTATAAAGACAAAAGCACAATATAGAGAAGAATATCAAAATTTATTAACCAGACAAAGTGTATTAAAATCAGAGGCAGGTGACATACAGGGAAACATTAAGAACCTAACACAACAAATAAAACAGGAACAAAAACAGATACAAAGTATTAGTATAGAGGAGAACAAAGTGACAGAACAGATACGAGCGATGCAGGAAAAACTGGACATGTTACAAGAACACAGGAATCAGTTTACAAGAAGTAAGGAGGAACTAGATCAGAAGAAAACATCAGAAGCAAACAGACTAAACTTAGTACAAGACACACTGATATCCCTGGAAATAGAAATAGAAAAGGTAAAATAAAACATGAAGAAATACAGGCTCCAGTTTAACAATGATTTATTTACTAGGATTTTCCTTCACTTAATTCTGACAATTTTTAGCACTAATTTTTAGTACATTTATACTCCAAATAATATTAATTTTCACAGAATTAGAATATAGATGTAATAAGCTTAGCATGATCTTCAAAATGACAACCTAAATTCATGAACATCATGAACACTAAGACAATTATTTTCAGATGTCAAAATTTGCCAGATTTAAGATATGGAAAATCATAGTTCAGATATGATTGTGGAACTGCAGCCTGCAACCAGATTAATTTTAGCATTGTTCTAATTTTAGTCATTTTTGGAATGGTACAAAAGTGCTTATTAAAATCCATGGCCAAATTAAATAAGATCACTGTACACATGGTGGCCCATGAGGTTTATGCTAATTTTAGCTATTTTCACAGTGATACAGAAGTGCTAATTAAATCCACAGCAAAATTAAATATGATCATAATGCATCCATTTAAGTAGCATAGACCATCTCGATCCATGAGATTTATGTTAAGTCAACCTCACATAAATTTATCTTAATTATAGTTTGTGTTAAAATGCATACATGCTAAACTTAAAACATTTGCAGTATAACATGACTGAGAGCTTTAAATCACAGCCTTATGATTTGAGGGTCACAAATTCTAGCTAGATTGTTTGGTATGTCCTGGAATAAGACCTAATATTTCATATTGCTCTATCAAGCTTATACATGACAGGGAACCAGTAGAAATAATGGGGTTTAATGATAATCTGGTGTCCCATCCAAGATTGCTGAGTGGTCTAATACACCAACTTACCCATCATAATACCATTCACTGGGGCATACAACACCCATACCATGCTCACACATTTAACATGACATTGTGTTTAAAATTATCAAAATATGATATTGTCTTGAGCTGAAGAAGCTAAAAATATGCAACCAACTAATAAAAAAAATTGAATGACTGACAGAATGAAAGTTGAGGTAGTTTAAATTTTTTATTATATCTTGAAAACATAAAGACATTTGAAATACTGAAATTCCAGATCTGCATTTAGTAGTATAGGCCCTGGTTTTACAATTATTGCTTAACTATGATTTTCCGTATTAATCTGGTAACTTTGATAATAGTATATGGTACTACAACCGAATGTATCAACACAATTACAATCAATATATATATATATATATATATATATATTATTATACATTTATTGCCTTTGTGTGAGGGATATATGAACATTTATTCACCCGCAACAAGTCATATTTCCCGAGGGCGAAGCCCGAGGGAAATGTGACTTGTTGCGGGTGAATAAATGTTCATATCTCCCTCACACAAAGGCAATAAATTGTTTATTATACCGAAAGATAACCATGGTAATAAGAAAGACAGAAAGAAAAAAAATATTTAAAAAAAGTCTGAAAACATCAGTCCTTCTCCGATTCATTGTTTTTTCTTCTATCGGAACTCATCGGAGGCAAACGCTAGAACGTCAAGATCGATTCTCAATCGATGACGTCATATCATTGTGACGTCACGGTGTGTTCCGAAGAGGTGGGATATGATGTTTTCAGAGGGATACACGATGTTTTCTCCACCCTGATCACATGATCCAACGATCCAATCAAATTACAGATAGCATCGTATTTTTCTAATGAGGTATAATAAATATATATGTAGTAAACTAAGAGAGAGCATCAAAATGTCACTGTAAATTTTTGGATATCTTTAAACTAACAAAATAACTCGGATTTCAAATTTTCTAGATTTAAGTTAAGGAAAATCTTGGTAAACATTCATAAATAATTTTGAAAAAAAAGAGCCAGGTATCTGATAATCTGTTATTTTTAGTCAAAAGTACAACTTTGAATGATTGAGAATTGCATACGTTTTTGTTTTCAAATTACCTTCCAATTTTTATGAAACTCTGTTACATGTAATACATTACCCGGTATAAAGATTTGTTGTTTATATTTTACAGGTTAAACTTCTGGCAGAGGGGAGATAATCCCGATGGATTTTAAAGTGGATGGAAAGTTATTGACAGTTTTGAAGAGTTTGCCTCTTCTCTCATCATGGTGCTTGTTCATTTAAGAAGATGAAAAATCTATACTGCTTTGAACTACACAGCTTTAGAATTAAGGGCATGTCCTCATAAAAAGTTGTTTGTCTGAAAAAAGATGTCTGACTTTTGTCTGAAAAAACGATGTCTGAATTTTGTCTGAAAAAACAATGTCTGAATTTTGTCTGAAAAAAGATGTATGAAATTTGTTTGAAAAGTTTTCTGAATTTTGATGGAAAAAGTTCTACATTTTGTTGAATTTTATCAAAAATTTAAATAATTTTGCATATTCAGAATGCATGAATTCAAAATTTTCTAAATGAATTTAAACACTCATTTTTGGTGTTAAAATCAATGGACTTAGATATATTCAGAGACTACTATGATATTAAGATTTTTTTTTATTATTTGGGTTATTTATTATTTTATCTCTTGAAGGTCAAACTTTCAAAATGTCTTTCTTTTATTCAGGATATGCCAAAAATGCAACATATGCTTTTGTCAAAATGGCTTAATTGTGATAAAATTTATCTGACAATTGTTAAATTCTGTCCTTGACATTTTGTCCAATATTTTTACTTAATACTTGAAAATGATCTTTTAAAACAAAAGTGAAAGGAGCTTTTTTTTAATTTGTTTCCGAATTGACACAGTTAAAAAAATTCTGGCTTGTATATTATCTTCGTTTTTTCATCCAGAGTGTAGCAATGGATAAATCTACGAGAATAGGTGAATATTTTAGTACATTGTGAATACCACTAGCATTAATGGACGATTGTCATTATCTATAAATAAAAAATACCTGTAATACATTAGGTATTTTTGAAAATTACTTTGAATCCACAAGGATGAAAAAAAAACTGAATGAGTAAGTCATATAAGTTGGATTCTTGGTTGATGCAGAGTAAAGAATGTGTAGAAATAGTCATAACAGATTTATTTATGGACAGATTTAGTTTAAATTTGATAATTAGAAAGTGAAATATAACCATTTAACACATAAATAAGATTTTGTCCACCTTTTTGTTGGGGGGGGGGGGGTTATTGTTATTGTTTGAATGATATTCATTGTAAAAACCTGGGGTTATACTTATTTAAAATTATGTCTGTCAAGGCTGGCCAAAATTCAAATGCAAATGAAGTTTTAGTTGAGTGATACAGGTCTTATTTGGCCTCTTGTTCATGTTCAATAATATATATTTTTAAAATTTGTTCATTAATTTACAGTTAATTTATTTATATATTATATATTATACATATGTTATAGATTTTTATAGGTCTGTTTATTTTATTCTCTATTAAATAGAATAGCCAGCTAAAAGGTGGTCTTTTTCATTCAATATGAATTTATATATTGGAGATCTGGAGCTGTTTACATTGTTTTTTGTTAATATAAAGCCTTGAATATAACCACATTGAAAAAGCTAAAATAAAAAAATAAAACTTTTGTAAACTTTGCTCATCTGACAGAAGGACAATAAAAATGTTAAATTTAGTAAAACAAAAATCTGATTATTCCCAAGGAATAATCTGGACACAAGGTCATGTGGTTCGTGAGTTTTATGTAACTATTTATGGTCTGTGTTGTGTTAGGGCCCACTTATGGCCTCCTGCAGAGTCCCAATTCACTATTCTGCAATGTTGCAGATCAACAGGATCGCATTGTTATAGAACAGAGTCACCTGACAGAACCTACAACAAACGGAGAATTCCCTTTCTCTCTTGTGGTAGAAAAGTCAAACACACAGCAGTGATGCATTTTGGGTAAGAAGGTAACCACCTAACCCCCGTCCATCCATCTGTCTGTCTGTCCCGATATCATGTCCATTCCAAGTATGTAGGACACAAGGTAAATTACTAGATTTAGCTATTAGGTATTTATCTCTGACTGCACTAGTTAATGTCTTCATTTCAGTTAGTCTGTTTTATATGATCATGTATTATACGTCTGTGTAACGGGACATATTATGTATGGTTTGGCATTGTCCATCCATCCGTGCATTAACATTTGCTTTTCCCATCCTTATCTCTTGACATGATGAGGATATGAAGATACCAAATATCCATTATGAGAATGAATGCGGCGTGTCACCTATAAAATTAAGGTCCAATTATTGAAGGTCAAGGAATGTCGGAATCTTGAATGAAACAAATTATTGTAGCGATAATTTTGCATTTCGGATATGCTATTAATATTTTATTATGATTGTAAATATAAAAAATAACATTCTATTTGAGTGTATACATTCGGTATTATGAATGAGAGTCGGGAATAGCATATTTAACATGAACTGCTTTGCAGTTCATTGAATACGCTATTCCTGACTCTCATTCATAATAACGAATGAATACACTCAAATAGAATGTTATTTCTTAAGAAGCCTTTAAATAGCTATTAAACCAACCATTGATAATACATGTCAAAATATATCATTAACTATATTAATTTAGACCTTAAAACTTTCGTGTTGGACCTGTTTATTGTTTTATACTTAACCAATCAGACGTACGAGTATTTAAAGCCTTAATGCATTTAATTCTTCCAAACATATGTTTTTTTATAATAGCTCGTAAGCTTATAAGAACAATTATTAACACTGATAAAAATATTTTGTTTATTAAAATCTCGAGTCCTTTGTCTTTAAGGGTCATAAATATTAAAGCGCATTAATGTATCTATTCGCAGTAGTATCCTCCAAGTGTCGGAGTCGACCCATTTGGGCATGGCTTGCACTTAGGCGATCATATTATTGGTTTACCATTCCACAACACACATTTGAACGATTCCGGATCAATTTCTGTACATTATAGCGTTTAAAATACATTTTGCTATTTGTGTTTTTTCCTTTCCTATGTGGTATAATTGGATCGACTATACAGAGTTTAACATAAGCCATTAAGAAAAAGTTCGTTTTCGGTTTTGGTTCTTTAACCTCACCATCAAATGATAATTTAATCCCGAATTTGGAATAAATAGATGGATATGCAGCTGGGTTTTTCACTTTTCCTTCGGACAAAACACATATAGTTGGCAGTTTAGAGCAAGAACGAAATTCGTAAGGTGTCGTACGCAAAAGATTTCTTGAGGTACAATGTTCACATCCTTGCCTGTATCTGAAGTTGTACTGATAAATAGAATCTGCGCTGAACTCGTAAACCTTTCCTCCAGGTCTGATCATATTTTGTGATAAGTATCTTGTTGACGACAAGACATCGACAGATGAATTGGTATTATTATTCGGAATAAATAACTCAATTTTTTGTAATACTATCATCTTGTCCTTTTCCGTTAAATATCCAATTGTTTTCAATTAGCCATTCTTTACTAGGAATTTGAAAATCAACTTCATAACTTCGATATAGACGAGTTAAATCGATAGTTCCTTGAGGCATGTTTTAGAGAAATAGACTGTTGTTGGGCAGGAATATAAACATATCTCTCGATATTGTCACCCTCACACATATCTTTATCAAACCTCAAAGAAATGACAACGTTTTTATTTAAAACTGCAAGTGGGTCATGAATGGCACGGTCACAATATTTAGACATAACACCTCCGTTTTTGTATTCTAATAAAGTACATGCGTCATGAATAATAAACAATATATTGAGCTCTGAATGAACAATGACTTCCAGTGTGATCATTTTATAATTAATTATTGAGTTCTCGAATTGCCTTTCAGTTATTTGTCCAGATATATACTGAAATTTTATAGAATTGTGTCGCGCTATTGTAGCTCTTACAGCAGAAGTCAATGCATAAAATAAAGAATCTTGTTTATCATACATATCTCTGTAAAGACCCATTAAGTTCTGTACATCAAGTTTTGTGGCCAAACATGTACCCTTAGATGCAAGTACCCCTTGTGCAATGGCTGCTGGAAGCGACGATCCTAAGTAAATTATTCTACATAGCTCGTCAATAATTTCACTAAGGATAGACTCATATTCATTAATAGTAGACAGTTCAAACGCAGGCCAATATGAGTTGTATTCATTGAGAAAGGCATGACTATATTGTTTAAGGTCTTTATCACTTATGTTTTCATTCATTGCTTTCGAAACCAATGATCTTATATTCGGGAATTTATTAGCCATTGCCTTTATCTTCGGTTGAAGTTGATTGCCTATTGCTTTAAGACGAGGAAAGTACGTTGATATAACATCTAGTTTTATCTTATCAACGACTGACTTCGATAGCTGCGCTTGTCGATCTCGCATCTCTAACAGTACACCAGATACATCAAAAATTGAAAACGATTTACAAACGCAGCAGAGGCAATCAAAACATTTGATATCTGACCGGAAATTTCAACATAATTAGTATCGCTTGCTTGTTTTATTAAAGTTGATAACTTTGTCATGATTAATGGTGAAAAAATTTGTTGCTTTGTGTTTAATTTATTAAAAATATTATGAATTAATTCAATGTCAGATTGGTACTTTCTATTATCAAACTCGGCCAGAGATAGGAAATAAAATCCTAATTTTAATTGTAAAGAGTGCATATGTCTCTTCAAATCTAAAAATTCTTTTGTCAGCATGTGTTTTAACGCCTTCATTTCATTTGATAATATATGAAACTGACTTTGTTCCAAACTTTTAAGCATGTCAAGTTGTACTTGTAAAGTATTAAAGACAGAAGGGTTTATTTTCTGTTTTACAAATGTCTCAAATAATAGTCTAATGGTATTTAATCGACAAAATAGTTTATTTGACATTCCTGGCATCAGACACTTATCGTTTGGGCAGGTTATTAAGATATCACGTATATAACTTAATGTAATATGATCTCCAATATCAAAGTAAGTTGAAATTAAGTGAATTATATCAATGTAATGAGCGTTTTCAAATGGAATGAATGACCATATAAAGGTAGAATTGATTTTTGACAAATCAATGTTTTTACTTCTTGGATAGGGTAATTGACAGTATTTGACGTTATATATATATAAATAGTTTGTTTTCTTACGGTGACGAATAATTGTTGAAGTTTGGGATTATAATGTATGAAGCTGTTTTCTGGGAAAGTTTCGGAAAGTATCACTTTGTAAGACATTTTATTATCAGTGTTTTCCGTATCAATAGCTTTAATGATATTCAGGGTTCCATTTGTTGTTAACATGATGTACAGTTGCTGGAAACGATTATAGCATGATGGTTGGTAAATGTGGATTCAATATGTATCTGCTTGATTGATGAGAGATCATTGATGGATATTTTTTCAAGAATTCCATCATTCTGACCTTGATATAGAATCCATGTACCATTTTCCTCAACCATAATGTGAATATCATCATTGTACCATTTTTTCTTAGATTCTTGGAACGTTCTTCTTTTGTTAGTATCTCTAGATTTTAAATTAATTTTTGCTATTTCCACTTTGCTGAATGGTTTATGAAACTCTGGTATAAATTGACATAAGACGAAACCACGAACTATGCGCAATGTAGCTAATCTGCAATAAAGAAGCAAATATCCATTTCTAGCAGTAAAGTAGTCTAATTCTTTATTTTCCGTCACGAATGTACTACTATATACTGATCCATATTCTTTAGTCGTTTGATATACTATGTAGACATTTTTATTTGCTGCATGAACAGTTTCCATAGTCACTATACCACTCCTAACATGATGTACCGTTGACTTACTACCAAGGCCAGTAAGGTCATTACTGTTACCTGTTTAGATAATTAGAAAATAAGCATGTTATATTCAAAAATATACTTTGATGGCGAGTGGTATTGAAGAAATTGTCCTTCAATATTATGATAAGACTCCTTTTTTAATAATACCATTATACATATAATTATAAGTTTAAAGCTGCGACAAAAGCAGTAAGTGTAGAAAAAATCGAATTGTCCTACATGTGGTTGAAAATTTATTACATTTTAATAAAGCGTTAATGTTCTACAAAAGAGAATATGAATAGAATCATTTGTTTACACTTTCTAACATAGTAAACCAACACCACAATATAAAAAAAATGACACAACTCTCAACACAAAAGCAAATGCATTACAAAAATAGACGTGAACGTTTATTGTGACGAAAACGGAGTTTTGCGTATGGAGTTTACACTGCAACGATCAACCATTATGGTATAACTTATTTTGTGTATTTCTTTAGGGGTCTTTTACTGGCATAACGTGTAGGTGCATTTGAGGTGAAACAGAAGAGTAGAGCGCTTTTATTACAAATATGCGACAAGGATTAGGCTTCCAGAAGGATTAATATCCGTCGCCAAAGCTTTAACCTGAAATTCAGCGGTTAATATCTGGCATTTTTAATTATCTCAATTTGCATTATTATTATCTACCTTCATGACTGGATTATATTTTTCATTGAAGCATTCGCCTTAAATTATCAACACAAATACATAAAAATATTAGCCAAAAATGTAATTTTTGATGTATCCCTGTCATTATGTTATTTGTTTTATGTAGGTATTAGTATTTTGCTTTTGATATGTATGAAAAACAAACATACTAATCCATGTCCGAATCAGAGTGAAAACCGACAAGTTAGGTTAGATACGTAAACTTTCACCAGAAAAGTGAGGCCGGGTGCTCCGGAAGGGTAAGCATACCATGTTCAGCTAGCTACACCCAACACGTGTATATTCAAAATTGTGTGAAAGGAAGATGGAATTATATGACGTCAAATATATCCAGGGCAATCCTGGACACAGTGACATCAAACTTATCAACAATACTGTGATATAACATTTTTTACAGTTTATACAATATAAGTGTAATCTGTGAATAATTTTTCATCCCAAGAAAGGTTATCGCATGGTTTCTTTAAATAATTCAAGACTTATACTTGTGCCTTATAATTAATATATGAATAACATGTACATACCTGATTTACGATTAATGTTGTAGATCTACTTGCTAAAATAATAGAAAGTTCAAGTCCTTCTTCAAGCACTAAACAAGCTAACAGTTCAATGGTAATTTCTGGTATTCTTTGTGGTTTAAATTGTAATGTTTGCAACATCAACTTTCATTTTGAATATTTGCCTTTGTGTTTATATAGTCGAAAAATCATTAGCACTCAGCTGTTACTTTTCCTATATTTGATCGTTTAAATTATCGTTTAATTTGTCGTCCATGTCATTTAAAAATTACTTTAATAATTACTTTATCAAATATATTGAACTGTTTAGAATCTCCTTTCATTGTATATATCAGCCTTGTTTAAAATAAACTGATGAAAGTTATCACTGTGTAGAGCAAAACAAAGTTATGGAATACAGTATTTGGTTATCATCGGTTTTGGTCAAAGCACTACTTATTAGTTATTGTAGTCCTAAATGGTAATCTAAGGTTGCATAATTCAAACAAAGTTTAGTGACAATACTATTAAAAATTTCGCCAATTTTTCTTTCGATTAATTCTGGTTTCCCTCTGTAATTTTATATCAAACATATCAAACAATATAGTCCTTTTCCACACCTCAACTCAAAAGCAATTTAAATACTTTGAAACAAGCAAATACATATAAGGTTGAAAAGGAAAACGTGCATCGGAGAATTGATGTCGGTTGCTCTGGAAGGGTAAACATCTTTTGCTTAACTAGCTGCACCTGCTACGACGAGTGTAATAAACATTGAGAAGGAAAAAAACATGGAACTATGGGAAGTCAAATTGAGAATTAAAGGACCATGAATCTCTGGAAAGTAAAATATATCCTGGGTAATATTGGTAACATCATACTTATCAACAGTATTGAGATGACGGCCATACACCCTTTGAATTGATTAAACTGTAAGTTTTAATCGATGTCTGAAACATTACATTTTCATTTTATGAAATTTATATATTGATGTAATTGTATCGGTTTATCTAATCGGTTTAATGATATATAATTTTGTCAAATTTACGTGTGTATTAATCTATTTGCTGCTTAATATTAATTTCACTAATATTTTTGCTCAGCTATTGATTTAATATCATCTTTACAGTATAACAGTTTCTAGTGACATATGTGATAGATAAATCTTATGGGATAGGTGGTACGGTATTATTTACATAATTTATTATTTATATGTCGCACCCGATGTGAGCACGTGTAGGGTATTTCAGTACAACGGGGATTACTTTTGCAATAATATTGACATATTAAAATTCTAAAATCCAAATTCCGTCAATAACTACAAAACACTGAATAAAAAAGTGATCATTACAACACATGAAATGAACCGCCATTTTGTCGATATTTTTCCTTTGTAAACACCCAACCAGAACATTTTCTTGTGATTTAAAGGAGATATATAATGCATCAATTGGATTGACACTGGGATGTTTAGCAACGACCAGCCCAATGAGTAAATAATGGATTGAATTGTAACCGTCCGGTGACAAACTGCAAGATATTTACGTTTTTGTATTGTCTGAAGTATGGTAAGTTTCAACAAAATATTTGCTTTGTGGGTAGGGGTTCCTACGCCCATAGGCTACTCTTAGAATTGATATAAAAGAAAAATAATCAAATACTTTTTTGAGACCGAGATAAGGAAATTTCAATGTCATTACTTTTCGATTGCTTTATCTCAGCCTCAACCTCGAAATCTCTATATATTGTATATATATTCGTTATCGGCACTTTTGTGAATCTGAAATTATGTTTACTTTCTACTCTACTCTTTCTTATCCTAAATGCATTGTAATAATGTCTTGTTTTCTTTCTAAATCATACATAGTTTAAGATCAAAGATACTCTTAGTGTGTAAATATCGCTTTATATTTCGACTTAAGCCTCAAATATCACATCTACAAAAGTTTACATTTTATAAATTTTTATCTTAGCTGGTGGGAGTTTCCAGGAGGATATAAACAAACTCAGTTGGCAATACTGTGTATCATTGTGAAAAAGAGATAATTGTCTAAATTTGCTGCTAGTTGAAATGTAAAATTTCTCAAAAACTAAGGAATGTTTCATCATGCAAAGTATTTTCTTAGCTTAATTTTGTTAAATCTGTTCTGGTTCTTTGGGTATCTTTTCTTGAAAAAAGTTATGATTTAATAATTTTGCTTCAAACACTACTGATGTATAATTGTATTCTGAAACGGTCGTCTAGTGATGTAATATTAAAACTGGTAGGATATGTAATTTAAACTTCCGAACCAGTATCTCTGCTGATGACTGTTGTCATGAGGATATCACGAATTCGGTAATCAATAATTGGGTATTATTAATTATCTAAATTTGCTGCTAGTCAAAATTTGACATTTCTCAAAACTAAAGAATGTTTCGTCATGCATTTTCTTGCTACATTTTGTAAAATATATTTTTGAGTCAAAACATGTTTTGGTTTCATAATTTTGGTCCAAATACTACTGATAGGGAATTCCATTCCGAAACGACCGTCTAGTGATTTACAATTAAAGCTGGTAAAATATGTTATTTGTTTATGAGTATGATGGCCCTTTTTAAAATTATCCTGCATATACTTGACGTTGCGGATTTCTATGTTCCTATCATTTTTGATTTCGGTTTCACAATTGAGAAGTGGAACTAGACACCAGTCTAAAATACCAATATGTGATTACTTTTTTCAAAATAAGGAAACCATTTATTTGCTTAGTTTTTTTTCGCTGTTTGATTTGATATTTGCATATATACTGCTATGTTTATGTTTGTTGATTTTATTATGAACCTAAGTTCTTAGAAAAAAATGGTAGAACATATTAAATCAAAAACAAACATACTAATCCATGTCCGAATCACAATATGGAAGGAAAGTATAAACTTTGGAACTGACAAGTTAGGTTAGACACGTAAACTTCCACCAGGTAAGTGAGGCCGGGTGCTCCTGAAGGGTAAGCACCTCCTGTTCAGCTAGCTACACCTGCCACGTGTGTAATCAAAATTGTGTGAAAGGAACATGGAACTATGAGATGTCAAATATATCCAGGGCTATCCTGGACACAGAGACATCAAACTTATCAACAATACTGTGATGACAGCCATAAAACTTTTTGAGGTCCTTGATAAGCCTAGGTTTGCAATATCCCTAAGTCAACAATTTATTAGGAAGCAGCTTACTTCGTTGTACAAAGTCCCCGTAGTGGGAACAAGGTCTACCATAGCGTATTAATTGGGAAATAAATACATCATAAGCAGGAGAAGCAGGTATATTGCTGCATAAAAAAGGAAAGTTGACAATAGAAAAATTGAAGTCATCACAAAAAATTTCAACTGTAACTTTTCCTGTGCGTCATAATTCAGGTATAAGTCTAAATAAGAAACAGAATTTAGGAATCAGTTGTGTCTTTCATTTCAAGCTCACAAGGATAGATGACATTAACATAGTCTCTAAATTTAGGATTATTAAGAGACAGAACGTCATCTATATATCTGTATGTTGAGTTGAATGATATTACCAAAATATTTTTACACACAGCATTTTACGATATAGATAAAAAAACGTACATTCATTGTTAACCACTTGTCTTTAACTTTAATAGCAGACGGCAAAACGAAGTACGATTAAATCATTAAAGACAAGCCTCTGATATTGTTCTATTTTAATTCGATATATAATTTAAAGAAATATGATTTTTGTTTAAAAATAGCGAAAATGGATTTAAAGTTACAGGCTTCCATTAAGCAGAAAACTTTTAAGTATTAGTTTATGTATACCGAACCGTTTTTTGGTCTGCGTTAACTTTTATGGTTTATATATGCCGAAGCTAACATGTTTATAACATACTCTTGATACATGACATAAATCATACCAATCTGTTACCTGGTTATATCTCATAATTGTGAGATTAAATAATCTATCAATTAAATATAAACCTACACATTGCTACTGACACCTTCATATACAATTAATGTCATATGTTTACTAAAAGTGTTATATGTGTTTTTAAATTTCTTTTTTGAAATCATTGCTATTTTGTACAAATAATGAAACAACACCAAGAACGGGTATGTAAAAATTGTAACAAGGTTTTTGATCTTTTGTTGAAATATTGATTGATTGAGTAAATTGGATTTTATGTCCTTGTGAAGAAAATTTCGCTTATATCTACTTTTCAGCAGATACAGTTGAAATGACTCAATATTCGACAATTGCAGTAGATTAAGGGCAATTACCGTGTATAGGAGAGTTTTTTTACCTGCATAACCTTCATGACACGCTGCTTTGGATTTTAAGGTCTCTTCCAGAGGACCCCTGCGTTTCATTTCTTAATGCTGAGTGCGAGCTAATCGAAAGAACAAAGATATTGTTTCAAATCTATTGTAACCAATAGAATGATAGGTTCATCTTACAATCAAATTACAAAATGGTAAAAAACAATGGGAAATTTAGTTAAACACACCAATCAAGGGGACAATGGATCCGAGAGGTAGGCATATCCTCTTTAACTACATAAACTCGCGACTTGTGTAATCAAAATTGTGAAATAAGAGTAACATTTAAATATGGTAAGACGAATATGTAGGATAATTTTGGAAACCGAGACATCATATTTATCATCATAATAAACCGATAAAAAACATATGAAAGACCTTGAAATATCCACGAGTAAATTATTTATTTGTAAACTGCATGCTTCGTTTTATAACGTTCCCGTAGATGGAAAAACTCTAAAATTGCGTATTAACTATTGAACAATTATCTGTACTGTTGGAATATGTGAAAATGCATCTAGTCTTATACTAAACAGTAAAAACTAAAATAGATTTAATAGATTTAACGGTGATTTGAAATGGAAACTTAATTGTATATATGAATTTATCAATTGTAACACCGTGGATTATATTTAAATTAATTAAAGCCACAATTATGAGATATTACCAGTTTCAGCAGGTAACAGGTTGCAACAATTTACATCATTTTAAGTAGTATTATTTTTTAACTTTTCAGGTGCATTATAAAATATATTGGTTATAGGTTTCAAAGACCACAGACGGAAACTGAAAGCCTGGGATAGGTAAAGATTTTTCAATTGATTTTGTTTAAAAAATCACTTATAACAAATGCATGCAGAGTGAGGAAACGGAATGGTATCTAAAATTTACAGTTGACATTATACACAGATTCAAATACAAATAACACATACGACGAAAGATAAGTAAATATTGATACCTAAGATGATAAGGATTAAAAAAAGCAGACAATTTGTTCGAGTTTTAGTAAGCAATGCATGCCGATAAAAAGTAATTTTCAAACAAAGTGCATAGATGTAAAAAATAACTCATACTTGACTGAAGTCGAAGCCATCAACACATTCCTCCCAATGCAAAAATATCAAACTCTAAATGTTATCAAAACAAACATAAAATCCCATTTTCAAACCACAATCCCCAAGACAATGTAAACTTTTAAGATAATGACAACTGATATAAAGATATGTTTAGATAATGACAACTGATATAAAGATATGTTTTATACTCTAAATTTCGATGGGACCCTATCCATGATGCCAACGCGGAAAGAAGATGGCATGCATTTTGAGAAAACAACCAGTTCATTATTGCAGGTGTACAGAACATGGATTGACGGACACAATAGAAAGAGAAAACGTCTATATAGCTACAGGCTGTATTGTTGCTTCTTAATCCTTTTCTGTATATAAACTTTATTGATGTGTGATCTTTTTTTGTTTTAGGAAAAGATCTGAAAATGTATATCTACATTTTTATATGTACCTTTGTTACAACAACATTTGCGATGAACTTAAGAAATTCAGGTGAGTTTTTAATTTAATTTATAAGTGTCTGTGATATTTTGATGTTCTGATGTATGATTCTTTGTTTGATTCTTTGTTTGAGACCAATTGTTCATTATTTGCATTGGCGATATTGCAACATTCATCTCTACGTCTATATGCGTGACATCATTCATTGGGTGTTCCAGCAATTTGAAATGCATGTTGTACACGACAGTTTAAATTGTTTCGGAATAAAAAAAATAACAAAAAAATTAAACTTTGAAAATGCAAAATTTAAATTGAGCATATATAGCGCATTATTTAGTTTGCTTTTCTCGGAATGGAGGATATAACACTTTAAATGTTATATTTCTAGACTGTGCAATGGTTTAATATAAAGCATATAACTTAAAGTTGTAGGCGCACTCTTTCGTAAAGTGTATTTTGTATATTTACTAAGAATGGTATGATTTTTCTGTTATACTTAAAACACTATATGTAAGCTTGCTGGTTTATAAGTTTCTGTTTTGATTTATTTGTAGATTTTACGCCTTTTGATATCTTTTTAATGTACGTGTTTTAAACATACTGTTAAACATGTATTCTATATTCTATTGTTTTTATTTTTACATCCCGGAATACCTCTAGATAGCATTATTCCCGCCCATATGCATAAAAAGGTTAAACTCTTGTGATAAAAAACATGCATTTTTTTCTATCAATTATTGATTTTTTAAATACTTACAAATGACTCAAAATTAGAATCCACTCGTAAAGTTTCACGTTCTGCTGTATATATTTTAATAACATTATGTTACCAAATCAAGCCAAAAGCACAAATGTCAAAATTTATTTTTTTATTTTGAGTTAAGCGCTTTTTAGTAAATAGTAAACTATCAATCAAACAATATGCAGATGCTGTATAAATAAAAAAAATAACGAATTATAACCGTGCAACTGATAACTGTTGAATAACATGTACCGTTGCAAATTTTTAGGTTGTAATTACAATGGCATAACTTATAAAGACGGCGAAACTATTAATGGAGCAAATGATCCGTGTAACAGCTGTAGGTGTGAAAACGGTGACGTGATATGTTACAGGACAATATGTGCTAGTTTGCCATGTAGCAAAGAGGATCGTTACATTCCCAAAGGTAAATGCTGTCCCGTTTGCAAAGAGGCGGAAGATACAGACGAAGAAAAAGAAGAAACAACAGACTCGTCGGAAAACGGTAAAGAAACTGGTGTGGATAACCTTGATTGCAGCAATGTGATTTGTCCGAATCTTTTGTGTAGTCTAGAGGAAAGCATTGTTCCCGTGGGCCATTGTTGTCCAAAGTGTATTGGGGGTAAGCAACCGGATAAAACAGGGGAGAAAAATGAGTCTTCTGAGATCGAAGATGACAAAGGCATAGACGGAATGTCAGAAGAAGATGATGACAAGGTATTAGATATCATGGGGAATGAAAACGAGTCTACAGAATTCGATTCCAGTGATGTGATCGAGAATATTGCTGATATCATAGACAACTTGTTTGACTCTGCCGAAAAGAAGTGAAACACTTTGTACTGACTTTCGTCAACTTAAATCGAATCAATATGAAAGACATTCTTAAAGGACTATAATTAATCAGAAAAAAGATGCTGTGTTCAACTTTTTAATATAGCTATATGATATTATATATATGAATCTACTGATTCATAATAAGACTTGTCAACGGCATCATGGCTTTGTTTTTCTTAGAACTCGCTCATACAATATTTGCTCGGTACTCGGTTTTAAGTTCTTTGTAATAATTATATAACATACATTTTAAAGTTTGATATAATCAATTAGTAATAATAAAAGCTTCTGATGGGATACATTTGACATTGTCCGATGCATTATTGGCAAACAACAAAAGCCTGTCCTCTTTACCTTTAATTCAAATATTAATTATGGACCAGTACATGTATGTACTAGTATGTTGAACACTGACGTATATTTCGTCCATACCGTATATTATTTCTACATTTACTTTGAACCTTATCCCTACCCGTGTTTTGGATGGCTCTTCCTTAATGAATATTCCGAATAAAAGGTAAAGCGATCAGGTCAATGTTGCTTCCCTTTACCTCAATAACTAAGTACAGCACCTATTAGTTTCTTTAAAAGCCATTGGATAAATAAAAAACAAACATACTAATCCATGTCCGAATCACAAACTAAAAGCAAAGTAAAAACTTTGGAACTGACAAGTTAGGTTAGACACGTGAAGTTTCACCAGGGAAGTGAGACCGGATGTTCCGGAAGGTACGAATTTAATAAAAATGTGTGAAAGGAACATGGAACTACGGGACGTCAAATACATCCAGGGCAATCCTTAACACAGAGACATCAAACTTATTAACATAATAGTGATGACGGCCATAAAACGTTTTGAGGGCCTTTATAAAGGCTTGCAATATCTCTGAGTCAAGAATTTATTTGCAAGCAGCCTGCTTCGTTGTACAAAATCGCTGTAATTGGAACTAATACATAGCAGGAGAAGCAGGTATATTGTTGCATAGAAAAGGAACGTTGACAATAAAAAAATTCAAGTCATCACGTTTGTAATTAAGTTAAAAATTTAGCCTTCCATGAGCGCCATAATTCATGTATAAGTCTAAATATGAAGCAGAACTTGCGGAATCAGTCGTGTCTTTTATTTCAATCATATCAGTTGGGAAAACGACATATTTGCTGTATATGTAGAATTGTCGTAATTTCTGGATCCTTGAGTACTGAAGTCGGTTGAATACTTATAGACCCTTAAAGTCCAGTCGGATAAGGTATCAAACTCAACATTTTCTAACTTAGCCCAACGTCTGGCGTACTCTTCAACAGAATCTATGGCAAGTTTTAAATTTTGTCCCCAAGAAGTAAGGTTGAACTTCTTTTGGGCCTTTTGAAAGTAAAAATCTTAATTTAGTGTTCTCGATTCTATTAGTATAACTAGTCATTACATGTCCAGCTGGTCCCTAAGTATAGGGAGAAGACAAGCAAGAGCAGGTAGGTGAAATAAACTTATGAAAGTTCAAACACTGCAGTATGTTTATAATGAAATATTTTAGATGCAATAGGGTTATTGTAGGAGTATGAAACATGAGGTGGCGAGTTAATTTTGAAATAAGCAGGAACTTTAGATTGTACTTGTTTATTTTGAAGAATATTGGAAATGTGTATAGCATCTATGCATTTGTTAGCATAGTGTAACTTAAGATATTTGCGTTGACAATCGTTCTCAATACATTAACAATATTTGATATAAAATTATCATTATTATTATTGTACTGGATTGTTAAATACTGTTGATAGTACTTTATTCATAATGTTGAATATAATTAGAAGTCATGTTTTCTTGTCGGGCTCTCCAGAGAAGTTTAATTATATCACCGATATTATATCACCTATCGGGATGGGCACTATTCCACTACAACAAAGGTTATAAGAGAACAGGTCTTATGTTGCTTAATGATGTATACAGAAAGGTTTGTATTATGTAGTCCCATATAGAAATCAAATAATGTGAGTAAAGTTGCACAACAATCAGCTAGAACTACGTCTAGGATATAAGAGCAATTTTGAAAGAAAATCTTTGGAGAGTGACTTATTTATGTTTCACGCACTCTCACACATACAAATACACATGCGCTAGCAAGTGGTATGTGTAGCTTGCTAAATAGGAAATGGTTACCTCTCGTCTTCACCCTGCCTCACTTTCCTTTTTGTAAGGATTGTGATGTGTGCATAGATTAGTATGGATACCCATGTCAAATGGAATATGTCAAATGTGCGAAGTAAGTGTGCTATAAAACATTTATTTGGTTTATTGCTAAAACCAATTTGGAACACATTTCTTACAAATAATAACACTAATAAAAAAATATAAAGTTATAAAACGCACAACTCTAATACGTTATTGATGCAATATCTTGAAAATATATGTTTTGAATTCAAAGAGAACAACTTAACAAAATAGTGCATTTTGCATAGATATAAATTACCGAAATTATATCTAGTACAATATTTCGATTTCTGACTTTGCAGCTATCTAATTAGGAAATTCTTACCCGTCTGGGGCATTCTGTCTCCCTTCCCTTAACAAAATGAACGTGTTTAACTTAATTTGTAAGTTTTAAATTTTTACTTTGATTTGGGATTGCGATTTGGAATAGAATTGATATGTCTGTTTTTGATTGTCTGATTTTTAAGCATTTAAATACATAGTTGGTAAAGTGTTGACTTAATCGTGTTGTAAGTCTTAACTTGTTATTGTAATCAAAATGTTGTACGGCCATCAACATTAAACTGTTGATTAGTACAATGTATCTGTATCCAAAATTGTCTGTGATATATTTGATGTCTAAAAGTTGAATATTCTTTTCATTCTCAATTAGCTAAACGGCAAATAGGAGGTACTTAAGTATTCGGAGCACCAGCCTTACATTCCTGGTTAAAGTTTACGTGATGAATTTTATTCCTTGATAGAAGTTTACGTTCAAGTTTTAACTTTGCTTTGGAACTGTGGTTTGACATAGATTGGATTGTTTGTTCATGATTCGACAAATTAACATGTGATAAAATAAATTCGAATACAGGCGTATTATTTGGGGAAAGTATGCAGCATTTTACTATACATTACTAAACTGTGTTTTTGATAAATTTGGTGTCTTTCTGTTCAGGATTTCCCTGGATATATTTGACGTCACATAGTACCATGTTCTCTTCATCCAATTTTGATAACACATGTGGCGGGTGTAGCTGGCTAAACAGACGGTTCTTACCCTTCCATTGCATCCGACCCCACCCCCATTGGGTGTTCACGTGTCTTACCTAACATGTCAGTTGCAAAGGATTTTCTTTGCTTCTGGACTGTGATTCGAATATTGATAAATATGTTTTTTTCAATTTTACCTCTGTCTAGGTAGCTACACCCGTCAAGAGTGAAATCAAGATTTTATTTCTAAGTAGCTCGCCTCATTGTATACTTTTCGAGCGGTTTAACTATAGTTATATTAAAGATTGGATAGTAAACGATTTTATCAACGTATCCAACGAAACCGGAAATGTATAGAATTTAGGTTTAGATATACTCCAACTTTAATCAAATCAAGAATATTGATAAGAAGCTAAGGTAGTATTAACAGAATGGCCGCAATTATAACAGTGATAACGTTAGCTCAAGAGACTTATCAATAGTAAAGAGCATTTCTTTCCGAGTCCTTTATCAAAGGAAACATAACAATTTTGAAACAAAAGTGCTTTATAAGGACTACACATATTTATAAAAATACAGTCAAGCTTGTCTATAAAGGTCAACTAAGGGATCAGAAAAAGTTATTTATGAGTCGATGACTTTAAATACAAATAAAAATGATAAAGAACACATCGGATAGAATGTTACAGACGTTCAAAAACAAGTGACATTTATACAGAGATCACATATGACCTTTATTGCATTTTTAAGTAAGAAGCATATGGTTTTGCCTATGGCTGGTCTTCCAAAAGCTTCTTCCTTCATCGTTTATACACCTATATCTGGTTCGATCCGAAAGTTTGACGGCCCAATAAATAACCTTTAAAAATCATCAGTTTTGATGCTCTAAGTACTGTCAAGTGAATTGGAAATGTCGAAACGTACAAAAACTTATTTGAAAAAATCAAATTTCTTGACTACAAATGTCAATAAAAACTTTATTCCGTGTGATAACAAAGCGGTTACATAAGACAAACATATCGTTAATTTCTGGAACAAACTCTTTGTTCTCAGTTTCTGAAAAAAGTTTTATAAAATCGAGATAACTGTGTCTTTTGCAACTTTATTGCGTCAAACTAATATCGATTTGATTTAATGACATGCAGCCTTTAAGTAACTATTAAATAAACCATTGTTAATACATGTCAAAATATATCATAAGTTATATTAATTTACACCATCAGACTTTCGGGTTGGACCTGTTTTGTGTTTTATACTTAAACAATCAGATGTACGAGTACTTAAAGCTAAAATGCATCTAATTCTTCCAAACAAATGTTTTTTTAAAATAGCCCGTGAGTTTATAAGAACAATTATTTACACTGATAAAAATATTGTTTGTTCATTAAAATAAGAACTGTATCGAGTCCTTTGTCTGTTTAGGGCCATAATGATTAAAGCGGAGTGATGGATCTATTCGCAGTAGTATCCTCCAAGTGCGGGAATTGACCCATTTGGGCATGGTTTGCACCTTTGGCTATTACTCATGCGATCATAGTACTGGTTTATCATTCCACAACACACATTTAAATGGTTCCGGTTCAATTCCTGTACATTATGGCGTTTTAAATTCAGTTTGCTCTTTGAGTTTTTTGCTTTACCTTGTGGTATAATTGGATCGACTATACAGAGTTTTATATAAGCCATTAAGAAAAAGTTCGTTTTCGGTTTTGGTTCTTTTACTTGTCCATCAATTGACAATTTAATCCCGAATTTGGAATAAATAGATGGATATGCAGCTGGGTTTTTCACTTTTCCTTCGGACAAAACACAAATAGTTGGCAGTTTAGGGCACGAACGAAATTCGTAAGGTGTCGTACGCAAAAGATTTAGTAAGGTACAATGTTCACCACCTTGCCTGTATCGGAAGTTGTACTTATATATAGAATTGTCGCTGAAATCGTAAACCTTTCCTCCAGGTCTGATCATATTTTGTGATAAGTATCTTATTGACGACAAAACATCGACAGATAAGTTTGTATTATTATTCGGAATAAATAACTCAAATTTTTGTAATGTTATCATCTTGTCCTTTTCTTCGTTAAATATCCAATTGTTTTCAAGTAGCCATTCTTTACTAGGAATTTGAAAATCAACTTCATCACCTCGATATAGACGAGTTAAATCGATTGTTCCTTGAGGCAATTGTGAAGTCGTAGACTGTTGCTTGGCTGGAATATAAACATATCTCTCGATATTGTCACTTTCACACATATCTTTATCAAACCTCGAAGAGATGACCACGTTGTTATTTAAAACTGCAAGTGGATCATGATTGACACTATCACAGTATTCAGGCATAACACCTCCATTTTTGTATTCCAATAAAGTACATGCGTCATGAATAAGAAACAATATAGTGACCTCTGAATGAACAATGATTTCCAGTGTGGCCATTTTGTAATTAATTGAGTTCTCCAATTGCCCTTCAGTTATTCCTCCAGATATATTCTGAAGATTTATAGAATTGTGTCGCGCTATTGTAGCTCTTACAGCAGAAGTCAATGCATAGAACAAAGAATCTTGTTTATCATACATATCTCTGTAAAGACCCATTAAATTTTGGACATCAAGCTTTGTGGCCAAACATGCACCCTCAGATGCAAGTACCCCTTGTGCAATGGCTGCTGTAAGCGACGATCCAGAGTAAATTATTCTACATAGCTCGTCAATAATTTCACTAAGGATAGATTCATATTCATTAATAGTAGACAATTCAAACGCAGGCCTATATGAGTTGTATTCATTAAGAAAGGCATGGCTATATTGGTTAAGGTCTTTATCACTTAAGTTTTCACTCATTGCTTTCGAAACCAATGCTCTTATATTCGGGAATTTATCTGTCATTGCCTTTATCCTCGATTGAAGTTGATCGCCTATTGCTTTAAGACGAGGAAAGTACTTTGATATAACATCTAGTTTTATCTTATCAACGACTGACTTCGTTAACTGGGCCTGTCGATCTCGGACCTCTAACAGTACACCAGATACATCAAAAATTGAAAACGGATTTACAAACGCAGCACAGGCAATCAAAACATTTGATATCTGACCGGCAATTTCAACATAATTAGTATCGCTTGCTTGTTTCATTAAAGTTGATAACTTTGTCATGATTAATGGTGAAATAATTTGTTGTTTTGTGTTCAATTCATTAAAATAATATGAATTATTTCAATGTCAGATTGGTACTTTCTATTATCAAACTCTGTCAGAGATAGGAAGTATGATCCAAGTTTCGATTGTAAAGAGTGCATATTTCTCTTAGAATCTAAAAATTCTTTAGTCAGCATGTGTTTTAATGCCTTCATTTCATTTAATAATATTCGAAACTGACTTTGTTCTAAACGTTTAAGCATGTCAAGTTGTACTTGTAAAGTATTAAAAACAGAAGGGTTTGTCTTCTGTTTTACAAATGTATCAAATAATAGTCTAATGGTATTTAACCGACAAAATAGTTTATTGGACATACCTGGCATCAGACACTTATCGTTTGGGCAGGTTGTTAAGATATCACCTATTTGACGTAATGTATTATGGTCTCCAATATCAAAGAAAGTTGAAATTGAGTGAATTATGTCAATGTAATGAGCGTTTTCAAATGGAATGAATGTCCAGATAAAGGTAGAATTAATTTTTGACAAATCAATATTTTTACTACCTGGATAGGAAAACTGACAGTACTCGACATTATATGTATAAGTTTTATTTTTTGTTACTGTGACGAATAATTGTTGAAGTTAAGGGTTATAATGTATCCAGGTGTTTTCTGGAAAATTTTCAGAAAGTATCACTTTGTAAGACATTTTGTTTTCAGTGTTTTCCGTATCAATAGCTTGAATGATATTCAGGTTTCCATTTGATGTTGACATGATATACAGTTTGCTGGACACGATTATAGCATGATGGTTGGTATATGAGGAGTCAATATGAATCTGCTTGATTGATGATAGATCATTGATAGATATTTGTTCAAGAATTCCATCATTGTAACCTTGATATAGAATCCATATACCATTTTCCTCAACCATAATGTGGATATCATCATTGAGCCATTTTTCCCTAGATTGTTGCAACGTTCTTGTGTAAATATATTTAGATTTAAGATTAATTTTGGCTAATTCCACTTTACTGAATGGTTTGTGAAACTCTTGTTTAGTTTGACATAAGACGAAACCACGAACTATGCGCAATGTAGCTAATCTGCAATTAAGTCGCAAATGTCCATTTCTAGCAGTAGAGTAGTTTAACTCTTTATTTTCCGTCACAAATGTGCTATATGCTGTGCGATATTCTTTATTCGTTTCATATGCTATGTAGACATTTTTATCTGCTGCATGTACAGTCTCCATAGTCACAATACCACTCCTAACATGATGTACCGTTGACTTACTACCAAGGCCAGTAAGGTCATTACTGTTACCTGTTTAGATAATTAGAAAATAAGCATGCTATATTCAAAAATACTTTTATATATGGTTTAGTATGTTTGCTTTTGATATGTATATAAGATTCGTAGTTGGAAAAAATAAACTAAATTTTTTAAGTTAATTGATACCGTAAACATGATATTATATCAATTACATATTATACCAGCATTAATTTTACAGCAATAGACGGCCGTTTCGGAATACAATTCTTCATCAGTAGTGTTTGGACCAAAATCATGAAACCAAAATTGTTTTCAAGATGTTGAAAAGATAAAGAAAGGACAAAATATATTTTACCAAATTTAGCAAAGGAAATACTTTGCCTGATGGAGTATACCATTTCAAATTTTAACTTGCAGCATAACATATTACAACTGGTTATCTGATAAGCACCAGGAACCATTATAAGGAGTGATTGTTGTGTTTAAGATATGTCAATTATACTGAAGATTTAATTAAAAGAGAATAAAAAGTTACATACCCCAATGCACCAACAAACAGAAGGTAAAGAAAATCATCTGTTCACTGTATGACATATTCACTGCAAGATCTACAAAAATATTGATTTATAAATACAAAGTAAAATCTCTCTTAATATCCCTTTATTTTAGGGCCACCAAGTTTTGATATATATTTATTCATATTATATGAAACTCTATAAAAAGCAAACCATTCCACATGGACCACTTTTACTGATTCCGTTAGAGACCTTTATTTACTGGTTTGATTTATAAGTAAATATCTCCAATATAAATTGATCTTCTTTAGACAAGCATATTTATTTTTGCTTGTATTCAGTCGCTGATGATTATGGTGTTTATCATGAACGCGTAATTTTTAAAGATTAGACATATTTATTTGCCCCATTCATAGAAGTTTATTATGAAGCAATGATTTCTTAAGAAACAAATCATATGTGGACTTCTTTTTCCTCTAGTGCCATGTTAATTTGGGTCTATTTTATACACTATGGTAGAGCCTGTTCCCACTACATGGTCTTTGTGCAACGAAGCAGGCTGCTTGTAATTGCAAATAAATTGTTGACTCATGTATATTGCAAACCTAGGCTTATCAAGGTCCTCAAAAAAATTATGGCCGTCACCACAGTATTGTTAATAAGTTTTATGTCTCTGTGTCAAGGATTGTCCTGGATATATTTGACGTCCTATAATTCCATGTTTATTTCACGCAATTTTATTACACACGTTGCAGGTGTAACTAGCTAAACGGAAGGTTTTTACGCTTCCGGAGCACCCGGCGTCACTTCCCTGGTGGAAGTTCACGTGTCTAGCCTTACTTGTCAGTTCCAAAGTTTTAACTTCTGTATTGTTCTTAGGAAATATATTAGTATGTTTGTTTTTATTGATACATGCTATTGTCACCCATTTTATTAACTTTTTCGGAGATTTTCTTCTTCAAAATTTAGTGTCATGAGTGAAAAAGTATAGTGTAAAACTAATTACGGTAGCATTATTATTAGAAAGTTTAAACAATTTTTGTTGTTGTTTTTTGTTTTTGCCAAAGCAAAGTATGATCTTCAATCTGGTTTAGATCAGCCTATTTGACATCTGGCATTATTCGAATGTGAAATTCTAAAAACATAATATCCTGCTTTCAATACTTCCTCTCTTTTAAAAGTATAAACAACCATTGTAGTGTTTTAACACTTTACACCAGTATCCTTTATTCTAAATTGAAGATTCTAAATCAAATTTATCACTTTTCATTTTTTTACAAAAGGAATAGACAAAAAATTATTATCTAGTGCTGAAATGGGATTCTGGTTATTTTGTCAAACATCATAACATACTCTCAGCAAAATGTTTTGACAGACAACATATTTAATGTGTTTGGTTATATCATTTTCCAGTAAACAATCTGTATACCAATGAGTACAAACTATGCAACATTGCTGACCAGTTCGTTTATTTATTAGTTTGAAGCAATTTATGCAGAAAGTTGTTAAGTCTGGAGATACTGTCGGCAATTCATTCAACTCCAGGTACAGATATATAAATTAAATTCTATCTCATAGAAATTCATATTTGGAGTATATGTGAATAACATTTATCCTAAAGAACTTAAAATAAAGACGCGGCTGACTATTCGAGTCTAGTTTCACATATGAAATATGAAAAACGTAATAACATCAATATTTATACATGCTAATTTTCTTTTCCTATACAGCAATAAAAGTGAAATATATCGTTTCGCAAGTAATACGCTATGATACCCAGTTCCCACTACTGAAATTTTATACAACGAAGCAAGCTTCTTAACAATTAAATTGTTGACAATGAAACATTGGATAGCTTAACTTATCAGAACCTTCAAAAAGTTTCTTTTGCCATCATCATAGTATTGTTTACAGATATAATGTCTCTGTGCCCAGGATTGTCTTGGATATATTTTACGTCCCATAGTCACTCGCAATTAGGATTACACGCGTAGCGGGTGTAGGTGGCTAAACACCACCCGTTTTTCTTTTTCTGTTGGAAATGTTTAACATAATTTGCCAGCTACAACGATTTCATTTTGCTTTTAGACTTTGGTTTAGACATGGATTGTGATATTGTTTTTCATCAGTTATGGAATTTCAAAATTACACTACTCAAACACTACACGTAATAAATAGATAATATCATCAGACTCTTAAATGATATATGAAAGTTGTTAGGTATAGGCCGCACAGTGTTTAACAAAATTAATATATCGTATAAACACTGACTCACCTTAAAAATTTCAATTTGGCTAAATATAGGATTATTAAGAGATAGTGCGTCATCTATACGTTAATCAATGGTCAATACAAAACAGTAATATGATCAACATCGTCAACAAAATCAATCGTTTTATAGCAATGTGTTTAAGTTGGATGTAACTTTTGACTCAATTAATTTATTCATATCAAAAGCAACCATACAAGTCAAATTTAATGAATCCCTACGCCAGCGGCTTGCAAGCTAGCGCAAATGACGAGTCAACTTGGGACAATATTTCACAATATCAGTTCAATAACCCTATATTATTGCACTTTTTCAGCAAAGTAAAAAAATAAATTAGCAAATTAAGTAAAAAATGTCAAACTCCAAAAAGGAAGGAAAACCGGGTGCTCTGGAAGTGTGAGCATCACATGATAAGCTAGCTTCATCCACCCAGTGTGAAATTAAAACTAAGAATAAAAGGAACATAAGAGCTTTAGGACGTCATTTATACGTTTTACGATACAGAAACATCAAAGTTAGAACTATACACACTGCGTGGAATTGAGCCAAAGTCTATTCACAGTATTTTTCTTTAGTATAGCTCGTTTATCATATATATTTGTCACCCTTCAAAGAAAGGAGTTGGGAGTATAAGGGCCGACTTCGGCCCCATCTCAGAATTGATTATTATATTTATATTTTGAAGTTCCTCATTAACTTTAATCAAAAACAGTTAATTTTAAATACCAAGACGTCATGGGTGCCAATAGCGGGGGCCCAAAAAGGGGCACTTATTTACGGCGAAATAGAAGTTTTTCTGTATTTCAGGGCTACATAAAAAACCAATATTGGAAATTAAACAATCAAAATACATTTGTAGCTCTGTAACTTGTACACTAAAGTGTATTTCTTACTTAAGGATTCTGAATATTAGTGAAACAATGTTATGTTAATTTCAGTCAGTAAGAATTATAATGGTACTATTATTTTTTACGGGTGGAGTGATAGCGGGGGGGGGGGTGTTTGAGGTAGCAATTTAAAACTTTGAACTGGTAAATGTCCAAAATTCTATCAGTAATATATTCATGCATCTAGTAATGCATTTGGTTTTTGTTGTTGTACCATTGAATCATAATATATATTTTTTGTATTTCATAAAAAAATCTAAATCAGCACCAACACCAAAAGTAGTTAACAAAGTAAATTTTAAAAGGTTAACATATATAGGACCATTGATTACGAGATTTTCTACAATAAAAAGTATCTGCCTTTTAGACGCTTTTATTAAGTCCAAAAATCCGGTATAAACATATTAAATTTGAAACATTTCACTATTATTGGTCACAAAATGCATATCGCTGGGTTTTTAAAGACCTAAAATTATAACAAATCTAACAAATTTGACAAAAATGTCAAAATGTGAAACAAAATGGCCACCAGAGTCAAGGGGTTGTAACTTTTGCATTACAAAAATGTCAAAAACACCAAAATTTGTACTCACAAGCCGACATACGACGTATTTACATATATAAGGGGATCAGAAACATTACGTCATTTGAAATAACAAAGGAAACGCTTTTTATTTATAAAATAAAAATGATGCCGTGTCAACAGGTCGTTTTCCAGATAAATAAATGGCCCAAATCAAATTCGCATACAGAAAATTGTCAAGGGGGGGGGATAGGCGGACAATTGGCGGCCGAAGTTTCCATGTAGTTTCGTGTTTCTTCACTATTGATTTAAGAATTTGCTATTTTTACTAACACTTAGACCCACTCTTTCAATCCATATACTTTTTATTCCCTTACCTCACAAAACGCAAACACGGAAGGTTGATTGCAGACATAAATGACCTAATAACAAAATCCTGTCACTGGCATGGGTTATACAATTTTGTCTGGTACGAAACCTGAGTATCCGGAGAAAACCAACTTACTTTCAAAGAAAACATTTTTAAATCAGGTCATTGAGATTCAACCAAATGCTGAGAGAAGTAAGCCGTTGGATATGAGATTAATCGGCCGCCTAACAAATCACAACTTTAAATGATAACAAGAAAAGTGTTATTCAACGGTATTGTTAGTTGGTTGGGTGATTAAATAATGTTTGAAGCCCAGTCAATATTATTTAACTGATATAGAGAATGTCAGTTTTGGGAGGGAGGGGTAATATTTCTTCACGAGACGGCCGCAACAGCAATGCGCATGTTGGGTTTCTTTAGCCGTGACACGGGGTTTAGGTTTTAAGGGTCCTTGGGACCCTGTATCTTCATTTCTTAATGCCGAGTGTTTGGCGAAATGCTAGGCACTACCGAGTCAGATTTGATAGGTCTCTAACCCCAACATAAACTGAGTGACCACCGAGATACTTATTAGGACCAGTGACATTTTAAAAATCATATTTCAAGTTAACGATGACCGCCTGTTCATGAGGACCAATTTTGCAGGTTTTATGAAGTGGTCTTTACAGTCAGGTTTGACTCTATATATACTATATGTATGTCGTTACTTCCTGTGGCAGTTGACTAGTGAATTTTGTTTTATGTAACTCATTTGGTACAACATGAGACTGAATCGCCCTTTCATTCTTAAAATCATCATTACATGTTTTCACTTCCCTACTTCCAATTCTATTGCAAAGTTGATAAGCAAAATACTTTACCCGATCACATTTTTTGAGAGTGGGTTGAAGTAATGTTGCATTACGCCCCAGTCATGTTTATTTTGCTTTTAGCAAGGTGATAAGTACTGGGATGATTGGGGAAACCGGAATGTCCGGAGAAAACAAATACCTTCGGCAAGCCAACTGAAAACGTTACAACATTACGAGTTTGGTTTTTATTTGTCGGAAAATAATGAACACAAAAAAAATCCAAAACATTATTATACCCCCCCTCATCCCCCCCCCCGGGCGTTGGACATTTGAGCGAATATTCAACTTTTTCGCTCTCTACCCTTCATACTGGAACAGAAAATAGATTTAAACTTTTTAAACTGTCGCTCAATTGTTCACTATGAGTTTTTTTAATTTTTGCGCCCATACCCCGAACGGGGTTATACTGGAATCCCATTGTCTGTCTGTCTGTCCGTCTGTAGGCAAAATTCTTTCCGGAGTCTAGTTTAAATAAGTTAAATCCAAATTTTCTGAAACTATACACACGCGTAAGGCGTCAAAAGAACCTGTGCACCTCCGATTATCTGTTTTATCGAATCTAGTTTGCGGAATTATTGTCGTTTCGAGACTTAAAATTGCTAACACTGAAAATTTAGCCATACATACAATTTGTCGGGTAATTTATTTATTTATTTAACAAAATATGCTTAGATATTAAACATAATAACCTATGCATTTATGATTATGAATTGAGTTTTCCTGATAGTATGCACAGATGTTAAGTATTATAAGAACATGTGTACCGGAGATTATCCGTTTGTTCACATATATTTTATTGAATCATATTATGAATCATTTGCAAATTCCAGGCATTAAACTGAAAAAATAGTTTAACATAATTTATGACAAACATCATAAGAACCCATCAACGACGTCGACGATCAAACTCCACTAACAATTGGGAGGGATATTAGTCGAGTTTAGCAGACAGTCCTAGTTCTTTCAAACAACGGTCTAATACTTGACCCCTATTTTGTATATATTTAGAAACATGTTACGGACGTAGTAGAAGACATGCGATCGACACATTCGTACCTCAATGACTGTATACACACACACGTTTTCCCCCGTTTTTATAGAACCATCACAACGATATTTTGCTTATTAATCTATAATTTTTTTAGTAATTGGATTGTATAAATTTTCTTACAATTAACATCTCAAGGCACACGGCTAGGATTCATTTCTTAGACGAATCCAACTATGTATCAAACAATTTTTTAATACTAAAAATAGTACATTTTCGTTTTAACGGAACTGTCTCAAAAGTTATCAAAGATCGACATTTACTTTACATAAAATGATAATATAACAAATTCAGTTTAACCTGGTACGGATTTTGCCAAAATTTATAGATCATTACTGAATTGTGGTAATCTTAAGGTACAAGAAAGTCGCGTAACGGTATTATAAAGATCTATATAGTCTATTCTAAAAAATATTTACACGGTGATTAAAAATAATCTTCATTTTTAAACGATGTAAAACCTATTCAAAAGAATAAATAAGAAAATAGTGATTGTATTATTCGCGGTCTACTTGGGGTTTAAATTTTTAACATAATTCTACATAAGGCATAAGAAAATGTTGCCATTTTCCGACAGAGACCTAAAATATCAACCTTTCAATCATTTTGGTTGATATGACCCAAAACCTTAAATTCCGTGAATATAGTGATATACACAGGTTTTTTTTTTACATCTGTTACTTATTTCAGGTATAATGAGAAAGAGATAATTTCTTTCTAATAAATCATGACCTTTACACGAAAAGAAAAGGAAATGTTTCGTTGGCGGCGAATAGTGCATCATTATTTTCTGCAAGTTAGATGCTTTCACACGAGATATTCCGCGAGAAAACTGCTTAAAAATATCCGAGTTATCACAGTTTTCCCATAATGGTGACGGATAGGCTAAATGTATGTTTGCTGTTACTTTTAGTTACCAGTAGAAACAGAAAGAGGTTCAGTAACTTGTTGTTTTCAGTAACAATATCCCCTTGTTTTCTGATTATTTTTACTTTTTTCATATCGAGCGCATGCAACAACCAAAACCATATTTATATATGTTGAAGACATTCACGAAACGCATCTATGTTGAAAATATCTTTTTGGTTGTTGCCTGCGCTAGGTATAAAATATTGAAATATATTCTCAAAATACGTCAAAATTCACGATAAAACCGCCATTACGTCACTGTTGGTAACGTCGCCGTGACGTCATCAGACATGAAGTGACAAAAATTAAACTGGAAATCAACAGCCCATATCAAGGTTGTGTTTTAACATAATTATTACAAGTTTATGTCGCATTTTAATTTTTGTGATTTTTTGGGGCCAAATATGCCGCCTATCGTACTATCTCCTTTCTCGCATAGCGATTGGTTAACTTGCCGGGGTACATGGAACTATGTTCGGAAATCTGCCGGGGTACATGAGCGCACGCGACGTTTAGCGGTAAAAGGGAAGTAACTCGTACATCGCTGACGTGTAGTTACAGTAAACAAACATGGCGACAACGTACGCAAGTCACATAAAATACGAAGTGGAAGTTAAAAGATCCAACTGGTTATGCTTTGAAGGGCGACAAAAACGTTATACAGGGATTTGGCAGGTTACACGGCCCCATGTACCCCGTCAAAGATTATTGTACCCTTCGCCTGCGGCGACGGGGTACATGGGGCCGTGTAACCTGCCAAAGCCCTGTATAACTTATAATATATATATATATATATATATATATATATATATATATATATATATATATATATATATATATATATATATCAAAAATATAATATCTTAAGTGTCCAAATAATCGGTCCATCTTTTTTGTTTATGCCTAATAGTTTAAAATTTAACTATAATTGGCCAATTTAATTGTTATCCTGGCATTAGTATGGTAACTATAGTTTTTCCTACGCATACTTTTATTAAGTCCCTGAAAATAACGTCTTTATTTATGTAACTAAATACATTGTGCCAATCTTTGCTTTTAATTTTTAATTTCAAGACATGTTTTGTCAATTGTTACATAAAATAATTTTAAGAATCATACTTGTATTTATTATTTAAAATTAATAACATATACATACTTGATTTTAAAATGATTGTTGTGGATCCACTTGCCAAAATTATATAGCGGCCAAGACCATTAAAAAACTACAAAAAACACTTGCAGTGCAATAGCTAAATCCAATTATATTAAAATATTCCTCTTATTCCTGGTGTTGCAAATTGTTCAATGTTTTCAGCTATTGCTTGCTTTTGTGTTTATATAGTCGAAAAATCATTAGCACCCATCTGTTGTAATTTGTCCTATCTTTGTTCTTTTAATTATCGTTAAATTTGTCGTCCATGTCAATTACAAATTACTATAACACTTTTATAAAATATATTGAACTGTTTAGAATCTCTCATGCATGGTATTTTTTCCGATCACCCTTTTTTAAAATTGAACTGATGTAATTGTACATTTTTATAACTGTTTTTCGTCGAGAAGTTTCAAATGATAACGTTATGCATTACTCGATGTTTTCCGACGTCATCACTAAATGTTTAGGCAGAGGTAGGTATTAGAAGCTACATTCAGTACTATAGGGTAATTGAGTACTGTAGTACTCAATGTAGCTTCTAATATAAAATGTGAAGACATTAATTGTATTACAGTTCGTGAAATATAGTTATATTACTGATTGTTAAATCGTTTTGTCATTAAAAGAAACATTAGTATCTTTTTAAAAAACAATTGATACACATTAAAAAGAGTATGAAGATAGTAGAGTAGCCAGCTCCAATAGTAATAAAACCTAATAATACACAATACTTTATTAGAAACGCTTCAAAATTTCAAAATTATCGCCGACCACGCCAACAATGTACCGACACTGGGGTCATCACAGTACCAAAGCAGCGTCACGGCAACTAATGACGTATTAGTGTCAGTGGCGTCATTAAATGGCGCTATTCAGGTCGAATTTTCTTTCATTTTTGCGTGTAAATCGGTATCTATATCTCTACAGTTTTATCCGGCAGCTTCCATCTATCTTGGCAGCTTTTCGGTTACCAGTTATCTACGCCTCAACAGGCGAACTTTCAACGCCTTATCGTTACGTTACGTTACGTTACGAGTTAAACTTCTGACTCCTTGTCGTTACGTTACCTCAGTGTTAAATTTTCGACAGATCTGTAATGTATGTATGTATAATTGGAAGCGCAATGAACACAGGTTTTTGTCCAAATTATCATCTCAGTCAACGCTAGCGTAGATATCAATAAAGATGCTCATAGGGAACTATGTCATATAAGATACGATATAATCTGTGACCATTAGGCGTGGAATTATTTCTTTTATGGACCTTCCCAGAGGGCACTAAAGGAAAACTTTTTATATAGGAAAGGTCCATAATAAATTCATTATACAGCGTGTCTTAGTTTCCATCTGAATAAGAATATATTTTCAAATCAATTTTTTTTATTTAACAACATTAAACATTTTTATTATAAAAATGAACAGAGGGGAGTGACTCGGTTCTGTTTCTGGGTGTCATGCTGATTACTATACTTGGATGTTGTCGCAGAAAGATGATTTTAACATAAAAAGTATCCATAAACATGTAGTTGTCAAGTAATTGAATTCAATTTGCTTAACAGGAGGTGCTTATCCTTCAGGAGCAACCAGTCTCATTTCCGTGATGGAAGTTCACGTGTATAACCTAAATGGCCAGTCTCAAAATTTTACCTTTGCTTTTGAATTTTAGTTTGACATGGAGTGGAATGTTTATGATTCGACAAAGTAACATGTGATATAATTAATTAAAATACTGCCCTGTTATTTGAGGAGAATATGCAGCATTTTACTGTACATTGTAACACTCTGCGCATGCATAATAATAATAATAATAATAATAATAATAATAATAAAAACAAACGTACCTGTCTGAATCACAATCCAGATGCAAAGTAAAAACGTTTGAACTGACAAATCAGGTAAGACACATGAACTCTAACAAGGCAAGTGAGGCTGGGTGCTCCGGAAGGGTAAGCACCTTCACTAGCTACACTCGCCACAAACACAAGATGAAAAACTGTCTATAAGCCAGCTTATAGGTGGCTTATAGCGGGCTCATAGAGGGCTTATAGACACCTATAAGCCATCTATAAGCCGTTTATATATGACCTATAAGCCTTCTATAAGCCATCTTATTTCGGTATTACGAAATGAAAGTCACAGTTTTTTCGGATAGGAACTAAAAATAAGCGGCCATCAGCGCAACGCACATGCAATATTTACGTATATTCGCCTGTATCTGGCGAAGTCTCAATATAAGTGAAATATTCTTTACTGGTACGTCAAACACCATTATTAAACTCAACTTACTCTAAGTTCGTTATTTTTTTCATTACATTTGTGAGGAAATTTTTGTATGCAAGTAGTTTCTGGTCACGTAATTAAAAGATATAATGCTTTTGAAATTTGTCTTGTTTCTTGGTAGAAGTTAAATCCATTTGCAACATTTTAGCGTCTTTTTTGCGCCAGAATATCACTCTCTCCAAAAACTTTTTTAAAAGAAAACCTTTAGTCGTTTTGCTCGAGTATGGTACCTAACTGCCCAATTTTATTGAGAGTGCGATGGAAATATGAATATTAATTGTGAATCCCCTGCTATCGTCTGGTTATATAAGTTTGAATTTGCTTCCGTTATCAATTAGTTACGTAAGGTGTTGATGAGGTGTGCTGATGGCAATTATTTAGTAACCGTGATGTGTTTATTACCTATGGACATAAATATTTAATGTACACCTTCAAACTGATAAAGATTCGAAACTATCACTTTTTAAAAAAAAAGATAAATAAATACGTTTATAAGAAGCTGTAAAAAAGAGTCAATTTGGAGCTTGAAGATAATATGTGCAGCAGGTTAAAAATATACTAATAAATAAATAAATACATAAATAAATAAATAAATAAATAAACAAATAAATAAATAAATAAGTTGAAAACTAATAATGGTGAAATTTTATTGCCGGTCAATATATTTTAAAGTGCGTGTTTTCTCCTATGAATTTTTGTCATGCCATATATACAAAATAAATGAATGAATGAATGAATGAATGAATAAATGAATAAATAAATAAATAAATAAATTAATTAATTAACTAATTAATTAATTAATTAATCAATTAATTAATTAATTAATTAATTAATTAATTAATAATTAATTAATTAATTAATTAATTTAATTAATTAATTAATTAATTAATTAATCAATCAATCAATCAATTCATCAATTAATCAATCTATTAATCAACCATGGAATTTTATTGGCGGTCATAATATTTTAAAGTGCGTATTTTCTCCTATGATTTTTTGTCATACATACAAACTGAATAAATAAATTATAAATAAATAAATAAATAAATAAATAAATAAATAAATTAATAATTAATAAATAAATAAAAAGACTTCCATAATGTAAGTGCATGACAATGATTTTATTTAGAAATATAAACAGTCTATAAGCCACCTATAAGCATGGCTTATATTTTGACTGCCAATAAGCCAGGCTTATAGATGGCTTATAGATGGATTAAAGATAGAGGTGCTATAAGCCATCTATAAACCACCTATAAGCTCCTATAAGCCGACCTATAAGCTCATATAAGCATGGCTTATAGGTGGCTTATAGATGGCATTTCATCCTGTGACAATCTTTGAGTTTTTGATGAATAACATACTTGTTGTGTTTGGTAACATAGTTTTTTAGCAAACAATCGGTATAACAATGGGTTCAAACTGTGCACCATTGCTTGCTGATTTGTTTCTTTATTCGTATGAAGCAGAAATTATGCAGAACCTTGTTAAATCTGGAAAGAAGAAGACTGTCGCCAAATTATTCAACTCAACATTCATATAGAGATGACGTTCTGTCTCTTACACAATCCTAAAGGAGAGAGTACGATAGGCGGCATATCATGTGGAACAATTTGTCCCATTTTCTAATTAGCATACGCCGCCATATTGGATTAACGTTAACGTTAAAGAGACTATAGGCAAAATAGACAAAAATCTTTAGCTCGCCCTCTTCGATCCAATAAGCATCCATTGGATATTTTCCGACAGGTAAAATTTGCCTTGACACCGGTTAGAATACGTTTATGTGCTTTTCTAGTATATTTGTCTGGATTTCGAGGTTCCCACTAAACTTACATTTACGAAGCGTAAACTCGATTTCATCCAACAGTATTTTCTTTTAAAATATGAAAAAAGTCGAAATAACCGAGTTTTTGAAATTGTTTACTTCAACCAACTTACGACTTACAATAATTTCCGAAAGGAGAAACGGAATCACAAGAGATGTTGTTCCGGATACAGTCAATCGAGTTCTTAAAATTACACTCAAAAAAGTTCCCCGAGTTTTTTAAAATTGATCTATTTGACAAATCTGACGTTTTTAATGAGGCACATTAGGGGATATTAAAAGTAAAAGTACAAGACGTCAATTCATGCAACAGAACCCAGATTTAATTACTTCCATTCTGGGAGGCCGACATATTTGATTTTACGTCGGTTTCTCTTGGCACCGGTGCAACAGAAGTTAAGTTGGGGTGCCATATGGAGAAATAACAATTACAAATCGATTGTTTTGGTATTCATATTTTCCTGGTCATTAAACTTGGGATCACGTGATGTAACGACATGAATATTCATGAGCACAAAGGGAACTAATTTATTGGTATGCTCGGCCCCAAAAAATCACAAAAATTAAAATGCGACATGGACTTGTAATAATTATGTTAAAACACAACCTTGATATGAACTGTTAATTTCCAATTTAATTTTTGTCACTTTATGCCTGATGACGTCACGACGACGTTGCCAACGGTGACGTAATGGCGGTTGTATCGTGTATTTGTCGTATTTTGAGAATATTTTTCAATATTTCATACCCAGCGCAGGCAACAACCAAAAAGATATTTTCAACATAGATGCGTTTCGTGAATATCTTCAACATATATAAATATAGTTTTGGTTGTTGCGTGCGCTCGATATGAAAAAAGGTAAAAATAGTCAGAAAAAGGGAACATTGTGACTGAAAACAACAAGTTACTGAACTCCTTTCTGTTCCTATATGGTACATAATAGTAGCGGCAAGCATACAATTAGCCTATCCGTCACAATTATGGGAAAACTGTGATAACTCGGATATTTTCAAAGCAGTTTTCTCGCAGGATATCTCAACTTGTAGAAGATAACGGTGCACAGTTTTCAAATCTATTCGCCGACAACGAAGCATTTCCTTTACTTTTCGTGAAAGGTCATAATTTGAAAAGTAGATTTATTAGAAGGAGATTATTCACTTTGTTATTATACCTGATATAATAAGTAACAGATATAAAAAAAAATGTATATCACGGTATTCACGGAATTTAAGGTTTTCAACAACCGGGTCACGAATGTCAACCAAAATGATTCTACAGTTATATTTTCCAAGGTTGGAATTTTAGGTCTCTGTCGGAACATAACAAATTTTTTTATTCCCTATGTAGAATTGTGTCAAAAATAAAACTCAGAGAACCCCACTGTGCCGTCTCCAATTATACCGGATTCGGAGTTGTTCCGTTTTCATTTCAACTTTTAGTGTGCTTAATGTACTTCCTACTTTATTGCCTCGTGTAGCTAGCTGTTGTTTTTACCGGCTGAATATATTGTGAATCACGTCATATTACGAAGTAAGTTTGAACTTTAATCTGTATAAATGATTTACTTTGGTTTTTCTCTAACAGTTCGTGTTATCCGCGGTTTGTAATTTCTTGTAATTCTTGTGAAATTTGTTTTATTTGTCACATTTGTTGACATTTATTCCCGCGCTTTTTGTAAGCATTTTTTCTCTCTTTTTATAGTCTTTTACCATCAAGACTTCACACCAAACATAATGTCAGCACATGCAATGTCATTAAAAGATTACAGACATGTTCGTGTTTATTTGTATTGGTTTTGACGTGAACTGGTTAACTAGCTGCGGAGCAGTATAGTAAAAGATTCGTGACGTCACAGTCCAGCATCTGTACAGGTACGTGGTAATAGTTCGCCATTATTTCACCTGCAACTAGCAAGCACACAAAATGCAAACTGAAAGTAGAGTCAGACCATTAACTGATAAAGGCCAAGAATATTTCCAGTCCATATACAATAAACATCATAAGAAATACGAGGCCACTCGCATCAAGCTACTAGAATTCATCACCAGCCTCAGTAGTTCAGATCAACTGCACACATTCGAATCAGATCTTTATAATCTATATGAACATTTTACAAGAGAAGCCAATGAACTGTCTCAATTTTTATTGCGTACTAATACAGTTGAAAGTGAATCACTTCATCAAGCCATTCTTATTCAAATGGACCATGCAAAACTCTGTAAGGAAGCATGTCTTCAATCACTTAGTATTAAAATGAAAATAAAAACTGAACCTTCTACTCAACAAGACCCTCCTGATAACATGTCAAGTGTAAGCAAGCATAGTAAGTCAGGCCTCAGTCATCATTCACATTTTTCGATAAAAGCAAAGGCTGATGCTGCCTTAGCTCAACTAGAGTTGGCTCAGCAAGAGACTGAACTCCGCAAACAACAAGCATTTCTCGATGAACAAGAAGAATTGCAGAGGGCAAAGTCAAAAAGGGAAAAAGCTGTTATTCAAGCTGAGCTTAAATTACTAAATGACAAGAAAGAAATAGCATCTGTCATAGCAGAAGCAAATGCTTTAAATGAAAATTCATCTTTGACTAATTATTCACTGCGTAATCTTGGAACTGTCAATCCAATTGAAGTGTTGGTCATTATGTGGAGAGCCAAAGGGAACATTTGGAACCGCTTTCTAATAAGCTATATTCAGCACCTTACAACACTTTGTCTCATGAATTATCTGTGCCACCTATATCACCTCCTATGTATAATGTTTCTTCAAACACGTATTCTGTCAAACCTACTGCTACACATTTCCATCATAGCACACCATTTCAGAAGTCTCCAAAGACTTGTTTAGATATCGATCAACGTCTTGATCTCAGTCGGTCCAATCTAGACCCCAGTGCAGAGACCTTTGTTCCTTGTGAAAAACCAAAAGTTAACGTTGCTAATGAGATTGGTCAGTTCTTCTTGAAAAAAGAACTTTTAATTTCTCAGTTAACCGAGTACAACGAAAAACCAGAAACGTACTATACATGGAAAACAAGTTTTCAGAGGTTAGTTTTAGATCTAAATTTGTCACCATCGGAGGAGTTAGAAATGCTATGTAAATGGTTAGGGCCCACATCACGAAAGTATGCGGAAAGCACAAGAAACTCTTGTGTCGCCGATCCAAAGAGAGGGGTGTGTTTGCTTTGGGAAAGATTAGATCAGTGTTTTGGAACACCAGGTAATAGAAGCATCTTTGTTACATAGGCTAAATTCCTTTCCACCGATTACTCACAAAGATCCTAAGCGTTACTATGATTTGGTTGACCTTTTGTCAGAAGTTGAGTCTCTTCAACACAATGAACATTATAAAGTCCAACTTGCTACATTTAATACTTCATCAGGGGTAACACCAATTGCACAAAGGCTACTTCCTCGTGACATTTATGAAAAATGGGTCACTCGTGCATCAAACTATAAGTTGAACAACAGAGTAATATTTCCGCCATTCAGTGTTTTTGTGACCTTTGTCAAGGACATGTGCCGTATCCGTAATGATCCTAGCTTCACATTTCAACAATCTTCTAATTTACATGTTGGATCTAAACCACAGAATCAAGTTCGCAGTTTGCCAGCGTCTGTAAATCAGAAGCTACTGGTTAAGAAGACGGACATTTTAAATAGTGGAGATAAATCTGATAAGACTCTAGTTCAATGCCCAATTCACTTAACTAACCATACCCTTAATGAATGTCGTGTTTTCCGCACAAAACCTATTTCTGTTCGTCGCAAGTTTCTCAGCGATAATGGATTGTGTTTTGGTTGTTGTTTGTCTAAAGATCATAACAAGTCAAACTGTTCTATGCGTAAACATTGTGATGAGTGCAAAAGCAAGGAGCACCCGACTGCATTGCATATCAGCTTTAAACCGAAACAGCATGGCGGGGAGCAGAATTCTAGTGGAACTGTAAACACACCGAAATCCAAAGATCATGGCGGGGAGCAAAAGGAATCTGCCACTCACACAATCGTAAACTCAAAATGTACTGAAGTTTGTCATGGTGACTTTCCCGGAAAGTCGTGTGCAAAAGTAGTTCTTGTGCGTGTTTTTCATAAAGATACACCTAGCAATGCTTTATTGACATATGCCATCCTTGATGATCAAAGTAACCAATCGCTTGCTAAGTCCCAGCTTTTCGCCCAGTTAAATGTCACAAGTCGTGAGATTGAATACTCAGTGAAATCATGTTCAGGAACGTCTAGTGCATCGGGACGCATTGCAGAAGGTTGCATTGTTGAATCGTTCGATGGAACTGCTAAACTTGCCTTACCGCCATTAATTGAGTGTGACAGTATTCCGGAAAATCGGGACGAGATACCGACGCCTAAAGTTGCCGCGTCATATTCGCATCTCCAAGATATTGAACCGTTTATTCCACCTTTACAGGATGCTAGAACACTTCTTTTGATAGGCCGTGATTTAGGCTCCGCTCATCATGTTTTAGATCAAAGACTGCCTGAAAATGAACATTTTCCATTTGCACAAAAGCTCCGGCTTGGTTGGGTCATAGTAGGTGAATCGTGTTTAGGAAACGTTCACAAACCGATTGTGTCAGTAAACAAAGTACATTTATTGTCTCATGGAAGACCAACACTATTTCAACCTTGTGAAAACAACTTTCTGGTGAAGGAAAAGGTATTAGATGCTAACGTGTTTGCTAAAACCCCAGATGACAATAAGATTGGTACGTCAGTGGAAGATAGGGAGTTCCTTCAAATTATGGACAGACACTTTACTAAAACCGAGACTGGTAATTGGCAAGCTCCATTGCCGTTCCGCTCAGATCGACCAACCCTACCTAATAATCGTGACAACACACTTCGTCGTGCTCGAAATCTGCACAGTAGTCTCATGAGAGATGATCAAAAGTGTGAACACATGGTAACATTCATAGGGAAAATGCTTGAACGTGGTCATGCAGAAGTGGCACCACCGCTAAAACCAGGAGAGGAGTGCTGGTACTTGCCTGTATTTGGGGTTTACCACCCTCAAAAACCCGGTCAAATTCGTGCAGTTTTTGATTCATCGGCTCAATACTGTGGTGTATCTCTAAACAATGTACTACTTAGTGGACCAGATCTTAACAACAGTCTTCTGAATGTTCTCTTGCGCTTTAGAAAGGAAGCAGTTGCAGCCACAGCGGATATAGAACAGATGTTTCATAGTTTTTTAGTGGCAGAAGAACATCGCAACTTCTTGCGTTTCTTCTGGTATGAAAGCAATGACCCTAGTAAACATCTGATTGAATACCGTATGAAAGTCCATTTATTTGGAAACTCGCCGTCACCAGCTGTAGCATGTTATGGTCTGCGAAAAACAGCAAACAACAGTGTAAACAACTACGGTCAAGATGTGAAAGTATTTGTAGACAACCATTTTTATGTTGACGATGGACTTATTTCACTTCCATCAGCTCCGGAAGTCGTAGACTTGCTAGAAAGGACAAAATCGGCATTGAAAGAAGAAGGCAATCTTCGCTTACATAAGTTCGCTTCGAATGATAGTTCGGTCATGCAAGCATTCTCATCAGAAGACCTTGCCAAAGATTTAAAAGATTTGGACTTTGACAATGACACCTACCAGTTCAACGTAGTCTGGGTCTTACATGGAACTTACAGTCAGACAGTTTCACTTTTCGAGTCAGCGATAGCAACAAGCCCTTCACAAAGCGAGGAATTCTCTCCGTAATCAACAGTCTTTATGACCCACTTGGATTTGCATCTCCTATCACCATTACAGGTAAACTATTTCTGCGTGAAGTTATGTCCAACAACGTAGATTGGGATGATCCTCTTCCCTGTGAATTGGAACCAATTTGGAACAAGTGGAAAGTTTCATTGTTGCATCTTGACAAGTTCAATATTTCACGTCGTATACCTTTGGAGATACACCGTTCAAAGCTTCAGATAAAGATTTGCTTATATTTTGTGATGCATCTGAAGATGCAATTGCCGCAGTGGCATATATACGGAGTAAGTCTACAACTGGACAGTGTCTTTAAGCTTTGTTATGGGAAAGGCAAAAGTGGCCCCTTCTCATGGGCATTCAATGCCTCGTTTAGAACTTTGTGCGGCAGTCCTAGCAGTTGAGATACGTGATATCATTGTCGGAGCTTTGCAGGTAGATTTTAACATACTTTTTTATACCGATAGTAAAGTAGTACTTGGATATATCAACAATTGCACTCGACGATTTTTTATGTATGTTTCAAACCGAGTTGAGCGTATCCACCAGAGCTCGAAACCTCAGCAGTGGCAGTATATACCAAGCAAGACCAATCCTGCTGATAGTTCTACACGCAGTGTTTTTGGTATAGATTTAGAACAAACTCCTTGGATATGTGGCCCTAAGTCTGACAGTATTTTGAATGATAGTGGAGACAAGTTTCAGTTGGTAGAACCATAAAATGACATGGAATTGAAACCAGAAGTATCTGTATTAAGCACATCTGTATCCATAAATCTAACTCCAGTGTCTGACAGGTTCTCAAGATTCTCTACCTGGACTTCTCTGTTGAGGACTATAGCCTGTCTTTCGCATATTGCATCTACATTTTCCAATTCCAACTCATCTAGTCATTGCAGCGGATGGCATATCTGTTCTGAATCAAGACTACCGCAAAACATTCAAACCGCTAAATTAACTATTCTTCGTTTAACACAAGAAGACGTCTTTTATGACGAAATCGAGTCATTGGAATCTGGTCGACCAGTATCCAGTAACAGTCCCTTACGTGACCTGGATCCTTATATTGATGATGACGGACTCATTCGAATCGGTGGACGACTTTCAAGGTCACAACTGTCATATCAGGAAAAATTTCCGATTGTGTTACCGAAAACTCACCATGTTAGTTTAATGCTTGTTCGGCACTATCATCATCAGGTTCATCATCAGGGACGACACATCACTCAAGGGGCTCTTCGTTCAGCTGGCTATTGGATAGTCGGAGAGAAGAGATTAATTTCATCATGTATTTATCATTGTGTTACATGCAAAAAACGAGGGAAAGTGTCAGTTCAAAAGATGTCCGATCTTCCTGACGACCGTTTAACACCAGCACCGCCGTTCAAGTATGTTGGAATTGATGTTTTCGGTCCCTGGAATATCGCATATAGGCGGACCAAAGGAGCAATTGTGAACTCTAAACGTTGGGCTGTCTTATTTACATGCTTAGTGATTCGAGCTATACATATAGAAGTCGTCGAGGAAATGTCATCGTCAAGTTTCATAAATGCACTCAGAAGATTTATCGCTATAAGAGGGCCCGTCAAAGAACTCAGATCTGATCGTGGATCGAATTTCATCGGATCAGTCGACGAATTGAAAGTAAATGTTGTAAATGTGGAAGATGTCAACACATCATCTTACCTCAATGATCAAGGCATTACATGGAAGTTCAACCCTCCTCACTCTTCCCATATGGGTGGAGTGTGGGAGAGGATGATAGGTGTCTCCAGAAGGATTCTCGATTCCCTGTTGTCAAATGTACATGGCAATTCGCTTACTCATGAAACTTTAGTGACATTAATGTGTGAGGTCATGGCTATAGTCAATGCTAGGCCATTGGTTCCAGTTTCTACTGATCCGTACAACCCGCTTGTACTTAGTCCATCTGTTATGCTTACTCAGAAAACCAATGCAGATGTCCCTGCATATGATATTAATCAACGCGACATGTATAAAGCTCAGTGGAAGCGAGTGCAATACTTGGCAGAATGTTTTTGGAAACGCTGGTCAAGTGAATTTCTCCAGACATTACAGAAGCGTCGCAAATGGCAAAATGATGTTGAGAACATGAAAACCGGAGACGTTGTATTAGTCAAACAATTAGAACTTCATAGGAATAATTGGCCTCTTGGAGTAATCACTAATGCGATCAGTAGCGAAGATGGACGTGTTCGTAAAGCAGAGGTTCGTTTGATGAAGGATGGAGCTGCTAAGGTTTATACCAGACCAATATCAGAACTTGTGTTATTGATATCTGAGTGATATTTAGGGTTTATTTTGATATACTGTCCATGTTTTTTGTGTTTATCTTTGGACGTCAGCACATTTATAGACTAGTCTTTTAAACATTTTATTTTTCTCTCAAGTACTTTAATGTTAAGAGTGATATCAGGGAGATATCAGACGGGGAGTGTGCCGTCTCCAATTATACCGGATTCGGAGTTGTTCCGTTTTCATTTCAACTTTTAGTGTGCTTAATGTACTTCCTACTTTATTGCCTCGTGTAGCTGCTGTTGTTTTTACCGGCTGAATATATTGTGAATCACGTCACATTACGAAGTAAGTTTGAACTTTAATCTGTATAAATGATTTACTTTGGTTTTTCTCTAACAGTTCGTGTTATCCGCGGTTTGTAATTTCTTGTAATTCTTGTGAAATTTGTTTTATTTGTCACATTTGTTGACATTTATTCCCGCGCTTTTTGTAAGCATTTTTTCTCTCTTTTATAGTCTTTTACCATCAAGACTTCACACCAAACATAATGTCAGCACATGCAATGTCATTAAAAGATTACAGACATGTTCGTGTTTATTTGTATTGGTTTTGACGTGAACTGGTTAACTAGCTGCGGAGCAGTATACCCACGAATAACGCCATCAAGTTATAATTACATGTGTCTATCTACCAAAAATCCATCATTTTCTTATTTATTTAATATACATGTAATTTTTTATTTTTTGAATAGGTTTCACATTGTTTTAAAATGAAGATTGTTTTTAATCGCCGTGTAAATATTTTTAGAATAGATCTTTAAATATCGTCACGCAACTTTCTTGTACCTTAAGATTACCACGATTCAGTAATTATCTATAAATTTTGGCAAAATTCGTACTAAAATAAACTGAATTTCTTACATTATTATTTTATGTAAAGAAAATATCGATCTTCGATCACTTTTAAGACAGTTCTGTTGAAACGAAAATGTACCATTTTCAGTATTAAAAATGTGTTCAATACACAGTTGGATTCGTCTAAGAAATGAATCCTAGCCGTGTGCCTTTCAAGAGATGTGAATTGTAGTAAAATTAATACAATCCAATAAAAAATAATAAATTCCTTAAATAATTACAAGCAAAATATCGTTGTGATGACAGTTTCTATAAAAACGGAAAAACGTGTTTATACATTCAGTGTGAATGTGTCGATCGCATGTCTTCTACTACGTCCGTAACATCTTTCTAAATATACAAAACAGGGGTCAAATATTAGGCCGGTTTTGAAAGAACTAGAACTGGCTGCAAACTCGACTAATACACATCCTAATTGTTGATGGAGAAATGGAGAAATTTGATCGTCTTTGATGGGTTTTTATGATGTTTGTGATAAATTATGTTAAAATTTTTTTTTCAGTAAAATAGATCTATATGCGAACTGTACTGCCTCCCAATTTAAAACAAAATTCGAGTTACAGCAAAGTTAACCATCTTTATTCAGAACTATCACTAATGGCATCGAATACACAATGATGCGGTGATCAATTCAGCTTTCAGTCCCACACAAAACATGACAGATGACGCAAAATGACAAATGGTGACGATGACATGGATGGCAATGATGGACTGATGTAATGACAATGTGATGATGATGTCGATGATAATGCTATGGTGATATCGATGTCAATGATGGTAAGAAGCTATAATATAAGAAACAAAAACAAAATTAAATACACAAACACGTGTGACACATGGCGGGAAATCACATAGAAAGTGTACCTCCACTAGACCAATAAATCGATATTAAAATGAACCGTAATGAGAGATATAAGTGTATATAAATCACAAATTAATTTTTTGCATTTGGATCAACTTACATTGTGCCAGATTTAGGCGAAAAACACCAAAATGTAAACTACCGCTGCACCGGATGTCAAACAATCAAAAGGAACTTGTAAACAAAATATAAAAGTCAAACCGGCAACCGCGATCCGGATCCGGAACACTCCCCGTCTGGCATACCGCAGTGTGCCACTATCTTCAATATCTACAAAAGCACAACTAACTCGGTGATTGGTCTAAAAAGGTAAACGATCTAAATGACTCACTGTCTTGAACCTGTCTGACATGCGTACTTCAACCTTACGAACAATGTCATCCGAACTTGGAAACACTTTTGTAATAATGCCCATAGGCCACTGAATTCTGTTTACTTGTTTGTCCTTTAACAATACAATGTCCCCAACTTTAATATTGTCCTGTATGTTTGTCCATTTTCTTCGTTCTTGTAGTGAGTGCAAATACTCCATTCTCCATCGTTTCCAGAAAACATCTGAAAGGTATTGAACACGTTTCCACTGTGCACGATATAAATCTTTACAGTCATAAGAAACATCTTTTGGAATAAGGACATCAGGTTTCTGATTAACTAATAATGATGGTGTGAAAGGAAACGGTTGTTCTGCATCCGAAGATAAAACGGTTAAAGGTCGAGAGTTAATTATCGCACTAACTTCCGCAAGAAAAGTTACTAAAACTTCATGTGTAATTTCTTTTCCAGGAATTTCAGATATCATAGAATCAAGAATACGTCTGGCGGTTCCTATCAGTCTTTCACAACTGCCACTCATGTGAGATGAGTGAGGCGAGTTGAAAAGCCACTGGATACCACTATCATATAAATAGTCTTTAACTGAACCGTCTTCCACATTGACCGCATTAATTTTGAGATCATCTACAGCTCCAATAAAATTAGTCCCACGGTCTGATCTGATTTGTTTAACCGGTCCTCTGATTGACACAAATCTTTTGAATGCATTGATAAATGAAGACGAACTCATGTCCTCCACTACCTCGATGTGAACAGCTCTTGTCGTCATACTTGTAAATAATATACCCCAACGTTTAGAGTTGGCCGCACCTCTTCGTGTACGACGCGTAACCACCGACCAAGGTCCCAAAGTGTCTACTCCTACACATGTGAATGGTGGTCCTGGCTGTAAACGGTCTGTCGGCAAATCAGCCATTTTTTACTGTTCAATAGTCTTGCGTAATCTCCGACACTTGAAACATTTGTGTAATACAGACGAAATTAGACGTTTCGCACCAATAATCCATAAACCTGCACAGCGTATCTTTCCTGCAGTAAAATGCCTGCCTTGATGTTTTATCTGTTCATGAAAATGTCTAACTAACAATGTTGCTATCCAAGATTTTCCGGGAATTATAATTGGATTCCTTTCATCAATTGTCACAGCTGCATTTCTAAGACGACCACCAACACGTAACACACCGCTGTCATCAATAAATGGGTCTAGTTTCAATAATGGACTGTCTTTCCGAATCGGTCTTTCAAATTGCATACTGCTCATTTCATCACTGAAGTATTCAGCTTGAACAACCTTAATAATACACTTTTCTGCTTCGCAAAGTGATGACATTGTGGTTTTCTTACAATTGGTTATAAAACACTTTAAACGAGATATAGCTCGAGTTAACGATTTCCAGCTACTGAATTTTTCAAACGGTGAGATCCTAATGAGTGTCGCTGAACCTGAACAGTATTAACTGTTACAACTTCCGGTCTGATTTCTTTGTCACAATCAGGGTTTTGAAGATCAAAATGTTCTTCATCACTTATTTCAGTGTGTTGTTGTTTTGAAAGATACTGTGGCCCGGACAACCACATGCTATTTTGCAACTTGTCAGCGGACAAAGATCTTGTTGCAATATCTGCAGGATTATGTTCTGTAGAAACATATGTCCACTGCCCTGGATCTGAAACTTGATGTATTTTTGCGACACGATTACTTACGTAAGTGTAAAACCTTCTTGAGCGATTGTGTAAATATCCCAAAACAACCTTGCTGTCTGTATGATATTTAATGTTCTTCATTGGAAAATTCAGATGTTTTGCGATAACTTGTCCAATACCTGTTGCTAAAACGGCGGCGCAAAGTTCTAGTCTCGGAATCGTGTGACCGTGTGTAGGTGCCACTTTAGCTTTACCCATGATAAATCCTAATTCTTCACGATTGTCGTGCGACTTTGTGTGTAAATATCCCACAGCTGCTATAGCTTGTTCCGAGGCGTCAGAGAAAATATACACGTTTTTCTCATAACATTCACTAAATGATGATGTAACATACATTCTCGGAATCTGTACATCTCTTAAGTAGCTTAGTGATTTCCTACAATCATCCCATTCTTGAAAACATTCTTGTGATAGTGGTTCATCCCATTGCATTTGATCAAACATAACTGAACGAAGGAGCAGTTTTCCTTTTATAACGATTGGTGATAAAAACCCAAGAGGATCATATATGCTATTTATAGTAGATAAAATCCCTCTTCTGGTGTATGGTTTTGTATCTATATTCATGTCAAATATAAAACAGTCCGATTCTAAATCCCAACTCATACCGAGACTACGTTGTAGTGGTAATAAATCGGACGCTAAATCAAGATCTTTCAATCCTTTAGCCAGTTCCTCAGGCTTGAACGCGCTCATGACTTCTTCGTTGTTTGACGAAATTTTGTGAAGTTTCAAATTTCCATGTGCTTGTAATGCAGCTTGTGTTCTTTTTACAAGATTCACGGCTTCAGCTACTGACGGTAGAGAAGTCAACCCATCATCTACATAAAAATCTTGTTCAACAAACTGTCTCATATCGGATCCATATGTTTGTTCACCTTCCTTTGCCGACAATTGTAGTCCATAAGTGGCAATAGCTGGGCTGGGACTGTTCCCAAAAACATGTACACACATTCTATACTCTGCTAATGGCTTCTCAAAATCATTGTCCGTGTACCATAGAAATCGTAAATAGTGTCTATGTTTTTCGTCCACACGAAAACAATAAAACATCTGTTGTATATCAGTCATGATTGCTACTGATTCTCTCCTGAATCGCAATAGAATTCCAATCAAACTATTCGTTAGATCAGGGCCACTCAACAGAACATCGTTTAACGACAAATTATCAAATTTTGCTGAAGAGTCGAGCACAGCTCTAAGTTGGTCTGGCTTTTTCGGATGATAAATATGCCAAATATTGGTAAGTACCAACGTTCGTCTGTCTCCTGTAGTTCTGGAGCAAGCTCAGCATGACCATTATCAAATATAGCTTTGAAGTTTCATAAATGTAAAGAAATGCTGCCTTTTCCTTTCATCTCGATGTAAACTTGTTTCCAAACTCTTAGCTCGCTTCAATGCTTGAATTCTGTTGTTTGGAAGTTTTGGCCTATCCTGCCGAAACGGTAGTGGTGCAGACCAGTTTCCACTACTTTCTTTATTATATCCAGTAGACATGATCTCCAAAAACTCACGGTCGTCACGTGACAATCCAGGTTTGTCGTCATCGGGTGTGCCTATAAATAAAGTTGAATCACAGGTATCTGAATCCAATTGAGAAAATTTGCTATCAAAACTTTCATGAACCTTAATGTTACTATAACACGGTTGTAAATGTGAAACACGATCATCTTTCAAAAGGTATGTCTTCTTAACACCCACTGAGAGTGGTTTGTGTACTTTACCATGGCAAGTTTCACCTATTAATGTCCATCCTAATGCCAACTTTCGTGCAAATGGAGTGTTTTGTGGTCCAATTCGTTGATCTAATACGTGAAGTGCTTCTGTAACATCTCGACCGATGAGAAGCAAAATACCAGCTTCATTATCAATTGAAGGTATGAATGCCTCGATATCTCTAAGATGAGGATAACTACGTGCAACATCTGGGGTCTGTATTTCTTCAACAATATCTGGAATGTTATCACATTCTATAATTTTAGGTACACGTAGAGTAGTGTCGCTGTCATATGACTCAATAACGTTACTCAGTTGTCTACCATATGTATCTGACTTTCCAGTACAAGTTGATAACGTGTATTTCGTAGTACCCGTAGCACCAAAATATTCGAATACCTCTGACGTTGCTAGTGTACAATTGGACTGATCATCAATTATGGCGTAAGTTTTCAGTTTACGATGTGGTTCATTTTCCAGGTAAAGTTTGGCGAGAACAATTTTAGCACATGACTTCCCTGCAAAATTTTTGTTGCAACTTGTGTCCGTTTTGTAGTTACTTCTTGGCTCTCATTTGATGAAGCTACGTTACTAGCACGAGCTTAATCCTCCCCGCCATGCTTCTCTTGACTTGAGTTCGAAGATTCAACCTGTCGTCTTATGTGCATTCCAGTTGGATGGCTTGTACTACCACAGTCTTTACACTTGATAAAATTCTTGCAATCTCGAAGAACATGCTTGACAGATGAACAACACCGAAAACATATACGTTTTTGTTTCAGAAATTTTCTCCTCTCAAATATCGGCTTAGATTTGAACGCTTTGCAATCATTCAAGGCATGTCGTGTTCCATGAATTGGGCATATCTCACTTGGCTCTGAAATAACTGTATTCCTATCATCTGTACTCTTTTTAGATCTCACAATGTGTGTTGTTTGGTTACCAAATTTCTTGTCTACTTTTGGTTCGTTCGTGTGGCTTTCATATAAAAAGCTTGGATTGTTCTTAATTTTAGCCTGTTCGTGAATAAATTGACAAAACACATGAAATGGTGGGAAAACAGTTCCATGATTCTTGTTATAATGCACTGCAGTCATTGTCCATCGGTCTTGTAACTGAAATGGTAATTTCGCTACAATCGGTGCCACACCAACTGACGAGTCGAAGTAGGAAAACATAGCACTATAATTCTCATCTTCCTTCAGCGACAGTATTTCTGACAGAATATCGGACAACGTATACAATTTCTTGTAATCCTTTACGGTGATCTTCGGAATAGAAGCAAGTTTTGACTTTAATGCATGATCTATAAGTTCTGGACTACCAAATCTCTCGTCGAGTCTCTCCCATATTAACTTTAATCCTTTATTTGGATTATTTGAATTTGCAGCTTTTATACTTTATACCTGACTTTGAGACTGCGAACCTGTCCATTTCATAATAAGGTCTATCTCTTCACTAGCTTCTGCTTGTATCTCGTTAACTATGTTCTTAAAACTTGCTTTCCTGATGGGTAAAGTTCTGCTTTGTCGCTGAATACACTAAATCTATTAACAATAAGTCCTTTTTCAACAAAAAGCGTGTGAAATCTGTAGCCAATGACTGATCTTTATACCTTGAATTGTCTACTAATTCGCGGTCCGACGTCAGTTGAGTTTGTGTAGTAAATGTGGTATGTCGAGGACTATAGGATTTGTGCGCGGAACATATGCTTGAGCAAGCGGATTTAATTTACAGCCATCATTTGGAGTTTGACTTTCAATTGATTTGTAGATTTGCTTTTTTATTTGTTGTACATAGGACGCAGTTTTATCTTCTGAACTAAGCAGGCGGTTCATCACCTAACTGAGATCCTAACTTTTGTGATGTATTATCATCTAGTTCATTGTTTAAAACCTCGACTTCAGCTTCAACAGCTGCGACTTCTTTTTTACTTGACAGAATGTCTAGCTCAACACTGATCTCTGCTTTTCGTCGCTCTGACCTTGCTGTCTCAACAGCTCTCATTTCCTCGATAAAAGCTTTCTGCTTTAACAACTTCGCCTCTTGCTCTACATACCGTGCTCTCACTTTAGCAGCTTCAGCTTTAGCTTTAGCTCGGGCTATCAGAAGATTTTGATGATGAATGACTGCTCTGTTTAGCCTGTGTATCTAGATCATTAATTTGTTCATGTTGAACATCATGTTTTGATGTCGCATTTTCTTGACAAATAGACGTGGCCTTAGCTTGGGCTTGTAAATTTTCGATACACGTGTCAATGTTTGCCTGATATGTTTGTATGTCACATTCAAAGTCATTTATCTTCAGAGATATACGGTCTATTTCATCTAAACTTTCTCTTGTATTAGTTCTTGATAAAAAAATTATATAGTCACTACATAACATACCATAAACAGACGCTTCATGTGACAAATCTGTTTTAAGATCATTTAAACTCTTTAAATCATGTGCATATGTTTCAATGTTTTTACACAAAGAATCAATGTTATCACTACAACTTGATATTTTGGATATAAAGTCACTTCTAGTGTTATTATAAAGTTCTGTTCCTTTCTCGGTTAAAGTCCTTATACGTGATGAGTGTTCTGACATTGTGAAAATAAAGGTGTCTACTCACAAACTGCCCGATTTTCACTGTAATCTTCTTACTGTACTGCCTCCCAATTTAAAACAAAATTCGAGTTACAGCAAAGTTAACCATCTTTATTCAGAACTATCACTAATGGCATCGAATACACAATGATGCGGTGATCAATTCAGCTTTCAGTCCCACACAGAACATGACAGATGACGCAAAATGACAAATGGCGACGATGACATGGATGGCAATGATGGACTGATGTAATGACAATGTGATGATGATGTCGATGATAATGTTATGGTGATATCGATGTCAATGATGGTAAGAAGCTATAATATAAGAAACAAAAACAAAATTAAATACACAAACACGTGTGACACATGGCGGGAAATCACATAGAAAGTGTACCTCCACTAGACCAATAAATCGATATTAAAATGAACCGTAATGAGAGATATAAGTGTATATAAATCACAAATTATTATTTTGCATTTGGATGAACTTACATTGTGCCAGATTTAGGCGAAAAACACCAAAATGTAAACTACCGCTGCACCGGATGTCAAAACAATCAAAAGGAACTTGTAAACAAAATATAAAAGTCAAACCGGCAACCGCGACCCGGATCCTGAACACGAACAAACGGATAATCTCTGGTACACATGCTCTTATAATACTTAATATCTGTGCATAATATTAGGAAAACTCAACTTATAATCATAAATGCATAGGTTCTTATGATGTTTAATATCTATGCATATTTTGTTAATTAAATAAATAAATTACCTGACAAATTGTATGTATGGCCAAATTTTCAATGTTAGCAATTCTAAGTCTGGAAATAATTCCGCAAAATATATAGATCCGATAAAACTGATAATTGCACAGATTCTTATGAGCCTTATATGTGTGTATAGTTTCAGAAAATTTGGATTTAACGTATTTAAATTAAACTCCGGACGGAAGTTTTGTCTACGGACGGACAGACAGACAAACATGTGATTCCAGTATAACCCCTTCGTTTCGGGACCCGTATGGGCGCAGGACATTTGAGCACAAATTAAAAAAAACTCATATAGGACATTTGAGCGACAGTTTTAATATTTTAAATTTATTTTCTGTTCCAGTATGAAGAAAAAGCTGAATATTCGCTCAAATGTCCACCCGGGGGTGTATAAAAATGTTTAATTAGATATTTTGTGTTCAGTATTTTCCGACTTTCAGTCGAGCTGTTATACAAAGTGTTCATCAGTTTCAGTGTGCAATGTGCTTATGATCGATGTTGCGTCGGTGATCAGGGGTCGAGTGTACTTGCAACGTTTTTCACCCAAGATTTAAAATCAAACTCGTAACGTTTTCAGTTCGCTTGGCGAAGGTATTTGCTTTCTCCGGACATTCCGGTTTCCCCAAACATCCCAGAACTTATCACCTTGCTAAAAGCAAAATAAACAGGACTTGGGCGTAATGCAACATAACTTCACTCCACTCGAATAATGTGATCAGGTGAAGTATTTTGTTTATCATCTTCGCAATAGTATTAGAAGTAAAAAAAGTGAAAACATGTAATGATGATTTTAACAATGAAAGGGCGATACACAGTCTTATATTGTACCAAATGGATTACATAAAACAAAATTCACCAGTCCACTGCCACAGGAAGTAACTACATACACATGGTATTTATAGAATCAAACCCGACTGTAAAGACCACTTTATAAAACTTGCAAAAGTGGTCCTCATATACAGGCGGCCATCGTAAACTTAAAATATGATTTTTAAGATGTCACTAGTCTTTATAAGAAGACAAATACGGTATCTCGGTGGTCACTCCGTATATGAGAATTCGGGGTTCGAAACCTATCAAGTCTAGGTAGTGAGTATTATTTCGCCAAACACTAGGCATTAAGAAATACCCCGTGTCACGACTAAAGAAACCAACATGCGCATTGCTGTTGCGGCCAACTCATGAAGAAACCCACCCCTCCCTCCCAAAAATAAAATTCTCTATACCAGTTAAATAATTTTGACTGGATTTCAAACACTATTTAATCAATCAACCAACTAACAATGCCGTTAAATAACACTTTTCTTGTTATCATTTGAAGCTGTGATTCGTTAGGCGGCCGATTAATCGCATATCCAACGACTAACTTCTCTCAGCATTTAGTTTAATCTCAAGGACCTGATGTGAAAATGTTTTGTTTCAAAGTTAGTTGGTTTTCTTTGGATACTCAGATTTAGTACCAGAACTGAATATCTCAATACGAGCGAAATAATTTTGACTCGCCACTGGATGTGCATCATTACAAACAAAATTGTATCATCAAGGCCAGTGACAGGTCATTTTATGGTATGGCAAAGCGTGCGTCCGTCCGTGCGTAAACTTGGATCTTCTCCTCTGAAACTACTGAACCAATTTAAACCAATTCGGTGTGAGAGGTCCTTGCAAGATAAAGATTAAAAATTGTGTCCGGCATAATTTACCAATATCCAATATGGCCGTTGTCACTAAACATATCAATAACCTACTTTTAGGCAATGTGGATTTATTTATGAGCCGATTTTGTTCAAATTTGGTACACAGAAACAAGACAGATAGCCACTTAACATATGATATGGGACTTGCTGTCAAATTTTTCGTTTACACAATATTAGAGTAATATGCAAATAGATGGGTTTTAAGACTTTTTCTTAAAAAATCTTCTCTGAAACTACTGAACCAATTTTAACCAAATTTGGTGTGAGAGGTCCTAGCTGGATAAAGATAAAAAATTATGTCCGGCATAATCCACCAATATCCAATATGGCCGCTGTTACTAAAAAAAGCAAAAACCTATTATTAGTCAGTGTGGATTTATTTATGGGCCGATTTTGTTCAAATTTGGTACACAGAAACTAGATATATAGTCATTTAACATATGTAACGGGATTTGCTGTCAAATATGTTTCCATTTTCAATGAAAAGTATAAATGAAATGTTAACAAACTTAATCCTTTGAGTGTCTTCAGGCGCATGCTTACCAGGTTAGCGATACAGGCCCATTGTGCCTCATGTTGTCATTTGTGACTGAAATCAACCTTCCATTTTTGCGTTTTGCAATGTAAGGGAATAACAAGTATACGGATTAAAAGAGTGGGTCTAAGTGTTAGAAAACAATAGAAAATTCTTAAATCAATAGCGAAGAAACACGAAACTACATGAACATTTCGGCAGCCGATTTTCAGATTTTGCCCCCCCCCCCGACAGTTGGACAGTTGCGGTTGTGAATTTGGACCATTTTTTTTAGCTCATCTGAGCTTTTGTCATCTATCTTCGTCCGTCGCCCGTTCTTTGTCGTCCGTCGTGTGTAAACCTTTCACATTTTAACTCCTCTTAAACTACAAAGCCAAATTGGATGATATTTGGCAGTAATGTCTATATGAGGGCCTTTCAGATTTGCACAAAGGAAAGGATTATGTCCCCTTGGGGCACCATTTAGGGGAAAATTGTGAAAATCTGACTTAAATTAACACAACATTGTTTCTCTAATATTCATAATTCTTAAGTAAGAAATACACTTTAGCAAGGTTCTGTGCTACAAATGTATTTTGATTGTTTGATTTTCAATATTCGTTTTATTGTAATTAATTTTTATGTAGCCCTTAAAATACGGAAAAATTCTATTTCGCCGTAAATAAGTGACACCTATTGACACCCATGACGTCATAGTATTTAAAATGAACTGTTTTTGATTAAAGTAAATGGGGAACTTCAAAATATAATTTAAACATAAACATAATAATCAATTGTGAAATCGGCCCTTATACTCCCAACTCCTTTGGAGACTATGCAAATGTCATCTACTCTAGTGAGCTTGAAATAAAGGACACGACTGATTTCTCAAGTTCTGTTTCATATCTAGACTTATACCTGAATTATGACGCACACGAAAGGCTACATTTGAAACTTAATGACAAACGTGATGACTTCAGTTTTTCTATTGTCAAATTTCCTTTTTTATGCAGCAATATAACTGCTTCTCCTGCTTATGATGTATTTGTTTCCCAATTGATACGCTATGGTAGAGCTTGTTCCCACTACGAGGACATTGTACAATAAAGTAGGCTGCTTGCAAATAAATTGTTGACTCAGGGATATTGCATGCCTAGGCTTGTCAAGGCCCTCAAATGTTTATGGACGTCATCACGGTATTGTTGATAAGTTTGATGTCTCTGTGTCCAGGATTGCCCTGTATATACTTGACGGCTCATAGTTTCACGTTCCTTCCACACAATTTTGATTACACATGTGGCGGGTGTAGCTAGCTAAACAGGAAGTGCTCACCCTTCCGGAGCACCCGGCCTCACTTACCTGGTGGAAGTTAACGTGTCTAACCTAACCTGTCAGTTCCAAAGTTTTTACTGTGCTTGTGAATTGTGATTCGGAAATGGATTAGTATGTTTGTTTTCGATTATCACTTTATCATTGATCAGGTTGATGTCTCTGTTTCAATAATTGTTCTGGAAATATTTCACGTCCTGTAGTTTATTTCACACAAAATTGATTACACGCGTGACAGGTGTAGCTAGCAAAACAGACGGTTTTACCCTTCTGCAGAACCTGACCTCACTTCCCTGTTGGAAGTTCACGTGTCTTACCTAACTTGTGAGTTACAAACTTTTTACTTTGCTTCTCGATTTTGATCTAAATATTGATAAATATGTTTTTTCCCCAATTTTACTCCGGTCTAAGTAGCTACACCCGTCTTGTGTGAAATCAAGAATTTATTTCTAAGTAGCTTGCACCATGGTATAATTTTTTTAACTGTAGATATATTGAATATTTGATAGTGAACGATTATATGGACATATCTATCCACACCGGAAACATGCAAAATTGAGCCTTGGACATAGTCCAACTTTAATAAAATCAAGAATATTGATTAGAAGCTAAGATAGTATCAACAGAATGGCCGCCATTATAAGCAGTGATAACGTTAGCTCGAGAGGCTTTTCATTTGTAAATAGCATTTCTTTCGGGTTTGTCGAACAGGAATCGCTACGGAACAAAGGAACTTCATAAGGACTACAAATATTTTAGTAATAAATACAGTCAAGCCTGTCTATAAAGGTCAACTACGGGATCAGCAAAACTGGTATTTATGAGTCGATGACCTTTAAATACAAATAAAATTAATAAAGATCACTTGGGATAGAATGTTACAGACGTTCAAAAACTAGTGACATTTATATAGAGATGACCTTTATTACAGGTTTGACTATAAGTAATAAGCATATGGTTTTGGTTATGATTCTGTTCCTCTAGAAGCTTTTTTTCATCGTTTATACACATATCTGGTTCAATCCGAAAGTTTGATGGCCTAATATATAACCTTTGAAAATCAGCAGTTTTGATGATCTAAGTACTGTCAAGTGAATTGCAAGTGTCAAGACACACAAAGGATTCATTGAAACAAATTGTTTTTTTTACTTAATGATATGAAGCCTTTAAGTATCTACTACATGTTAATATATAGCATTAACTATATTAATTTGGGCCTTCAAACTTTCAAGTTGAACCTGTTTAGTGTTTTATACTTAAACAATCAGAAGTACGAGTATTTAAAGCTTTAATGCATTTAATACTTCCAAACAAATGTTTCTTATAATAGCTCGCAAGTTTATAAGAACAATCATTAACACTGATATAAATATTGTTTGTTTATTGAAATAGCAACTGTATCGGGTCCTTTGTCTGTAAGGGCCATAAAGATTAAAGTGCATGATGAATCTATTCGCAGTAGTATCCCCCAAGTGTCGGAGTCGACCCATTTGGACATGGTTTGCACATTTGGCTATTACTCAGGCGATCATTGTACTGGTTTATTATTCCACAACAAACAGTTGAACGGCTCCGGTTCATTTTCTGTACATTATGGCGTTCTAAATTCAATTTGCTATTTGTTTTTTTTTCTTTTCCATGTGGTATAATTGGATACACTATACAGAGTTTAACATAAGCCATTAAGAAAAAGTTCGTTTTCGGTTTTGGTTCTATCACTTGTCCATCAAATGATAATTTAATCCCGAATTTAGAATAAATTGATGGATATGCAGCTGTGTTTTTTACTTTTCCTTCGGACAAAACACAAATTGTTGGCAGTTTAGGACACGAACGGAATTCGTAAGGTGTCGTACGCAAAAGATTATGTGAGGTACAATGTTCACCACCTTGCCTGTATCGGAAGTTGTACTGATATATAGAAGTGACGCTGAAATCGTAAACCTTTTCTCCCGGTGTTATCATATTATGTGATAGATATCTTGTTGACGACAATACGTCGACAGATGAGTTCGTATTATTGTTCGGAATAAATAACTCAAATTTTTGTAAAACTATCATCTTGTCCTTTTCTTCGTCAAATATCCAATTGTTTTCAATTAGCCATTCTTTACTAGGAATTTGAAAATCAACTTCATAACCTCGATATAGACGAGTTAAATCGATAGTTCCTTGAGGCAATTGTGAAGTCGTAGACTGTTGCTGGGCTGGAATATAAACATATCTCTCGATATTGTCACTCTCACACATATCTTTATCGAACCTCGAAGAGATGACGGCGTTGTTATTTAAAACTGCAAGTGGATCATAAATGGCACGGTCACAATATTTAGGCATGACGCCTCCGTTTTTGTATTCCAATAAAGTACATGCGTCATGAATAAGAAACAATATAGTGACCTCTGAATGAACAATGATTTCCAGTGTAGCCATTTTATAATTAATTATTGAGTTCTCGAATTGTCCTTTAGTTATTAGTCCAGATATATTCTGAAGATTTATAGAATTGTGCCGCGCAATTGTAGCTCTTACAGCAGAAGCCAAGGCATAGAATAAAGAGTCTTGTTTATCATACATATCTCTATAAAGACCCATTAAGTTTTGGACATCAAGTTTTGTGGCCAAACAGGCACCCTCAGATGCAAGTACCCCTTGTGCAATGGCTGCTGGAAGCGACGATCCAGAGTAAATTATTCTACATAGCTCTTCAATAATTCCACTAAGAATAGACTCATATTCATTAATAGTAGACAATTCAAACGGAGGCCTATATGAGTTGTATTCATTAAGAAATGCGTGGCTGTACTGGTTAAGGTCTTTCTCACTTAAGTTTTCACTCATTGCTTTCGAAACCAATGCTCTTATATTCGGGAATTTATTTGTCATTGCCTTTATCTTGGGTTGAAGTTGATCGCCTATTGCTTTAAGACGAGGAAAGTACTTCGATATAACATCTAGTTTTATCTTATCAACGATTGACTTCGTTAACTGTGCTTGTCGATCTCGCAATTCTAACAATACGCCAGAGACATCAAAAATTGAAAACGGATTTACAAACGCAGCAGAGGCAATCAAAACATTTGATATCTGACCTGCAATTTCAACATAATTAGTATAGCTTGCTTGATTTATTAAAGTTGATAACTTTGTCATTATAAATGGTGAAATAATTTGTTGCTTTGTGTTCAATTCATTAAAAATATTATGAATTAATTCAATGTCCGATTGGTACATTCTATTATCAAACTCTGCCAGAGATAGGAAATATGTTCCTAGTTTCGATTGAAAAGAGTGCATATGTGTCTTTAAATCTGAAAAGTCTTTAGTCAGCATGGTTTTTAATGCCTTCATCTCATTTGTTAATATACGAAATTGACTATGTTCTAAACGTTTTAGCATGTAAATTTGTACTTGTAAGATATTAAAGGCAGAAGGGTTTGTCTTCTGTTTTACAAATGTCTCAAATAATAATCTTATGGTATTTAACCTACAAAATAGTTTATTAGACATACTTTGCATCAGACACGTATCGTATGGACAGGTTATTAAGATATCCCTTATATAACGTAATGTGGTTTGATCTTTAATATCAAAGAAACTTGACAATAAGTGAATTATAGCAACGTAATGAGCGGTTTCAAATGGAATAAATGACCAAATAAAAGTAGAATTGATTTTTGATAAATCAATGATTTTACTACTTGGATAGGAAAACTGACAGTATTCAACGTTATATATATAAGTGATTTCTTTTGTTACTGTGACGAATAATTGTTGAAGTTTAGGGTTATAATGTATCCAGCTGTTTTCTGGAAAATTTTCAGAAAGTATCACTTTGTGAGACATTTTATTTTCAGTGTTTTCCGTATCAATAGCTTTAATGACATTCAAGTTTTCAATTGATGTTGACATGATATACAGTTTGCTGGAAACAACTATAGCATGATTGTTGGAATATGCGGAATCAATATAAATCTGCTTGATTGATGAGAGATCATTGATGGATATTTTTTCAAGAATTCCATAACTGTCACCTTGATATAGAATCCATATACCATTTTCCTCAACCATGATGTGAATATCATCATTGTGATATTTTGTCGTAGATTGTTGTAACGTTCTTCTTTTGTTAATATCTTGAGATTTTAAATTAATTTTGGCTAATTCGGGTTTGCTGTATGGTCTCGGGTTCTCTGATTTAGTTTGACATAAGACGAAACCTCGAACTAGTCGCAATGTAGCTAATCTGCAACTTAATTGCAAACCTTTACGTGTAGCAGCATACCCTTGTGAAATATCCGTCACGAATGTAATATGTTTTAAAAAAAAAGAATTAAACATTTCAAATGCATTGTAAACTTTTTTATCTGCTGCATGAATAGTTTCCATAGTCAGCATACCACTCCAACCATGATGTACTGTTGACTTTCCACCCAAGCCAGTAAGGTCTTTACTGTTACCTGTTCAGATAATTAAAAAAACAAGCATTTAATGTTAAAAAAGTGATTGTTTTTAAAGAAAGTTTCTTTTAAGATTATGATCATACTCCTATTTTTGGAAATAATACTTTAGTGCCCTTCCATACTATAAATCAAAACATATAACAAATACTAAATATTACATCATTATAATATTTTCACATAGAGTGTTTTCAATTATTTTCCATTTTGATCTAATTAAATTTGCATTTTTAGGGGGATTCATAAAAGTGGAAAGTATTTTCTATTTTCATATGACTTTTTTACATCAAGTAAAGCACCTAGGTATTTTGGTGTCGTCTTTCTGTCTCTACCGAGATAAATGTAACACTTTATAATCAGAAATCTTGAATTAATGCCATAACGGTGAGGATCATCATAAATACCGAATAAGAAATTTTCTATCTTTTTTCTAAATCTAAATGTGGCTTTTTTCTCTGAGGTTGTTTTTAAATATTACCATTATAAACAAAATAATACGTTTTAAGCTGTGAATTGAAAAGCTATGACATTTTAGTCCAGCGTAAAATGTTCTAAAATATAAATTGAAGCATGTGTCAACTGCTTCCAGTACATGTATAGTATATCAATACGACAATATGAACAAAATTGACACTACGCAAAGGCCAAGACATCAAAGACTTTAACATTGATTGTGTCGAAAACGGAGTTTTGCGAGTAAAGTGTGTACTCTAACGATAAATTCTTATGATGTTTTTTTTCAAATTCTGCTTCATATTTAAATATATAACTAAATTGTAAAGGAACATGGAACTATAAGACGTCAAATATATCCAAGGCAATCCTGGACATAGAGACATCAAACTTATCAACAATACTGTGATGACGGCCATAAAACTTTTTGAGGGTCTTGATAAGCATAGGCTTGCAATATCCCTGAGTCAACAATTTATTTGCAAGCAGCCTACTTCGTTTTAGAAAGTCCCCGTAGTGGGAACTAGCTCTACCATAGCGTATTAATTGGGAAACAAATACACCATAAGCAGGAGAATTTGTTTAGAGGTGTTTTACTTTCTCAATGTTTAGGTGCCTTTTAGGTGGAACAGAGGAGAAGATAACTTCTATTTCGAATGGGCGATCAGGATTAGAGTCCCAGAAGAGTTAACATCCAGTGCAAGTGCAAAAGGGTGCATCGGTAAACTGATTCGAGATTCAAGATCGCAAAACATACAGGTGATTGAGCATTTTAGGATTTGTAAAATTACATATTATATATACATGATAGAAATGTAAAGAAAGACAAATACCTTTTTTTGCCTGGAAAACAAAGAGGATAACCTGTGAGGACCATTTGTATTTTTAACCCGAAATTCAATGATTAAATACTGGCATTTTTATCAATCTCCATTTTCATTATTATTATTATTATCTTCCTTTATGATTTGACTTCGTAAGTTATATTCTTTATTGAAACATTTGCATGAAGTTTGTGACACAAATACATTAAAATACTAGTATAAATATGTTATTTTGATGTATTCCTATCATTATTTTATTTGCTTTTATGTATGGATTAGTGTGTTTGCCTTTGATCTGTGTATAAGATTCGTGTTTGAAAAAAATAAAGAAAAATTTTTCCAGTCACTTGTTACGATAAACAAAATATTATATAAACAAATACTAAAACTGTTCATTTAATAAGCACCGAGAACAATTAAAAGGATTGATTGTTGAAAATGAAATGTCAATTATTTCAATGTTGTACAGATGTGGACAATTAATAAAAGAGTATTAAAAAGTGACATACCTAGATGTACCAACAAACAGAAGGTAAAGAAAATCATCTGTTCCCTGTATGACATATTGTGTGCTTATTCTACAAAAAATAATGATTTATAAATACATAATTACATCTACCTTAAAGGTCCCTCTATATTAGGGTCATCAACGTTTGTAATATTTTATCTTAGAAGTTCTTTTTTCATGCTATATGAAACTTTATATAAAAAAAAAACATTTCCACATTGACCACTTTTACTTATCCCGTACATGACCTTTATAGACAAGTTAAACACGTAAGTAAATATTTCCAATAGACAATGATTGTCTTAAGACGAATCTATTTATTTTTGCTGATATTCAGTAGCTCATGAATACTGTGTAGGTCATGACACCTGGCTGCGTTACTTTTAATTATCCGATTAAGTCATTTAGTATCATCTTATTATGTCATGCATTGTTAGATATTGCTCATCATTAAAGCCTAAACTCGAAAATTCTATGATTATTCGGAATGTATGTTCCAGCAACTCCATGCGTTTGTCGGAATGTTGTAGCGATAAGTTTACCTTTCCGACATGTTTGCAATATTTTTTATGATTGAAAGTAAAAGAATTCTACTAAATTACTGTATTTATTTATAATACCAAAATGATACACTCGACTAAACAAAAAAACTAGCTACCTTTGTGTGGCAACTTCTTTCATAGACGGGAAACAAATATATATCAAGGTTTTTTTCTATGCAACAAAATACTGTATGACAATTTTTGTAGCACAATATACGGTTCAAAGTGAACGGAAACAATAAATCTTATTAATATTGCATACTGCTAAGAAACAAGTCATTGGTTGACATTTTTTTTCATCTAGGGCCATGTAAATATGGATATATTTTGATACATGTTCCCTTCTCATTCATTTGATAAACCTTACGGGCATTTTAACAAAATGTCTAAAATCACAGCTATCGCTCGAAAAGTTTAAATACAACTTTAGATTTATATAATATTAAAAAAATACATTGCTTGTGAAAAAAATCAACTTAGCATTTCAAAACAGAATAGCAAAAGTATTACCATATATTCTCATAACAAGAAGAAATAAGGGTCAGTAACGATGAATAAATGTAGTTATTGCAAAATAATTATTTTAAATATTACTAAATATAATGAATTGTTTATTAAAATCACATACTGTAGATTGTAACAACTCTCTCTCTCTCTCTCTCTCTCTCTCTTTTAAAAAACATTCAATATATATATATATATATATATATATGTGTGTGTGTGTGTGTGTGTGTGTGTGTGTGTGTGTGTGTTAATTTATATTATCATGATATCAAAGACGTTGTAAACATATATTGAATGTGAATACACATAATAAACGTAAAAAAAAACTTGTTTGGCAGTTTCTTTAAACAATCACAGTTTCTTCAAACTTTATCAAATTTGTCCCATACTTTCCAATGATAAATGTAAAATTACTTTTGTTAGCGTTAATATTAAAAGGTTTTAACAATTTTTCTATGTGTTTCTTGGTCAAAGCAAAGCAATTATAAAAAGGTTTGTTAAAAATTGTGTTTTTTTGCAATACTTTTCAAACAAAACAATTTAAATATAACTCTGTTTTTAGATAAATTATTGTGAATTTTAAATGGACATAAAATCAATATGAGGAAATATATTTAAACAGGTTCCTCTAAATGTACGTCTAAATCATTATCAGTAACTTTAACACAAATTTTGACTGTCGTCAAATATGGTCTTTAATCTAGTTGAGATCAGTCTATTTTACATCTGACATTAGTCGAATGTGATATTCTAAAAAAGAATCCTAAGTTAATTTAACATCTTGCTTCCAATACTCGCTCTCTTGTGAAATTATAAACAAACATTTGGTTTTTTCAACACGTTATACAATTATCCATCCTTCTTAATTGAAAAATTTTCTTAGCCATATGTATCATTTTTGATTCTTTTACAAAAAACTAGATAAGATACAATGTTTGATAACTAGTGGTTAACTGGGATTCTAGTTATTTTATCAAGTATCATACGGATTCAAAAAAGAGAGATATACTCAGTGGAAAGTTTTGACAGACAACATACATGTATTTGATGTGTTTGGTTATATAATTTTCCAGCAAACAATCTGTATACCAATGGGTATAAAGTATGCACCATTGAGTTTCCTATTTGTTTATTTATTCATTGAGCAATTTATGCAAAAAGTCTGGAGATACTGTCGGCAATTCATTCAACTCTAGATACAGATACATAAATGAAGTTCTTTTTCATAACAGTTCTTAATTTGGAGTCTACGTGAATGTCATCCATCCTAGTGAGCTTATAATAAGAAACCACTGACTAATTCCACGTTTGAAATTATGAAAAACGTAATTGCTGTAATGTTATAGTGCTATATGATATATAGGCACGATATTAGTTTTTATATATTGAGTTATGTCCCTTACTGATACATGTGTACTACGTCATTTATTGTTAATTAGATAACTATGCTTATAGTTAGTAGGCCATATTGTAACCAGGCCACACATTTGTAATGACTCTGTATACAAGTTTTATAAATTGGGCTGTCTTCGAGTCATCATTTAACAGTACATGGTGTCTAGAAGTGATTGCACTGTATATTACGTCCACAGAAGACATTTCAAAAAGTGGATTTGAAAGCGTTGAACTTGCCAGACAAGTGAACAAATTCAATGACCATGTGCAGTTAATATTCAAAGGACCACTATCGGAATAAACCGTGGAGAAACAGTGCACATATTTGGTCCTATGAATTGGCGAAAAAGGTAGAGAATTTTTTTTAAAACTTGGGGTCTTGATAACGATGATAGAAAGAAAATAACAGTCATTTGTGATACATTTTTGGCACATGTTCGTCCAAAATTAAATCCCATTTTCGCTAGGTATACAGTGTAGATTCAACAAGGTTGTTCAAAGCATCACCAACTTTCAGAACTTTCGAACAGAGTTAAAAGTACTTTTGAAGGACTGCGATTATTCTGATCCCGATAATATGGTGCGAGACCACATTGTGTTTGAAATTGACTTGACACAGGCTAAAATAAAATCATCAATGTTTGTGACAAACTTATCATTAACAAAACTATTGAAATTATGCAAACTTATGGATATTCACAGCTCAATCAAAAAACATATCATATTGTGGTAGTGAAATTCCAAATAACATTTAAGCCGTGACACGTGTTTTCAAACAATCATATCATGTCGGTTATCAAAGAAGAAGACATAGACATACATTAGACAGATATGGCAACAAGTTTAGTCATCTAAATCATAGAAAGCAAGAAGTGAAACATAATGCGCGCGGTCATTGTGGAGTAGCTCATTCAAAACGTAAAAAATGTCTAGCATATGGACATAATTGTCGCTGTTTTAACAAGTGGAATCATTTCAAAAATGTGTGCAGAGCCAAACAATACATGTCGAAGCAACACTCAGTGAACGTGGTGGACCAAGACGAAGATAATGACTTTGGCATTAATGAAATATTCATTGATTGCATTTCTGATAGCATTGTCAATGCTCATAAGAATGATCAAGCTTTTGTAAAATTGTATCGTGGTCCTGATAGTAAACATGTAAACTATTAAAATTGATACTGGGTCACAAGCTAACATAGCCACTTAAAATATTTCAACGTATAGGACTGAAATTGCTCCTTCAGAAAGCTACTGACAAATTTTCCGCATATCATGGTAACCAATTTAAAAACAGTAACTGCTTGTAAATTTAATGTTGCCTTGGTAACAAGTCAAGTTTACTTGATTTCTTTATCATTGACAAGAATCGCCACCGATTCTAAGTTTGAAAGCATGTTTAGATTTTTTTCAGTAATTAAGTTTGTTGATGTTTTGCAAGCAGCAAATGTCACAGAACAATACATGGATAAACTGGTCATGTCAGAAAACTATGCTAATGTATTTAAAGGTATTCTGGTGTTTAAAAGTGAATGTAACATTGTACTTGACCCTTCCTTACCCGAGTTGTAAACTTTCCGCGTCGCATTACAGTGTCGCTGAAAAACAAACTTAAAATGAGCTATCGCGTATGTAATTTTAGGCGTAATAAAGAAAGTTACCGAACCGACCCCGTGGGTAAGTCCACTTGTAGTAGTGGAAAAACCGCAATCGGGTAAAATCAGAGTATGATTACACCATCAGGACCCCAATCGAGCTATACAAAGTCCACATTACCTAACACGTAACTTTGAGGATAGTTTACCTATACTATATAATGCAAAATATTAGATGCTCGTTCGAGTTATTTGGTTATATAACTTTAACAGGGACCGTCATTCTTCATAACATTTAATACACCACTAGGTCGTTACCGATACTAAAGACTGCCCTTTGGTTTGAAATTGTTACAGGACGATTCCAACGCTGTATCTATGAAAGATTCCAAGGATTAGATGGATTTGAAGCCATAGTTGATGATGTTTTTTATGGTAAAGAGCATGATACAAATCTTCACAGAGTTCTTGACCGTACGCGTCAGAAAGGCGTTAAACTTAATCAGGGCAAACTAGATGTTACAGGATTAAGTTACTTCGGACATATACTTAGTGCAGAATGTCTTAAAGCATATCCTTAAAAAAATGCTGCAATACGCGATATGGGCCCTCCAGTAAATCGAACAGAGCTACAAACCGTTCTTGGAATAATTACGTACCTCCTAACTTGGCAGACATCACAAGTGCACTAAGTACACTTCTTGCCAAAAAAGTTGAATTTCCATGAGATGCGCCTTAAGAAAATGCTTTGAATGCGATTGAATTGAGTTGAGTAATGGTGTTTAACGTCCCAGTCAAGAATATTTTACTTATATCGAGACGTCGCCAGCTATAGGCGAAAGTGCAGAAATTCTGCCTATGCGTTGCGCTGAAGGCAGTATACAGCAGGGTTTCTTAGTGTGTCAAGCCAACCGTGACACGGGACCTAGTTTATATTAAGTTCCCATCCGAAAGAACCGTGCTGTTCATTTCATAATGCCGAGTCATGGCGAAAGAACAATCAATATCCACTTTCAAGTCTTGGTTCTGACCCGGCCGGGGTTCGTACCCACGACCTCCCACTTACGGAGCGAGCACTCTACCAACTGAGCTACCGCAGTGAATGCGATTAAGGACATAATCACCACATGTCACGGACCAATTTTATCTTATTATGATCTGGATATAGAGATTACATTTAAGGATTGTTTGTCATTTTGTGTAAATTTATTGAAGTATAACATCACGATGACGGAAAACAAATTGTATAAAATCCTTATAATTACAAACCCTATCGTCGATGTGTAAGACATTAAATAACGATCAAACTTCGAACTACTTTGTGTACTTTAGCGCAATAATACACATTGTTTACCTCGGTTACATCGGTCACACTTGGATACCCGCCAAATAGGTCAGCAGCTGAGAGGCAAGAAGAAGTAAAATAATTATTTGAACGAGGAAAAATAAGACAACCAGCGTTTTTGTGGATTCAGTATACCAATTAATTTTCACAGCAAAATTAACAAAAAATTCATTGAAGATTTTTAAAATACAATGTATTAACGTGTGACCTCAACAAAGTTTCAAATTCACAACAATTTCAAATTTGTCATCGGGAGCACAGTTTACACGTGGGGATGTGCTGTTGCCTAGATTAAATGATATCTGGCAGTTGTTAAATGATGCATTGTGTAGAAATCCATTGGATGTACTTATTGAAGAGGAACTAAGCGTATTTGTATTTGTATTTGAAATGCTTTGTGTAAAAATAGCGTGCTTTTGAGGGTGTAATGTAGCAGATTCCTGAAGTACTTTTTAGTAAGTGGTTTGCGATGGATGATTCAAGTGATGTTTGTGGTATGTAGCTAGTTGTCGGTTTACTCAGCGTGTCACTTATGTTACGTTTTTGATTGTTGAACAATCCCTGCTATAACTCCTAATAGAAGCTTCACTTCGATGCCCAGACATTATCATAATGTGTCGTAGTTCTACCCCAGCATCGTTCAGAATTTGTATGGCAGCGAATTTGTAATAATCCTTTGAATTTTTTATTTTGTATTATTTTTAAATATTTTTAATAAATAAAAAAAATTACTCTTTCATTTTTTTCTATTTTATTTTTAAACGATTTTATCCATTATCCGGCCCAAGAGTTGACCTACATTATTTTCCCATTGTCAACATTAGATCTATTTATAGATTTGGAAAACACCGAAGGTAGTTCCGGCAAAACTGCAATGTTATACAAAATAACATGTCAAAACTGACGTCATTTATATCCAAATTGACCAATCAAAATTTAAAAGTGACTTTAACCACGCCCAGTTTGTAATTATTGCAAGTTGATGCATCAAAATACGGTGCGCATTGGTGCGACTTTATTATAAAATGGCAAACTCATTACATACGCGTCAAAATCGTTAACTACTTCAAAGGTACAGTATGCAGAACTTGAGAAAGAAATGCTAGCTATAATTTTGGTTGCAAAGGTTATTTCCACTATTTGTTTGGTAAAAATCTCAATGTGCAAACTGGCCACAAGCCATTAGAAGTAATAGTTAGAAAACTGCTAAGTGCAGAAGCGCCCCGCTTGCAACGCCTGGTATTACAATTGCAGCGATATGACATTAAAGTTTATCATGTATCTGGTAAAACCATTCCGCTTGCCGATTCATTGTCTCATACGGTATTGAAAATCATACCATTCAGTGATTAAAGGTTCACAGAAATAGCAGAGGAGACGCCTAAAGTTGCGCAATTGTCTGCTCTATTTCAAGTATCAGCCGATTGCAAAATTACTATAGAAATTGTCCAGCAACATTAAAGGAATATTTCAATTTTCGTGACGGACTCGCTGTCGCGAATGGTGTTATACTAATACGACCTCAAATCCTGACCCCGAAATCGCTTTGATCAGCAATCATTGAATAATTGCACTATGGACACATGGGTGTCGAGGAATGCATCAAACGTGCACGTGAAGTTATGTTTTGGCCAAATATCGCAACCGATATCACAAATTACATCACTAAATATACTACTTGCTTGGAAAGGCAAAAATAGTAATGCTAAAATGCCTATGATGTCACGCGAAGTACACAATTTACCGTAGCGTCAGACCTATTCACATGGAACAATTGCGAATACATAGTCGTTGCTGACTACTACAGTCGCTTCTTTGAATTCGAAATACTTTGGAGCAGCACAAGCTCACTCAAGATCATTAACAAGCTAAAATCCATATTTTAGCGTCATGGTATACCTCAGAAATTTATATCGGATAATGACCGGCAATATGCCTTATCCGACTTTGCCAATTTTGCCACCAAATTGAACTTTGAGCATATTACACCAAGTCCACCATATCCCCAATTTAATGGACTCGCAGAACGCACTGTGCAGACAGTAAAACAAATACGGAAAGTAAGGCACCCTTCGATTGCAGAGATCCTTATATAAGTATACTACAATACCGTACAACTGCGCTACAAATAGGTTACTCTCCATTGCAGTTATTAATGAACCGGTCATAGTATTGTTGATAAGTTTGATGTCTCTGTGTCCAGGATTGCCCTGGATATATTTGACGTCTCATAGTTCCATGTTCCTTTCACACAATTTTGATTACACACGTGGCGGGTGTAGGTAGCTAAACAGGAGGTGCTTACCCTTTCCGAAGCACCCGGCCTCACTTTCCTGGTGGAAGTTCACGTGTCTAACCTAACTTGTTAGTTCCAAAGTTTTTACTTTGCTTCTGGATTATGATTCGGACATGGATTAGTATGTTTGTTTTTTATCATTGAGATTAATATTGCAAGTTACTAACAATGCGTTAAAACTGTTAAATAAAAGAGAAACAGATTACCAAGAAGTACGATAGAAGTTTAAAACCACTCCCTTATGTTCACACAGGCGATGTTGTCCTTGTAAAGCAAAATGACTCATAGAACCCTACTGTTTGTTTGCAGAGACATGACCATAGGGCGTTTACTCTTTAAACTGCTGATGGTGTTACATATCGCCGGAATCGAAGGCATCTTATTACAACAAATGAAAAAAATTGTGCCAAAAACTTCAAAACTGGACAATTCACTTTCTATGGCTTAGGAGTCTGCAACGCTTTCAGTACCTGAATAGCTTGATATCAAGCAACCATTGGTTGACAGTCAAGGTATACGATTACAACAACCTGTTGTCAATTGCCCAGCATCACAAAAATGTTATAAACAATATGTAACCAAATCAGGTCGTGTTGTTAAACACAAAGTTAATGAATCTATGTAACACATTTGTCAGTTCTCATATTACTTTGTTTAATATACTATTCTGTTTAATTACACAAACTATGTGTTATGTTAGTTATGGTCTTGACATTGTTAGTGTACTCGTATGTAAACATGGACACATTGAATATTTATGTTCAATGTTTCTAAGTTTAGTACGCCATTGCTCAGTGACACTTTGATATATCGTTACAGAGAAACTTTTTCATTCAGCTACAGTGATTTCATTTTAACAACGGAGATGTTGTAATATTATAGCGCTATAAGCTATATAGGCACGATGTTAGTTTTAATACATTGAGTTATGTCCCTTACTGATACATTTATACTACGTCAGTTATGTTAATTAGACAACCGTGCTTTTAATTAGCAGGCTATATTGTAACCAGGTCACATATTTATAATGACTCTCAATACAAATTCTATAAATTAAGCTGTCTTCGAGTCCTCATTTAACATTACAGTAATAACCTCATTTTTCCTACATGCCAATTTTTCTTTTTCTATGCAGCAATATAAGTGGAATATTTTGTTTCAAAAATAATACGCTATAGTAAAGCTTGTCCCAACTACTGAAATGATATACACCGAAGCAAATAACAATAAATAAATTGCTGGCACGGATGTAATCCAAACCTAGGTTTATCAGGACCTTTTTAAAAGTATTATTGCCATCTTCACAGTACTGTATAAAAATAGGATTTTTCTTTGTCCATGATACATTTCACGTCCGATAGTCACTCTCGTTTAGGATTACACGCGTGGCGGGTGTAGCTAGCTAAGCATGATATGTACACCCAGTTTCACTTCCCTGTTGGAATTCGAAGTGTTCATTTTAAATTGCCAGCTACGAAGATTTAACTTTGTTTTTAGACATTGGTTTTGACATGGATCATGGTTCATGACATTTGTTTTTCATCAGTTATAGAACTCTAAAATTACTCTGCTACTATTAAAAAACTACATGTTATAAATAGATAATGCCATCAGATTACTCCAGATACCATGAAAGTTGTTAGGACTAGGCCGACCAGTATTATGACAACATAGTATATAGCATGTGAACACTGAATCATCTATACTTGTGCAGTATAAACTTTATATTGTATTATACTTGTGTGTTGTTGTGAAATAAATAAATAATAATATAAATAAATAATAATTATCTTAGATGTGCAAACGATTGTGCTTAAACTTTTTGAGTTAAATTTTCGGGAAAATCAGGTTCATACCTTACTTTGTGGTCAAACATGTAGAAAATGAACTTTTCATAAAAAATCTGTTTTATAATTGTTAAAACCACTCCTGCTAAAAAACCATCCATTGTAAGTGTAATTGACCGCAAAAAGTCATCAATTGAACCGAAAAAAGTCGTCAATTGACCGAAAAAAGTTTTAAATCTTTTTGCTGAAACTTTCTGAGTTCATGGAGTCTAATGCGATCTAGCTATCTAACTTGGTTAAATTTTGGGGAAAATCAGGTTCTTTCCTTACTTTAGGGTCAAACGTACTGAAATGGTTAAATATTTGGAAAACTATAGAGTTGTTGTACAGGAATGTATATTAGAATATAATATGAATCTTCTATTCATTCCAGCAAAACACTCAAGATATCGTCATACTAGTATTACTCTAAATAAAGCTCAACATGGAAATATGGTAAGTAAAATATATTCAGGATAATTTTTGATACAAAGACATCAACGTTGTGATGAGAGCAATAAAACGTTTAAGAGTCATTATACTTCACTAACATTGCTGTATAGAAGATAGAAATAGTCACAACTACAAATATAGCCTATCGTCATTCAAACACAAGTCAAAATATAAAGCGGAACTTGAACAGTCAGGCGCGCCTTAATTTAAAGCTCACTAGGATGGATTAGATTCACTATTTCTCCAGAAATAGGATTATCAATAAATAGAATGTCATCTACACAAATATATATGCTAATCAATCATCAATACAAAAACTGGGTACTGATATACATTTAAAATAAATGATATGGGTTCATATCCTCCGTGGCCTAATGGATAAGGATGTATATTTAGAATAAGACTTTAGTCAGGGGAACCAAGGATCGAAAGATCAAGTCCCGCTGAGGGCAAAATTAAGTATGTAGAGTGATAGGAATTATATTTGATTTCAGCAACAATTACATTAAATAAAATCAATATATGAACAAAAAGATAAATAAATAAAAGAAAAAGTATAAAAAACTAATAAAATGAAATTATTTTATATTATTTATTTAATAACAATAACATAATTGTATTATTAAATTAAACAAAATAAAATTAATACAATAAAATTAACTCATAACAATAAATAAATATTTTTTTAAATAAAAAATTAATTAGGAAACTAATAATTATTTTTGACATATTTATATTATTTTAAATTAAAAATAAAATGTATTAAATTCGTTTTCTGTATTTCTTTGTAAAACAAACCCCATAAAAATCTTAAAACCACATTAAAAATCCTTAAAATGTAATTATACTGAAATAAGACTTATAGGTGGTTTATTGCTTGCTTATAGGTGGCTTATATTTTGAATGCCAATAAGCCATCTATAAGCTGGCTTATAGAAGGCTTATAAGCCATCTATAAACGACTTATAGATGGCTTATATATAAATATAAGCCCTCTATATGCCCGCTATAAGCCAACTATAAGCTGGTTTATAGTAAGTTTTTCATCTTGTGAAAGTAAAAAACGTGAAATTTAAAATAGAAAGTAAAGCCGGGTTCTCCGGAAGTGTGAGCTCCTCCTGTTTAGCTAGCTACATCCACCACGTGTGCAATTAAAATTAAGAATGAAAGGAACATAGAACTTTAGGACGTCAAATATAAGTCTTTGGATACATGACCATTAGATTTAAAACTATTCAATCTGAGTGTAATTGAGCTAAAGTCTATACACATTATACTTTTAAATATGGCTTGTTTATCACATATAGACCAAAATTGAATATCTTAAGTGATAATTAATCGTATCGAAATAAAAAGAATCCTCTTATGTCATAGTTAACCTGACATTTGTTTTTAAATATAGCCTTTTTCAACGCATACTGTTAGAAATGTCCCTGAAAATAATGTTTTAATTTATGTAAATAAATTCATTGGTGTCAATCTTTGTTTTTCATCAAAAGAGGAGTTTTTGCTGTGCAATAATTCAAGAATCATACTTGTACATAATAATTAATCTAAATAACATGTACATACCTGATTTTAAATCTACTTGCCAAAATAATACAACGGACAAGCCCTTCTAAAACTACCAAAAGTATTAACAGTTCAATAGTAATATCTGGTATTCTTGGTGTTTCAAATTGTAATGTTTGTACATAAACACTTAATTTGATAACTTTGCTATCGCTTGTTTGAGTGTTTATGTAGTCGAAAAATCATTAGCACTCAGCTGTTACCTTTCCTATCTTTGATCGTTTTAATTATCGTTTAATTTGTCGTCCATGCCATTTAAAAATTACTTCAATGACTACTTTATCAAATATATTGAATTTATTTGAATATCCTTTGCATTGTATATATATCAGCCTTGTTTAAAATAAACAGTTGAAAGTGATCACTGTCTAGAGCAAAACAATATTATGGCATACAATGTTTCTTTATCAGCGGTTTTGGTCAGAGCACTACTTATTAGTTATTGTATTCCGAAATGACCATCTAAGGTTGCAAAATTCAATCAAACACTTTGATAATACTTTTAAACATTGCTCAAAGTTTTCTTTTGATTAGTTTTGGCTCCTCTATAAATTTAAAACAAAGATTCCATACCACAACTCAATGGCAATTTAAATATTTTGAAACATGCAAACAAGGTTGAAGACGAAAACGTGCACCAGAGAAGTGATAAAGTTTGCTCCGTCATGGTAAGCATTTTCTGTTTGGCTAGCTGCACCTGCTACTTGTGTAATAAAAATTGAGAAGGAAGAGAACATAAAACTATGGGAAGTCAAATTGAGAATGAAAGAAACATCAAAACTCTAAACTAACAAAACTTTGCTAACATCATACTTATCAACAGTATTGTGATGACGGCCATTCACCTTTTGAATTGATTAAACTCTACGTATTAATCAATGTCTGAAACATAACAATTTTATGTCTCATACCTAAAATAGTCACGTAAAATATTCCTCTGATTATTACTAATTTTTTGTCAATAAATATTTAAATGCATAGATACTCATTTACGCTCAACTGATCTTACCAAATCTATATTTATGTAATAGTAGCGGTTTATGTAAACCGTTAAATAATATATAATAGCATCAATTTCACTATTGTTTTCATTTATTTGCTGCTTAATATCGATTTCACTAATATATTTAAATTAAAATTATGTTCTACAGTATCACATAAATGCCAGATAAATATCATGGGATAAGTGGTTCGATATTTTTTTCATATAGCATTTCGATGGGCATGTGCTGGGTATCTTAGTATCCCAGTACAACGGGGACTAATTTTGCAATAATAGTGACATATTAAAGTTATAAAAATCCAAATTCGGTCAACTACAACAAAATACCGAACCAAAAAAAGAAAGATTTTATATCTTGACCATTCTATCAAACACTTGTTAACACTGTCAAACATTTAGGCTATCAAAATAATACAATTGCATGTGTTATAAAACAAACACATATGTCAATGAAAATGACCAAGATTTTCACGTGACGACCGAAGATTTTACTATTCACGTACATGTTAGATAATGCATTGCAAGAATGACACAGTAATTTAACAAAGATGATCTTAATTAAATAAATGAACTAATAAAATAAAAGCTAATTTTTTAGCAATATTAAACTTTGAAAAAATGACGTAAATTAAAACTTATAACTCCACCAGATCTACCCTTGATTGTACGCCTTGCGCTCCTACATGACAAGTTATTCCTTCCGTAATCATTACTTCACACGCAAGTCGCTGTCATGTTGCCAATATTTTTACCACTGTAAACATCCTACCAAAACATGTTCTTGTCCATTAAAGGAGATATGTAATGCATGAAATGGATAAGAATTGGGATTTTTAACAGCAATTAGCCTAATGAGTAAATGTTTGACTGATTTTTACCCGTCTAATTGACAATATAGCAAGATATTTACGTTTTTAATTTTTCTGATAGAGAGTATTTTTCAACAAAATGTTTGCTTTGTTGGTAAAAACCCCTTAATCATAGGCTACTTTTAAAATCTATATTGGAGAAAAAAATCACTTATTTCCGAATGAGATAAGATAATTTTAAATATTGTGGCTACTCGATTGAAATCCCTTTTTTCGGTTTGAAAATCGAAATAAAATGTCTTTATAGATTTATATTCGTTATCGGCATCTTTTTGAATCTGAAAAAAGCGAAAACATCCAACTCTACATACTGGTATATTAATTACGTTCTATCTCTGAATTATCCTAAATTCACTGCATTAATGTCTTGTATTCTTCTATATCATACTTAGTTTAATAGAAATTCGGACATGGCATGAATTAGTATGTTTGTTTTGATATAGAATAAAGGATACGATTGATGTTTAAGTTCAAATTTGGACTAATATCCCAATGATCACATCCAAAAAATCTTCATTTTATGACCATGTATCTCAACTGGTGGCTGTTTCCCCGAGTATGTCACAAACTTAGTAGGCAATATTGAGTATTGTTGTCAGATATATAAATATAATCTTGCATAACACATCTGTAACAATTAATTTGATTGGTCGAAAGCTGAGAAAATGATGAAAATAATACAGTGTACAAGACCGAACGGTCCATACACGGTGTATGGACCGGTTCATACACGACCGAGCGGTCCATATTCGGTATTGAACGTTACGAGTTAAATGACAGTTATAACTATACATTGGATATTGTATTAAATATTTATATAGATGTGTGTTGATGTATTTAAAAAGAAACTGAACATTAAATTTATTGTTGTTATAGTCATGTTTTGCTTTTATTCCCCACTCTAACGAAGTTGACAATTTGGAAGGGATATAGAAATGGGGTCTATCAATGTTTGTATGTCTCTCGATGTTAAGTATATTACACGATTTTGTTTGTTCAATGCAATAAAAGCTTTAGTTACTTATGAAGAGGGCACTATCAAGATTTACCGACTGCCCTCGGGGCGAGAATCGGACCAACATTTTCATATGCTCGAATACTCGCCCTCGGACAGTCCGTAAATCTTGATAGTGCCCTCTGCATAAGTAACTAATGCATAATTATATCTAATGTATGTACAGGATTTGTATCAGAGTTGAGTCTTATCGCCATAACACATGAATAATATTTTTATCTTACAATGTTTAAAAGAGTAAGCACAACACTAGTATTATTAATTAAAGTTAAACACGGTAAGTACTTTTTATTTTATCGAATGGATATCTTGGGTGTAACGTCACAGTATAAAACACGAATGGCGGTTGATGGACGGCAGTTCATTTGACGTTATCATTCACATCAGACGTGTTATCAACAAACTTTAAGACAATTGAATCTTTGGAAAATGGAAATGGCGATTTTTTTATCAATTGTATTTGACAGTGTTTAAAGTTCTTTATACAGTTTAAATTCACATGAATGAAACATTTACTTTGACAGATGAATCTTCATTGGAGAGCATTTAACATCTTGAAAAAAAGTTTGGTTTTTCATGATTTTGGTCCAAACACTTCTGCTAAGGTATTGTATTCTGAAACAACTGTCTAGTTCTGTAAAATTAAAACTAAAATAATATGTAATTTTAACCTCTGATTCGGTATATCTGCTGATAACTGTTGTCATGTGGGTATTATTCAGTAGGTATAAAACTGTGTATTATTGTCAGATATATTCTATTGTCTAAATTTACTGCTTGTAAAAATTTGAAATTCCTCCAAAACTAAGATATACTACATCGTGCAAAGTATTTCCTTAGCTAGATTTGGTGAAATATATTTTGGTCCTTTGGGTTTTTTTTTCGACATCTTGAAAAAAATCTTAGTTTCATAATTTTGTTCTAAGTACTACTGATGAGGAATTGGATCCCTACACGACCGTCGAGTGCTGTAAAATTAAACCTGGTATAACCCTGGTGTAATTTGTTTATAAATATGGTCACCCTATTTTCAAATTATCCTGTATAAACTTGATATCTCAGAGTTCCATATATTGATTTCACAATTGGATGATTCAATCAGTACTAGCACGACTTAGATGTCGTTTTGTTGACAGATCATAGCCAACACAATAGAAGTATTTTATTGTTTGTTCATAAATTGCAAATCTTAAAACTTCCCAGTTAAATATTCTTATGAAAGGTCAAGCGGACAGATTAATAGCCTTTGTCGTAATAATTTAATACATCATATGTTAATACGTTTAATAATCATTGGATTACTGACTACATGAATAGGAATTAATATAGAAATAATCTCTCATTTTAAAACGGACAAGAACGGGGCTATACTTGGCATAATCTGCCAACATCAAAGTATAGTCGCTCCTGCAAATTACCATACCTTTTTTAGTTATATGTAAATACATATCATTCATTACAATACCTTTTGTCAAGAGCGTTTAATTAATATAATATTAATATTAATATTATTATTATTATTATTATTATTATTATTGTTGTTGTTGATGATGTAGATGTTGTTTTTGTTATCTGGATTGTTTATTACTGTTAATAATTCAAGATGTGTAGTTGCCTCTTCTATCGGTTAAGGCACTTTATCTCTCCAAACAAGACTATAGTAGAAAAAGGACCATCATTCATTAATAAAGATTGTGGCATGTTTGTGCAATATATGCTGTTTAATGATTTTAAATGGTAGGTATTTATAATGAATTCTTAGATAGGAACCAAAAATACGAGTTCAGTTGCACTGCTAGCCAGCATCAACTAACATTCCTCTTGATTAGTTTTGAGGAGTGATTAATTTCTGTGTAACACACACACACACACACACACACACACACACACACACACACACACACACATGGCAAGTGTGTCTAGCTAAACAGAAGATACTTTCCTTTCCTGACCACTCAGCCTCACTTCCCTGCTTTTAAGAATTGTTATTTTACATGGATTGTTATCTATGTGTTTGATAAAATAAGTGCTCTTAAATCTTTAAGAGTAAAAATTAAAAGTCTACAATGACGACTTTAAATATCCCGGCATCTTAGTTCCGTAAGGGATAAAAGTTTTAGGGTCTTTGAAAAACATTGTTGGTAAAGTGTTGACTCGTGCGTGTTGTTAGTCTCAACTTGTCAATGCACTCGAAATGTTGTATGGCCATCAACATTATACTACTGAATAGTACAATGTCTCTGTAGTTAAAACTGTCCATGCTATATATACGTCTGATGGTTGTTCAATACATGTATTTTTTCATTCTCAATTAGCTAGTTTGGCAAACAAGGGGTACTGAACTATTCAGAAAACCCACCTTTACATTTAATTTCTAATGAACGTTTACGTGTTTAATTCGTCAAATTTTATTTTGTTTTTGAATTGGAATGGGAATTGTATATGCAGTTGTACCTTCCTGACGATTATTCACATATGGCGATTCGTCAAATACATTCGTAGTAGAAGGATTTCCCACTGTGTACACTCTTTATTATGTACTAGCCTCTTTTAGCTTTTATATTAAATTAAAAGCGGGCAGGTTATGATTAATTTGTTCGTCTGTACTCTTAAACAGAGAGATATCATGAAAGTGCGTTGGTAAAGGAGACTTAGCGGCCAAAATAGATGACGTATTGACAAAGATATCGCTTATCGATTGATTGTCTATTATCATCGCTTATTGATATGTTGTCTATTTCTAGTGAATCTTGATGTAATAAAATTAATCTATTTGGATGCAGAAAGCTGTTTATGTTTAAGGAACTACGGTTTGTTTTCAATATTTAAAATATTCGCCTTCATACAAGAAACAGGGCTTAGATTGTTTTCATTAATTAGCTTATTATTATCGCTTATAGTCAATGATTTTTATTCTCAATTGAACATTTCGCCAAGCAGTCAGTATGTGGAAATGACAGTCAGGAAGTCCTTCTTTAGAGACCATAAAACCTTCGTTTCGTGTACGTACTGCACATTGCCAACAGCAAACAGCAAAGGTAAAATTTCTGTCACTTCATCTATAGCACTTGGTGACGTAAAACCCAATCAATCAATCAATCAATCAATCAATCAATCTTCATAAATATTGAGCTTAGCGCATTACAAAGGTAAACTTTATTGCAACATCATATATTGTTGTTTACGATTAGATAAATGTGAAATATTTCTGAGTGGAACGTAAAAATCCCATTTAATCTATTAATCAATCGATCAATCTCAAACAAAAAACATCTGTAAACAATGCAAATCAGATGAACAGGGCTTAACTTACAGTACAGATCTGTTGAAAGTTTAACACTAAGCAAATTATCTGCAAATCATCTCGGACCCTTCCTATCTATATCTCTGCAGTTTTTGTCGGTAGCTTCCATCTATCTTGGCAGCTTTTCGGTCACCAGTTATCTATACCTTGGTCACTTATTAGGCGAACATCCTACTCCTAGTCGTTACGTTACCTCAGTGTTAATCTTTCGATAGATCTGTACTGTTTGTATATAATTTAAATTGGTAACGAATTGAAAGTCGGATTTTTGTCCAAATTATCATATCAGTCAACGTTAGCGTAGATATCAATAAAGTTGCTTATAGAGAAGTATGTCATATAAAATACCATATAATCTCTGATCATTAGGTCCTGGAGTGGAATTATTTCTGTTATTACCTTTCGAAAGGGCATAAAGGAGAACGTTTCCTGTAGAACAGGTTCATAATGAATTCAGTACACCGCGTGTCTTAGTTTTCCCATCTAAATAAGAATATATTTTCAAATCAAAGATGACCTCAGCATAAAAAGTATCCATATATATGTAGTTGTCAAGTGATTGGATTCAATTTGCTTAACAGCATGTGCTTATCCTACATGAGCAACTAGTCTAATTTCCGTGATGAAAGATCACATGTATACACTAAATGACCTGTTTCAAAGTTTTAACTTTGCTTTGGAATTGTAGTTTGACATGGATTGAAATGTTTGTTTATGATTACCATGTGATATAATAAATTCAAATAATGGTCTGTTATTTGGGGGAAATACGCAGCATTTAACTATACATTACTACACTGTATTTTTAATAAATTTGATATCTCTCTGTCCAGGATTGACCTGGATATATTTGATTTCGCATAGTTCCATGTTCCTTTCACACAATTTTCATTACACATTTTGCGTGTGTAGCTAGTTAAAAAGACGAATCTTTTCCTTCCGGAGCACCTGGCCTCACTTAATTTTTGGAAGTTCACGTGTCTTACCTAACTTGAAAGTTACAAAGTTTTCAGTTTGCTTGTGATTTGAAAATTGATTAATATGTTTTTTTTAAAGTTTACCCCTGTATAGGTAGCTTAACCCGGCACTTGTGAAATCAATTTATTGATAAGTAGCTTGCTTCATTGTATAATTTTCGAGCGGTTCAACTGTAGGTATATTGAAGATTTCAAAGTGAACGATTTTATGAACATATCCAATCAAACCGGTAAAATACAATTCTTTTCAAGAATATTAATCAGAAGCTAATGTAGTACTAACATTTCTTGCGTCCAGGCTTGTCTTATATATATTTGACGTCCCATAGTTCCATGTTCCTTTCACACAAGTTTTAGTACACACGTTGCAAATGTAACTAGCTAAACAATAGGTGCTTAACCTTTCGGAGCATCCAGCCTCACGTTCCTGGTGGAAGTTTACGTTCTAACCTATCTTGTCAGTTCCAGTTTTTACTTTGCTTCTGGATTGTGATTTGGACATGGATTAGTATGGTTGTTTTTGATAATCAAAGAAAACAGTAACAGTTTGGAAACAAATAGGAGCTTCATCAGGATTGCCAATATAATAGAAAGAAAAACAGTCAAGCCTATCTATAAAAGTCAACTACGGGATTAATTAATGTAGTATTTATGGATCAATGCCCTTTAAATACAAATAACATAATTTAGTAAAAAGTGCTTGAGATAAAGTTGGACAGACGTTCAAAAGCAAGTGACAGTTAATATAGAAATGACCTTTATTCTAGGATTGACTGTAAGTAACAAGCACATGGTTTTAGTTTTGGTCTTCTAGAAGCTTCTTTCTTTATCGTGTATACACATATCTGGTTCGGTTCAAAGTTAGACGGCCCAATATATAACGTTTGAAAATCAGCAGTTTTGATGCTCTAAGTATTGTCTAGTGAATTACAAGTGGCAAAACACACAAAAAGATTTATTGAAAAAAAATCCAATTTCTTGACAAATGACAACATGAGAATAAGATACTGAAAATCTAAAAAAGAACTTTGTTCCGTGTAATTGACGGATCGCCTGCCACGCCCACAATGTTCAGCCATCACGGTACCAGGCAGCGTCACGCAAACCTAATGACGTACTTGTGTCAGTGTCGTCATTAAATGACACAATTTAAGCCGACTTTTCATTTTTTTCTTCTGTGTGTAATTCATGCATGCTGGAACTTTATCGGAACATTCTTGGCGTTGCAGGCGATCCGTTAATTACAAAGCGGTGTCATAAGAAAAGCATGCCGTTTTTTCTGCACAAAATGCTTTGTTATCAGTTTCTGTAAATTTTTTAAAATCGAGATAACTGTCTTTTGCATTTTATTGTGTCAAATTAACATCGATTTGATTTAATTATATGCCACCTCTAATAACTATTAAACAAATCATAACCTGTCACAATGTGCCATTAACTGTATTTATTTGGGCCTCGGAACTTTCATGTCGGACCTATATTTTGTTTTGTATTACAAAATCAAATGTACGATTATTTAGAGCTTCAAATTCATTTAATTCTCCCGAATATATTTCCATAATCGATCGTAAGTTTATAAGAACAATTATTAACACTGGTAAAATATTGTTTGTTTCCTAAAATAAGAACTGGCTCGAGTAAGAGCCACAATGATTAAAGTGCATTGATGGATCTATTTGCAGTAGTATCCTCCAAGTGTCGGAGTAGACCCATTTTGGCATGGTTTGCACTTTTGGCTATTACTCAGGCGATCATAGTATTGGTTTCCCATTACACAACACACAGTTGAACGATTCCGATTCAATTTGACGTGTACATTATGGCGTTTTAAATTCCATTGGCTATTTGAGATTTTTTCTTCTCTCTGTGGCAAAATTGGATCGACTAAACAGAGTTTAACATCAGACATTAAGAAAAAAATTCGTTTTTTGTTTTGGTTCTATAACTTTTCCATCAAATGATAATGTAATCCCGAATTTAGAATAAATAGATGGATATGCAGCTGAGTTTTTCACTTTTCCTTCGGACAAAACACAATTAGTCGGCAGTTAAGGGCACGAACGTTATTCGTAAGGTGTCGTACGCACAAAGATTCAGTAAGGTACAATGTTCACCACCTTGCCTGTATCGAAAGTTGTACTGATATATAGAAGTGACGCTGAACTCGTAAACCTTTCCTCCAGGTCTGATCATATTATGTGATATGCATCTTGTTGACGACAAGACATCGACAGATGAATTCGTATTATTATTCGGAATAAAAATTCAAATTTTTGTAATACTATGATCTTGTCCTTTTCTTCGTTAAACATCCAATTGTTTTCAACTAGGCATTCTTTACTAGCAATTTGAAAATCAACTTCATAACCTCGATAAAGACGAGTTAAATCGATAGTCCCTTGGGGCATTTTTGAAGTCGAAGACTGTTGCTGGGCTGGAATATAAACATATCTCTCAAATTTGTCACTCTCACACATATCTTTATCGAACCTTGAAGAGATCACAACGTTGTTATTTAAAACTGCAAGTGGGTCATGATTGAAACCATCACAATAATCAGGCATAAATCCTCCGTTTTTGTATTCCAATAAAGTACATGCGTCATAAATAAGAAATAATATAGTGACCTCTGAATGAACAATGATTTCCAGTGTAGCCATGTTATAATTAATTATTGTGTTCTCGAATTCGAATGCAGTAATTCGTCCAGATATATTACGAAAATTCATAGAATTGTGCTGCGCAATTGTAGCTCTTACAGCAGAAGCCAAGGCATAGAATAAGGAATTTTGCTTATCATACATATCTTTGTATAGACCCATTAAGTTTTGGACATCAAGCTTTGTGGCCAAACATGCACCTTCAAATGCAAGTACCCCTTGTGCAATAACTGCTGGAAGCGACGATTCTGAGTAAATTATTCTACATAGCTCGTCAATAATTCCACTAAGTATAGACTCATATTCATTAATAGTAGACAATTCAAACGGAGGCCTATATGAGTTGTATTCATTGAGAAAGGCATGGCTATATTGATAAAGTTCTTTATCACTTAAGTTTTCACTCATTGCTTTCGAAACCAATGCTCTTACATTCGAAAATTTATTTGTCATTGCCTTTATCTTCGGTTGAAGTTTATCGCCTATTGCTTTAAGACGAGGAAAGTACTTTGATATAACATTTAGTTTTATCTTATCAACGATCGACTTCGTTAACTGGGCCTGTCGATCTCGCACCTCTAGCAATACACCAGACACATCAAAAATTGAAAAAGGATTTACAAACGCAGCACAGGCAATCACAACATTTGATATCTGACCGGCAATTTCAACATAATTAGTATCGTTAGCTTGTTGTATTAAAGTTGATAACTTTGTCATGATTAATGGTGAAATAATGTGTTGCTTTGTTCAATTCATTAAAAATATTATGAATTAATTCAATGTCAGATTGGTACTTTCTATTATCAAACTCGGCCAGAGATAGGAAATAAATTCTTAGTTTTGATTGTAAAGAGTGCATATGTTTCTTCAAATCTAAAAAATTATTTTGTCAGTATGTGTATAAATGCCTTCATAATATACGGAACTGACTTTGTTCTAAACGTTAAAGCATGTCTAGTTGTACTTGTAAGATACTAAAGACAGAAGAGTTTGTCTTATGTTTTACAAATGTCTCAAATAATAATCTAATGGTATTTAACCTACAAAATAGTTTATTGGATATACCTGACAGTAGACTCTTATCGTATGGGCAGGTAATTAAGATATCACCTATATAACGCAATGTATTATGATCTCCAGTATCAAAGAAAGTTGAAATTGAGTGAATTATATCAGTGTAATGAGCGTTTTCAAATGGAATAAATGACCAGATAAAGGTAGAATTAATTTTTGACAAATCAATATTTTTACTACTTGGATAGGGAAACGGACAATATTTGACATTATATATACATGTATAAGTGTTATGTTTTGTTACGGTGACGAATAATTGTTGAAGTTTAGGATTATAATGCAGCAAGCTGTTTTCTAGAAAATTCAGAAAGTATCACTTTGTAGGACATTTTATTTTCAGTGTTTTCCGTATCAATAGCTTTATTGATATTAAGGTTACCATTTGATGTTGACACGATATACAATTTGCCGGAAACGATTATAGCATGATTGTTGGAATATGCGGAGTCAACAGACGATGAAACTTGGGATTACATGTTTAAACCCAAAAGGCGTGCTGATAATAAACAGTGGTGTACAAAATATAAAAACGCACTGTTGTTGCCAAAAGAACCAAGAGCTCTAAAAAGGTTTTGTACACCATATTTTTTAATTCCAACGGACCTGTTGTCCAAATTTCTACACCAGCTGGCAAATCTATGACTGGTAAATTTTACAAGCAATGTGTCCTGACAAAATGCGTAAATAATATCAGCAGAGGCGTCCAAAAACTGGTTTAGCAGGGATTCATTTGCTCCATGACAATGCTGCACCTCACAAAAGTAAAATTGTTACCGATTTTTTTAGTAAACAAAGTGATTGTTTTAAACCACCCAGCATATTCACCTGATCTAAGCCCCTGTTATTTATTTCTTGTTCCCCAAATTAAAGAAAATGTTGCCTGGTAAGAAATATCAAACAAGAAGTGCATTGGGCAGTGTGATATATCAGTGTTTGAAACAAATACCTAAGGGGGACATCTTTGCTGCTTTCCAGAGTTGGATATCGAGATTAAAAAAGTGTATATCTGTTAAGGGGGGATATTTTGAAGGGTTGAAATAAAAATTAATTTGAAAACTGTGTTTTGTTTTATTTTAGGGGCTTTGTGACAAAATTAATAGAATGATCCTCGTACATGGATCTTTTTTGCCATATTTATGCTAAATATGTCAATTTCTAAGTGGAGTACAAATAATGAAACAACACCAAGAACAGGTATGTAAAAATTGTAACAAGGATTTTTATCTTTTGTTGAATTATTGATTGATTGATTGAGTAAATTGGATTTTGTGTCCTTGTGAAGAAAATTTCGCTTATATCTACATTTCAGCAGATACAGTTGAAATGACTCAAAATTCGACAATTGCAGTAGGTTAAGGGAATTACCGTGTATAGGAGAGTTTTTTTACCTGCATAACCTTCATGATACGCTGCTTTGGATTTTAAGGTCTCTTCCAGAAGACCCCTGCGTTTCATTTCTTAATTCTGAGTGCTAATCGAAAGAACAAAGATATTGTTTCAAATATATTGTAACCAATAGAATGATAGGTTCATCTTACAATCAAAGTCCAAAATGGTAAGAAACACTGGGAAATTTAGTTAAACACACCAATCAAGGGACAATGGATCCGAAAGGTAGGCATATCCTCTTTAACTACATAAACTCGCGACTTGTGTAATCAAAATGAATAAGAGTAACATTTAAATATGGTACGACGAATATGTAGGATAATTTTGGAAAACAGAGACATCATATTTATCATCATTATAAGCCGATAAAAAATATGGAAGACCTTGAAATATCCACGAGTAAATGATTTATTTGTAAACTGCATGCTTAGTTTTATAACGTTCCCGTAGATGGAAAAACTCTAAAATTGCGTATTAACTATTAAACAATTATGTGTACTGTTGGAATATGTGAAAATGCATCTAGTCTTATACTAAACAGTAAGAAACAGTAGATTTAATAGATTTAACGGTGATTTGAAATGGAAACTCAACAAAAACTTAATTGTATATATAAAGTTATCAAGTAACACCGTGATTTATATTTAAATTAATTAAAGCCACAGTTTTGAGATATTACCAGTTTCAGCAGGTAACAGGTTGCAACAATTTACATCATTTTAAGTAGTATTATTTTTAACTTTTCAGGTGCATTATAAAATATATTGGTTATAGATTTCAAAGACCACAGACGGAAACTGAAAGCCTGGGATAGGTAAGATTTTTCAATTGATTTTGTTTAAAAAATCACTTATAACAAATGCATGCAGAGTGAGGAAACGGAATTGTATCTAAAATTTGACATTATACACAGTTTCAAATACAAATAAAACATACGACGAAAGATAAGTAAATATTGATACCTAAGATGATAAGGATTAAAAAAGCAGACAATTTTTTCGTGTTTTAGTAAGCAATGCATGCCGATAAAAAGTAATTTTCAAACAAAGTGCATGGATGTAAAAAAAAAAATAACTCATACTTGACTAAAGTCGAAGCCATCAAAACATTCCTCCCCATGCAAAAATATCAAACTCTAAATGTTATCAAAACAAACATAAAATCCCATGTTCAAACCACAATCCCCAAGACAATGTAAAATTTTAAGATAATGACAACTGATATAAAGATATGTTTAGATAATGACAACTGATTTAAAGATATGTTTTAAACTCTAAATTTCGATGGGACCCTATCCATGATGCCAACGCGGACAGAAGATGGCATGCATTTTGAGAAAACAACCAGTTCATTATTACAGGTGTACAGAACATGGATTGACGGACACAAAAGAAAGACAAAACGTCTATATAGCTACAGGCTGTATTGTTGCTTCTTAATCCTTTTCTGTATATAAACTTTATTGATGTGTGATCTTTTTTGTTTTAGGAAAAGATCTGAAAATGTATATTTACATTTTTATATGTACCTTTGTTACAACAACATTTGCGATGGACTTAAGAAATTCAGGTGAGTTTTTAATTTAATTTATAAATGTTTGTGATATTTTGATGTTCTGATGGATGATTTTTTGTTTGATTCTTTGTTTGAGACCAATTGTTCATTATTTGCATTGGCGATATGGCAACATTCATGCGTGACGTCATTCATTGGGTGTTCCAGCAATTTGAAATGCATGTTGTACACGACAGTTTAAATTGTTTCGGAATAAAAAAAATAACAAAAAATTAAACTTTCAAAATGCAAAATTTAAATTGAGCATATATAGCGCATTATTTAGTTTGTTTTTCTCGGAATGGAGGATATAACACTATAAATGTTATATTTCTAGACTGTACAATGGTTTAATATAAAGCATATACCTAAAAGTTGGAGGCGCACTCTTTCGTAAAGCGTATTTTGTATATTTACTAAGAATGGTATGATTTTTCTGTTATACTTAAAACACTATATGTAAGCTTGCTGGTTTATAAGTTTTTGTTTTGATTTATTTGTAGATTTTACGCCTTTTGTTATCTTTTTTAATGTACGTGTTTTAAACATACTGTTAAACACATTTTATTTGTGAAATGATATTGTCACGTTAATTCTATCAGTTTCATTAGGCGGCATTACACGTTTCCTATATTTTTACATCCCGGAATACCTCTAGATAGCATTATTCCCGCCCATATGCATAAAAAGGTTAAACTCTTGTGATCAAAAACATGCATTTTTTTCTATCAATTATTGATTTTTTAAATACTTACGAATGACCTAAAATTAGAATCCACTCGTAAAGTTTCACGTTCTGCTGTATATATTTTAATAATATTATGTTACCAAATCAAGCCAAAAGCACAATTGTCAAAATTATTTTTTTATTATGAGTTAATCGCCTTTTAGTAGATAGTAAACTATCAATCAAACAATATGCAGATGCTGTATCAATTAAAAACAATACGAATTATAACTGTGCAACTGATTGTTGAATAACATGTACCGTTGCAAATTTTTAGGATGTAATTACAATGGCATGACTTATAAAGATGGCAAAACTATTAATGGAGCAAATGATCCGTGTAACAACTATAGGTGTGAAAACGGTGACGTGATATGTTACAGGACAATATGTGCTAGTTTGCCATGTGCCAAAGAGGTTTGTTACATTCCCAAAGGTAAATGCTGTCCCGTTTGCAAAGAGGCGGAAGATACCGACGAAGAAAAAGAAGAAACAACAGACTCGTCGGAAAACGGTAAAGAAACTGGTGTGGATAACCTTGATTGCAGCAATGTGATTTATCCGAATCTCTTGTGTAGTCTAGAGAAAGCATTGTTCCCGTGGGCCATTGTTGTCCAAAGTGTATTGGGGGTAAGCAACCGGATAAAACAGGGGAGAAAATGAGTCTTCTGAGATCAAAGATGACAAAGGCATAGCGGAATGTCAGAAGAAGATGATGACAAGGTATTAGATATCATGGGGAATGAAAACGAGTCTACAGAATTCGATTCCAGTGATGTGATCGAGAATATTGCTGTTATCATAGACAACTTGTTTGACTCTGCCGAAAAGAAGTGAAATACTGACTTTCGTCAACTTAAATCGAATCAATATGAAAGACATTCTTAAAGGACTATAATTAATCAGAAAAAAGATGCTGTGTTCAACTTTTTAGCTATATGATATTATATATATGATCTACTGATTCATAATAAGACTTGTTCAACGGCATCATGGCTTTGTTTTTCTTAGAACTCGCTCATACAATATTTGCCGGTATCAGTTTAAGTTCTTGTAATAATTATATAACATACATTTTAAAGTTTGATATAATCAATTAGTAATAATAAAAACTTCTGATAGGATACATTTGACATTGTCCGATGCATTATTGGCAAACAACAAAGCCTGTCCTCTTTACCTTTAATTCAAAATTAATTATGGACCAGTACATGTATGTACTAGTATGTTGAACACTGACGTATATTTCGTCCATCGTATATTATTTCTACATTTACTTATCCCTACCCGTGTTTTGGATGGCTCTTCCTTAATGAATATTCCGAATAAAAGGTAAAGCGAACAGGTCAATGTTGCTTCCCTTTACCTCAATAACTAAGTACAGCACCTATTAGTTTCTTTAATAGCCATTGGATCAATAAAAAACAAACATACTAATCCATGTCCGAATCACAAACTAAAAGCAAAGTAAAAACTTTGGAACTGACAAGTTAGGTTAGACACGTGAAGTTTCACTAGGGAAGTGAGACCGGATGTTCCGGAAGGTACGAATTTAATAAAAATGTGTGAAAGGAACATTGAACTACGGGACGTCAAATACATCCAGGGCAATCCTAAACACAGAGACATCAAACTTATTAACATAATAGTGATGACGACCATAAAACGTTTTGAGGGCCTTTATAAGGGCTTGCAATATCTCTGAGTCAAGAATTTATTTGCAAGCAGCCTGCTTCGTTGTACAAAATCCCTGTAATTGGAACTAATACACAGCAGGAGAAGCAGGTATATTGTTGCATAGAAAAGGAACGTTGACAATAGAAAAAATGAAGTCATCACGTTTGTCATTAAGTTAAAAATGTAGCCTTCCATGAGCGCCATAATTCATGTATAAGTCTAAATATGAAGCAGAACTTGCGGAATCAGTCGTGTCTTTTATTTCAATCATATCAGTTGGGAAAACGACATATTTGTTGTATATGTAGAATTGCCTTAATTTCTGGATCCTTGAGTACTGAAGACGGTTGAATACTTATACCCTTAAAGTTTGGCAATCCTCGTTTTAACAAAAGATCTCAGCCTTCGTCCAGTCGGATAAGGTATCAAACTCAACATTTTCTAACTTAGCCCAACGTCTGGCGTACTCTTCAACAGAATCTATGGCAAGTCTTAAATTTTGTCCCCAAGAAGTAAGGTTGAACTTATTTAGGGCCTTTTGAAAGTAAAAATCTTAATTTAGTGTTCTCGATTCTATTAGTATAACTAATCATTACATGTCCAGCTGGTCCCTAAGTATAGGGAGAAGACAAGCAAGAGCAGGTAGGTGAAATAAAATTATGAAAGTTCAAACACTGCAGTATGTTTATAATGAAATATTTTAGATGCAATAGGGTTATTGTAGGAGTATGAAACATGAGGTGGCGAGTTAATTTTGAAATAAGCAGGAACTTTAGATTGTCATTGTTTATTTTGAAGAATATTGGAAATGTGTATAGCATCTATGCATTTGTTAGCATAGTGTAACTTAAGATATTTGCGTTGACAATCGTTCTCAATAAATTAACAATATTTGATGTAAAATTATCATTATTATTATTGTACTGGATTGTTAAATACTGTTGATAGTACATTATTCATGATGTTGAATATAATTAGTAGTCATGTTTTCTTGTCGGGTTCTCCAGAGAAGTTTAATTATATCACCGATATTATATCACCTATCGGGATGGGCACTATTCCACTACAACAAAGGTTATAAGAGAACAGGTCTTATGTTGCTTAATGATGTATACAGAAAGGTTTGTATTATGTAGTCCCATATAGAAATCAAATAATGTGAGTAAAGTTGCACAACAATCAGCTAGAACTACAATTCGTCTAGGATATAAGAGCAATTTTGAAAGAAAATCTTTGGAGAGTGACTTATTTATGTTTCACGCACTCTCTCACACGCAAATACACATGCGTTAGCAAGTGGTATGTGTAGCTTGCTAAATAGGAATGGTTACCTCTCGTCTCCACCCAGCCTCACTTTCCTTTTTTTAAGGATTGTTATGTGTGCATGGATTAGTATGGATACCCATGTCAAATGGAATATGTCAAATGTGCGAAGTAAGTGTGCTATAAAACATTTATTTGGTTTATTGCTAAAACCAATTTGGAACACATTTCTTACAAATAACAACACTAATCAAAATAATATAAAGTTATAAAACGCACAACTCTAATACGTTATTGATGCAATATCTTGAAAATATATGTTTTGAATTCAAAAGAACAACTTAGTATAGTGCATTTTGCATAGATATAAATTACCGAAATTATATCTAGTACAATATTTCGATTTCTCACTTTGCAGCTATCTAATTAGGAAATTCTTACCCGTCTGGGGCATTCTGCCTCCCTTCCCTTAACAAAATGAACGTGTTTAAAGGGGAGTCCGCGGTAGTTCCTACCGACCTAAAATGATTAATGGCTTTCTGTCTGATGACAAGAGGGTGAAGCTAATAATAGCAACACATTGTGTTTGTAAACATTAAGCACATGGGTTCACAGACCAGTATAAAGGGGTATTCAGATACAGAGCAAGTACTGTGAATGGTCTTATTATATGGCATGATAAAAAAACAGTGAAATTAAAACTTTTGAAGCAAAATAAAAATAAGTTTTCAAATTCAATTTATATTAATTGCACTAATTGAAGTGATTTATATCCATAAAATAAATAAAACATGTTACCTATTTAATGAGAAGTTTTGCCATCTAGCTGTGGATTGTATACATTGGAATTTTTTAAGATAAATAAATAAATAAATAAATAATTTGCATAAAAGTCCAAACTGTTATTTATATAATTTAAAATGTTAAGTTTATTATCAGAAGATGTCACATTTTTAAGTTCAACTTGATATAATGCATATTTTCTAGCATCATTTTGATAAAAAATGTTTACCAGAATATATTTCCTTCATACCAGGGTATTAATTATTATATTCTGATTTTCTCAATTGCTTCTACCCTTCATTTTTGCTGAATTCACTATTCAGAAACAGATGGATCACTTTACAATCTTTAATTTGTTGGTAATAACAATTAAGAGGATAAAGAATGTCATTTCTGTTTTCATCCCAACTGTTTATTTCAATACCAATTGTAATCTTTTATAAATTCGTTTCCCCAGGTAAAATCACTTTCTAAACTTTGTAGTTCTAGTTCTAGTTCTTTATTACACTCAAAACCACCGGAGGTGGTACCTGAGGTTTATATACAATTATACATAATATAATATGGCGATTGGTACAATGTATAGAATATAACACAATAATATAACATTATACCATAAAGTAATAGAATATAGCACAACACTATCATATAAACTATATACATAAAGTGTGTTAGAATACTTTACCAGAGAATTAACATAAAATAATGGTATTTGGTTGGATAATAAGCAGAGCAGTACGACGAGTGATTGGAAAATGCCCCCACCAACAAGTACAAACTGCAGTTCTTATTATCCAAAACAATTTGTCCATTTTTTTATTTATATATATAAATAAACCAAAATATTACCTCTTGTATTAGCTGTAGAATTTTAGACCCTCCTTAATAAATTTGCATAAGTTAATGATATCGTCCCTGTTTCCACTTTTAAATAAAGATGCTAATTTTAAAGTATTTGGTCTGGTATAGTATTTTTCTTTAATATATTTTTTTCTAAGACCGTTAAAATTGTCACATTCCAACACAAAATGATATTCGTCACCAATGCAAGATTTGTCATAAAGTTTACATTTTCTTTCATTTCTATCAATTTTTTCCCATCTTCCCTTTTCTATCGGTAAACAATGATTTGTAGTTCTGAACCTTACAAAGATTAATGTAAAATTAACAGGTAAAAAATTAAGATAATTTTCAAAACCAAATTTATCCTTATAGATTATGTATATTATAGCTTTGTTTGACTGTTCAATTTGAGAATACCAGCTTTGGCAAAACTGGTCTTTCAGTTTTTGTTCAAAAGAATTAATTAACCATTTTTTGTTGACAAAAAACCCTTGAGACTCCCATATATTGCTAAAACCAACCGAATTCAACAATGCTTTTATTTTTCCAACCCAAGATATGTTCTTCCCCTCATTATGTCGACAAAGTAATAATCTATAACAAACATTTGTTAACTTATTTTCTGAAAATACTATATTATACCAAAAAGAAACCATCCTTTTATGTATTTGTACATGTAATGGATACCTCCCGAGTTCACCGTATACCATATACGTTGGTGTACTTGTTTTAAGTTTAAGGATTTTTTTACAGTATTGTATATGTATTTTTTCTACCAATTCTAATTTTTCAAAACCCCAAATTTCACAAGCATAAACTAATATTGGTAAAACCAATTTATCAAATAGATCCAGTTGACATTCGATTGACAATTGAGTATTTTCTAACTTTCTATACACACCGAATAGAGCTTTACATGCTTGGTCATAAAGGTTTTTCCTAGCTGTGAAAAATTTCCCGTTTCTATTAAAAAGTATACCCAAGTAACAATAGCTGTCTACACAATCCAAAATGTCCCCACCAAACTTTAACACTGGTAAATGATTATTTTTTCTTTTACTAAACATAAGAACTTTTGTTTTAGATATATTGACTTCGAGTTTCCACATATTACAATAATCGTAAAAAGCATTCAATGTTTTTTGCATGTCAGTTTCGTTCTCCGAGAATATCACAGTATCGTCCGCATACAGAAGAAGAAGGATTTTCACGTACTCATGTAGCATTTTGACACCCATTTCCGTTAAGCAGTGTAGACCATCTATATTGTTTTGATTTAAAAACTCTTCTAAATCATTAACATAAATAGAAAAAAGAAAAGGTGACAAGTTTTCTCCTTGTCTAACACCAATCTCACTTAAAAAATAATTGGATTTCAAAATCCCTTTGACAACACATGATTTAATACTATCATACATGTTTTTTATGACATTAAAACATTTGCCATTTATGTTATATTTTCTGAGTTTATACCACAGACCGTTTCTCCAAACTTTATCAAAAGCTTTTCTAAAATCAATGAAAACGCAATATAGTTTTCTATTTGATGAAAATAAACATTCAACAATGCTATGCAATATAAATATATTATCTATTGTAGAGTAGTTTTGTCTAAATCCAGCTTGAGATTTCGTCAGAATTTCTTCAACTTCGGCTGCAAATTTTTTTAAACGATTATTAATGATAGCTGTAAAAAGTTTTCCGAAACAGCTCAGTAAAGTTATAGCTCTATAATTGTCTGGATCTTTGGTGTCACCTTTATTTTTATACACAGGTTTAATAGAACCAAGAAATACCAGTAAGAATGATTTATGTCCTCATGGTATGGGTAACACCAGCTGACAAGGTCAACATCCATTTTAGGCGGGAAAGCTATTGAATTGTCCAGTGTGTATTTGTAAAGTTTATTTGTCATGTATTTAGAAAATAGTGGATTATCTATATAGACTTTAGAAACGGAAGATAAGAAAGGAAACTAACTTATTCAATAAGTTATGTAATTTTTTAATCTACCATTTGTTGTTTACCTGTTTACCGGTAATTCCGAGTGTCAGGATTAGATTTTAATCATTTAGAAATTAAAATTGTGCAAATGAACAGAATTTGATATGTTCTACACTTGTAACAAGATATAGATTTGTTAAATTTAATGCCTTACCATAATCCAGTAATAATATAGGAATATTTAGGGATGATGTAGATGACAAAAACAATATTAAAGAGGTCAAGTTATTGTATACTCAGACAGTGGAACTTTGTGACAAATAGGCATTGAATATACAATTAGAAAAGCATGTTTTTATGCTGCTAAGGCACTGGACAGTCTAAAAACAGGTAATTTGAATGTGTGATGTCCAGGAATTTGTATTGAAAAATCACATCTCAATCAACTTCTAACTTAATTGTGCAAAACACAAACCATTGTTGATATCACTGCAAGGATGAAAACGTTTTACTATCATAAATTATATAAATAATAACCATAAATGGATCTATACATAAAATTTGGATTTCTCATTGGTGAGTTGTTATTTCTCCTGCTTATGGTGTATTTGTTTCCCAATTAATACGCTATGGTAGAGCTTGTTCCCACTACGGGGACTTTGTACAACGAAGTAGGCTGCTTGCAAATAAATTGTTGACTCAGGGATATTGCAAGCCTAGGCTTATCAAGGCCCTCAAAAAGTTTTATGGCCGTCATCACAGTATTGTTGATAAGTTTGATGTCTCTGTGTCCAGGATTGCCTTGGATATATTTGACGTCTCATAGTTCCATGTTCCTTTCACACAATTTTGATTACACACGTGACGGGTGTAGCTAGCTAAACAGGAGGTGCTTACCCTTCCGGAGCACCCGGCCTCACTTCCCTGGTGGAGGTTCACGTGTCTAACCTAACTTGTCAGTTCCAAAGTTTTTACTTTGCTTCTGGATTGTGATTCGGAAATGGATAAGTATGTTTGTTTTTGATTATATACATATATTTGCATTATAAATTTGGTGTATTGATTCTGTTTTTAGTCAAACATAATTTAATCAGTTATTGTCTAGAAAGCACATGGTGTTGTTTTGGTCACATGGCCTAGTTGAAAGTTCACATATTCCAAATATGGAACAGGTTTATTTGAATCATCTCCTGCTTCAAATATTTACAGTGTGATTACATTTTAATTACAGAATTTTCAAAAGTAGTTTTTTGTCATGGTGTGCAACACATTCAGATGAGTTTGCATGCCAAAAATTGAAACTATGAAAAATTTTTGACAATAGTTACTGAAAAAAATCTTGCACTGTCATGAAAGGTGCAAGAAACTGAGACATTTTCAAATTAGGCTCCTCCCATTTCCTTTTATACTGCTGGCCCGGCTTTAACTTAATTTGTAAGTTTTAAATTTTTACTTTGATTTGGGATTGCGATTTGGAATAGAATTGATATGTCTGTTTTTGATTGTCTGATTTTTAAGCATTTAAATACATAGTTGGTAAAGTGTTGACTTAATCGTGTTGTAAGTCTTAACTTGTTATTGTAATCAAAATGTTGTACGGCCATCAACATTAAACTGTTGATTAGTACAATGTATCTGTATCCAAAATTGTCTGTGATATATTTGATGCCTAAAAGTTCAATATTCTTTTCATTCTCAATTAGCTAAACGGCAAATAGGAGGTACTTAAGTATTCGGAACCCCAGCCTTACATTCCTGGTTAAAGTTTACGTGATTAATTTGATTCCTTGATAGAAGTTTACGTTCAAGTTTTAACTTTGCTTTGGAATTGTGGTTTGACATAGATTGGATTGTTTGTTCATGATTTGACAAATTAACATGTGATATAATAAATTCGAATACAGGCGTGTTATTTGGGGAATGTATGCAGCATTTTACTATACATTACTAAACTGTGTTTTTGATAAATTTGGTGTCTTTCTGTTCAGGATTTCCCTGGATATATTTGACGTCACATAGTTCCATGTTCTCTTCATCGAATTTTGATAACACATGTGGCGGGTGTAGCTGGCTAAACAGACGGTTCTTACCCTTCAATTGCATCCGACCCCACCCCCATTGGGTGTTCACGTGTCCTACCTAACATGTCAGTTGCAAAGGATTTTCTTTGCTTCTGGACTGTGATTCGAATATTGATAAATATGTTTTTTTCTCCAATTTTACCTCTGTCTAGGTAGCTACACCCGTCAAGAGTGAAATCAAGAATTTATTTCTAAGTAGCTCGCTTCATTGTATACTTTTCGAGCGGTTTAACTATAGGTATATAAAAGATTGGATAGTAAACGATTTTATGAACGTATCCAACGAAACCGGAAATGTATAGGTTAACATATACTCCAACTTAAATCAAATCAAGAATATTGATAAGAAGCTAAGGTAGTATTAACATAATGGCCGCAATTATAATCAGTGATAACGTTAGCTCAATAGACTTATCAATAGTAAAGAGCATTTCTTTCCGAGTCCTTTATCAAAGGAAACAATAACAATTTTGAAACAAAAGTGCTTTATAAGGACTACACATACTTAATAAAAATACAGTCAAGCTTGTCTATAAAGGTCAACTAAGGGATCAGAAAAAGTGGTATTTATGAGTCGATGGCCTTTAAATACAAACAAAAATGATAAAGAACACATCGGATAGAATGTTACAGACGTTAAAAAAAATGACATTTATAAAGATATGACATATGACCTTTATTGCATTTTTAAGTAAGAAGCATATGGTTTTGCCTATGGCTGGTCTTCCAAAAGCTTCTTCCTTCATCGTTTATACACCTATATCTGGTTCGATCCGAAAGTTTGACGGCCCAATAAATAACCTTTAAAAATCATCAGTTTTGATGCTCTAAGTACTGTCAAGTGAATTGAAAATGTCGAAACGTACAAAAACTTATTTGAAAAAATCAAATTTCTTGACTACAAATGTCAATAAAAACGTTATTCCGTGTGATAACAAAGCGGTTACATAAGACAAACATATCGTTAATTTCTCAGTTTCTGAAAAAAAGTTTTATAAAATCGAGATAACAGTGTCTTTTGCAACTTTATTGCGTCAAACTAATATCGATTTGATTTAATGACATGCAGCTTTTAAGTAACTATTTAATAAACCATTGTTAATACATGTCAAAATATATCATTAGTTATATTAATTTGGACTATCAGACTTTCGGGTTGGACCTGTTTAGTGTCTTATACTTAAACAATCAGATGTACGAGTACTTAAAGCTTTAATGCATTTAATTCTTCCAAACAAATGTTTTTTAAAATAGCTCGTGAGTTTATAAGAACAATTATTTACACTGATAAAAATATTGTTTGTTCATTAAAATAAGAACTGTATCGAGTCCTTTGTCTGTTTAGGGCCATAATGATTAAAGCGGAGTGATGGATCTATTCGCAGTAGTATCCTCCAAGTGCGGGAATTGACCCATTTGGGCATGGTTTGCACCTTTGGCTATTACCCATGCGATCATAGTACTGGTTTATCATTCCACAACACACATTTGGATGGTTCCGGTTCAATTCCTGTACATTATGGCGTTTTAAATTCAATTTGCTCTTTGAGTTTTTTGCTTTACCCTGTGGTATAATTGGATCGACTATACAGAGTTTTATATAAGCCATTAAGAAAAAGTTCGTTTTCGGTTTTGGTTCTTTGACTTGTCCATCAAATGACAATTTAATCCCGAATTTGGAATAAATAGATGGATATGCAGCTGGGTTTTTCACTTTTCCTTCGGACAAAACACAAATAGTTGGCAGTTTAGGGCACGAACGAAATTCGTAAGGTGTCGTACGCAAGAGATTTAGTAAGGTACAATGTTCACCACCTTGCCTGTATCGGAAGTTGTACTGATATATAGAAGTGACGCTGAAATCGTAAACCTTTCCTCCAGGTCTGATCATATTTTGTGATAAGTATCTTATTGACGACAAAACATCGACAGATGAGTTCGTATTATTATTCGGAATAAATAGCTCAATTTTTTGTAATACTATCATCTTGTCCTTTTCGTCGTTAAATATCCAATTGTTTTCAATTAGCCATTCTTTACTAGGAATTTGAAAATCAACTTCATAACCTCGATAAAGACGAGTTAAATCAATTGTTCCTTGAGGCAATTGTGAAGTCGTAGACTGTTGCTTGGCTGGAATATAAACATATCTCTCGATATTGTCACTTTCACACATATCTTTATCGAACCTCGAAGAGATGAACGTTGTTATTTAAAACTGCAAGTGGATCATGATTGACACTGTCACAGTATTCAGGCATAACACCTCCATTTTTGTATTCCAATAAAGTACATGCGTCATGAATAAGAAACAATATAGTGACCTCTGAATGAACAATGATTTCCAGTGTGGCCATTTTGTAATTAATTGAGTTCTCCAATTGCCCTTCAGTTATTCCTCCAGATATATTCTGAAGATTTATAGAATTGTGTCGCGCTATTGTAGCTCTTACAGCAGAAGTCAATGCATAGAACAAAGAATCTTGTTTATCATACATATCTCTGTAAAGACCCATCAAATTTTGGACATCAAGCTTTGTGGCCAAACATGCACCCTCAGATGCAAGTACCCCTTGTGCAATGGCTGCTGGAAGCGACGATCCTGAGTAAATTATTCTACATATCGTCAATAATTTCACTAAGGATAGATCATATTCATTAATAGTAGACAATTCAAACGCAGGCCTATATGAGTTGTATTCATTAAGAAAGGCATGGCTATATTGGTTAAGGTCTTTATCACTTAAGTTTTCACTCATTGCTTTCGAAACCAATGCTCTTATATTCGGGAATTTATCTGTCATTGCCTTTATCCTCGATTGAAGTTGATCGCCTATTGCTTTAAGACGAGGAAAATACTTTGATATAACATCTAGTTTTATCTTATCAACGACTGACTTCGTTAACTGGGCCTGTCGATCTCGGACCTCTAACAGTACACCAGATACATCAAAAATTGAAAACGGATTTACAAACGCAGCACAGGCAATCAAAACATTTGATATCTGACCGGCAATTTCAACATAATTAGTATCGCTTGCTTGTTTCATTAAAGTTGATAACTTTGTCATGATTAATGGTGAAATAATTTGTTGTTTTGTGTTCAATTCATTAAAAATAATATGAATTATTTCAATGTCAGATTGGTACTTTCTATTATCAAACTCTGTCAGAGATAGGAAGTATGATCCAAGTTTCGATTGTAAAGAGTGCATATTTCTCTTAGAATCTAAAAATTCTTTAGTCAGCATGTGTTTTAATGCCTTCATTTCATTTAATAATATTCGAAACTGACTTTGTTCTAAACGTTTAAGCATGTCAAGTTGTACTTGTAAAGTATTAAAGACAGAAGGGTTTGTCTTCTGTTTTACAAATGTATCAAATAATAGTCTAATGGTATTTAACCGACAAAATAGTTTATTGGACATGCCTGGCATCAGACACTTATCGTTTGGGCAGGTTGTTAAGATATCACCTATTTGACGTAATGTAGTATGGTCTCCAATATCAAAGAAAGTTGAAATTGAGTGAATTATGTCAATGTAATGAGCGTTTTCAAATGGAATGAATGTCCAGATAAAGGTAGAATTAGTTTTTGAAAAATCAATATTTTTACTACCTGGATAGGAAAACGGACAGTACTCGACATTATATATGCATGTATAAGTTTTATTTTTTGTTACTGTGACGAATAATTGTTGAAGTTTAGGGTTATAATGTATCCAGCTGTTTTCTGGAAAATTTTCAGAAAGAATCACTTTGTAAGACATTTTATTTTCAGTGTTTTCCGTATCAATAGCTTGAATGATATTCAGGTTTCCATTTGATGTTGACATTATATACAGTTTGCTGGACACGATTATAGCATGATGGTTGGTATATGAGGAGTCAATATGAATCTGCTTGATTGATGATAGATCAATGATAGATATTTGTTCAAGAATTCCATCATTGTAACCTTGATATAGAATCCATATACCATTTTCCTCAACCATAATGTGGATATCATCATTGAGCCATTTTCCCCTAGATTGTTGCAACGTTCTTGTGTTAATATATTTAGATTTAAGATTAATTTTGGCTAATTCTACTTTACTGAATGGTTTGTGAAACTCTGGTTTAGTTTGACATAAGACGAAACCACGAACTATGCGCAATGTAGCTAATCTGCAATTAAGTCGCAAATGTCCATTTCTAGCAGTAGAGTAGTTTAACTCTTTATTTTCCGTCACAAATGTACTATATGCTGTGCGATATTCTTTATTCGTTTCATATGCTATGTAGACATTTTTCTCTGCTGCATTACAGTCTCCATAGTCACAATACCACTCCTAACATGATGTACCGTTGATTACTACCAAGGCCAGTAAGGTCATTACTGTTACCTGTTTAGATAATTAGAAAATAAGCATGCTATATTCAAAAATACTTTTATATATGGTTTAGTATGTTTGCTTTTGATAATATTATATAAGATTCGTAGTTGGAAAAAATAAACTAAATTTTTTAAGTTAATTGATACCGTAAACATGATATTATATCAATTACATATTATACCAGCATAATTTTACAGCAATAGACGGCCGTTTCGGAATACGATTCTTCATCAGTAGTGTTTGGACCAAAATCGTGAAACCAAAATTGTTTTCAAGATGTTGAAAAGATAAAGAAAGGACAAAATATATTTTACCAAATTTAGCAAAGGAAATACTTTGCCTGATGGAGTATACCATTTCAAATTTTAACTTGCAGCATAACATATTAAACTGGTTATCTGATAAGCACCAGGAACCATTATAAGGAGTGATTGTTGTGTTTAAGATATGTCAATTATACTGAAGATTTAATTAAAAGAGAATAAAAAGTTACATACCCCAATGCACCAACAAACAGAAGGTAAAGAAAATCTTCCGTTCATGTATGACATATTCACTGCTAAATCTACAAAAAATATTGATTTATAAATACAAAGTAAAATCTGTCTTAAATATCCCTTTATATTAGGGCCACCAAGTTTTGATATTTTTATTCATATTCTATGAAACTATATAAAAAGCAAACATTCAACATGGACCACTTTTACTGATCCGTAAAGACCTTTATATACTGGTTTGATTTAAGTAAATATCTACAATATAAATTGATCTTCTTTAGACAAGCATATTTATTTTTGCTGTATTCAGTCGCTGATGATTATGGTGTTTATCATGAACGCGTAATTTTTAAAGATTAGACATATTTATTTGCCCAATTCATAGAAGTTATTATGAGACAATGATTTATTCAGAAACAAATCATATGTGGACATCTTTTTCCTCAGTGCCATGTGAATTTTAGTTTATTTTATACGCTATGGTAGAGCTTGTCCCACTACAGTGACTTTGTACAACGAAGCAAGCTGCTTGCAAATAAATTGTTGACTCATGTATTTCCAAACCTAGGCTTATCAAGGTCCTCAAAAAAAATTATGGCCGTCAACCACAATATTGTTAATAAGGTTTTATGTCTCTGTGTCAAGGATTGTCCTGGATATATTTGACGTCCTACAATTCCATGTTCCTTTCACGCAATTTTATTACACACGTTGCAGGTGTAGCCAGCTAAACGGAAGGTGCATACGCTTCCGGAGCACCCGGCGTCACTTCCCTGGTGGAAGTTCACGTGTCTAACCTTACTTGTCAGTTCCAATGTTTTAACTTCTGTATTGTTCTTAGGACATAGATTAGTATGTTTGTTTTTTATTGATACATGCTATTGTCACCCATTTTATTAACTTTTTCGGAGATTTTCTTCTTTAAACTTTTTTCATACTTTCCCCGAGATAAATGTCATCAGTGAAAAAGTATAGAGTAAAACTAATTTCGGTAGCATTATTATTAGAAAGTTTAAACAATTTTTGTTGTTTTTTTTTTTGGCCAAAGCAAAGTATGATCTTCAATCTGGTTTCGATCAGCCTATTTGACATCTGGCATTATTCGAATGTGAAATTCTAAAAAAAATAATGTCCTGCTTTGAATACTTCCTCTCTTGTAAAAGTATAAACAACCATTGTAGTGTTTTAACACTTTACACCAGTATCCTTCATTCTAAATTGAAGCTTCTAAATCAAATTTATCACTTTTACAAAAGGAATAGAGAAAACATTATTATCTAGAGATGAATTGGGATTCTGGTTATTTTGTCAAGCATCATAACATACTCAACAAAAGGTTTTGACAGATAACATGTTTAATGCGTTAGGTTATATCATTTTCCAACAAACAATATGTATACCAATGGGTACAAACTATGCAACATCGCTGACCTATTCGTGTATTTATTAGTTTGAAGCAGTTGATGCAGAAAGTTGTTAAGTCTGGAGATACTGTCGGAAATTCATTCAACTCCAGGTACAGATATATAAATGAAATTCTATCTTATAGCAATTCATATTTGGAGTATATGTGAATGTCATATATTCTTAAGAGCTGAAAATACAGACACGGCTGACTATTCGAGTCTAGTTTCACATATGAAATATGAAAAACGTAATAACTTCAATATTTTTACATGCCAATTGTCTTTTCCTATACATCAATAAAAGTGGAATATATCGTTTCACAAGTAATACGCTATGATACAGCCTGTTCCCACTACTAAAATTTTATACAACGAAGCAAGCGTCTTACAATAAAATTGTTGACAATAAAATATTGAATAGCTAAACTTATCAGGACCTTCAAAAAGTTTAATTTGCCATCATCATAGTATCATGAGTATTGTTTACAAATATATTGTCGCTGTTTCCAGGATTGTCTTGGATATATTTTACGTCCCATAGTCACTCGCAATTAGGATTACACGCGTAGCGGGTGTAGCTGGCTAAACACCACCCGATTTGTCTTTCCTGTTGGAAATGTTTAACATAATTTGCCAGCTACAAAGAATTCCCTTTGCTTTTAGACTTTGGTTTATACATGGATCGTGATATTAGTTTTTGATCAGTTATAGAATTTAAAATTACACTACTCAAACAATACACGTAATAAATAAATAATGTCTTCAGACTATTAAATGATATATGAAAGTTGTTAGGTATAGGCCGCACAGTGTTTAACAAGATTAATATATCGTATAAACACTGACCCACCTTAACAATTTCAATATGGCTAAATATAGGATTATTAGGAGATAGTGCGTCATCTTTACGTTAATCAATGATCAATACAAAACAATAATATGATCAACATCGCCAGCAAAATCAATCGTTTTATAGCAATATGTTTAAGTTCGATGTAACTTTTGATTCAATTTAATTATTTATATTAAAAGCCACCACAAGTCAAATTTAATGAATCCCTACGCCAGCGGCTATTGCGTTCCTACTGATATTGTCCCTCGTTGACTCGAAATTTGCACTCGCAAGCTCGCGCAAATGTCGAGTCACCTCGGGACAATATTTCACAATATCAGTTCAATAACCCTTTAAAATTGCACTTTTTTGAGCAAAGTAAAACAAGGGAAGGTGAGTCGGGTGCTCTGGAAGTGTGAGCATCACTTGATTAGCTAGCGTCATCCACCAAGTGTAAAATCAAAACTAAGAATAAAAGGAACATAAGAGCTTTAGGACGTCATTTATACGTTTTTGGATACAGAGACATCAAACTTAGAACTATACAGACTGCGTGGAATTGAGCCAAAGTCTATTCACAGTATTTAGCTTTAGTATCGCTCGTTTATTATATATATATATATATAATATCTTAAGTGTCCAAATAATTGGTCCATCTATGTTTATGCCTAATAGTTTAAAATTTAACTATAATTGGCCAATTTAATAGTTATCCTGGCATTAGTATGGTAACTATAGTTTTTCCCACGCATACTTTTATTAAGTCCCTGAAAATAATGTCTTTATTTATGTAATTAAATACATTGTGCAAATCTTTGCTTTTAATTTTTCATCCTAAGACATGTTTTGTCAGTGTAACATAAAATAATTTAAAATAATTTTAAGAATCATACTTGTATTTATTATTTAAAATTAATAACATATACATACTTGATTTTAAAATGATTGTTGTGGATCCACTTGCCAAAATTATATAGGGGCCAAGACCATTAAAAAACTACAAAAATCACTTGCAGTGCAATAGCTAAATCCAATTACGTTAAAATATTCATGTTATCCCTGGTGTTGCAAATTGTTCAATGTTTTCAGCTATTGCTTGCTTTTGTGTTTATATAGTCGAAAAATCATTAGCACCCAGCTGTTGTAATTTTTGCGATCTTTGATCTTTTAATTATCGTTAAATTTGTCGTCCATGTCAATTAGAAATTACTACAACACTTTTATAAAATATTTTGAACTGTTTAGAATCTCTCATGCATGGTATTTTTCCGATCACCCTTTTTTAAATTGAACTGATGTAATTGTACATTTTTATAATTGTTTTTCGTCGAGAAGTTTCAAATGATAACGTCATGCATTACTCGATGTTCTCCGACGTCATCACTTAATATTTAGTCAGATATAGGTATTAGAAGCTACATTCAGTACTATAGGGTAATTGAGTACTGTAGTACTCAATGTAGCTTCTAATATAAAATGTGAAGACATTAATTGTATTACAGTTCGTGAAATATAGTTATATTACTGATTGTTAAATCTTTTCGTCATTAAAAGGAACCTTAGTAACTTTTTTAAAAAACAATTGATACACATTAAAAAGAGTATGAAGATAGTAGAGTAGCCAGCTCCAATGGAAATGAAACCTAATAATACAGAATACTTTATTAAAAACGCTTCAAATTTTCAAAATTATCGCCGACCACGCCAACAATGTACCGACACTGGCGGTCATCACCGTACCAAAGCAGCGTCACGACAACTAATGACGTATTAGTGTCAGTGGTGTCATTAAATGGCGCTATTCAGGTCGAATTTTCTTTCTTTTTTGCGTGTAAATCAAGCATCCGGTCATTTGATTGAACAATATGGGCGTGGCCGGCGATACGTTAATTATCTGTAAAGCATACCTATTGGTTCCATTTGCAAGTATTTCAATACATTGAAATACTCAATCGGTTTAGGTGTTTCAGGTATAAGAATTTGAATGTCCATCTTTTATTAAATTCATGCATATTCACGTAAGTTTGAAGTTGTCCACATCTTGAACAACCGTCCAAACGGGTCTCATTTCCAAAATATCCCCATATTCACTCCCAGACGATGGCAAATCAGCTTTTGCTTCAAAGATTTCATTAACATCATTGTCCGAGTCATGGATATGCTAGAGTCAATATGACGTCAAGAACTGACCATGACGCAATGGAATTAGCCGTTGACGTCAATTTGTATATTCAAAGTATTTTTATTTGGTTTCTAAACATTTGTATAAGACATGTTATGTGTGCATTATGAAATATCACCGACAATATTGATTACATAAAATGAATTCAAAAGGACACAGTGATTTAGCGACATATTGACTCCATATATTTCCGTATGAGGTAAATAAATCACATCTCATCGGGATTCTCATCTTAAAGATGCCAAAACATGTGTACATCTGCAGAAACAGGAAACGGCTAATACACCGCTAGAGTTTATACCAAGTTACAAGAGGCACTGACACTTACATTTTTGGGAAACAAGATAATCACTAGTGACTTAATAAAACCCAATATAAGGTTACTAATTGACCAATGGGAATAACGAGTTTTTATTTGAGGTTGGATAAATATTCTTCCAGTGTGCTACCGACGGAGACACATATGTCCTTCTAGCGGTGAAAAGGTGTTAAAAAACCATTATCATGTTCATTTTCCGTCCAAAGTCGTCGTATGCTATAACTTTGAATCATTTTGTCCAATATCGGGCCAATTCGGTCCCATGATATTGCTTAAAAAACCGATGTCCGTCCAAAGCCCTCCTTTCTTATAACTAGATACCATTATATCCAATGTCCGTCCAAAGCCGTCCAATTCTATTACAATGTATTTAAAAAAAAACCGTTATGTCAAATGTCCGCCCAAAGCCTTACTATGTTAATATTACTTGAATGCTTCATGTCCAATATTCGTCTAAACTGTTATATGCTATAAATTTGAAAACATTATCTCCAATGTTCGTTCAAAGCCGTCAAATGCTATAACTTAAAAACCATTTTGAACGATATCCGTCCAAAGCCGTCCAATGCAATACTTTCACAAACCATTATATCAAATGTCCGACGTCTGTCAAAACCCGTTTTATGCCATAACTTTAAAAACCATTATGTCCGATATCCGTCCAAACCCGTCCTATCTTATACTTTCAAAAAACATTATATCCAATGTCCGTCTAAAGCCGTGCTAAGCCATGCTTTAAAAAAAACAACAATACTTTAAAAACCATTATGTCCAATATCCGTCCTATGCCATACTTTTAAACCATTATGTCCAATTTCCGTCCAAAGCCCTTCTTTCTTATAACACGATACCATTATATCCAATGTCCGTCCAAAGCCGTCCAATTCTATTATTTAAAAAAAAAACATGATGTCAAATGTCCGCTCAAAGCCGTCCCATGTTATTATCACTCGAACACTTCATGTCCAATATTCGTCCAAACCGTTATATGCTATAAATTTGAAAGACATCATCTCCAATGTTCGTTCAAAGCCGTCAAATGCTACAATTTAAAAACCATTATGAACAATGTCCGTCCAAAGCCGTCCTATGCAATACTTTCAAAAACCATTATATCCAATGTCCGTCTTAAGCCGTGCTATGCTATACTTTAAAAAAACCCACTATATTCAATATCCGTCTAAAGCCGTGCTATGCTATACTTTCAAAACTATTATGTCCAATATCCGTCCAAAGCCGTCTTATGCCATACTTTAAAATCATTATGTCCAGTGTCAGTTCAAAGCTGAACTATGCTATAACTTGAAACCATTATGCGAATTATCCGTTATTGTATTTGTAAATCACTTTTTCATGCCATTAAATTTAATTTATGTATTTGTACATGTGATGTCGATGTATAGGCAAATAACACTGGCCTTCTTGCTTGTCCTTTCCTCAGGATTGTTTATATAGGGTGATCCATCTTACTACTTTGATAGCAGAAGAATTTGCCTCTTTGTACTATCTACGCTGTCTACTGGCCAGTGCTATCTTTTAATATTAAAGAGTCAGCGGACAGGTCATAATCAATTTTGTTTTTCTGTACTCTTAAACCGATAGAAATCATGGAATTAATTTGGTCTAGGATCCTAAGCGGTCTAAAGAGCCGTCGTATTGACAACGATATTCTCTTATCGATAGGTCGTCTACCCATCGTGGTGAATATCGTGTGATAAAGTTTATTTGTTTGCATGCAGAAAGTTGATTACGTTTAGGCACACCAATTTTATTGAGTATCCTAAAATATCTGCCTTAATACAAGAAAGAGGATCTAAATTGATTTCACGAATTAACTTATTATCATGGCTTATAATTAGTGCTTTTATTTTCAAGCGAACATGTCGCCAAAGACTCGGAATATAGAAATGAAAGTCAAGATGTCCTTTTGAAGAGACCTAAACAACCGACGTCCCCGTGTTCTTACTGCACATTGCGCACCGCAAAGGTTAATTTTTTTGCCATTTCACCTACAGCTTGTGACGTAAAATCAATTGGTATCTATATCTCTACAGTTTTATCCGGAAGCTTCTATCTATCTTGGCAGCTTTTCGGTTACCAGTTATCTACGCCTCAACAGGCGAACTTTCAACGCCTTGTCGTTACCTTACGTTACGTTACGTTACGTTACGTTACGAGTTAAACTTTTGACTCCTTGGCGTTACGTTACCTCGGTGTTAAACTTTCGACAGATCTGTACTGTATGTATGACTTATAATTGGTAGCGCAATAAACACCGGTTTTTGTCCAAATTATCATGTCAGTCAACGCTAGCGTAGATATCAATAAAGATGATCATCGGGAACTATGTCATATAAAATACGATATAATCTGTGACCATTAGGCGTGGAATTATTTCTTTTATGGACCTTCTCAGAGGGCACTAACGGAAAACTTTTTATATAGGAAAGGTCCATAAGAAATTTATTATACAGCGTGTCTTAGTTTCCATATGAATAAGAATATATTTCCAAATCAAATTTATTTTATTCAACAATATTAAACATTTTTATTATAAAAATGAACAGAGGGGAGTGACTCGGTTCTGTTTGTGGGTGTCATGCGGATTACTATACTTGGATGTTGTCGCAGAAAGATGATTTTAACATAAAAAGTATCCATATACATGTAGTTGTCAAGTAATTGAATTCAATTTGCTTAACAGGAGGTGCTTATCCTTCAGGAGCAACCAGTCTCATTTCCGTGATGGAAGTTCACGTATATAACCTAAATGGCCAGTCTCAAAATTTTACCTTTGCTTTTGAATTTCAGTTTGACATGGAGTGGAATGTTTATGATTCGACAAAGTAACATGTGATATAATTAATTAAAATACTGACCTGTTATTTGGGGAGAATATGCAGCATTTTACTGTACATTGTAACACTCTGGGCATGCATAATAATAATAAAATAAAAAAAAAGAAACGTAGCTATCCATGTCTGAATCACAATCCAGATGCAAAGTAAAAACGTTTGAACTGACAAATCAGGTTAGACACATGAACTCCAACAAGGCAAGTGAGGCTGGGTGCTCCGGAAGGGTAAGCACCTTCACTAGCTACACTCGCCACATCAACAAACACAAGATGAAAAACTGTCTATAAGCCAGCTTATAGGTGGCTTATAGCGGGCTCATAGAGGGCTTATAGATGACCTATCATCCTTCTATAAGCCATCTTATTTCGGTATTACGAAATGAAAGTCACAGTTTTTTCGGATAGGAACTAAAAATAAGCGGCCATCAGCGCAACGCACATGCAATATTTACGTATATTCGCCTGTATCTGGCGAAGTCTCAATATAAGTGAAATATTCTTTACTGGTACGTCAAACACCATTATTAAACTCAACTTACTCTAAGTTCGTTATTTTTTTCATTTCATTTGTGAGGAAATTTTTGTATGCAAGTGGTTTCTGGTCACGTAATTAAAAGATATAATGCTTTTGAAATTTGTCTTGTTTCTTGGTAGAAGTTAAATCCATTTGCAACATTTTAGCGTCTTTTTTGCGCCAGAATATCACTCTCTCCAAAATTTATTTTAAAAGAAAACCTTTTGTCCTTTTGCTCGAGTATGGTACCTAACTGCCCAATTTTATTGAGAGTGCGATGGAAATACGAATATTAATTGTGAATCCCCTGCTATCGTCTGGTTATATTAGTTTGAATTCGCGTCCGTTATCAATTAGTTACGTAAGGTGTTGATGAGGTGTGCTGATGGCAATTATTTAGTAACCGTGATGTGTTTATTACCTATGGACATAAATATTTAATGTACACCTTCAAACTGATAAATAGTCGAAACTATCACTTTTTTGAAAAAAAAGATAAATAAATACGTTTATAAGAAGCTGTAAAAAGAGTCAATTTGGAGCTTGAAGATAATATGTGCAGCAGGTTAAAAATATACTAATAAATATAAATAAATAAATAAATAAATAAATAAATAAATAAATAAATAAATAAATAAATAAATAAGTTGAAAACTAATAATGGTGAAATTTTATTGCCGGTCAATATATTTTAAAGTGCGTGTTTTCTCCTATGAATTTTTGTCATGCCATATATACAAAATAAATAAATGAATGAATGAATGAATAAATAAATGAATGAATGAATAAATAAATATTTTGACTGCCAATAAGCCAGGCTTATAGATGGCTTATAGATGGATTATAGATAGAGGTGCTATAAGCCATCTATAAACCACCTATAAGCTCCTATAAGCCAACCTATAAGCTCATATAAGCATGGCTTATAGGTGGCTTATAGATGGAATTTCATCCTGTGACAATCTTTGAGTTTTTGATGAATAACATACTTGTTGTGTTTGGTAACATAGTTTTTTAGCAAACAATCGGTATAACAATGGGTTCAAACTGTGCACCATTGCTTGCTGATTTGTTTCTTTATTCGTATGAAGCAGAAATTATGCAGAACCTTGTTAAATCTGGAAAGAAGAAGACTGTCGCCAAATTATTCAACTCAACATTCATATAGAGATGACGTTCTGTCTCTTACACAATCCTAAATTTGGAGACTATGTAAATGTCATCTACTCTAGTGAGCTTGAAATAAAGGACACGACTGATTCCTCAAGTTCTGTTTCATATCTAGACTTATACCTGAATTATGACGCACACGAAAGGCTACATTTGAAACTTAATGACAAACGTGATGACTTCAGTTTTTCTATTGTCAAATTTCCTTTTTTATGCAGCAATATAACTGCTTCTCCTGCTTATGATGTATTTGTTTCCCAATTGATACGCTATGGTAGAGCTTGTTCCCACTACGGGGACTTTGTACAATAAAGTAGGCTGCTTGCAAATAAATTGTTGACTCAGGGATATTGCATGCCTAGGCTTGTCAAGGCCCTCAAATGTTTTATGGACGTCATCACGGTATTGTTGATAAGTTTGATGTCTCTGTGTCCAGGATTGCCCTGTATACGTATATACTTGACGGCTCATAGTTCCACGTTCCTTCCACACAATTTTGATTACACATGTGGCGGGTGTAGCTAGCTAAACAGGAAGTGCTCACCCTTCCGGAGCAACCGGCCTCACTTACCTGGTGGAAGTTCACATGTCTAACCTAACCTGTCAGTTCCAAAGTTTTTACTGTGCTTGTGAATTGTGATTCGGAAATGGATTAGTATGTTTGTTTTTGATTATCACTTTATCATTGATCAGTTTGATGTCTCTGTATCAAGAATTGTTCTGGAAATATTTCACGTCCTGTAGTTTATTTCACACAAAATTGATTACATGCGTGACAGGTGTAGCTAGCAAAACAGACGGTTTTTACCCTTCTGCAGCACCTGACCTCACTTCCCTGTTGGAAGTTCACGTGTCTTACCTAACTTGTCAGTTACAAAGTTTTTACTTTGCTTCTCGATTTTGATCTAAATATTGATAAATATGTTTTTTCCCCAATTTTACTCCGGTCTAAGTAGTTACACCCGTCACGTGTGAAATCAAGAATTTATTTCTAAGTAGCTTGCACCATGGTATAATTTTTTTAACTGTAGATATATTGAATATTTGATAGTGACCGATTATATGGACATATCTATTCACACCGGAAACATGCAAAATTGAGCCTTGGACATAGTCCAACTTTAATAAAATCAAGAATATTGATTAGAAGCTAAGATAGTATCAACAGAATGGCCACCATTATAAGCAGTGATAACGTTAGCTCGAGAGGCTTTTCATTTGTAAATAGCATTTCTTTCGGGTTTGTCGAACAGGAATCGCTTCGGAACAAAGGAACTTCATAAGGACTACAAATATTTTAGTAATAAATACAGTCAAGCCTGTCTATAAAGGTCAACTACGGGATCAGCAAAACTGGTATTTATGAGTCGATGACAAATAAAATGAATAAAGATCACTTGCGATAGAATGTTACAGACGTTCAAAAACTAGTGACATTTATATAGAGATTACCTTTATTACAGGTTTGACTGTAAGTAATAAGCATATGGTTTTGGTTATGATTCTGTTCCTCTAGAAACTTTTTTTTCATCGTTTATACACATATCTGGTTCAATCCGAAAGTTTGATGGCCTAATATATAACCTTTGAAAATCAGCAGTTTTGATGATCTAAGTACTGTCAAGTGAATTGCAAGTGTCAAGACACACAAAGGATTCATTGAAACAAATTGTTTTTTTTACTTAATGATATGAAGCATTTAAGTATCTACTACATGTTAATATAAAGCATTAACTATATTAATTTGGGCCTTCAAACTTTCAAGTTGAACCTGTTTAGTGTTTATACTTAAACAATCAGAAGTACGAGTATTTAAAGCTTTAATGCATTTAATTCTTCCAAACAAATGTTTCTTATAATAGCTCGCAAGTTTATAAGAACAATCATTAACACTGATATAAATATTAATTGTTTATTAAAATAGCAACTGTATCGGGTCCTTTGTCTGTAAGGGCCATAAAGATTAAAGTGCATGATGAATCTATTCGCAGTAGTATCCCCCAAGTGTCGGAGTCGACCCATTTGGACATGGTTTGCACATTTGGCTATTACTCAGGCGATCATTGTACTGGTTTATTATTCCACAACAAACAGTTGAACGGTTCCGGTTCATTTTCTGTACATTATGGCGTTCTAAATTCAATTTGCTATTTGTTTTTTTTTCTTTTCCATGTGGTATAATTGGATACACTATACAGAGTTTAACATAAGCCATTAAGAAAAAGTTCGTTTTCGGTTTTGGTTCTATCACTTGTCCATCAAATGATAATTTAATCCCGAATTTAGAATAAATTGATGGATATGCAGCTGTGTTTTTTACTTTTCCTTCGGACAAAACACAAATTGTTGGCAGTTTAGGACACGAACGGAATTCGTAAGGTGTCGTACGCAAAAGATTATGTGAGGTACAATGTTCACCACCTTGCCTGTATCGGAAGTTGTACTGATATAAAGACGTGACGCTGAAATCGTAAACCTTTTCTCCCGGTGTTATCATATTATGTGATAGATATCTTGTTGACGACAAGACGTCGACAGATGAGTTCGTATTATTGTTCGGAATAAATAACTCAAATTTTTGTAAAACTATCATCTTGTCCTTTTCTTCGTCAAATATCCAATTGTTTTCAATTAGCCATTCTTTACTAGGAATTTGAAAATCAACTTCATAACCTCGATATAGACGAGTTAAATCGATAGTTCCTTGAGGCAATTGTGAAGTCGTAGACTGTTGCTGGGCTGGAATATAAACATATCTCTCGATATTGTCACTGTCACACATATCCTTATCGAACCTCGAAGAGATCACAACGTTGTTATTTAAAACTGCAAGTGGATCATGATTGACACTGTCACAATATTCAGGCATATATCCTCCGTTTTTGTATTCTAATAAAGTACATGCGTCATGAATAAGAAACAATATAGTGACCTCTGAATGGACAATGATTTCCAGTGTGGCCATTTTATAATTAATTATTGTGTTTTCGAATTGTCCTTCACTTATTCGTCGAGATATATTATGAAAACTCATAGAATTGTGCCACGCAATTGTAGCTCTTACAGCAGAAGCCAAGGCATAGAATAAAGAATCTTGCTTATCATACATATCTTTGTATAGACCCATTAAGTTTTGGACATCAAGCTTTGTGGCCAAACATGCACCCTCAGATGCAAGTATCCCTTGTGCAATAGCTGCTGGAAGCGACGATCCTGAGTAAATTATTCTGCATAGCTCGTCAATAATTCCACTAAGGATAGACTCATATTCATTAATAGTAGACAATTCAAACGCAGGCCTATATGAGTTGTATTCATTAAGAAAGGCATGGCTATATTGGTAAAGGTCTTTATCACTTAAGTTTTCACTCATTGCTTTCGAAACCAATGTTCTTATATTCGGGAATTTATTTGTCATTGCCTTTATCTTCGGTTGAAGTTTATCGCCTATTGCTTTAAGACGAGGAAAGTACTTTGATATAACATCTAGTTTTATCTTATCAACGACTGACTTCGTTAACTGCGCTTGTCGATCTCGCACCTCTAACATTACGCCAGACACATCAAAAATTGAAAACGGATTTACAAACGCAGCACAGGCAATCGCAACATTTGATATCTGACCGGCAATTTCAACATAATTAGTATCGCTTGCTTGTTTTATTAAAGTTGATAACTTAGTCATGATTAATGGTGAAATAATTTTTTGCTTAGTGTTCAATTCATTAAAAACATTATGAATTAATTCAATGTCTGATTGGTACTTTCTGTTATCAAACTCGGCCAGAGATAGGAAATAAGATCCTAGTTTTAATTGGAAAGAGTGCATATGTCTCTTTAAATCTAAATATTCTTTAGTCAGCATGTGTTTTAATGCCTTCATCTCATTTGATAATATACGAAACTGACTTTGCTCTAAACGTTTAAGCATGTCAAGTTGTACTTGTAAGATATTAAAGGGAGAAGGATTTGTCTTCTGTTTTACAAATGTCTCAAATAATAATCTGATGGTATTAAACCGACAAAATAGTGTATTAGACATACCTGGCATCAGACACTTATCATATGGGCAGGTAATTAAGATCTCACTTATATAACGTAATAAATTATGATCTCCAATATCAAAGAAACTTGAAATTAAGTGAATAACATCAATGTAATGAGCATTTTCGAATGGAATGAATGTCCAAATAAAGGTAGAATTGATTTTTGACAAATCAATAGTTTTACTAATTGGGTAGGAAAACTGACAGTATTCGACTTTATATATATACGTGATCATTCTTGTTACGGTGACGAATAATTGTTTCAGATTAGGATTATAATGTATCGAGCTGTTTTCTGGGAAATTTTCAGAAAGTTTGACTTTGTAAGACATTTTATTTTTAGTGTTTTCCGTATCAATAGCTTTAATGATATTCAAGGTTCTGTTTGATGTTGACATGAAATACAGTTTGCTGGAAACGACTATAGCATGATATTTGGTATATTCAGAATCAATATAAATCTGCTTGACTGATGATAGATCATTGATGGATATTTTTTCAAGAATACCATTACTTTCACCTTCATATAGAATCCATATACCATTTTCCTCGACCATAATGTGAATATCATCATTGTGACGTTTTGTCTTAGCTTGTTGCAACGTTCTTGTTTTGTTAATATGTTGAGATTTTATATTAATTTTGGCTAACTCCGGTTTGCTATATGGTCTGGGATTCTCTGATTTAGTTTGACATAAGACGAAACCTCGAGCTATTCGCAATGTAGCTAATCTGCAATCTAATAGCAAACTTGTACTTATGGAAACATAACCTTGTTTGATATCCGTCACACATGTATTATTTTTTGAAATATATAGGTTAAATACTTCAAATGCATTGTAAACATTTTTATCTCCTGCATGAATAGTTTCCATAGTCACCATACCACTCATAAGATGATGTATCGTTGACTTACCACCAAGGCCAGTCAGGTCTTTGCTGTTACCTGTTTAGATAATTAGAAAACAGGCATTTTGGTTTTTAATGAAAGTGTCTTTCAAAATTATGATCATACTCCTATTTTTGGAAATCATATTTTAGTGTCCTTCCATACTATTAATCAAAACATATAACATACAAATACAAAATATTATCTTTATTACATTTCCACATAGAGTGTTTTTTAATTATTTTACATATTAATCTAATTAAATTTGCCCTTTTTGGAGGATTCATAAAAGTGAAAAATATTTCATATGACTTTTTAAATAAAGTAAAGCAACTAGGTAATTTGATATCGTCTGTCTGCTGTCTCTACAGAAATAAAGGTAACATTTTACAATCAGAAATTTGAAATTAATGCTATAATAGCGAGGATATCATAAATACCGAATAAGAAATTTTCTTTTAAATCTAAATGTTGCATTTATCTTGGCTTATGATTAGCTTTTAAAAATATTACTATTATTAATATAATAGTACGTTTTAAGCTGTGAATTGAAAGGGTAATACATTTTAGTTCAGCTTAAAATGTTATACAAATATGAATGGAATTATGTGTCCACTGCTTCAGTATAGTAAATCAATACGACAATATAAACAAAAATGACACGAAGAAAAGGCAAAGACATCACAAAAAATAAACCTATAGACTTTGACATTTATTGTGTAGAAAACGGAGTTTTGCGCATGGGATGTGTACTGTAAAGATAAATCCTTATGATTCCTCAAATTCTGCTTCATATTTAGATTTATAACTGAATTATGACGCTCACACATTTGAAAGTTTATGACAACTTGATGACTTCACTTTTTCTATTGTCAATTTTCCTTTTCTATCCAACAATTTACCTGCTTCTCCTGCGTATGATGTATTCGTTTCCAAATTCATTCGCTATGGAAGAGCATGTTCCCACTACCGGGTTGATTTCGTACCAGGAAGCAGGCCGCTTGTACATAAATTTTTCCTCAGGGATATTGCAAGCCTAATCTTATCAGACTAGTATGTTTTCTTTTGATATGTGTATAAGATTCGTATTAAAAAAATAAAGAATTTTTTCCAGTCACTTGTTACGATAAACAAGAAATTATATAAACACATATAAACAAATATTAAAACTGTTAATCTGAAAAGCACCAGGACAATTAAAATGATTGATTGTTGTGTTTAAGAAAAATAAATTATTTCAATGTTCATAAATGTTGAACGAATAATTAAAAAAATTAAAAAGTAACATACCTAAACATACCAACAAACAGAAGGTAAAGAAAATTATCTGTTCCATGTATGGCATATTGGCTGCTGAATCTACAAAAATAATGATTTATAAATACACAATTACATCTGCCTTAAATGACCCTCTATATTAGGGCCATAAACGTTTGTAAAATTTTATCTTTTTTAACATTTCCACATTGACCACTTTTGCTTATCCCGTCATATATAAGTTTAACAAGTGAATATTTACAAAAGGAATTGATCCTCCTTAGACGAATCTATTTATCTTTGCTGATGAATGCAGTGTAGCTCATGGCATCTGACTACGTTACATTTAATTATCCGGTGATATCATTTAATATTATCTTATTACGTCATGCATTGTTAGATATTGCTCGTCATTGAAGCATAATCCAGACAATTCTATCATTATTCAGAAAGTATTTTCATCCACTCCATACGTTTGTCAGAATATCGTAGCGACAATTCTATCATTATTCAGAAAGTATTTTCCATCAACTCCATACGTTTGTCAGAATATCGTAGCGATAATTTTACATTTCTGACATGTTTACAATATTTTTATGAAGATATAAGAATTATACTAAATTAGTGTATTTGTTTATAGTACCGAATCAATACACCCGATTAAACAAAAATTGAGCTACCCTTGTGTGACAACTTCTTTCATAGATGGGAAACAATAGAAATTCCTTAAAATATATATATCAAGGTTTTTTCTATGCAACAAAATACTGTAGGACAACGTTTTTAGTACAATGTACAATTCAAAATGATCAAAAAGAAAATAATTCTTTTTAAGGTTGCATACTGCTGAGGACATATTTCTTTGCCTAATTCTTGTAAGGATATTATTACGAATTAAGGACTTATTAAGAAACAAGTCATAGGTAGACTTCTTTTTTCTCTAGAGCCATGTAAATTTGGATATTTTGATACATGTCCCCTTGCCATCCATTTGATAAAATTTTCGGACAATTTAACAAAATGTCAGAAAACACAGCTGTTGCTCGAAAAGTTTAAATGCAATTTGTTAGATTTATATAATATTGAAAAGACATTGCTTGTAATAAAAATCAACTAGAGGAATTCAGAAAAGAATAGCAAACGTTTAACCGTATATTCTCATAGCAAGGAAAAAAGGGTTTTGTAATGATGTATAACTGTAATTATTGCAAAATCATTATTATAAATATAACTAAGTATAATTAATTATTCAAATTTACAATCCAAATCAAATTCTCTGAAATAAACTATTTGACAAGTGAGTCGGTCTATCATAGGCTAGACCGAAAACTGCACGTGCGACCTTTTTTTCTGATGTCATTGTTTTGACCTTTCGTTTTGTGACATCATGGTTTTGTATCACCGGCAACAACACAAATACAGGTGTAAAGTCGCGGATTGTAAACAAACCATCGTGCCAAGAAGCGAAATGTAGAAAACATTAACGATGAACGTAAAATACACTTTTTAATTACGCTAAAAATTGGAGTGTAAATATAAATATGAATTGTTAAAACACAGATATTTAAAATAAAACCTTGACAGGTTTATCTGATGTTGTCGTTTTTTGAAAACGGGTGGGCGGAGCTAACCTAGTTTGATCCAATTAAAACTTGTTCGGTATTTACAAGGAATTTTAACAAAAACGTGAATAAATAAATAACATTTCAAAAATGTGTAAGTTGTAAGCAACGGGTTTATATATAGGCATTATACTTTGTTTGTAATCGATCTATGATGGTTTCGATTGAATGGCTCTCGCACGTATCTGTCATAAACCGCTTCGATTACAAAGTTTAATGCTTAAAAAAACCACACGCTGTAGATTGTAACAACTCTCTCTCTCTCTCTCTTTTCTGTTAAAAACATTCAATATATAACACACATAACATGTTAATTTATATTATATGAAGTTGTTAATATATATTGGATGTGAATACACAATATATATATAAAAATGCAATATCAATACAATATATTCTAGAGGTTCTTTTAAATGTACTTCTTAATCATTATCAGTAATGTTTACACAAATTTTGGCAGTCGTGAAATATGGTCTTTAATCTGGTTGAGATCAGTGTATTTTACATCTGCATCAGACTTGATTTTTACAACACTTTATACAATTATCAATAGTAATTCCTTAGATTTTTTGAGAATCTACATTTGGTTGATTCCAGATGTAGAATATACATTTTTTCTGAATAAGACTGAAGACCATCTTTGACGATTGTCAAAAATTGTGCTACAATTACCGATAATGATTTAGTAGTACATTTAAATGAGCCTGCTATATATTTTTTCTTGTATGGATTTTTATCAAGTATAGGAATCCAATATAAGTAAGAAAATCAAGATCGTTCTCTTTAAGATTGATACCGAAATACTCGAGAACTCCCCTATGGTTGGAAAAACCTTCATCGTTGGTAAAATTAGTTTTAGTATATATTTCCTTGTATAGATTTTTATGGAGTTTAGAAATCCAATACAAGCAAGGAAGATGAAGATCTTCCTCTTTAAGATAAAAAGTCAATGTGCACACTCAACACAAGCCATTAGAAATAATAGAAAACCGCTAAATGCAGCACCCGATTGCAACGCATGTTATTACAATTGCAGCGATATGTTGTGCAGCAACATTGAAGGAATATTTCAATTTTCGTGACCAACTCGCTGTCGAAAATGGTGTTATGCTAAAAGGATTTCGAATCCTGATACCAAAATCGCTTCGATCAGCAATTTTTGAAAAATTGCATTTTGGACACATGGGTGTCGAGAAATGCATCAAACGTGCACGTGAAGTTATGTTTTTGCCAAATATCGCAACCGATATCACAAATTACATCACTAGATGTAATACTTGCTTGGAAAGGCAAAATAGTAATGCTAAAATGCCTATGATTTCACACGAAGCACTACATTTATCATGGCAAGTAGTAGCGTCATACCTGTTCACATGGAACAATCGCAAATACATAGTCGTTGTAGACTACTACAGTCGCTCCTTTAAAGTCAAAATGCTTTCGAGCACTACAAGCTCATCGATCATTAACAAGCTTAAGTCCATATTTGCGCAGCATGGTTTCACTCAGAAATGTATGTCGGATAATGACAGGCAATTTGCGTCAATCGAATTTGCCAATTTTGCCAACAAATGGAACTTTGAGGAAGTCCACTATATCCCCTGTCTAATTGACTAGCAGAACTAACTGTTTAAACAGTAAAACGAATACAAAGTAAGTCATGCTCCGATCGCAGAGATCCTTATATAATTACAAACTTCACGTTGTTACACAATTTAGAGCATTTTCATTGGTTGTCGTCTTGCAAAAACACGGTGTTATTTTCCAAAAACAACGTTTTCTACCGGAACTACTTTGGACCTGTTTCGGGGATTACCCATCTCTGAACAGCCATTTTAAGATCGATAGAAACATTAAAATACTTCGATTTTTTTTATAAATTAAAATTTTGAAAAATAATTCAAACATGTTCTGATTAATTTTCACCGATATTTTTAATAATTTACATTTAAGATTGTATATTTATGAAATATATTTCAAAATCGACATTTTATCGTCACCAAGCATTTTACGTGTCAATAGGCCTAAGTATAAGCAATATGACACGCATCATGGTATTCTTGGATGCCAAACCTCAGTGCGGGTTGTTTTGGTTGATATTCATCACATACGCATCCTTTTGAAAGCAAAGACATTTTATTTCCCCAAGACAATGTATAGCCGGGGATCAGGATAAATATTTTGAGGAATGCAAATTATGCCAGTGTGCAGATAAGTCAGATGGTTGATTCTGAACTGGATCTTGATGATAATGACAGTGGTAGGCCTGCCAATAATAATTTAATAAAATTGATAACATACTAGATCTATATTCCAACCTGAAATTCACCCGTACCGCTTGTTTACCTTCTCCAAATGTCCCTGATCAGCCCATACAGCTACTACCGCTGACAAAATCCCTAATCCCACATCCATTCCATGGGTGGTAAAACATCGATTCATCCAAGAAAACTTATTCCATGTCAATATTTGGTTTCAGGTTTGTTTAACACACTGTTCATTCAACCAATGCAGTTTTTCTTATGTTATGGGTAAAATCAAAATGTAAACACGCCTGTCCTACAAACGTTTGGCCGTCACGTATGACGTTGTACAAAGTGTTGTTTGTTTTCATGATTGCGAGACATAATATAATCCCTTTTTTGTCAATGAATTGAAATCTAAAATAATTTATATGTTGACTGAAAAAACCTAAAATATTAATAAAAAGACATAAATTCAAAACTATTTCAGTTTTTGTGTGGATATTTTATCGTTTCATAAAGATGTCATTTCTTGTATCACTACGCAGTTCAGCCTTGTAACGTTGATTTTCTGAAAATCAGCTGATCAGTTCAGAAATGTAGGTCAGCTTAAAAGAATGTTAAATTTTTGGTTTGTAATTATAAGAATGGAATAGCATTTTTTACGTTGTTATCGGGGTGTAACAACGTGAAAATTATGACAAATTGTGTAAAACCACTGGAATACCGTACAACTGTGTTACAAATAGGTTACTCTCGATCGCACTTCTTAATGAATCGGTCATTGAGATGAATATTGCCATATAAACAATAAGTTAAAACCGCTAATATTGAACATGAACTCGTGCGTGATCGAATGCTAAAAAAGAAACAGACTACCAAGAAATTGTACGATAGAGGTTCAAAACCGCTCCCTAATTTTCATACAGGTTTATGGAACCCTGCTATTTATTTGCAGGAACATGACTATAGGTCGTTTGCTTTTCAAACTGCTGATGGTGGTACATACCGCCGGAATCGAAGGCATCTCATTATAACAAATGAAAAAATTTGAGCCAAAAACTTCAGTACTGGCCAATTCACTTTCTATGGATCAGGAGTCTGTAAGGCCTTCAGTATCTGAACAGGTTGATATCAAGCAACCATTGGTTGACAGTCAAGATATTCGATTACAGCAACCTGTTGCCAATTGTCCAGCATCACCAAAATGTGATAAACCAAAACAGGTTATTCAATCTATGTAACACATTTGTCAGTTCTCATATTACTTCGTTTACTATACTTTTCTGTTTAATTACACAAAATATGTGTTAGTTCATAGTTACAAGTGTTATGTTATTTATGATTTGGACATTGTGAGTGTAACTATATGTAAACATGGACACAGCGAATAATTATATTCAATATTTCTATGGTTAGTACTTCATTGCTCAGTGACATTTTGATATATAGTTACAGAGAGACTTTTATCATTCAGTTACAGTGATTATATTTTAACAAGGGGAATCTTGTAATATTATAGCACTATATGCTTTATAGGCACGATGTTAGCTTTAATACATTGAGTTATGTCCCTTACTGATACATGTGTACTACGTCAGTTATGTTAATTAGACAACCGTGCTTTTAATTAGTAGGCTTTTCTATGACTCTCAATACAAATTCTACAAATTGAGCTGTCTTTAAGTCGTCATTTAACATTACAGTAATAACTTCATTTTTTCTACATGCCATTTTTTTCTTTTTCTATACAGCAATATAAGTTGAATATTTTGTTTCAAAAGTAATACGCTATGATAAAGCTTGTTCTCACTACTGAAATGTTATACAACAAATCAAGCGTCTTACAAAAAATTGCTGACATGCTGACACGGATGCAATTCAAACCTAGGATTATCAGGACATATAAAAAGTTTTATTGCCATCATCACAGTACTGTTTATAAATAGGATGTCTCTGTGTCCAGGGTACATTTTACGGGCAATAGTCACTTTCATTTAGGATTACACGCGTGGCGGGTGTAGCTAGTTATACATGATATGTACACCCAGCTTCAGCTCCCTGTTGGAAATCCAAGTGTTCATTCTAATTTGCCAGCTACGAAGATTTCCGTTTGCTTTTAGACTTTGGTTTGGACATGGATCATAGTATTTGTTTTTGATCAGTTATAAAATTCTAAGATTACTCTACTTAAAAACTACACGTTATAAATAGATAATGTCTTCAGATTACTTCAGATACCATGAAAGTTATTAGGAATAGACCGTCCAGTGTTATGACAACATAAATATAGCATGTGAACACTGAATCACCTTTACTTGTGTGGTAAAAACTTTTTTCAATTACGCTATGTAAACCGCATTTTGTGCAGTAAATAAATAAATTCTTTATGAATTTGCACAAGTGTTACATATTTTGAAAATAATTTTTAAACAATTTTTAAACGAGACTGGAATATCAGAAGCATACATCCTTAAAATATGCTTACCGAATATAAGTATTGGTCATAATTAATAATTCAAATAATTCCATGATTATCTTAGATGTGCAAAAATATTAGTAAGCATTTAGAGGTGTTGTATTAGGCAGAAGTAGTGGGCACAGACTCTACTATACGTATTCATCTTGATAAAAATACACGTACACCATAAGCAGAAAATGACTTCCAATTCCGTTGTAATTGAATTACTTGAAGTAAGAATGGAACAATTTAGAGAATCAGTGACGCATTTATTCGGCACTTTCTCTAAATCTGAATGATAAAGGCCACAAATTTCTCCTATTTGGCAGCATATATCAGCATTTTTGGGATGAATATAAAGTGTTCTAACGATTTTGCTTAAACTGTCTGAGTTCATGGCGTCTAATGCGATCTAGCTATCTAACTTGGTTAAATTTTAGGGAAAATCAGGTTCATGCCTTACTTTACGGTCAAACATGTAGAAAATGAACTTTTCATAAAAAATATATTTGATAATTGTTAAAACTATTCCTGCTAAATAACCCTTCATTGTACGTGAAAGTCGTCAATTGACCGAAAAAGATCTTACGGAAAAGTTGCATGTTGTACACAAAATCCACTGCAAGTGATCAAAGTCGATTCTATTATCTAAAATAAAAATGCAACCTGAATGGAATTTTCCATACCTACTTTTGGCATTTAACAACATAACAGCATGTGCTCAATTGCCACATCAGTTAACAACTTGAAAGTCGGTCAAAATATATTTTAAGTTATTAAGAAAACAACGGTATTTTTTATATATTTTTTTATATTTTATGTACAAAATTCATAATGTTTGTTTAATTTCAATCCAGTTTTTCAATACAGAAAATGCTCCAAAATTCACGTGATAAATCATACGTTGTCATGAGCAGGTCAAAGTTGAATGCATCTTTTACCCAATCAGCGGTCGGCATACCCATACCCAAAAAGGCATTGTATTTAAAGATCAAAGATGACACCTAAGTTTACTTGGAAGTTTACAAAGGAATATATATCCGATACACTGTCATATAATACTGTAAAGGTGCACTTCTTACGAAGTAAGTTCTACAATCGACGGCGGAATATACAGTGATCATTCTGCCATTGCACACTGAGGACGACCAGATTGATGCAGGCGGATATTTTGTGAGCTGATAACACAATGATGTATGGTTAAGATTGTCCCTTGACCATGTTTTTGTTTATGTTAAAAAATCGTGAAACCAAACAAAGTCATTACTCGAAGTAATATCCTGATTGGAGTTGGAGATTGACAGCAAGCAAAAGCTACATTTCGAACAATGTACAGGCCTGTCGAGAGTTTAACACTGATCCGTCAATCTCTCGGTCCTTCAGCAGAGTAGATGATGTACACAGCTCGGCAACTAATACAGTCTGTCGACACTTTGAGCTGTTTATAACTGGGCAGCTCATTCGATAATGACAAGGCTTTAAATGTTGTGCAAGTTAAATAAATGAAATTAAACTGAACGATGGAGTACCTAATTATTTTAAGAATTTTCTGAATCTTTTATATTAAATTGTCATGGAATAGAATCTTTAAAACAAAACATTGACCTACTGCCATCACAGTTCTTTTGATTAAGTTAGTACATGTTCATAAAATCAGGTGTCATAATCATAATTTAATATGTTAATTTGCTGTCGTCATCGGTTACCTGGCTCCAACTTTCAAGACTTGAGCCCCCCCCCCCTATGTGTCACTGACACTGTTGATATACTAATATTTTTCTCTCTGCTAATTCTTGTATTAATATCTTTTTAATTAACTCCATACTTAGATAATTTCTCTCCATAATATGGCAATACAATGTAACTAGGCACGATTGCTAACTTTAGCTAACGAGTGGTCGTGAGGCCAAAAAGCTACGAGCTGTGGATAGCAGCTGCCAAAATTGTAGAGTTTTTGCTCAGCATGTAGAAGGTTATGGGTTCAGGTTGAGACTTGAAAATAGGTAGTTAGTGTTCTTTCGCCAACACTCAGCATTTAGAAATGGAAGTCACAAGTCCGAAAGAGGCCTTACAACTACTGACAATCATTTAGGTAGCTACTCCGGGGGTAGGGGATAAGCGGATTTTATCCATTAGTATCAATATGCATATCCTACTCATGGTTGACATTTTGATATATTAATGACAGTCATGAGTTAAAAGACCAAGACCACAGATGCGACAAAATACTGAAATGGTTAATTATCTCGAACAACTTTTGAATAAGGATGTATATAAGAATATTGTAGGTATTGATACAATCGTCATTTTGATGTAAGGACGAAGGTAATTGATTTCAAGGCCAAGGTCACAGATTTGAAAGTATACTGAAATGATAAATTATCTGGAAAACTATACACTTGTTGTACAGGGATGTATATTAGAATACAATATGAATCTTCTTTTCTTTCCCGCGAAACCTTTAAGGTGTCGTCATACTAGTATTACTTTAAATAAAGCTCAACAAAAAAGAAACATGGAGCTATGGCAAGTAAAATATATTCATGATAATTTTTGATATAGAGACGTCAACGTTGTGCTGAGAGCAATAAAACGTTTGAGAGTCATTAAAAGCCTGAACATTCAATGTTCCTAAGTTAACAATTTATTTATAAGCAATTTGCTCGTTTCAAAAAAAATCCGTAATGTAAATAAGCTTTTTGTAAGCGTTTTATATGTGAAACAAAACACATGTACTTCACTTACATTGCTGTATAGAAAATAGAAATAGTAAAACCATCGCGTTTGTCACAACTACAAATATAGCAAATCGTCATTGAGACACAAGCCAAAATATGAAGCGGATCTTGAAGAGTCAGGCGCATCTTAATTTAAAGATCACTAGGATGGATGAGATTCACTATTTTTTCCAAATATAAAATTATTAAGAGATGGAACGTCATCTATACAATTATATGCTAATCAATCATCAATACAAAAACAAAACAGTGTTATGATCAGCATCGCCGACAAAATCAATTGTTCGATAGCAATGTGTTAAAGTTCGACGTAACACTATTGACATTCCATTTCTTTACCAATATGGAAAGCAACCACAACATTATATATCGTAATGGTAATTCTTGAGCAAAGTAAAAAAAATCAATTCAGCTAAAAAGGTAAATTTCAAAAAAAAGTAAAGCCGGGTACTCCGGAAGTGTGAGCTCCTCCTGTTTAGCTAGCTTTATTCAATACGTGTGAAATTAAAATTAAGAATGGAAGGAACATAGAACTTTAGAACGTCAAATATAAGTCTTTGGATACATGGCCATCAGATTTAGAACTATTCAAACTCAGTGTAATTGTGCTAAAGTCTATACACATCATTTGTTGTTTAAATATGGCTTGTTTATCAAATATAGACCAAAAATTGAATATCTTAAGTGATAACTATTTGTATCGAAATAGGAATTTCTTGTTTCTTGTTTGATCATGTCGGATGGTTACAAAGTGACTATAAAAGGAAAATAATTAAATATTAATAACATGTACGTACCTGATTTTTCAAATTAATGTTGTAGATCTACTTGCAAAAATAATACAACGGCCAAGTCCTTCTAAAACTACCAAAAGCACTAACAGGTCAATAGTAATTTCTGGTATTCTTAATGTTTCAAATCGTAATGTTTGTACATAAACATTTAATTTGATTACTTTGCTATCGCTTGCCTTTGTGTTTATATAGTCGAAAAATCATTAGCACTCAGCTGTTGCTTTTCCTATTTTTGATCGTTTTAATTATCGTTAAATTTGTCGTCTATGTCATTTAAAATAGTTACTTTATCAAATATATTGAATTGTTTTGAATCTCCTTTGCATTGTATATATATATACATATCAGCCTTGTTTAAAATAATCTGATGAAAGTGATCACTGTCTAAAGCAAAATAATGTTATGGTAATACACTGTATGAGTATCAACGGATTTTGGTCAGGGCACTACTTATTAGGTATTTTATTCAGAAACGTCGTTTATTAAGTGATAATACTTTTAAACATTGTCCCAGGTATTCTTTTGATTATTCTTGGTTCTTCTATTAATTTAAAAACAAACATCCCAGTTCATGTCCATACCACAACTCAATGGCAATTTAAATATTATGAAACAAGCAAACCAGGTTGAAGACAAAAACGTGTACCAGAGAAGTAATGTCGGTTGCTCCGGAATGGTAAGCACTTTCTGCACCTGCTACTTGTGTAATAAAAAATTGAGAAGGAAGAGAACATAAAACTATGAGAAGTCAAATTGAGAATGAAAAGAACATCAAAACTCTGGGACGTCAAATATATCAAGGGTAATTTTGCTAACATCATACTTATCAACAGTATTCTGATGACGGCCATTCACCTTTTGAATTGATTTAACTCTGCGTTTTGATCAATGTCTGAAACATAACAATTTTATGTCTCATACTTAAAAAGTTACGTTAAATATTCTTCTGATTATTGCTAGTTTTGTGTCAGTAAATATTGAACTGAATTATCAAATTTCTACATTGATGTAATTGTATCAGTATATCTAAATACATGTATATAATGTCATCGATTGTTGCTACTTTATTATTATATTTGCTAATTAATATCAATTTTACTTATATATTTGCTCAGCTGTTGATTTAATATTATGTTATACAGTATCACATATATCCCAGAGAAATATCATGGGATAGGTGAAACGATTGTTTTTCCATATAGCATCCTGTATGAGCATGTGCAGGATATCTCAGTATCCCAGTACAACGGGTCTACTTTTACAATAATCGTGACATATTAAAGTTTTAAAAATCAAAATTCCGTCAATAACTTCAAAACACTGAATAAATATTAATTTTTGTGCATTTTCACCAAACACTTGTAAACACAGTCAAAAATTTAGGCCATCAAATATAATACAATTACATCCGCTATGAAACAATTATATATGTCAATGTTATTAACCCAGTATTTCACGTGACGACAGAACAGTTTACTAATCACGTACATGTAAACTAATGCAGTGCAAGGACGAGTCGGTGATTTGGCGGAACTAGGGAGGTAGTAATTGATTAAACTATTAAAGTGAATATTCGTTCTGCGTTTTCAAACTTTGAAAAATGACGTAAATTAAAAATTTTATAACTTCACCCGATATACCCTTTACGTACACATTACGCTCTTACATGACAAGTTATTCCTTCCGTACGCATTATGTCACACAAAAGGCGCCCCCATTTTGCTGAAATATTTCAACTGTAAACACCCAAACAAAACATTTTCTTGTGCATTATTGGAGACATAATATTCATGAATTGAATTGAAATTCGGATTTTGAGCAGCAACTAGCCGAATAAGTAAATGTTTGATTAATTTGCTCCCGTCTCATTGACAACTTGAAAGATATTTAAGTACGGTTATTTTTAAAAAAAAATGCTTTGTGGGCAGAAAATTTCTTAATTATAGGCTATTTTAAGAATCTATACTGGAGAAAAATAATCACTTTTCCAGACCAAGACAAGGAAATTTCAAATAATGTGGCTACTCGATTGGAGTCCCTATTTCTCGGTCTAAAAAATTGAAATATAATGTCTTCATAGATTTATATTCGTTATCGGCACCTTCTTGAATCTGAAAAAAAGTGAAAACATCAAACTCTACATACTGGTATATTGATTACGTTGATATCTTAATTATTCTAAATTCACTGTAATAATGTCTTGTATTCTTCTTTATCGTATGTTTATAAATAATATGATAGATTTTGTTTATGTGATACGAGTCAAAATTCTAAAAAGTCATATCAGCCCTAGGGCTAATATCGGATTATATCACTCCCCGGTCACGTGACCGGGGCTGATATGAAAAAAATCCGAATTCAATTCCTTTATCGTTACCGGTTTGACAATAAGCGACGTTCGTCTGTTTACAAACAAAAATGTCGGAACAAGGAAAACGTGTGTTGGGCAGTCTTGCCAACAGAATATTAGAGTTAGATGCTTTAATAGACAATCGATTGGGTGAAGATACACAGAAAGTTATGTACTCGCAATGAAAATACAAATACTTTATGAAAAACAGTACCCTACACATAAAAATCCTCACAGACTTCCTGAACAGTGTAGAAGAATTCCGACACCCAGAAGATATTTCACCTTGCGATCTTGCCAATTATCTGGCAAGATGTTTTCTCAACGTCTGAAAAACAAGTTTGTTTAGTTCTTTGAATGAAACATATGATAAAAAGTTTATAATATGACCATTTTGATATCACACCCCTAATCAGCCCTCGAGTCCTGATATCAGCCAGAGGGCCGAAGGGGGTTGTCAACCATCTCACTTACTTGACACCTAGCAGTTAATAAACGCAAATATTAGTATATAAATGATGTTCTATCCTTTGATAATCCTTGATTTGTAAAACTGAATGTCATACCAGTGAGCTTGAAAAAAATATATACATGATTTTTCGAGTTCTGCATATTTAGGCTGATACCTCAATTATGTCAGCTAAAATTTGCATTTGATGCTGGAATGTGAACGTGAGTGCTTCAAATTATTATATTTCAACCTTCCTTTTCGATGCAGCTTCAATGTACATTGTATATAACTCCTGTTAAATATTTATTACTTATCATAGTATTGTTGATAAGTTTGATGTCCCTGTGTCCAGCATTACTCTAGATATATTTGACGTCCCATAGTTCCATCTCACACAATTTTGATTACATATTAGGCGGCTTTAGCTAGCTAAACAGGTGGTGCTTGGCCTTTTATAGCATCTTGCATTACTTCTCTGGTGGCAGTTCATTTGTCTAACCTAACTTGTCAGTTCCAAAATTTTTACTTTGCTTCTGGATTATTATTCGAATATTGTAGGCAACTACATCAGTCGCGTGTAAAATCAAGAATTAATCTCTAAGTAGCTTGTCTTAATGTATAATTTTCAAGCGTTTTAACTGTAAAAAAATACCATAAGCAGATATATTGTTTCATGAAAAAAATGACGACAAAAATTGTAATGACAGCTATGCCACTTTATGAGGCCTTAATAAGCCTGGGCTTAAAATATTTCTGTGTCCATATTTGTTTTGTAAACTATTTTCTTCTACATACTATATTTAGCATACTGCTTGTTTCCTAACCTTTAATCTTACAGTTAATCTCATGCTAATTTCAAAATAACGTTTTTGTTTCATTACACTGGTTATATTTTAGAAATGAAAACACTCGAAAGTCGAAAAGATAAAAGCCGTCTTCATTTATAGTGCATATGTGTAGTTATATTGAAGATTTGATAGTAACCGATTATATGAACATATTCAAACGAACAGGGAATGTACAGCATTTAGGTTTGGACATGATACAACTTTAATGAATTCTAAAAAATATTGATCAACAGAATTGCAATTGTAAGCAGCAATAAGGTTAGTTAAAGAGACTTGTCAATTGTAAAGAGAATTTCGGGTTTGTCGAGTCCTTTATCAAAGAAAACAATTCGGAAACGAAGGAGCTTTGTAAGATGTGGAAAAAAATAGTAAGACATACAGTCAAGCCTTATATAAAGGTCACGTACTGGATCAGTAAAACTGGTATTTATAGGTCAATGACCTATTCATACAAAAACTATCATGAGAAAACGTTAAGAAATAATGTTACAGATGTTCAAAAGCAAATGATATGTGTATAGAGATGACCTTTATCGCAGGTTTGACTGTAAGTAACAAGCATATAGTTGACTATGGTTCTGATCTTCTTGAATTTTCTTTCTTCATCATTTATACAAATATGTTAAGTGATTTGCAGGTGGCAATACACATAACAAAGATTAAAAAAAAATTCAATTTCTTAAAAATGGACTAAATACTGAAAATATCTATAAAAACTGTGTTACGTGTGACTACAAAGCGTTTACATAAGACAAACATATCGTATATGTTCTGCAATATGTGTATCTGCGATAACTGTGTCTTTTGCAATTTTATTGTGTCAAATTAACATTAATTTGATTTAATGAAATACCGCCTCTAAGTGACCATTTAACAAATCATTGATAAAACGTGTCAAAATATTTCATAAACTATAATAATTTCGGTCATCAAACTTTCGTGTTGGACATGTAGAGAATTTGGTACTGAAAAATCAAAAGTACGAATATTTAAAGCTTCAAATGCGTTTAATTCTTAAAACAAATATTTCCACAATCGATCGTAAGTTCATAAGAACAATTATTAAAACTGATGAAAATAATGTTTGGTCATTAAAATAAAAACTACATCGAGTCCTTTGTCTGTAAGTGGTTAAGAACAAGAGCAACGATGTATCTATTCACGGTAGTATCCTCCAAGTGTCGGAGTAGAACCATTTGGGCATGTTTTGCACTTTCGGCTATTACTCAGGCGATCATAGTACCGGTTCAACATTCCACAACACACAGCTGAACGTTTCCGGTTTGATTTCTTTACATCCTGGTGTTTTGGAAGTAATTTGCTATATGCATTTTTTACATTCCCCTTTGGTATTAGAGGATCTACTATACAAAGTTTAACAGACACCATTAAGACAAAGTTCGTCTTCGGTTTTGGTTCTTTTACTTGTCCATTAAATAATAATTTAATCCCGAATTTGGAATAAATAGATGGATATGCAGCTGAGTTTTTCACTTTTCCTTCGGACAAAACACAAATTGTTGGCAGTTTAGAACATGACCGTATTTCGTAGGGCGTTATTCGTAATGGTTGTAAAATACAGTAATCACCACCTTGTCTGTATCTAAACTTATACCTTAATATAGAATTTACGCTGAAATCGTAAACCTTTCCTCCAGGTCTGATCATATTTTGTGATAAGTATCTTGTTGACGACAAGACATCGACAGATGAATTGGTATTATTATTTGGAATAAATAACTCAAATTTTTGTAATACTATCATCTTCTCCTTTTCTGCGTTAATATCCAATCATTTTCAATTAGCCATTCTTTACTAGGAATTTGAAAATCAACTTCATAACCTCGATATAGACGAGTTAAATCGATAGTTCCTTGGGGCAATTGTGAAGTCCTAGACTGTTGTTGGGCAGGAATATAAACATATCTCTCAATATTATCACTCTCACACATATTTTTATCGAACCTCGAAGAGATGACAGCGTTGTTATTCAAAACTGCAAGTGGATCATACATGACACGGTCACAATGTTCAGGCATAACGCCTCCGTTTTTGTATTCCAGTAAAGTGCATGCTTCATGAATAAGAAACAATATATTGACCTCTGAATGGACAATGATTTCCAATGTAGCCATTTTATAATTAATAATGGAGTTTTCGAATTGTCCTCTAGTTATTCGCACAGATATGTCCTGAAGATTTGCAGCATTGTGCCTCGCAATTGTAGCTCTTACAGCAAAAGCCCAGGCATAGAATAAAGAATCTTGTTTATCATACATATCTCTATAAAGACCCATTAAGTTTTGGACATCAAACTTGGTAGCCAAACATGTACCCTTAGATGCAAGTACCCCTTGTGCAATGGCTGCTGGAAGCGACGATCCTGCGTAAATTATTTTACAAAGCTCTTCGATAATTTCGCTAAGGATAGATTCATATTAATTAATAGTAAATAATTCAAACGCTGGCCTATATGAATTGTATTCTTTCAGAAAGGCATGACTGTATTTGACAAGGTCTTTTTTACTTAATTTTTCTCTCATTGCTGTCGAAACTACTTTCATAATATTTGGAAATTTAATTGCTATTGCTTTTATCTTTGTTTAAAGATGATCACCAATTTTTTTAAGTTTGGTAACATAATTTGAAATAACCTCTAGTTTAACTTTATCAACGATAGATTTCGTTAACTGCGCTTGTCGATCTCGTACCTCTAACACTACACCAGACGCGTCAAAAATTGAAAACGGATTTACAAGAGAAGCAGACGCAACAGTGACATTTGCTATTTGACCTGCAATTTTAACGTAATTCGTTAAAGTTGCTTGTTCTAGTAAGGTTGATAGTTTGGATTTTATAAATAGCGCGATAGTTTCTTGATTTTTTTTTTTTTTCAATTCATTAAAAATACTATGAATCTGCTCTATATCGGATTGATACTTTCTACTCTCAAACTGTGCCAGAGATAGGAAATATGATCCTTGTTTTGATTGGAAAGAGTGCGTATGCCTTTTTAAATCTGAAATTTCTTTAGTCAGCATATGTTTTAATGCCTTCAACCCATTCGATAATATACGAAACTGACTTTGTTTCAAACGTTTTCCCAAGTCAAGTTGTATTTGCAATATATTAGAGACAGAAGGATTTGTCTTCTGTTTTACAAATGTGTGAAATAATAATCTAATGGTATTTAACCGACAAAATAGTTTATTAGACATACCTGGCATCAAACACTTATCGTATGGACAGGTAATTAAGATATCCCCGATATGAGTTAATAATTTTTTATCTTCAATATCAAAAAAAGTTGACAAGGGGTGAATTATATCCATAAAATAAGAGTTTTCAAATGGAATAAATGACCATATAAAGGTAGAATTGATTTTTGACAAATCAATATTTCTACTACTTGGATAGGGAAACTGACAGTATTCGACTTTATATATATAAGTGATCATTCTTGTTACGGTGACGAATAATTGTTTTAGATTAGGATTATAATGTATCAAGCTGTTTTTGGAAATTTTTGGAAAGTATCACTTTGTAAGACATTGTAATATCAGTGTTTTCCGTATCAATAGCTTTAATGAAAACCAGGGATCCATTTGATGTTGACATGAAATACAATTTGCTGGAAACGGCGATAGCATGATATTTGGTATATGTGGAGTCAATATGAATCTGCTTGATTGATGAGAGATCATTGATGGATATCTTATCAAGAATCCCATTATTGTCACCATGTTATAGGATCCATATACCACTTTCTTCATTGATAATATAAATGTCACCTTTGTGGTGTTTTGTATAAGTTTTTTGTATTTTTCTTTTGGTAATATATACAGTTTTCAGATTAATTTGGGCTAATTCCAGTTTGCTGAATGGTCTCACATCGTGCTCTGATTTAGTTTGACATAAAACAAAACCTTGAACTATGCTGTAGATAACCTGCAGCAAAGATGTAAATATTCTTTTAGAGCAGTAAAGTAGCCTACTGGTTTATTTTCTGTAACAAATGTACTGTTATTTATTGGATAATATGGATCACCCACTACAAATGCATTGTAAACATTTTTATCTGCTGCTTGGACAGTTTCCACAGTAACCATACCACTTCTAACATGACGTACTATTGGCTTTCTACCAAGGCCAGTAAATTCATTACTGTTACCTGTTTAAATAAATAGAAAACAATATGTAATGTTTAAAATGTACTTTAAAGGCGAGTGGTATTGAAGAAAGTGTTTTTTCAGGATTAAATACCCCTTTTAAAAAAAATGGAAATACTATTTTTATTCTCCTTCCATACTATAAACAAAAATGTATAACATACAGATACAAAATACTATATCGTTTTTATATTTCCAGTTAGGTTTTTAATTATTTTTCCATTTTAATCTAAATAAATTTGATTTTTAATGGGAATACATGAAAAAGGAAAACATTTCAATTTTCATATTTCTTTTTAAATAAAGTAAAGCAACTAAGTATTGTAGTGTCGTCTTTCTGGCTCAATAAAGATAAATAAATGTAAAATTTGATAATCATCAAGCATAAATTAATGCTAAAATGTCGAGGATAATTATAAATACCAAAACTTTTCCTAGTTTCCTCTCATTTAGTTGCATTTATGTCTGAAATGTTTTTTTTTTTTTTAAATATTATCATTATTAATATAATAATATATTTTAAGCTGTGAAAAAATCAATACGTGTAGAAAAAAAGACAATTGCTACATGTGATTGAAAAGCTGTTACACTTTAGTTAAGCGTAAAATGTTCTTAAATATGAATTAAATCATGTGTCTACTGCTGCCAGTGTAGTAAACCAACATGACAATATGAACGGAATTGACACGACGCAAAGGCAAAGGCATCACAAAAACGTAATTTTGCGTGTGGAATTTGTACTGTAACGATAAACCTTTATGATGTAGTTTATTCTATGTATTTGTTCAGATGTTTTTACTGTCTCAACGATAAGGTGCCTTTTAGATGAAACAGAAGATTAGAGCACTATATTTTCTTTCTGCCTAACAACAAAGTCAAGACAATTTGTATGCTTTAACCCGAAATTCAGTGGTTAACTGCTGGTATTTTTAATAATCGCCATTTGCAGTTTTATTATCTACTTCATATACCTTTATGATTTAACCTTCTGAAGTTATATTTTATTGAAACATTTGCCTTTAGTTTGCTACACAAATACGCAAAAATACTAGACAAATATGCAATTTCAAGTATCCTTGTCAGTATTTTATTTGTTTTTTATGTTTAGATTAGTATGTTTGCTTTTGATATGTAAATAAGATTCGTAGTTAAAAAAATTAGCTAAATATTCTAGTCACTTGCTCCGATAAACAAGATATTATATCAACAAATACTAAAACTGGTAATGTGGTAAGCACCAGAAGCCATTGAAAGGATTGATTGTTGTGTTTAAGATATTACAATTATTTTAATGTTGTGAAGGTGTTAATGAACTTATTAAAACAAAATAAAAAGGTAACATACCTAAATGTACCAACAAACATAAGGTAAAGAAAATCAACTCTTCCCTGTATGACATAGTGTCTGCTGAATCTACAATAATATTGATTTAAAAATACACAATGAAATTAGCCTTAAATATCCCCTATATTATCGCCTTTATAGACAACTTTTACTTCTAAGTAAATATTTCAATAAAAATTTGATTTTGCTTTTAAGCCATCTTTATGCACGAAAATATTTTATAAAGGTAACTGTATTTTTATTTTTTTTGTAACAAAATGTGATTTCTCATCCAATGTATTACATAATATCCAATGTATTACATAATAAGAACACCTTTGAACCACCTTGATGCCGTATTTTTTGCTAATAAAATTAAACAAATGTATATAACATTTGTACTACAAAAGTATATATATAATACTATATAAGTTATTAAAAGTCCTAGGATGAAGAAATTATTTTGTATTTATTTATTTTATAAATTATAATAATTAATGCAATATATTAAATGCCACTGGTCCTAAAAATGAATGGTTTTCGAAAAAAATAATTTAGGTCTATATATGTAAAATTTGAAATAAATATAAAAGCAAAAAAAACATTAAATAAGAATGCAACACTGGTTCTTATCGGGACACAAAAAATATCTTGTTTCGAAATCAAGTCATTTGTTAATTCTCTACCTGACATAAATAACGAATAAGAGGTAAGGTAATGTACCTTTAGAAAATAACTGACCATTATGCATAGTTGGTTGACCTAAAACTGCTAGACTAGTTGCATTATCTTTCAAGATGTAAACAGTGCATTCACGTGTTGCTTTTTAAGTTTGAATAATATATAAATTTCAAAAGCAAATTACAAATACACCGAATGCATTCAATTAAAATATTTAATTCAATTCTTTAATTAACCGTATTCTTTTCTCCACATTAGGAAATATGTATAGCAGAGTAGGCTGTAACATAGTCAAGAAGGCGACTTTATGAATTTATAGGCATACTTTTCTGTCCCGGACAGTATATTGGCATATAATCGCACAAGTTCGCCTTATGGATGATTTGCGGTCATTGTGTAACTTGACTACACATGCGTTCACAATCTTGGTTAACTCATATGCCTTTTTGCTTCTGTAGTAGTTAGGTTATTGAGAGAGAGAGAGAGAGAGAGAGAGAGAGAGAGGAGAGAGAGAGAGAGAGAGAGCTGACAAAATCTTGACCTCGTCAATTTCTGTCGATCATAGCGTCTCTGCTACGTTTTGCATCGAACTGGAATGGACAGGTTCTAGTGTCAGACAATTTGTCAGTTTGCTCAAATTTAAAATGTGTCGACCATCGACCATTCTATAACTCACTAATATAAGTAAATAACCTTGAGACACATACATGAAATAAAGCAAAACAAAAAGAAACATAAAACTATGACACTTGAAATATGTTCAGGATATTTTTGGATACCATCATACTTATAAAGATTGTGATGAAAGCAATGAAACAATGAGAGCCTTAATAAGCCAGAACATGCAATATTCCTAAGTTAACAATTAATTTATAAATAACTTGTTGGTTTTAAAAAAACTTCCGTAAGGGAAATAAGCTCTATCATAACGTATTATCTGTGAAACAAATTACTAAACTCACATTGTTGTACAGAAAAAAGAACTGGTAAAGCCTTAACTTCACGTTTGTCACAATTAAAAAAAAATATCCAATATTTTAAGTGATAAATATTTTAATCTAACATTAGACTACTTTTTTTATCATATTTGACGAATTAAAAGTTATATCGAAAACGCATGATACAGTATCTTGTATCACCACACTGTGGTAAAACAACATTGGCGGTAAAGTGTACGTGCACATTTAGTCTGATTTCTTATTGTGACGTCACATGTAAATAATGACGTCATTAATACAGAACATATGTCATAACATATTTTAACCTTTTTTTTGTGGGAAAATATAATTTTTTCACATACATTGCTTTTTTTTTATTAATTTAAATAACCTACTTTAAAAATATCTTATACACACTGTGTACATAAAATGTATCAAATATGCGGACCCTTTTGTTTAATCATGTCAAATGGTTACAAAATGATAATAAATGGCCATTTAATTTAAAAGTTACCTCGGAATTAATTTTTAAATATAGCCTTTTCAACGCATACCTTTATTAATTTCCCTGAAAACAATGTTTAATTGATGTAAATAAATACATTGGTGTCAATCTGTTATCAGTTTTCAATCTAAAGAAAAGTTTTCGCAGTGCAAAACTCACACTGCACATAATAATTATTATTATTAACATGTACATACCTTATTTAAATTTAATGCTGTAAATCTATTTGCCAAAGTAATATAACGATCAAGTCCTTCGAAAAGTGTTAACAGTTCAATAGTAATTTCTGGTATTCTTGGTGTTTCACATTATAATGTTTGTAATGTAAACGTTTATTTTGAATACTTTGCTATCGTTTGCTTTTGTGTTTATATAGTCGAAAAATCATTAAAACATTTCTTATATAATTTCATCGTTTATATTGAACTGTTTAGAATCACTTCTGCATTGTGTCATTCAAAATCAGCCTTGTTTAATTGATTCAAAGTTTAGGTTTAGTGGCAACTAAACGAGTATATTTTGATTATTTTAAGTTTATCTCTATCAATGTAAAGCAAACATTTCAATCCATGCCTCCAAAACACATCTCAATAGCAATGTAAACACATTGAAACAAGTAAATAAGCTTGAAGACGAAAACATGCTCCAGAGAAGTGATGTCGTTTGTTCCGGAAGGATAAGCACCTTCTATTTAGCTAGCTTCTCTTGCTACGTGTTTAATAAAAATTGAGAAAAAAAGAGCATGGACCTTTTTGGAAGTAAAATTGAGAGTTAAAGGAAAATAGAATTTGGTTAACATCTTACCTATCAACAGTATTGTGATGACAGTCATTCATGTTTTGAATTGATTAAACTGTACGTTTTAATCAAAGTCTGAAACATAACAATTTTATGTCTATTACTTAAAACGGTTACGACAAATATTCCTTCGTTTATTACAAGGTTTGTGTCAATGAAATACTGAACAGCTTAGATAATCATTTACGCCCAATATGCCGTATTTAATACGGGAAATGTCCCGGCGCTAAGCGCCGGGAATTTCCCGTCTATAGGTAACACGTATGTATTATGACGTCATAGAAAATTGTAAAAAAAATTGATAGACCATGCGTCCAAATCATTTGACGCATCGCGTGCACCACTTTTCTCAAGGTCATTGAAGGGGTCAAATCGACAGGAAGTTAGCTCCATATGAAGGGAAATCTCGCCCTTCTCGTACATCAGAAATGAAACCAAAAAACGATTATCGTGAAAATAATTCATTAAAACAGGTAATAATTTAAATAGGTTGATCGAATACCAAATATTTTCGTTTCTTTCGCCATTGGCTGATCTCCAGTGATCTGTGTAGCGTTTCAAGATTCGCGATGACGTAATTTCTTTTGATGGGGTCAAAGTTCAATTCAGATCAATAACCACTGTAAGCCAATCAGCGACCGGCATTCCCACGTGCATCAACCATGATTACACAGTATACATTGCGGGAAAATACAATATTTGCCGATTTCAAGTTAGATAAATTGATAACCATAGTAACCTGACACAAACCTATTACGAGGTTAGCATAACCACAGTATATGACTTCTACGGTAACACTTTTTCACATAATATTACTTAATTGAATGGAAATTTTGAGTGCATATGTGACCCTCGCTGAATGCAGTATAAACAAAAAATGGCGTTCGTCAGGACGGGAAAGACGTTTTCACAAACGATCGATTTTTAAGAAAAATAGTAAAATGCGTTTTTCGAAAGAATTAATTAACAGATCGTCCCAATAAACATTTTTATAAAAGTACAGATAAAATTTATTGACATTTATTCCGTATTGAATGTAAATATTGAAAAATCCTCTGTCTGTTTACATGACGTTGATATGATCAGCTGATCGAGCTGGGACAGTTTGACTTTAAGGTGCTGACTAGAACCGACTTCAACTACAATGACAGCATTAATGTAAATCTAGCTTGGACATAACTGATGAGGAAAGTGTACATGTTGTGCAATGAGATGGACCGCTGTCCCAAAAAGTTGTGATGAAAATAACAAAAATAAAACATTCATGTTGAGTTTAGCAGCTGACTGTAGTTGAGATCCATTTAGGTAAGGTCTGAATTTACTCCTTGAAAACCTCCAGGGATGGCGACTGGACTACTGATGCTGGCAGGAAATTCCAATAATTTACAGTTCTTTGAAGTAATATAAAAATTTAACTAGGGTAAAATCATCATTACCCCTCTTCAATAACTCATACTTGGTTCTCGAAAAAAGTTGATATATGTAAATATATACCATATTTCCGCTCCACCATCCACAAAAGAAGTGACCATTTCGATATAAATATTAAAGCACCATCTTTCTAGTATATCATCTCAGAATGTTCCATTTTAATTTAGGTGAATAACGAATAAGCTTGACTGGGGTAAAAAAAAATCTTCAACCCACCATCCTAGAATTAACCGTCTCCATATATAATAAGTAAAAAAGCATTTTCAACTCTCCGGGGCTGGGGCTCTTCATGCAGTGAAACTTAAAGGGGCTGGGCTAAAATTAACATTATTTCGGCACAAGCCTGTCAAGTTTTAATCATATCATTTGTTACTTGCAATGGTCTGTGCTTTAGAAAATTCTCATCATGGTACTATATGTCTGTGAATGTCGAAGGTGTAAGAGGAGCTTAACCTCACACCACTGTACTCATATCGGGTTGTGCGTTAAAGGTGCTGTCTCACAGAGTCAGCACGCCATAGACAAGCATTCCACTCTCAATTAATATTATTCTATAACCAGTCGATAATCTATCCTCTAAGCCAAATGTGGCTTGCAAAATGAGGAAGCAGTAACTCAAATTTTAAAGTATTGGCATGTATAACACAAGTCAGGTTGGAACCAAAAACCTTCCACTCTCCAGGAGGATGCTATACCATTGAGCAACCAAGGCAGTCACAAACAGAATAGATTTTTGACCAAGGGATATTGCAAGCCTAGGCTTATCAGGGCCTTCGACAAAAAGTTTTATGACCATCATCACTGTATTGTTGACAAGTTTGATGTCTCTGTGTCCAATATTGCCCTGGATGTTTTAGTTCCATGTTCCCTTCACTTAATATTGATTACACACGGGGCGGGTGTAGCTAGCTAACAGAAGGTGCTTACCCTTCCAGAAAACTCGGTCTCACTTCCCTGGTAGAAGTTCGTGTGTTTAACCTAACTTGTAAGTTTCAAAGTTTTTTTTTTACTTTACTCCTGGATTGTGATTTGGACATGGAAGGTAGATGACAGATACATACTATGATGCCACTGAAATGTAGTATGTGGCACGATACCTAAAGGAATATAGCAAATACACACTGCGTTACCACTGTACTGTAGTATGTGGCACTATAGCTAAAGGAATATAGCAGATACACACTATGTTGCCATTGCACTGTATTACGTGACACCATATCTAAAGGAACCTGATAGATACACACTATGATGGTACCTTTGTACTGTAGTCTTTGGCACCATGCCTAAAGGTATATGACAGATACACACTATGTTGCTATTGTACTGTAGTGTGTGGCACCATACCTAAAGGTAGATGGCAGATATACACTATGTCGACAGTGCACTGTAGAATGTGGCACCATACCTATATTTAGATGTCAGATACACACTATGCTGCCATTGTACTGTAATGTGTGGCGCCATACCTAAAGATGCATGCCAGATACAAACTGTAACCACTATACTGTAGTGTGTGGCACCGTGCCTAAATGTAGATGGCAGATATACACTTTGTCACCAGTGCACTGTAGTATGTGGCTCCGTACCTATATGTAGATGGCAGATACACACTATGTTGCCACTGTACTGTAGTATGTGGCACCATTCCTAAAGTAACATGACAGATACACACTATTGTACCTTTGTACTGTAATGTGTGGCACCATATCTAAAGGTACATGACAGATACACACTATGGTACCTTTGTACTGTAGTGTGTGGCACCATGCCTAAAGTTACATGACAGATACACAATATGGTATCTCTGTTCTGTAGTATGTAGCACCATACCTAAAGTAACATGACAGATACAGACACTTTGTCACCAGTGCACTGTAGTATGTGGCTCCGTACCTATATGTAGATGGCAGATACACACTATGTTGCCACTGTACTGTAGTATGTGGCACCATACCTAAAGTAACATGACAGATACACACTATTGTACCTTTGTACTGTAGTGTGTGGTCCCATGCCTAAAGTTACATGACAGATACAGACTATGGTACCTTTGTACTGTAGTGTGTGGCACCATGCCTAAAGTTACATGACAGATACACATTATGTTGCCATTATACTGTAGTGTGTGACACCATACCTAAAGGTAGATGGCAGATATACACTTTGTCACCAGTGCACTGTAGTATCTGACACCATACCTATATGTAGATGACAGAGAAACACTATGTTGCCATTGCACTGTAGTGTGTGGCACCATACCTAAAGGTACATGCCAGATACAAAATGTCACCAGTGTACTGTATTATGTGGCACCATATCTAAAGGTACATGACAGATACACACTATGGTACCTTTGTACTGTATGTGTGGCACCATGCCTAAAGGAACATGGCAGATACACGATATGGCATCTTTGTACTGTAGTATGTAGCACCATACCTAAAGGAATATAGCAGATACACACTATGTTGCCATTGTAATGTTGTGTGTGGCACCATACCTAAAGGTAGATGGCAGATATACACTATGTCACTAGTGCACTGTAGAATGTGGCACCAAGCCTATATTTAGATGGCAGATACAGACTATGCTGTCATTGTACTGTAATATGTGGCGCCATACCTAAAGATACATGCCAGATACAAACTGTAACCACTATACTGTGGTGTGTGGCACCGTGCCTAAAGGTAGATGGCAGATATACACTTTGTCACATGTGCACTGTAGTATCTGACACCATACCTATATGTAGATGATAGAGAAACACTATGTTGCCATTGCACTGTAGTGTGTGGCTTAATACCTAAAGGTACATGCCAGATACAAAATGTCACCAGTGTACTGTATTATGTGGCACCATATCTAAAGGTACATGACAGATACACACTATGGTACCTTTGTACTGTAGTGTGTGGCACCATGCCTAAAGGAACATGGCAGATACACAATATGGCATCTTTGTTCTGTAGTATGTAGCACCATACCTAAAGGGATATAGCAGATACACACTATGTTGCCATTGTACTGTAGTGTGTGGCACCATACCTAAAGCTAGATGGCAGATATACACTCTGTCATCAGTGCACTGTAGTATGTGGCATTATACCTATAGGTAGATGACAGATTCACACTATGTTGCCACTGTACTGTAGTATGTGGCACCACACCTAAAGTTACATCATAGATACACACTATGACACCTTTGTACTGTAGTGTGTGGCACAATACCTAAAGGTACATGGCAGATACACTCTGGCGCCTTTGCACTGTTGTGCATGGCACCATACCTAAAGGTAGCTGACAGATACACATTATGTCACCAGTGCGCTGTAGTATACCGATAGATAGATGACAGATACACACTATGTCTCCACTGTTCTGTCGTATGTGTTACCATACCTAAAGGAATATAGCAGATATACTCTATGTTGTCACTGTACTGTAATATATTGCACTATACATTAAGGTAGAAAACAAATACACACTATGTTGCCACTGAACTGTAGTATGTGGCTTTATGCATAAAGAAATATAGCAGATACACACTATGTTGCCACTGTTATGTAGAATGTGGCACCATACCTAAAGAAATATAGCAGATACACACTATGTTACCATAGTACTGTAGTGTGTGCCACCATACCTAAAGGTACAAGACAGATACAAACTGTCACTTCTGTACTGTATTATGTGGCACCATATCTTAAGGTACATGACATATACACACTATGGTGCCTTTATACTGTAGTGTGTGGCACCATACCTAAAGGTAGATTACAGATACACACTGTTGCCACTGTACTGTAGTATGTGGCACCATATCTAAATTTACATGAAAGATACACACTATAAAACCTTTGTACTGTAGTGTGTTGCACCAAAACTAAAGATAGATGACAGATACACACTCTGACACCTTTGTACTGTAGTGTGTGGCACAATACCTAAAGGTAGATGACAGATACACACTGTTTTTACTGTTATGTAGTGTGTGGCACCATACCTGAAGATAGATGACAGATGCACACTATGTCTCTACTATACTGTAGTATATGGCACTGTAACTGAATGATGATGACAGATACATACTATGGCACCACTGCTGTGTAGTATGTTGCACTTTACCTAAAGGTAGATGACAGATAGACATTGTGTCACTACGTTACTGTAGTATTTGACATTATACCTCAAGGCAGATACATTTTTTCTATTACCATGATTATGTGGCACCTTGCATTTAGATCATGTATGGAACAGTATTCATTTGCACAAATTTTTGCCAAATTTGATACAACATGCTAAAGCAAATCACATTTAGGCCCAATATGATCTAACCTGTCAAAACTCTTAATCTAAATATGTTCCAATTGTAACTTTAGATATTGCAAGACAAATTGTTACACCCTACCCCATCCCTACAGACATAGTTTAATGCATAACTATCAAATCTATGCATGAATTTTATTCAAACATGGGATCTTTACCAACATGAGACAATTATCAGGAACCACAATTAAACATACAAAGTGAGCATTCTACCAATTGAGTTACCGTATAATGTAATGTCACATATCATTGATTACAATAAAGCCAGCAAGGTGAAGAACGTTGTATCCTACTTTTTTAGATTTGGTGGAAGTAGGCAACAACCTTAATCCAAAAGTGAATCGCAGTATATGTATTAAAACATGAGATGCCAATGACAGGATTTTTATTGAGATATGCAATGTATATTTAGTTTTATGTTGGGAATAGAATATCATAGTATGTATTCAGAAGTTCGAAGAAAATTATCATTTCATTTTATCCTTGGAAGCAAAATCCAGATCTAGCTGATGCTGATGGCTACAAAACTAGGATTTCCTTGCCAATGTATTAGTGATATGTCCATCTAGTACATGTTAAACACTCTTCGTTTCCACTCAAAGAACAAGAAAACTTGAGATACTAGTGGAATAGAAACCCAGGCAAGAGTAAAATGCAATTCAGTCTTTACAGAGTGAGGTGTAATACTCAAAATCTAAATGGAGACACTGGAGTGATCAAGCATGTAATATTTATTACACAACTTGAGTCAACTTAAGTGGACAGACATGGAAGAGTGGTACTATCACTGGCTTTCGGAGTCAAAAGGTTTTGGGTTTGAACCTCATTCATAGCACTTAATGGAAATCGGTTCGATTTTCATAATAGATGATCGGAACTACTAATAAGAAATAATTGTTTTTGTAACACACTGGAAATAAAAAAGTGTTCATTATTATTCACAAATTATGGACTTTCAGATGTCAACTTTAGTTTTGTTTTGAACTGGCATTTTCAGCTTAATTAATCTAACTTGAAGTTGGTGTCCTGTGTACATAACTTGGAAAAAATTAAAACTTAACCATACCTTGCATCTAGTCTTAGATCCAGGAGACCAGCCACTGATAACCTTCCACTGGCAGGAGCAGCAGCCATATCCCTGTGTTATTTCTTGTTTTCTAGAATCTTCCCATTAAAAAGGGAACCGATCATCAATCATTCAATAATTTAATCAAGCACTTAAAATCTACGGTAGGCAAATTCGATCAATATCGATTAAATCCATCATTGGCACATCACTACTCACTCTGGATTTGGAAATTTTCCGAGATGATTTTCATATCCTGTCCTTACTACTAAGAGATGTAAAAAGCTTAGTACTAAAGTAGTCTTTCGAATGAGACTTAAAATCGAGGTCTCTTGTCTCCGTACATGCTAAAGACATCATTGTAGCGTTTTAAAAAGAGTAGACAAACCACACGTGGTCGCTATAGGGGACACTTACAGTTACAGGGATTAAAACAGACTGCGCAAGATAAGATAAGTGATGGACTTTCATTTATATCAATGTAGCCAGTTGGGGAATGGCATAGGAAACTGGAGTCCCTGGAGGAAACCATTTACTTTCAGCAAGGGAACTTGTTAAACGTTCTCATCCTAAGATCTGTCCCGAGTCATTGAACTCAGAATACTGCTTCTCATGCTAAGATCTGTCCTGAGTCATGTTGAACTCGAAATACTGCTTCATCAAAGTGTGAAGTGCTGGGGGAAAAAGTGGGACTAGTTTGTATTTAAAAGTCAGATGATTTGGTTTTATTAGTGGGACGATTTGGTAACTTCAAATCGGTGTAAAAACTGAGACCAAAAATGTTGGAGGATTGGGACCAGTGGTTTCAATACAACTTGTACCTAAGACAACTTGCACTCAGGTCAACTCGTATCCATACCAAGACATCTCATATCTAAAGAAAATGTTTACCTAACCTGAGACAACTCATACCCAAGAAAACAATGGAAGAAAATAAACTGATAAAATTTATTTTTAATCTCATAATATTTAAATCATTTTTTATCTTTTAATGGGTGTTATTTAACTATTTCAAAGTTATTATGACTAGAAAACCCGCCTTTTCCCACCAATTTCTTTCATCAATCAAGAATACTTACTGCTAATATTTTTCACAAAAGTTTGTCAACTGAATTCCTGTAGGACGACTGTAAACTTTGAAATTTGTGTGCTTAAATGTTAAAATTAATACTTATAGATCTAATACTAAAAAATTAATTAAACTTAATTTTCTTAAATTGTTTTTCTGGGTATGAGTTGTCTTAGGTTGGGTACAAGTTGTCTTGATGTAAATAAAATGCATAATAAAGGTATAAGATTATTATTGTCTTGGGTTGGGTACGAGTTGTCTTGGGTAAGAGGAACTTCTATTTGTACCTTCCACTAATATTTTAATTTTGATTGAAAATGCCTAAAAATGACAGAATTAAGCCATTTTGAACATTTCTGTGAACATTAGCCAAAAATAAATTTTCACCAGTGGAGGGTACAAAAGGAAGTCTTAACCATATCATATATCGAAACAGGTATGTGTGATTTTATGATTTTATCGATAAAAACTAGTGGCTAGTGCCTGTGCCCGATGCCCTAAGCGCGGGGGATGGGGGCTGCGACATCGAGGTCCAAAGTAAACAATTGAACTTCAGTATTGCGTTTTGAACATGTGTACTCAGTTGAAAATAATTCAAATTACCAAATTTTATTATATTCCAATCGAATATTCTTTGCAAATTCGCCAAGATTCGATGTCAATTAACGAACAGCCACACACGCATGACTCGAAAACATCAAAAATAATAATTTGTCTGAATCCTGCTACTTGGCTGTCCAGTCGTTCAAACCTTCACACAGGTGATAGAAAAATTATTTTATCAACCAATAATAATGTTCCTGATACGTGACATTAGTTGAAATTTCTTTAAATATTCAAATTCCCCAGTGAAACTTGTTTGATTTCCGATATATGTCTGCTTCAGTGTTGACAAACGCAGCACGATGCATGGACGATTCTGATTGGCTATCGGCTATCTAAGGAATAACAGCAAGTTACAACTCCCTATTGCTGGTGCAAAATGGGGTTTGAAGTCTGTAATTCATACAAACCTCAGCTTTCAATGAAATAATATTCTATCTCAGAACATCAGAGGGTATGGGGTTTTAATTCAGGTATCTATGGGATATCAGCAGGTATCTATGGGATAGCTGCCAGCTATCTATAGGATAGCAGACAGCTATCCCATAGATAGCTGTTTACTAGCCCACAATACCTGCAGGTATTGAGAGTTACGGTCTGGTATCTATAGGATAGCAGCCAGCTATCCTATAGATAGCTGATCTATCCTAGGGTTAGCTGATTTTTGCATCAATTGGCGTGCCATATGTAATGCTCAAACAACGCTTTTGCTGTAACTGAGAAGTCTGTTTTCTATTATTAGGATTGGTTTGTGAATATCTAGTAAAGTGGTCTGTGATTATTTACACATTTGTAAACCCTCCTTTCGATCTACCAGGCTTCAAATAATCAATGGATACTATGTCTCTGTGCTGCGTACTCACTTTCATCACTAATTCTGCTTTTCTTTGTGACTTTATATTATGTTTTATACCTCTTTTGCATCGTTCATACTCTTCGGCAATTCTATGTGTGTAGTGTTGTAATTTTGATTTATATATCAATATCCCCAGCTGCCTGAAGTGAAAAAAGCTAAATTCTACCTGCCAATTGTTACAAAAATATTAAAACGTATCAAAGCATTATGCATATGAATCTCTTATATCCTTACGCACTGAAAATCAGGAAAAGTGACAAAATACCACTGACTATTGTTTGTAAATCACTACATTTGAAGTCGTATGACAAACGTAATGACTTCAATCTTTCTTTTCTCAATTTTCTATGCTGCAATATACCCGTTTCTTCTCTTTATGGTGTATTCATTTCAGAGTTAATATGCTATGGTAGAGGTTCTTCCTATTGCAGGAACTTTATACAATCTGTTTGCGTAAAGTCTTTGGTCGCACAGATATTTCAAGCCTAGGCTTATCAAGGTCATCATAAAGTTTCATTATCGTCATCACAATAATAAAACCCAGTTTTACAAAAAGTGCGCTGCTTTTGTATTCACGACGTATCGCCGGTCATGGCCACAATGTTCCGACACAGGCGTAGCATGCTTAAATGACACACAATTACAAGAATAAAAGCTCGGTCTGAATTGTACCATTTAATGACGCCACTGATACTAGTACGTCATTAGTTGCCGTGACGCTCTGTTACCGTGATGGCTGCGAGTGTCGGAACATAAAAGGCATGGCCGGCGATACGTCAATTACCCCTGATATATTTGACGCCCCATACTTCCATGTTCCTTTCATTCCCAATATTGATTACAAGTGTAGCAGTATCTACCTAAATATGAAGTGCTTATCTTTTCAGAAAAGATGACACCACTTACCTGGTAGGTACACGTTTTTACCTAATTGGACAGTTCCAAATTTTTCAATTTAATATTGTTTGAGCATATTATTAATTCTTTTTATTATTCCCAAGATATATTCTCTCAATAAAAAAGTCTACATACCTAAATGCATCAACAAACTAAAGGAAAATAATAATCTGGCCCCGATATGGCACATAATACAATAATTGCCCTCTAGGTATGTGGACACCCAGAATTGTCACCCGACCCTTCTGAAGGGTTTTAATTCTGGATGTTCACATACTTAGAGGACAATCGTGTTTTATTATACCGAAACAAAGCTTACCATGTAAAATGACACAAACAATATCTCAATTTAAAATGAAATTAAATACTGTCGGTTCAAACTTTCACCCATCCAGGGTGAGTGGGAAGCGGCTGTTACACCGCTCGTCTGTATACTTTAAATTCTGCTGAATCTGTGTTTACCTAGCTTTCCGTTGTCAAATGCTGACAGTAATTTTGCGGGAAATATTACATTTGTTACATATCATGTGATTTGAAAACACCCAAATGAAAAGTGTTTTAATATATATGAGGTATAATAATGTCTATTGAAAATACCGCGAGGATAGAATATTATTCAATAATATAATAGTAACCAATGTAAATTAAAAAGTTAAATAACATTAAATTACAACTAAGACTTAGATTCGGGAGCACACTCACATCATTACGTTCACATGTCTAACCTAACTTGTCACTTCCAAAGTTTTTTACTCGGGGAGTTACTTATTTAAACAGATAATGTGATTTAAAATTTTCAAAAATAGTGCAATGCTGTCAATCGTCCTTAAAATAGACACAAGAACAAAACGGGTGTCACAATGAGCATATAATAACATTTCAAGGCAAGTCAATTTTTGTGACCAAAGCTAATTGGAATTATTCTGTTGAGTCTTAATTGAAGTATTCGTTCAAACATGAAGCAGAACTTGACGAATAGGTCGTGTTTTGTCCAAGCTCGCCACTTCTCTACTATTTTGTTTATAATATAGATCTTCATCTATGCATCTGTGTGGTAATCAATGATTAATACAAAATTAGAAACAGTAATATCATTTTCTAATAATCAATGGTTATAACAATGTGTCGCACTATGATGTGATTCTATTGACTTAATCAAACTACATAATCTAATTTAACTACGACTATACATGTAAATGGACAGCATGTACTTACAGATTTTTACCTAGCAATGAGTATTCAATACCTAGGTTATACTATTCTTAGGCTGATTGTCTTAAAAATAAATGAATGGATGAAAAATACATACATGTAGGTTATAATTATCATGACTTGGTAAAGTAAATTTGAAAACGAATTAGCTTTTCACTTTTTCAAGGGTACTTCTCATTTAAGATACACAGAAATCGTTGATTATTATGTTACAGGAAGAGAATCAATATGTTTTTGTAGCACTTGAATTAGTATTCCTTACATGACGACAAAACTTTCAACGGATGCTATTAACAGCAAAAAGAATTTTGGTTTGTATCGATTTCAAAAACATCTGTGTGCCATCTATCAATTTGTACGCCGAAAATGGTTTTAAAATCGTATGAAATTGCTTAGAAATCATAAGCTCTCAGCTACTTTCTCTTATCTTTTCATCTTTGTTATAATTGTTTATTTCGTAACCCGCAACATTTAAAATCACTTCAATAATATCATTGAATATATTAAATTGTTGAGAATATTGTTTCAGGGATATTGCAAGCCTAGACTTATCAAGGCCACCAAAAAGTTTATTGCCGTCATCACAGTATTGTTTATAAGTTTGATGTCTCTGTTTTCAGGATTGCCCTGGATAGATTTGACGTCTCATAGTTCCATGGTCCTATCAAACAATTTTGATTAAACACGTGGCATGTGTAGCTAGCTTAACAGGAGGTGCTTACCTTTCCGGAGCACCTGGCCTCACTTCCCTGGTAGAAGTTCACATGTCTTACCTGACTTGTACGTTTTTTCTTTGCTTCTGGGTTGTGATTCGGATATGGATTAGTATGTTTGTTTTTGATTACATCGTTTTACTTATTATTTTGAATTCAAATGATGAAAGTGTACTTTCTTAAGTATAATAATTTTTATGTCAAATACTTGTGTCAAATGAACCACAATAATTTCATTTCGGTCTGTATATTAAACTGCTCGGAAACTCATTCAGGTCCTATTTACACAATCAGTGTTTTTTAATATTTATCTGATGTTATGTTGCTATTTGATCATTGTCTGTATCATAACGATTATTATCAAACACATTATAATCAATTTATTCATTTACTGTTAAAATCATCTACAACATATGATTTAACAAAGCTGTTAATTTCCTTTGATGTTGTACATTTAATTCCTTTGTAATAACAGATATTTGTATTTTACACATTGTATTGTCAAAAGTAAACATGCAGATTCACCAAAATAACAATCTTAAAAAGAAATAAAGTTTGCATAATAAAATTAAACACGAAAACTTTAACCAGGAATGTAAGACTGGTGCTACGAATACTTAAGTACCCCCTGTTTTCCGTTTTTCTAACTGGGAATGAAAAGAATATTGAACAACTTTTAGACGTCAAATGTATCAAGGACAGTTATGACTACAGATACATTGTGCTAATAAAAAGTATAATGTTGATGGCAAAACAACATTTTGAGTGCATTGATAATTTAAGACAAAAAACAAGCTCAATCCAACACTTTACCAACTATGTATTAAGTGCTTAGAAATCAGACAATCAGAAACAAACATACCATTCAAATTCAAATTCACAATCCCATTCAAAGTAGAAACTTTGAAACTGACAAATTTAGTTTAACTCATGAACTTCCACTAGAGAAGGGAGACAGAATGCTTCGAAAGGGTAAGAATCTCCTGAAAACGGTATTTTTTCATTTCAAAAAATGTTAATCTAGGAAAGTCATATGATATGCTTGGTATAGATTTGCTTTTAATCACAATGCAAAGCCCACTCAGCTTCCCTTTATGATCAAATAAATAACCTTATAACCAACACTGGTTTCATAAAACAGAACAGCCACAGCTATACTGTCCTGCTTTAATCTGCCCTCAAACAGAACAGCCACAGCTTTACCGTCCTACTTTGACATGCCCTCAGACAGTACAGCTACAGCCTTACTGTCCTGCTTTGATTTGCCCTCAGACATAACAGCCACAGCTTTACCGTCCTTCTTTAAATCTGCCCTCCAACAGAACAGTCACAGCTTTACCGTTCTATTTTGACATGCCTTAACACAGAACAGCCAAAGCTCTACTGTCCTGCTTTGATTTGCCCTCAGACATAACAGCCACAGCTTTACCGTTCTTCTTTAAATCTGCCCTCAAACAAAACAGTCACAGCTTGACGGTCCTATTTTGACATGCCTTAAGACAGAACAGCCACAGCCTTACTGTCCTGCTTTGATTTGCCCTCAAACAGAACAGCAACAGCTTTACCGTCCTACTTTGACATGCCTTAAGACAGAACAGCCACAGCCTTACTGTCCTGCTTTGATTTGCCCTCAAACAGAACAGCCACAGCTTTACTGTCCTACTTTGACATGCCCTGAGACAGAACACCCACAGCTTTACTGTCATGCTTTGATTTGCCCTCAGACATAACAGCATTACCTTCCTGCTTCAATCTGCCTTCAAACAGAACAGCCACAGCTTTACCGTCCTACTTTAACATGCCTCAAGACAGAACAGCCACAGCCTTACTGTCCTGCTTTGATTTGCCCTCAAACAGAACAGCCACAGCTTTACCGTCCTACTTTGACATGCCCTCAGACAGAACAGTCACAGCTTTACCGTCCTACTTTAACATGCCTTAAGACAGAACAGCCACAGCCTTACTGTCCTGCTTTGATTTGCCCTCAAACAGAACAGCCACAGCTTTACCGTCCTACTTTGACATGCCCTCAGACAGAACAGTCACAGCTTTACCGTCCTACTTTGACATGCCTTAAGACAGAACAGCCACAGTCTTACTGTCCTGCTTTGATTTGCCCTCAAACAGAACAGACACAACTTTACCATCCTACTTTGACATGCCCTCAGACAGAACAGTCACAGCTTTACTGTCCCGCTTTGATTTGCCCTCAGACATAACAGCCACAGCTTTACCATCCTACTTTAACATGCCTTAAGACAGAACAGCCACAGCCTTACTGCCCTGCTTTATTCTGCCTTCAAACAGAACAGCCACATCTTTACCGTCCTCTTTTAACATGCCTTAAGACAAAATAGCCACAACCTTACCGTCCTGCTTTAATCTACCATCAGACAGAACAGTCACATCTTTTGGATTGTGATTTCGACATGGATTGATGTGTTCATATTTTAATATATCAAGTTTATATTAAATGCCATACGATTACAACCAGATTTGTTCCCAAAATTTGTACTTTGATTAAGTGGTATGCGCATGATGATGAGTATGCAGATGTGGTAATAGCTGGTCTAAGGGAGGGCCAGCTACTAAAAGCAGCATTTAGAGTGTTAGCTACTTTGCTTACCGTCAAAACCTTTCCACAGATTTTAAAAGCATTAAGAATGGATGGCATACATTATTGTGTAAAATAGTTGTTGATATGGACTATAAATAATTTTCTTGCAGACATTAGTGATGATAATAGGTAAAAACAGGACAGTAAAGCTGTGGCTGTTCTGTCTGAGGGCAAATCGAAGCAGGACAGTAAAGCTGTGGTTGTTCTGTCTTAGGGCAAATCAAAGCAGGACAGTAAGGTTGTGGCTGTTTTCTCTTACGGCATGTCAAAATAGGACGGTAAAGTTGTGGTTGTTCTGTTTGAGGGCAGAATAAAGCAGGGCAGTAAGGCTGTGGCTGTTCTTTCTTAAGACATGTTAAAGTAGGACGGTAAAGCTGTGTCTGTTCTGTTTGAAGGGAGATTAAAGCAGGACAGTAAAGCTGTGGCTGTTATGTCTGAGGGCAAATCAAAGTAGGACGGTAAAGCTGTGGCTGTTCTGTTTGAGGGCAGATTAAAGCACGACAGTAGAGCTGTGACTGTTCTGTTTTATGAAACCATTGTTGGTTATAAAGTTATTTATTTGATCATAAAGGGAAGCTGAGTGGGCTTTGCATTGTGATTAAAAGCAAATCTATACTAAGCATATTATATGACTTTCCTAGCTTAGCATTTCTAGAAATGGCAAAACTAAGACCATTTTTAGAAGAAAAGCATCGTTAATTATCATTTTTTTGATTTGTTGATTATTGTAGTGACGCATTAATTTTACACTATCATTTATATACTGAACAAAACACAATTACATGAGGCAAAATCTTAAACATAAACATATATATATATATAAAGAAAACTATTTTTTCAGCCATCTTGTCCGCAATCTTGGATATCTTAAATTCCCCAAAGCTGCCAGGGTGGCATCATGCAGTTTCTGATTAGGGACATGTTGCAGAACAACTTTATGTAAACAAATTTTTTGCGGACTCTTTTTATGGGTTATGTGTAACAACATCATTTATATACTATGTTAAAACATTAGAACTAAGTAAGGCACTACTTATTCGTCGTCATTATCACTGTCTGTATATCTGAAATAATACACAATTCTAATTAAACATTATTAGTTATCACAACCACAAACATCTGTACACAAAACGCCATCCTTTTAACATTTACAAATACATCAAATCCTATATTTACAGCCATTTTATGCAAATTATTTTTTTTAAATAATGGGGTAAGGGAAATTTTTATACCTGTTACTAACTTGTTTGACAAACAAATTGTCCATTAACTACCACATACAAACACTATATCATAAACAAAAGTCATTCCATATAATATTTATATGTGTTTCTGTTCATTTTTGTGAAATAAATTATTGACTAATGTTACATATTTTGTGGTAGGGGAAACATTTTCGTCATCTGAAGCGTTCATTTGCGACTGTTTCAACAAATGTTAGATTATTTACATATCCAATAAGTGTGGTTAACATTATAAAACAAGTTTTATAGAATTGGAGCATTAGGTAATAGTATAGAACGATTGACAGGACAAATTATTAGTAAAAACGCATAATTTTAGGGATTTTCTGTCTTAAATTTTCATTTTTTAAAAGAAATGTTAATTTAAATATCATATTATAGTCATACTTTATCGTACAAGATGTGTCAATAATAAAATGTCTAAAAAATATAATATTTTATTGATATAGCCGCTAAAATATCCATTAATGATATTATAGAATTTTTTACTCAAATTTTAGGGGGGGGGCACATACAAAACGAGGCTGTAAAAATTTGCACCACTTTCAGGTTTGACTTCCACCCTTCTTTACTTCACTATACCAATACTTAACCATGGCATAGTCAGAAATTTTCTAGCTGATGGTTTGAACTAAATTTTATTTTAAGCCTCTTTATAGAGTTAGCCTGGAGACTAATACAAATGTAGAAGAATGTAGTGTTTTGATTCATTGCATTGAACTCATTGCCGATATTGATGCAGATTCTAATCTTTCTTTAACCTTAAATATTTAATTTCATTCTACCTCTGCTTTTTGTCCCGCCCTTACAAATGTTTTGGTATATTGGTGTTTTCTCTCTCATTATTTCCTCATTCTTTTACATTTTAAAGTTTTGAAAGATAAATAATTTTTTTCCTGGCATATCCTTTTAAACAACACCATATATGCACACAAAAGATCGCCATATATGGTTAAGAATGGGTATAAATACAGGAACTTTGACCTACAGTTATGCGTAATTAAATAAGAAAATAAGGGTGTTTCAATTCTAATTGATAAATTACATCATACTGTGTACATTGATTCTGCATATAGATGTTCTTTTAGAATATATGGACCAAAAATGTTTAGAAATCGTATAGAATATTAATTAATTATATAAGTATACTTTTATTCTCTAATGACTTTTGATCCCTGACACGTGTCTTATTTGTACATATAAATTAAATTCATTAAATATTTTCAAAACTACAAGTCTTATTCTTTCATATGATTTATTTGAAATAAAAAATTAATAAAACTGGGTTATCTCCAAAATTGTATTGCTGGCATAAAGTCACAATTTTTTCATTCAAAAACCCATAGGTTATCGCACATAAATTCCAACCCTAATTTCTTGAGATTATTTTGTAAAATTGACGTTTACGGACAAAATATTTGTACCTGCCTCCCTATATTAGATAGTGAACATATTTTGTAATCGATCTAATTCAAACTATTAGGTCATATTTGTGTAACAATTCCAAAATTTTGTATTTTTCCTTTTTCCATGGTAGCGAAGTGTAGTGGCATACATATCTATATATTGGTATTTTACGGCGCTGTCATGTTAGCGTTACCATGGTAACGGATATACATTTGGAACATAAAAACCAAATTTGATTATTGAAAAAAACACATAAAATATTGACTAGGGTAAGCTTTTCAGTCTTTGTTGCAATTGAATGGGAAATTTCTTTGAAATAAATATTCAGATCTTGTAAAATTGAAAAAAAATTCTGTAAATGTTCTTATTTTAGAGATTTAGTCGAGTTAAAGACTTTTTTAGTAAAAAAACGCAGAATAGTGAATCCTACATAACTTAAAGAATAATTGAGATATTCATCTCAAATTTTCAGGTTATGTCATTTATTCTTGGTACTTTCGAAAAATGTAGAAATATGCAATTTTTGCGCATCTGGACTCATTTTCCCAGTCACGGTCAATCAAATAATGTTGGCAATAGTTCTTTATACAATGCAAATTACTCAGTACAATCTTAAGCTTTTTATAAAAAATTAAAAGCAATTGATATCCATGCAACATGCACTCACCACGTGTTTTTATAAATTGTTCTCCCTTAATTCAAAACAAACATAATGTGGGGTCTTCCATCAATAACTACTTAGAGGTTTGTGTTTTATAGCTTTATATAGGTTTTATAAATGGTGTTATTTGTGAGATGTGTGTTCCCAGTTTGTTTTAAAGAAAAAAACAGTAAAGGTTTGATAACACACTTTTCATTCTTATTAAATATTACGTATTCAATTTGACATTGGTATCTCAAGTAGGGATTTATTGGGAACGTTTAAGGCGTTTAACGACATTTGAAATAAAGCCTTAATCGTTAATACCTACTAGAACTGAGATGCTGGGATATTAAAGCTGGTTTTTGTAGACTCTTAATTGTTTAGTCTTAACAATTTTTTCATTAATGACTGTAAAACGATGGATGTTTTTTTCATATGGAACTGTATTTGTTAACAGGGCACTTGTGTAATCAATCACAAACATACCAATCGATGTAAAATAAAAAAAACCTTAAAACAGAGAAGGAAGGCTGAGTGATCTGGAAAGGTGAGTATCACTTACCACGTGTGTTTGTGTGAGTATGTATGTGTATGTGTGTTAAACAGAAATTAATCACTCTGCAAAGCACAAGTCTTTCAACATGGCTCTTACATTCAATAGGGAGTTAAGTTGATTCTGATTGTAATGCAACTGAACTCGCATAGTTTCTTTTCTATTTGAGATTTCACGATATGTCCTTCCCATTTATCATTAAACAGTATATCTGGCAATACACTGCACGATCGTTAATAATTTAATTATAGGTATTTTAATATCATAATTTTCAGTATAGTTTATTTATGATAAGCAACATTGGTCACGTGATCAATAGAAAAGATAACAAAATCAGCGGATGTTAATGGCGTCATCACAGTATTGTTGATAAATTTGATGTCTCTGTGTCCAGGATTGCCTTGGATATATTTGACGTCTCATAGTTCCATGTTCCTTTCACACAATTTTGATTACACACGTGGCGGATGTAGCTAGCTAAACAGGAGGTGCTTACCCTTCCGGAGCACCCGGTTTTCACTGGTGAAAGTTTACATGTCTAACCTGACTGGTTAGTTCAAAAGTTCCAAAGTTTTTACTCTGCTTCTGGATTGTGATTTCGACATGGATAAGTATGTTTGTTTTAAATCATATTTTGTATTCATGATAATAATAAAAAACACCTAAAGGTATACGTTTGAAATTGACTGTTTCAATTTTTGTAAATAACATTGACTTTCACCGTTACCTTAATTTTTTATTTTGGATATGGACCAGTTCATTTATAAATCAGAAACATAAATGTATTCTTCTACACCGTGAAATTCAAGTATTGTTTACAATAAACCAAATAATATCAAAATATTTCTTATAAATTAATTCATAAATAATTCGCAATTATATTTATAATTTTATTGACATTAAATGTTATCAACGAGAATAGTCAAATTTCCATCCTATGGCGTATTAATACAAATGACGTCACTGACGTTATGAACTCATAATCAAAAACAAACAAACTAATCCATCTCCGAATCACAATCCAGAAACAAAGTAAAAACTTTGGAACCGACAAAAGTAGTCCACGTACTGAAGTTATCTGCACGTGCTCATGCGGGATGCTATATGGAGACAATATCGTACCACCTATTCCATGATAATAATCTGTCAAATAAGCAAGAAAATGCAATACTGTAGAACACAATAATAAATCAACAGCTGAGCAAAAATCTAGTGAAATTATAGATTAGTACAAAAGTAGCAATTTATGAAATTATATATCATTACACGTTACACATAAAACGATACCATCACATCAATATTCAATATAGAAATTTGATAAGGCGAATCGGGCGTACATGACTATCTAAGCAATTCAATATTTATTGACACAAATAAGTAATAATCGAAAAAATATTTGATGTAACTTTTTAAGTTAGACAAAAAATTGAAATGTTTCAGACATTTATTACAACGTACAGTTTAATCAATTCAAAATGTCAATGAATCACAATACTGTTGATAAGTATAATGTTAACAAAGTTTCCCTGGATATATTTGACTTCCCAAAGTTCGACTTTCTTTTCATTCTCAATTTCATTAAACACGAACCAGGCGCAGCTAGCTTAATAGAGAGTGATTACCCTTCCGGCCACCCGACCTCACTGCCCTGGTGCACATTTTGGTCTTAAAATTAATTTTTTGTTTGCTATTGAGTTGTGGTTTGGACATGGGTTGGAATGTTTGTTTTCAAAATTATACAGAGAAAACAATAATAAGAATTCGTCGCGATGAAAGCATTTTCACTAGACATTGATTGAATTTTGCAGCCCTAGATGAGTATTTCGGAACATAAATACTCATAAGTAGTGATCTGCAGCTGACCAAAACCGCTGAAACCCAAACATTGTATGGACACAACATCGTTCTGGCCTAGACAGTGATCAATTTTATTATTTTAATTTTAAAGAGTCTGTTTGAGAATAAACAATACAAAGGGGATTCTAAACAGTTCAGTATATTCGATTGTATTATGTAACTAATTTTTAAATGAAAAATTCAACGATATTAAAAGATCAAAGATAGGAAAAGCAACAGCTGAGTGCTAATGATTTTTCGACTATATAAACACAAAAGAAAGCGATAGGAAAGTAATCTAAATATACGTTTATGTTGTAAATATTACAATTTAACACACCAAGAATACCAGAAATTACTATTGAACTGTCAATACTTTTAGTGCTAGAAGAAGGACTTGACCGTTCTATTATTTTGGCAAGCAGATATTCAATGTAAATCAGGTATGTACATGTTATTCATCTATTAATTATTAGGTACAATTATGACTTTTGAATTATTATAGGCAACACTGCGGAAACTTTTCTTGGGATAAACAATTTATAACAATTATTGAAACCAATGTATTTATTTACATTAATAAAAACATTATTGTCAGGGACATTTATAAAAGTATGCGTTGATAGGTCTACTGTATAGTTATCAAACCAATGCTAGGATAAATATTGAATTGGCCAATTATAGTGTCTTTTTAACAATTCGGCATAATGAAACAAGAGGAGTCCGCTTTATTCGATACAAATAGTTATGACGTACGATTTTTTCATCTATATTTTATAAACGAGTAATATTTAAGAAAAATAAAGTGTAAAGAATTTGGTTCAATAACACGCAGATTGATGTCTCTGTATTCAAAGACGTATATTTGACGTCCTTAAACTATGTTTTTTTTCGTTCTTAATTTTTATGTCACAGGTGGTGGATGTAGCTAGCTAAACAGAAGGGTGCCTAAACTTGGTAGCTATCGGTTTTACTTTTTTTGGAGTTTGACATTTTTAACTTATTAGCCAGTTGATGTTTTTTTGTTTTTTTTTTGCTCAAGATTGCAATTAGGATATTGTCGAATGGTGTCGTTAATTTTGAAATTAATAAAGAAATGGAAAGTCAATAGTTACATCGAACTCCAAGACATTGTTATAAAACCATTGATTTTGTACGCGATGTTGATCATAATTCTGGTTTGTATTTTTATTGATTACTGGTTAGCATATCGAGGAGTGTATGCCAGAAGGTCATAAGTGCATATTTCATGTAATGAAGAAAAGTCGAATTGAAAGTTTTAAGTTCAATTTACCTTGTTTGCTGATGACATTATGTACTTCAAAATATCATTTAAACTTCAAGGATAGAAGATTTATCCATTGGATGTACAATTTACAAGATAATGTTATTATTATGTTAATTATGTCTAATTAAACCACTTAAGACTTTCTGGTCTGCGGGTATCATGACTTTACAACTGATGTCCAGCTGTCTTATAATCATTTAGGATAAATTGGTCGATTTAAAGTGGGTTGTCAGAATGTGAGTTAAACTAATAGCTGTTCACTTTGTACAAACTGTTTACTGTGTAAACATTCTAATAAAATCGTGATTAATTCAACAGGTGGCATTTTGAAGTGTTTATGAAATATTTTAACAGTACTTCAAAATTTGCAACTAAAGCACTTAAAAACTAAATATTTTCGCATATCTTCTGTCACTTTGTCCTTTATGAATCTACAATAACTATTTTCAAATTGATTTAAATTTTGATTGTTAAAGAACTTACTTAATAATTTAAAACAACTGACTTAAAGTTAATGGCTAATTAACTACTGAACTCAATGTCAGAAATTATAATATGAAAGAATTCTCATTAAAATTACCACTAAGTAAAACAATCCACCCTTCATTTGACAATGCCAATGTTTTTTAGACAGATTTTAAATAGCAAAACCACCAGGATAACTATCCTAAAATCAGTCCATATACATGTAAACAAGAACTTTTAAACTTCAAAGTCAGAATCTTCAACCTCATCAAAGAGGTCTGGTTCTGGCAAGGTATTACCGATCCCAGCATCAGAAAGCATGTTGTAAAAATAATGGGCATATTCCTCTGGGATTGTACCGTCTTTACAAAGTGAAATCAAATCACGTTTTTTCTTTTCAGAAATTGGTAATTTTGCAGCATAGCACTGAGTCACAGACTCAGCTATGTGGATCATGCCGCCTTTTTTGTTTTTTTATTTCATTTTGAAGATTTGAAATTCATTATCTCCAAATTCATATTTAAAATACATGCAGTCAGGATCACTGCTTCTGAATTGTATCCATTTGCAGTTCATCCACTGCAACTTTGACCCCTTAGTGTCTACCGCAGACGGTGGAAACAACTTTTTTGAAACGGTTTTAAAATTAATGATGTCTAAATGTCTGAAGGGAACTACAGTGTATGTTTTCTTACGGGCTAGCCTTACTACTGTGTCCCACTGGCTAGGGACATAAATCGAAGTGTTCGTCTTTGCCGCCTCAATAGCTACGTGAATGGAGTCACACTCCATGTCTGTGTGACCGGGTTCTAAGAATTTTTGGTCAATTGTCTTGATGTAAGGACATGTTAAGACAGCATGTAGGATGGCTGCTGAAACAATTCTGTTTCTATTCTGTCCTGTGCAGTTGTCTGAATATAGACATACATGTTTTATTGTTGGTGGTAAAGACTTAACATATTTTAAAATACAAGTTCTAATTTCATTTGATCCGCGTTTTGCATTTGTCTCATTCCACATAAAACAAGTCCCAAGACCGTCTCCTAGCGAATAAAATGAAGAGTTGTAACAATTAAGCTTTCTTTTGTAGTAGACTTGGCTCACTTTAGAACATGGTGTGTGGAGAACAGATTGTAAATCAAATGTGGCTGTGTGAAAATCATTTCTTGTTTTACTTAAGGTCTTATCTGTTGTTTTTTCTTCCCGCGCTTTTAATTTCCTCTTAATATGAAGATGATATTGTTCTTGGTCTCCATCTGCAAGCTTGCCATTTGTTTTTTTTCCAGGTACAGTTTACATACGCGACATTGATCTTTTTTCGGTGTATGGAATGAATAATTGTATTCTTCACAGAATATTTTGCGGTATTTTGAAGCTTCTGCTGGTGTAATGTTTCTATTGCCACAGTCAATTTTATACAGTTCATACATTATGGTTATGTTAAGATCACTCCCTAAAAATTTGCGGTGTGTGTCTTTGCGGGTGTAATGTGGATCCATTAATGGGAAAGATTCGGTGTGACTTCTAATGTGAGAAAGTGCGACTTCTGGTAATTTGTTAGCTGGCTTGTGGCGTCCTCTGTTGTCTTGTGATGTAAAAGTTCCAGACCTTCCTGCTTTTAAAGCACTTTCAATTACTTTTTCACCAATATCTAATGTTTTAAGGTAAAAACATTTGCATACACGAATATAATTACCATTGACATTAAAACTAAAATGGCGTGTACGTTTACGAATCCTGGTTGCTTTTGGTCTAATTCGTTCAGGCGCACATTATTTTACCGTGCCACAGATGAAAGTCTGTTATAGTCATTTAGATTCCAGTAACTTTCAAAAATATCTTGCCTCTTTTCTAGTGAAATATTGATGGAACATTTAAACCTGCACTTTCCACAGTCTTGCTCCTGCAGTTTTCTTTTTCTCATCGTTTTGCCAGTAGTTGTTACATATTCTTTGCGAGATAACCTGAGGTATTTTCTTATATTCTTTTTCCACGTTTCAGGTGTTGAAATACGCCGTTTTCTACATCCAAATTTCCTTTTTGGACTCTTATATTTTGCAGCTTTCCTTGGAGTTATAACTTTAGGTTGTGTATTATCAGGAAAATTATCTTTTGACCTTGGTGTAATGAAACCAGTAACAGAATTAGATGTAGAATTAGACGGATTATTGGCATTCAATGCGATACATGCATCATAATGGTCAAATCCTAAAACAGGAATGTGAGCTAGGTATGGGTTGGTTGGTCTGAAGTTATGTCAAACAGGGATGGTGTAATTCTAAAAATGTGTCTCTCCCTCAAACTGGAATATAACAAAAGATCTTTTCTCAAAGTATTGGCTGTTGCTAAAGGAAAGGCATCAGCAAGCCCACAGGACCAATTTCCTTCTTGTCTCAAAAAGTTTACTTGATCTTCATAATTGGATGATGATTTTTCATTTGCTAGAGCACAGTTATATTTTATCTGGATGGTTAAGAAAATGGTCACAAACTGCATTCCGTAATTCCAGATGGTTGTATCCTATATGTTTAGATACAGCACTGAAAAAACAATTACCATCACCTTGAATTTCCTGTCGTTGCATTCCATTACTAAACAGTAGCGCATCAAGTGTTCTTATATTGTTTTTATATACAATTTGTCTAGCCTTGTAAGCCAAAAAGCTCTTTTTCTTGATTTTTTGAATACTCTGTTCTTCTGAATATGTCTTTGCAGTTTTGGAGCGGACATATTTTAATTTTATCTTTTTTGATGCCAATACATTAGGTCTTCCTGGTGTGTTTCTCTGGTTTCTGTTTAAATTAGTTGGTTTCCTTTTCCAGCCTAAATTTCTAAACTGGTTTTGAATAGTTTCATTTGCTGTGAAGTTTCTGGCTTTGAAGCGTTTTGATGATACAAGTTTTTTCTTGTGACTATGGTTTGTGGTACAAGCTGATTTCGTTTGTGTTTCTTGTCTATCCAGTCACTATCATCTTCAAGTAAGAATTTTTTCCTTTTTATTGATCTCCTTTTCTTCCTAAATGCAATGGGCGCTTGTAGACTTCCTTCAAAAAGTTTTTGTTGTATATTAGATAGTAATTCGTCTTCAGAGCTTCTTTCAGCGTTTTCCTTTGGAGACTTTTTCTTTTTTAAATCTGGTAACACCTCATCTTCAGAAGTTGTTGATCCTCTTTCATCCATTTCACTTAAATAAATAAATAAATTAATTAATTAATTAAGCGAGATCTTACTAAATTATTATATATAAATTTTATAATTTGAACTAGCTCACTTCTGTTATAGATAAATAAATAATATTTATTATTATTATTATTATTATTATTATTATTATTATTATAACAATATAACTTACCATTTATCCTGCAGAAGAACTTAGCTGTATCAACATGTCAATTTCAAAACAGAAAAATAAAAACATCTTGAAACTGAAATGGGAAGAACAACTGTACATGTAGTTTTAATAAAATAACAAACCCAATAATAACTTTGAAATTTTTTTTATTAGTTTGCTCATCATAGTTCATGGTGTCTTCAGCTACTTCACATAATAATGAAAGTCATAAGGTAATTTATGACATTACTCATACATCATATTGTATTGTGCCCATTTCATCTTAAAAGCACATAAGGCCATCTGATGCACTTAAGGAGTGATAATGGTAATCTGGAATTTATGGTATAAGGGCAAATAAGAGCAAATTCTCTCTTTATAAATGTTTGCTTGTTGACTGGAACAATCTCCTATGGTCACATATGTCCAATTTAGACTTGTTAATAGTAGGGCATGGAATTCATCCTAAACGTACTGAGTACCTTTAAGAGCTTTTGGCATGTGATAAAGTGTGAAGATTGCACTTACGACATTATGTTTTTGTGTAATATATACTTAATAAAAACACATTCTAGTGCAAGATTTATACAAATGATAGATTAATTATAAATATGCAATATTATGATAAAATGTCAAAATTCTTAAATTTTGCACTTACGACCTTTTGGTATACACCCTTCGATATGATTGTATAGATGTCATTCTAACTCTTAATAATTCTATTTTTGGAGAATTTGTGTACATCATCTATACTAGTGAAGTTAACATAAAACACAAGCGTGGCTTTTCCAGTTCCGCTATTATATTATTATCGCTTCGTAAATTTTATTATTCAGCAAGCAAGTTGCTTATAAATAAATTGTTAACATAAAAATATTTAATGTTCGGCTTATCAATGCTCCTAAAGTTTTATTGCTCTCATCACAACGTTAATAAGTATGATGTCTTGGTATCTAAGATTATCCTGAATATATTTTACGTGCCATAGTTCCATGTTTCTTTTTTGTTCGACTTTATTCAAATTATCACTTTAACCACATTAATTATCACGAAGTCTACATTTACAACTATATGGCGCATTTCCTTTTCTATGCAGCAATAAGCTAACACTTTCTGCGTATGGTGTATTTGTTTCATATGTATAGTAGAATCTGTGCCCACCACGGTTCTTAATACAACGAACATAGTTGCTTTCTAATATTTTTTTTTCAAATCTAACTTATCAAAGAAATATTTTAATGATTAAATATGACCGATACTAATATTTGGTAAGGATATTTATATCATATCCATGTATGTATAATGTATGCTTCTGATATTCCAGTTTGGTTGAAAGCTCGTTCGGAAATAATTTTTAAACTTCTTCAAATTTAAAAGTAATTTATTTATTTATTTATTTATTTATTTACATAAGACAGAATCGCATCTTAAAGAGATGCTTAAAGATGTGCTTAAAGATGGCTTAAAGGTAGATCAAAGACATAGGTATGTTTAATCTCCTTTTGCGCAACCCTTAAGCAACTTTAATCCACCTTTAAGTATCTTTACACAAAAACTTAAGATGACATAATTGCACGGAATTTTAACTCCTTCAAACCGTTTTGCTTAAAGTGGCTTTAAGATTGTATACATGTGTGTTGTATTGTACATGGATTTCCTATTATTTCGATATTCGTAGTTAAACAAAGACATTTTTGCCTAAACATATTCAGGAAATGTCTATTTTTTAAAAATAACTAAATTGAAATAAAATCAATAAATAAAACTGGATTAGAATGCAAAATTGAACACCGATTTTTATATGAAAGAGTACATGTAAATAATTTTGAAACAAACGTACTTGTTACCGGTAGTACTTATGTAGTTGACGAAAATAGGAAAGTATAGATGATGTAATGTACCTATGTCAGATATAGGTAGCTAACAACTGACTGAAGTTATGTTATGCACGATTGATTGATCCGAAAAACCTAAAATATATCTCCTGAAGACAAATTTGGATTTTTCTATGTATTTCGTGAAGTATAAATATAAATAAATAAATAAATAAATAAATAAATAAATACATAAATAAATAAATAAATAAAGACATACAAAGATAAATAAATAAATAAATAAAGAAGTACAAAGATAAATAAATGAATGAACTTATAAATAAATAAATAAATAAATATATGCAGTCTGTTTTTTCAGCCATGTCTTAATCAAAGGTTAATTACTGCGGTAATACCATGTGCATGGTATAGTTATTAATTTGGTATATTTTTAATGTTTAACCCTTGAAAATTGTATTATCTGGTTATATTTCAACAGTTTATTGATGTGCCGTTTTTCAAGTTTGAAACAGTAAATTATTAAAAACAGTGTTTGTAATGTGCTGCTTTTTAATACATTATTTCAAATATCGTAAATAAATGAAACAGACAAAATGCAAGAACTTCGAACGCTGAACTTATAATGATAAATGCTAAAACTATTTGACATCTGAAATAGTCCACCGTATGCTCCGGAAAATATCCTCATTTTTCAGGCTTGATTTCTCATTACAATTTGTTTTATTTACCGGTACGTTTGTTTTTGTATATATTGTTATTCATTTAGGATATAAAAGCAAAACATCTCTCATGCACACGCTAAATTTATTTACATGTGTGTTTGTTTTAGGGTAAGGGTGATGGTTATTTTTTTTCCCGGGAAATTTAGTATCCTTCATCATCCCAGAGACAGAGAGAGAGGAGATTGTATATAGAAAGGATTTGTGGTCGTGGCAAATTCAAAATACACTATATACTATATTCATTGAAACGCATTATTTTAAGTGTATAACTTAAGGTTTACTGGGGTTAAGTTGCGTTTTCCATACATTAGTGGGGAGGGGGTTCCCAGCACAATATGTCACGTAGCGAGATGCTTAGTAATGACTGTCATTCACAGCGTAATTGGTTATGTACTGGGAGTGTCGTGCTCTTTGTCTCAGCGAAGTAAAAAAATAATCTTTAATCAGCGCAATATATGTATAAACGTGCTCTTCTTCTAACATGGCATTTCCGTATTTCCGCGACTAAGATTATTGGATATAATGTAAACATTCATATATTAAAAACGAAAAATAAAATTCTAGTGCCTTAAGGAGCTAAGTAGATTTTAATGTGGCTTAAAAAGCATTAAGCTCCTTTAAAAATTATGGTTAAAAATCATCTTTAAGCAACTTAAAAGAGGCTTAAAGTTGACCTAAATGTGTCTTTGTCCCACCTTTAAGCTAGCTTAAAAACATGTTTTGATCTTGTGTTATTTATTTATTTATTTATTTATTTATTTATTTATTTATTTATTTATTTATATCATAATACACAATAATAGGGTTTATTATAGCAAAATTAAATTTTAATACTGCACAAGTACAGATGATTCAGTGTTCACACGCTATATTTATGTTGTCAACACACTGGACGGCCTATACGTTACAACTTTCATGGTATCATTAAATAGTCGAAGACATTGTCTGTTTATGAAATATAGTTTTTGAGTAGTGCAAACTTTACAATTCTATATCTGACCAAAAACAAATATCACTATCCATGATAGATTAAATGAACACTTGGATTTCCAACAGGGAAGTGAAACAGTGTGCAAACCCCTATTTACCTAGCTATCAAACAATGCATGACGTAATAGGATGGCATTAAATTACGTCATCAGATAATTAAAAGATTCACAATCACAGGTTATGACCAACACCGTATTCATAAGCCACTGAATATCAGCAAAAACAAATATATTCGTCCAAAGAAGATCAATTGCTATTGTAAAGATTAACTTATAAATCAAACCTGTTTATAAAAGCCATGTATAGGATAAAAGTGTCAGAAAAAGTGGTCTATGTGGTCTATGTGGAAATGTTTGCTTTTGAATAGAGTTTCATTTGACATGAATAACATGGTACCCCTGATGTAAAGGAAAATTAAAGGTATATTTCATAGTGTATTAATGAATTAATATTTTTGTAGATTCAGCAGACAATATGTCATACAGGAAAAAGATGATTTTCTTTACCTTCTGTTTGTTGGTACATTTAGGTATGTTATTTTTAATTCTCTTTTAAATAAATCTTCACATCATAAATATACTTGATTATGTCATATCTTGAACACAATAATCAATCCTTTTAATCGTTCTGGTGCTTACTAGATTACCTGTTTTAATATTTATTGATATAATATCTCGTTTATCGCAGCAAGTGACTGGACAAATTATTTTATTTTTCCAAATACGATTCTTAAATGCATATCAAAAGCTAACATACTAATCCATACATGAAAACAAATGACATAATAATAGCGAAACATCAAAATTTCATATTTTATGTTTTTGTATTGGAAGCATCAGGCGAATGAAAGATATATCTTAAAAAGGTCAAATCAAAAAGGTAAAAATCAATAATGGAAATGGAGATTATTTAAAATGCCAGCAATAAAACATTGAATTTAGTGTTTAAAGCTCACTGGTTATCCTCTCTGGGATATTGCAATCCTAGGCTTGCCAGGGCCCTAAATTTGTTTTAAGGCCGTCATCACAGTGTTGTTAATAAGTTTCATGTCTGTGTCCAGAATTGTCCTGGATATATTTGACGTCCCATATTGCCGTGTCCCTTTTACACAATTTTGATTTCACACTTTGCGCGTGTAAGCTAGCTAAACAGGATATGCTTAACTTTCCGGAGCACCCGACCTTACTCCCCTGGTAGAAGTGTACGAGTCACATTGTCAGTTCGAAAGTTTTTAATTTGCTTCTGGATTGTCATTCGGATATAGATAAGTATGTTTGTTTTTCATTTGCTAGGCAGGTCTTTCTTTACATTTATATCACGGTGAAAATTAAAAATTGTAGAATTTTTCAAATCTACAAATGTTCATTCAGCTGCAGATTTTGCGGTCTTGGTTCTCAAATCAATTTCCAGAGGCATAAATATGAACATGCACTGGCTTTTAACCATTCCGGGAGTCAAATCCTGATCGATCGCCAATCCTGTAATAAAACCGCTCTATTTTTTCTGTTTCACCTAAAAGGCACGTTGAAAAAGTAAATCACCTCTCAACAAATATATCATATAATCAAAAACAAACATACTAATCCATGTCCGAATCATAATCCAGAAGCAAAGTAAAAACTTTGGAACTGGCAAGTTAGGTTAGACACGTGAACTTCCAACAGGGAAGTGAGGCCGGGTGCTCCGGAAGGGTAAGCACCTGCTGTTTAGCTAGCTACAACCGTCACGTGTGTAATCAAAATTGTGTGAAAGGAACATGGAACTATGAGACGTCAAATATATCCAGGGCAATCCTGGATACAGAGACATCAAACTTATCAACAATACTGTGATGACGGCCATAAAACTTTTAAGAGCCTTGATAAGCCTAGGCTTGCAATATCCCTGAGTCAACAATTTATTTGCAAGCAGCTTACTTTGTTGTACAGAGTCCCCGTAGTAGGACCAAGCTCTACCATAGCGAATTAATTGGGAAACAAATACACCATTAGCAGAAGAAGCAGGTATATTGCTCCATAAAAAAGAGCGTTGACAATAGAAAAATTGAAGTCATCACGTTTGTAATAAAGTTTCAAATGTAGCCTTTCGTGTGCGTCATAATTCAGGTATAAGTCTAAATATGAAGCAGAACTTGAGGAATCAGTCGTGTCTTCATATACAACATTGGAAGATTTACAATTCAGATCATCGTGACTTCGTAAAGTGTAATTTTTGCATGTAAGGTTACTGCCAAAATGCGTATCGGTTAAAATTTTACAGGTTTTGCAGTTTTTTTTACAAGTTGTAACGGTGCAGTAATTTAAATTGTCATCATAATTAAAAATATCTGAAAGTTTAATAGTATATTAAACAATATCATAAGGGTTTATCGATACAGTACACACTTCACAGCCAAAACTGCGTTTTCGAAACAATAAACGTTAACTATGTTATTTTTTGTGCTGCCTTTGCATCGATAGTCGTGCCAATTTCGTTCATATTGTGGCAATGGTTTATTTTACTTAAAACAGTACAAATAATTTTCATTTATATTAATTTTGTAGAATATTTTGGCCGTCATCACGGTATGTTTAATAAGTCTCTGTGTCCAGGATTGCCCTGGATATATTTGACGTCTCATAGTTCCATGTTCCTTTCACATAATTTGATTACACACGTGGTGGGTAAAGCTAGCTAAACAGGAGGTGCTTACCCTTCCGGAGCACCCGGGTCACTTCTCTGGTGGAAGTTCAATTGTCTAACCTAACTTGTCAGTTCCAAAGTTTTTACTTTGCTTCTGGATTGTGATTCGGACATTGATTAGTATGTTTCTTTTTCATTACTTAGTTATTTTGTTCACAGTTTAAAATATATTATTATATCTATAATAGTTATATTTAAAAAAGTGACTCATCATAATCCTGAATTACACCTTTTTTAAACAACACTCGCCTTTATAGTAAATTTGTGAACATTAAATGCTTGTTTTCTAATTATCTGAACAGGTAACAGTAAAGACCTTACTGGTCTTGGTAGTAAGTCAACGGTATACCATGTTAGGAGTGGCACGGTGACTATGGAAACTATTCAAGCAACAGATAAACATGTTTACAATGCATTTGGAATGCTAGACCCTTATACTCAAACATATTATACATTTGTGACGGAAAATAAACAATTAGACTTCTTTATTGCTATAACTGGAAATTTGCAAATTAATTGCAGATTACGTACTTTGCGCATAGTTCAAGGTTTCTTTTTATGTCAAACTAAATCAGAGGATCAAAAACTATATAGCAAACCGGAATTAGCCAAAATTAATCAATCATCTAGTCATGTTAACAAAAGAACGTTGCAACAATCTAAGACAAAAAGATACAGTGATGATATTCACATTATGGTTGAGGAGAATGGTATATGGATTCTATATCAAGGTCACAATCATGGATTCTTGAAAAAATATATCTATCAATGATCTATCATCAATCAAGCAGATTCATATTGACTCCTCATATACCAACCATCATGCTATAGTCGTTTTCAGCAAACTGTATATCATGTCAACATCAAATAGAACTCTTAATATCGTTAAAGCCATCGACACGGAAAACACTAAGAATGCAATGTCTTACAAAGTGATACTTTCTGAAAATTTCCCAGAACCCAGCTCGATGCATTATAATCCTAAACAAAAACAATTATTCGTCACTGTAACAAAAAAGTACTTATATATATAATGTCGAATACTGTCACTTTCCTTATCAAAGAAGTAAAAACATTGATTTGTCAAAAATCAATTCTACCTTTATCTGGTCCTTTATTCCATTTGAAAACGCTCATTTCATTGATATAATTCACTCATTTTCAACTTTCTTTGATATTGGAGATCATAATACGTTACGTAATATAGGTGATATCTTAATTGCCTGCCCATATGATAAGTGTTTGATGCCAGGTATGTCTAATAAACTATATTGTCGGTTAAATACCATTAGATTATTATTTGAGACATTTGTAAAACAGAAAATAAACACTTCTGTCTTTAATATCTTACAAGTAAAACTTGATATGCTTAAACGTTTAGAACAAAGTCAGTTTCGTATATTAACAAATGAAATGAAGGCATTAAAACACATGCTGACCAAAGAATTTTCAGATTTAAAGACACATATGCACTCTTTACAATCAAAACTTGGATCATATTTCCTATCTCTGGCAGAGTTTGATAATAGAAGGTACCAATCGGACATTGAATTGATTCATAGTATATTTAATGAATTGAACACAAAACAACAAATTATTTCACCATTTATCATGACAAAGTTATCAACTTTAATAAAACAAGCAAGCGATACTAATTATGTTGAAATTGCCGGTCAGATATCAAATGTTTTGATTGCCTCTGCTGCGTTTGTAAATCCGTTTTCAATTTTTGATGCATCAGGTGTATTGTTAGAGGTGCGAGATCGACAAGCGCAGTTAACGAAGTCAGTCGTTGATAAGATAAAACTAGATGTTATATCAAAGTACTTTCCTCGTCTTAAAGCAATAGGCGATAAACTTCAACCGAAGATAAAGGCAATGACAAATAAATTCCCAAATATAAGAACATTGGTTTCGAAAGCAATGAGTGAAAACTTAAGTGATAAAGACCTTTACCAATATAGCCATGCCTTTCTTAATGAATACAACTCATATAGGCCTGCGTTTGAATTGTCTACTATTAATGAATATGAGTCTATCCTTAGTGGAATTATTGACGAGCTATGTAGAATAATTTATTCCGGATCGTCGCTTCCAGCAGCCATTGCACAAGGGTACTTGCATCTCAGGGTGCATGTTTGGCCACAAAACTTGATGTCCAAAACTTAATTGGTCTTTATAGAGATATTTATGATAAACAAGACTCTTTATTCTATGCCTTGGCCTCTGCTGTAAGAGCTACAATTGCGCAGCACAATTCTATAAATCTTAAGAATATATATGGACGAATAACTAAAGGACAATTCGAAAACTCAATAATTAATTATAAAATGGCCACACTGGAAATCATTGTTCATTCGGAGGTCACTATATTGTTTCTTATTCATGATGCCTGCACTTTATTAGAATACAAAAACGGAGGTGTCATGCCTGATTATTGTGACCGTGCCATTTATGATCCACTTGCAGTTTTAAATGACAACGCTGTCATCTCTTCGAGGTTCAATAAAGATATGTGTGAGAGTGATAATATTGAGAGATATGTTTATATTCCAGCTAGGCAACAGTCTACGAATTCAAAAATGCCTAAAGGAACTATCGATTTAACCCGTCTTTATCGAGGTTATGAAGTTGATTTTCAAATCCCTAGTAAAGAATGGCTGGTTGAAAACGATTGGATATTTAACGAAGAAAAGGACAAGATGATAGTTTTACAAAAATTTGAGTTATTTATTCCGAATAATAATACGAACTCATCTGTCGATGTCTTGTCGTCAACAAGATACTTATCACAAAATATGATCAGACCTGGAGGAAAGGTCTACGATTTCAGCGTCACCTCTATATATCAGTACAAGTTTAGATACAGACAAGGTGGTGATTATTGTATTTTACAACCTTTGCATACGACACCTTACAAAATCCGTTCTTGCACTAAACTGCCAAAAATTTGTGTTTTCTCCGAAGGAAAAGTGAAAAACTCAGCTGCATATCCATCCATTTATTCTAAATTCGGGATTAAATTATCATTTAAAGGACAAGTAAAAGAACCAAAACCGAAAACGAACTTTTTCTTAATGGCGTCTGTTAAACTTTGTATAGTAGATCCTCTAATACCAAAGGGGAATGTAGAAAATGCAGATAGCAAATTACTTCCAAAACACCACGATGTAAAGAAATCAAACTGGAAACGTTCAGCTGTGTGTTGTGGAATGTTAAACCAGTACTATGATCGCCTGAGTAATAGCCAAATGTGCAAACCATGCCCAAATATGTCTACTTCGACACTTGGAGGATACTACTGTGAATAGATGCATCCTTGTTCTTAATCTTAACCACTAACAGACAAAGGACTCGATGAACAAACAATTTTTATCAGATTTAATAATTGTTCTTATTAACTTACGATCGATTATGGAAATATTTTTTGTGAAGAATTAAACGCATTTGAAGCTGTAAATATTCGTACTTTTGATTTTTCAGTACCAAATTCTCTACATGTCCAACACGAAGGTTTGAGGACCCAAATTATTATAGTTTATGAAATATTGTGTCACGTTTTATCAATGATTTGTTAAATAGTTACTTAGAGGCGGTATATCATTAAATTTAATTAATGTTAATTTGACACAATAAAATTGCAAAAGACACAGTTATAGCAGAAACGGAGAACAAAACATATAATGCAGAACATAAACAATGCGTTTGTCTTATGTAGCCGCTTTGTAATCACACGTAACACATTTTTTAAAGATATATACAGTATGTTCTATTCATTTAGTCTATTTGTCAAGAAATTAGATTTTTTTATTATTCTTTTTGTGTGTAGTGCCACTTGCAACTCATTTAATATAAAGTGCTCAGAACGTCATCTCTGCCGATTTAAAAAAAAAATTAAAAAAGACCCTCTTTCTTTTGGATCGAACCTGCATTTGTATAAACGATGAAGAAAGAGACTTCAAGAAGACCTGGACCATAGTCAAACATATGCATGTTACTTACAATCAAATTGCAATAAATGTCATCTTTATATAAATATCATTTGCTTTTGAACGTCTGTAACATTCTATTCTAAGTACTCCTTATTAATGGTTTTTGTAGGTTTAGGTTATTGGCCTATAAATACCAGTTTTACTGATCCAGTACGTGACCTTTATAGAAGGCTTGAGTGTGTGTCTTACTAATTATTTGCAGCCATTATAAAGCTCCTTTTTTCCAAACTGTTTTCTTTGACAAAGGACTCGACAAACCCGAAATGCTCTTTACAATTGATAAGTCCCTTGTGTTAACGATATTACTGCTTACAATAGCGGCAATTTTGTTGATACTACCTTAGCCTCTGATCAATATTGTTTAGAATCTATTAAAGTTGTGTCCAAACCTAATCTCTACATTTCCGGTTCGTTTAGATATGTTCATATAATTGTTTACTATCAAATCTTTAATATAACTACGAACATGCACTGCAAAAAAGGGCGACATTCATCTTTTCAACTTTCAAGTGTTTTTATTTCTAAGATATAATAAAAAAAACAAACATACTAATCCATGTCCGAATCACAATCCAGAAGCAAAGTAAAAACTTTCGAACTGACAAGTTAGGTTAGACACTTGAACTTCCACCAGGGAAGTGAGACCGGGTGCTCCGGAAGGGTAAGCACCTCCTGTTTAGCTAGCTACAACCGCCACGTGTGTAATCAAAATTGTGTGAAAGGAACATGGAACTATGAGACGTCAAATATATCCAAGGCAATCCTGGATACAGAGACATCAAACTTATCAACAACACTGTGATGACGGCAATAAAATTTTTAAGATCCTTGATAAGCCTAGGCTTGCAATATCCCTGAGTCAACAATTTATGTGCAAGCAGCCTACTTCGTTGTACAAAGTCCCCGTAGTGGGAACAAGCTCTACCATAGCGTATTAATTGGGAAACAAATACACCATAAGCAGGAGAAGCAGGTATATTGCTGCAAAAAAGAAAAGTTGACAATAGAAAAATTGAAATCATCACGTTTGTCATAAAGTTTCAAATGTAACCTTTCGTGTGCGTCATAATTCAGGTATAAGTCTAAATATGAAGCAGAACTTGAGGAATCAGTCGTGTCTTTTATTTCAAGCTCACTAGAATAGATGACATTTACATAGTCTCCAAATTTAGGATTATTAAGAGACAGAACGTCATCTATATATCTGTATGTTGAGTTGAACGATTTGGCGACAGTCTTCTCTCCAGAAGAAAACAATAACGTTATTTAGAAATAAGTATGTAATTAACTGCAAGAAACGAAAACGGTTAAGAAATAAGTAGTATACTTAATATAGTGTGTAGAAGAAAAGAGTTTTCAAACACATATGGACTCGGAAATCTTGAAAGCCAAGGCTTATTAAGGCCTCATAAAGTGGCATGGCCGTCATCACAATTTGTATCGTCATTTTTTCATGTAACGATATAGCTGCTTATGGTATATTTTTACAGTTAAACCGCTTGAAAGTTATACAATAAGGCAAGCTTCTTAGAGATAAATTCTTGATTTCACACGAGACTGGTGTAGTTACCTACAATATTCGAGTATCAATCCAGAAGCAAACTGAAAACTTTGGAACTAAGCCAGGAAGCTATAGAATGGTAAGCACCGCCTGTTTAACTAGCTACACCCGCCAAGAGTAGTCAAAATCGTTTGAAATGGAACTATGTGATGTCAAATATATCTAGAGCAATGCTGGACACATGATCATTAAACTTCAAGAACACTTTGATAAGTAATAAATCATATACAGGAGAAGCAGTTATATACAATTTACATTGTAGCTGCATAGAAAAGAAAGGTTGAAATAAAATAATTCGACGTCATCACTTTCATATTCCGTTATCAAATGTAACCTATTTGAGCTGACATAATTAAGGTATCAGCCTAAACATGCAGCAAAACTCGAAACATTATGTATATGGTTGATTTAAAGCTAACTGGTATAGATGACATTCAGTTTTAAAAATCAAGGATTATCAAAGGATAGAACATCATTTATATACTTGTATTTGCGATTATTAACCACTAGGTGTCAAGTAAGTGAGATAGTAACTGTTGATAACCCTCCAAAAGGACTTCTACTAATGTTAGCGGTATAAAGATACAAATGTAACAAAGAAGTTAATACAGTAAAAACAAACATTTGATTCTTTATCATTTTGTAGTCGGTGAAATGTCGGACAAAATCAGAGGTCATCAACAATCCACCAAACACATTCTGAAACCCTTTTATTATTTGCATGCCCAGTGTGCCATAATGTATTGTAAAATGCTGCATATTTTCCCACACTAAATGGTCAATATCTGAATTTATCATATCACATGTTAATCTGTCGAATCATAAACAAACATTTCAGCCCAGGTCAAAACACAATTCAAAAACAAAGGTAAAATTTTGAAATTTAGGTTATTCACGTGAACTTTAACCATGAAAGTGAGACCGAGTGCTCCAGAAGGGTAAGCAGCTTCTGTTAAGCTAAAAGAATTTAATAAATTGATAAGTACATGTATATAAATACTTTTTATCTTAAAGTCATCTTTCTTCGACAACATCTAAGTACCATGCATGACCCCAACAAACAGAACAAAGTTACTCTCCTCTGTTCATTTTTCATTACAAAATTTGAAAATATATTCTTAATGAGATGGGAACTACGACATGCTGTGCACTGAATTCATTATTGACCTCTCCTACACGAAATGTTCGCCTTTAGTGCCCTTTTTAAAGGTCCATATTAAAAATAATTCCACGCCTAGTGTTCAGAGAATATATCGTATTTTATCTACATAATTCGTTATAAACATCTTTATTGATATCTACGCTATCGTTGACTGATTTGAAAATTTGAAAAAAACGGTGTTCAATGCGCTACCCATTTTATTACATACATACAGTGCAGAGATGTAGAAATTAACACTGAGGTAATGACAAGGAGTCTGATGTTCGCCTGGTGAGCGAAAGATGTATAGATAACTAGTGACCGAAAAGCTGCCGAGATAGATGGAGGCTACCGAAAATAACTGCAGAGATATAGATAGGAAGGGTCCTAGATGATTTGCAGAAAACTTGCTTGTTGTTAAGCTGTCAACAGATCTGTACTGTAAGTCCTGTTGATTTGATTTTTGTTAAATGTACGTCACAAAAACAAACACCATTACGTTTGTTTTTTTTTAATTCCCTAAAAAAATAAAATTAACAATAAGCCATGTTCCCTATACGTTCATTCTCACTCATACAACTACTATATAACATAGTAAGACATGACATTGAACGAGAAGAGAACTGATACGTCATTAACTATAAGCCAAAATAATGAGAAATAATAATATCGCGATCGCTTTCCAAGCAAATGAGCACAAAACAAAAAATGATAAGAATATGACAAATCCTGTTCGGACTTCTTATTCGTGATTTAATATTCATCCGTGAAATTTGACGGTGTATGGTGAATGGACGTAATGGGTAAAGTAAACCTCGGAGCTTTTCCATCTACCTAATTTCGGCACTATCTCCGGGTTGATATTTTTAGCTATAACGGTAGTAGCCCCCAAAGGGCGGAACGATTTAGCGGCGTATCCTAGTCCTCCTAGATCTGCCAACTTTATTCACTCGTCAAGAATCTTGGCGACGGAAGACGCTTGAAGAACATTATACAGAGCCCGAAGCGATAAGAAAACTGGCCCATCCTGAGACTTGAACTAATGCGTCCGTTTTATGTAGCCCTGTAACATACGGACAGGACAAAACTTCTTCTCGGTAGCGCGGGGCAATTCCACCTTAAATCCTGTCCTCGACGTATCGTCTTTTATGCCAAAAAAGTTATCTTGGAAAAACGTTTCTTAAAATTTTACCTGATTGACACACAAACTAAACTTAACTTCATCGTCCTCATGTGAATAGAATACGCCGTTAGGTGCTATATCAGACGGCCTTAGCATTAAAGTCAATGCTAGCAAGGTATTGCTTTTTAACCGCAACGCCTTAACGTCTAATTTTACATTTACTGACCAACCCAAAAACAGACTGAAAATTCTGTACAAGCATGATCTAAGATCATTTCATAGGTTCCCTGGTCCCCGATTTGAGTAAACCTGTAACTAACAGTTTTAACTGCGATGATGCAACAAGGTTTGCGCTTCCTGTCGCCGTATATAAATGGCCAATGACAACAAGAGCCGTTCTAAGTACGGAAGTAGGCCTAGATGAAGCATCTGTCACATTGTAGAGAAAGTCTGCTAAATAGCGTGTATGATTTGGCGCGAACTCGCATTCTGCTTCTGTGCAAAACGAAAATAACCTTTCGATCAAGTTATCATACGACCGCATGGTACTTTTAATAATGCAAAACATGACATGTCAATACAAAGTCGGGACCATCCTTTGGTCAACAGTTCTTTCCGCCATACACTCTCCAAGCGAATATTCGCCACTTTTTGTTCCCACATGGCTCCGAAATTACGACAATGGCTCGAAAACCTTTGAAGTATTCAGTATTTTTATGGGAGGAGAAACTGACATTTAAACGAACTGACGGTACCATATTCGTGTTTTCCACATCGGCGCTAATATTGTCGCGTATAACCTCTGCACTTAATACCCCATCCAGGTCCGCTCGCGTCTGTCACCACCTGAGCTGGTATAGTTTTCGGACATATCTCGTGCGAGTTCCAATAATCTAACGAAGTTAACCACCACTGGAGTTCCTGGATAACTCCCTGTGTAAGAGGTAATGTGTGGTCCTAAGATTTACGGTCAATAAGCAATCTGTATGATTTTCTGAGGAAAAGTTTGTCTCGGGTGACGGCCCAGGCCACCGAAATGCACTGTCCTAATACTTTAGCTAGCTGTCTAGTAGATGCCTGTCTTTGACAAAACACTTAACGAATCGCTCGTTTAGGCTTAACAACACGCACCGACTAAACTTTGACGATGACTTTACCGTCGGAACTACAAAAAACTACAGTAACCGATATATCGAATAAGCTGAGATGGCATCAGAGATTTTTCAAAATTAATAGCAAACTCTAACTCGGTCAAAGAATTAATAATTGATCTTTATGGTCACTAATACTTGATTCATTCGCAGCAAGTAAAACATCATTCACAAATACTGTAACTCTCAAACCAGCCGAACGCAAATACGTGATTACGTGTCTCAAAATCTTATTAAAATAATATAGAGAGCAGCATAAACCAAACACTAAAACATTCCATACATAATAAACTCCATTTCACTTAAAACCTAAATATTTTCTAAATGATTCAAAAAGCGGTATTTGGAGTAAACTGTCTTCAATGCCAGCTGAAATAAATCTCCGGGTTCAATTTATTTAACTGTCCCTTTTGTCTTCGTTCCTGTACCTCGGAACGTTACGGTGTTTATTGACTTTACGTAGGTCCGTAATTAAACGAAGTTTATTGTTCTTGTTAGGCACTACCCCCAAAGGGCTAAAACAAATTGTTTTTTTAATGCAAGGTGTGTATCCATGTGATGACAGTCTATCTAGTACAAAAACTAGATAATAATTCTAATAACTAATATCCTCCGGGGCATTTGACTTGGCATCGTCCCTTTGGTTACCACCACGCCTAGATGATGGGAATTGGCGTGAAGCAAAACCACTGAATTCGTCTCCTCGCTGTCCACCACGTAGAAGTCAACGAACATGTTGGAATGCTGACGTAAATGCCCCGCGCGACGTTTGCGAGGGGCGAATGGTAGCTGATAACGTGGCCGCGGATCTTAGGGTTTCAAGTGAATCTGAATTTAGACCAGAAGTGTTTTTCTGAAAATGTATTAAATTGTCCATTTACTAGAATGGTAGTATATTCGTTCTGAAAATATTTACACTGAGCGTGACAAATGAATAAAAAGTTCTGATCTAATGTCTCTTGAGTAATGCTCGATCCTGATTCAATGGTTGAAAGCAATTTTGCTGCAGTTTAACCAAAATGACTACACTTTGTAGGAATGTTCAATATTGGGACATCTGAACTCTTGATTTTTGACGGGATTTGTTAACTTTTAGATCCGATGGCTACTTGATCCGTGCCAAACTGTCCTTAAGCACAAATCCCCGTGGATATCAACAATAGACAGCTTGGCAGTTGGTGCTGCAGGGGGCCAACACGTGGCGACCACGTGGGTTTTCTGGCGACACGAAGCCCCTACTGGATTGTGGTGATATTAATGGATTGTGGATTGGAGGACAAACTGAGTCTTTGTATTGCCAAATTCAACTCCAATTTCAATATCGATGAATCTGTTGTTTACAGTGTCTTTAAGGTAGTTATGTATTTGCGTTCCATTCAGCTGCCTAGAATAAAAAACGCTTCATCACTGTATACGAATCCTCTTCACACTTTAACTTATCTGTGTTGGGTAACGGTTGCTATGGGTTTCTATTAATGACAGACCATATAATATTTAAATTGGTTTTGTTTTGCACAACCGAATAGCTCACAATCAGTGTTTTTGTTTATTTGTTAGTACCAAACGAAAAACATTGAGTTCATAATAGTATCCTAGGAAATTAATGGTAACTTCTTACATAAGACATGAGGTTTTTTCTTGTTTCAGGATTTTGATGCAATTTTATGAAAAAAGTAGCTAGAAGACCCTCTACTTTTTGTTTCCAAAAATCAAACTTATATATTCATATGCAATATATGTGAAAATGAGGGTTCGTATTCGACCTAGTTTTTTAAAATCTACAAATTAACGAAAGGGTGTTACTTTTAGTTTTCCGGAAATTTAATGTTCTCTCTTGATGGCGCTGTAGAAATATACCACGTGACTGGAAGTAAAATTTCATTTGTCCAAATAATTTTCATGACATAATGGTTAATTTAAATGCAAGAGACCTTTGGTTTCTAAGCATGACAAGAAATTATTAAAGCTTATTAGTTAATAACATCAGGTATATTTTGATCATTTATGTCGTAAAAAATTACCACCAGGTGGCGCTTCAGAACTTCCGAAGCAAGTCGAAAACCTGCCCTGAAATTTTGGCATGTTGAATGGTTTAAGCATATGTACAGCATATCAAAATTTTAGTATATGTTTTCAAGCGATTTGTAAGGTATGGAACTACCTTAAAATCTTCTAATCTTCCATTTAGTCAATATTTTGTTAGTGCACACAAGCACATCCTGCCTCTTGAGTGAACGAGAAGAGAACTGAAATGACGTGTATTCACACAAAACTTAGAAAAATGTATGGTCATTTGTGAGAGCGACTATATTTTGATGTCGAGGGATTACGGCTAGTGTCGTCCCGTTTCTGTCCGTTGTCAAGAGGAGATTATTTTTAAATAAAATAGTGTAAATATATTTATCAAATGACTACTAAACAAATTAACAGGTAATGGTACTTAATTATTGTGGAAAAGGCAAACAACATTGACCTTTCCGCTTGAACTTTTATTCGTAACAATTATATAGAATGATCCGTCAAACATATGGATAGTGTTAAGGTTTAAAGTTATTGTAGAAACAATGTAGACGAAATTAACGTCCGTGTTCCATATACTAGTACATAAATGTACTGTATAAATTAAAGCTGAACAAGTTAATGTTGCTGGACAAAATTGCAAAATGTAAAACGTATGTTTATTATTAATTGATTATATCATACTTTAAAATATGAGTTATATAATGATTACAAGGACCTTTAAACCGAGTACCGACCAAATATGCTATTAATAAATTTTAATATAAATACCGTCGATTTCATTCACAACACTTACGAAAAATCAATAGAATTATAGAGCGTATTACTGGTGATTTTCGCGGTACAAATTCTTCGCGATTTTATACTGCAAAGCCCTATCAAAAATTTCGCAATTCTAATTTTCGCATTTGAGTGTTTAGGAAAAAATATCGATTTTGCACCACTGGTCGTTGTTCAGATAAAACAATCAAAACAAACATACTAATCCATGTCCGAATTACAATCCAGAAGCAAAGTTAACACTTTAAAACTGCCAATAAGGTTAGACACGTGAACTTCCAGCAGGGAAGTGAGGCTAGGTGCTCCTGAAAGGTAAGCACCTTCTGTTTAGCTAGCTACACCCCCCACGTGTGTAATCAAAATTGTGTGAATTGAACATGGAACTATGAGTCATCAAATATACCTAGGGCAATCCTGGACATCAACCTTATCAACAATACTGTGATGACGGCCATAAAAGTTTTTGAGGGCCTTGATAAGCCTAGGCTTGCAATATCCACGAGTTAACAATTTGTTTGCAAGCAGCCTACTTTGTTGTACAAAGTCCCCGTAGTGGGAACAAGCTCTTTCTTAGCGTATCAATTGGGAAACAAATACACCATAAGCAGGAGAAGCAGGTATATTGCTGCATAAAAAAGAAAAGTTGACAATAGAAAAATTGAAATCATCACGTTTGTCATAAAGTTTCAAATGTAGCCTTTTGTATGCGTCATAATTTAGGTATAAGTCTAAATATGAAGGAAAAACAACTCAAAAATAATTCTTCTAATGTTCAATGTTAACACATGAGAGATTAAAATGCAGAACATCATGATAATTATCTGATAATGTACACGTATCTAAAAGTTATCAAAATCAGAAACAGTTTTGAAAATTGCATTTTTTTATTAAATCTCCCGCTTTCGTTTACGTGAAAAAGTCCATACTTGCTGAAATGTGATCTCAATAAATCATTATTGATTGATACATCATTATATGTCTATAATCACAATATACGAACGTCTAAGATTATGTATGAAAATGTGCAACTTTGCATAAAACAATAGGATGTTATCATGAAAGCTCTTACACATCATTTCGTAATGTTGGCATTGCGTCTCAAATAATTTCCTGCAAGTTAAAATTTAAAATTTCCCAAAAACTAAGGTATACTCCCTCATGCAAAGTATTTCCTTAGCTCAATTTGGTAAAATATATTTGGTCCTTCAGGTAGCTTTTCAACATCTTAAAAAAATGTTGGTTTCATTGTAATACCTTGAAGCGTAAAGCTTACAATGTCTATAAGTATCCTTTTATAAGCGTCTTTTTAAAAAAACAAACATGTCTATATGTAAAAATGTAGTAACAAGTTTTCTATTCATTTCAACAGTTAATGAACAAGTCTGTCTAAAATACCGATGGTTTTCACGATCTGCATCTATTACATATTTAAAAATACTATGAAATCAAGGCCCTTAAATGATTAATGGCTCTCATCCCAATATTGTTGATAAATATGAGGCCTATATATCCAAAAGGCATCTTGGGTATACATGTCATGACGTCTCATATTTAAATGTTCCTGACATTCTCAATTTGATTTCAAGTGTAACTAGGTAGACAGGGAAAGCTTACTAGTCTAGTCATTCTTCTCACTAATACAAGTCCGCGTGTTAAAATGTATTTGTTAGGTTTTTCATTGTGTTCGATATGTTATTTCATATACATGTATATGCCATTTGTAGCACCAAGCACCTTAATCTTTGACATTTAAGTTATCACGTATGACTTATACCTCAACTATAACAGCAACACATTATTAGCTACATTCAAATAACATCACAAATTAACATCACAATTTTCCTGCATTCAAAAGTTATTTTTCTATGCAGCTTCTTTTGCTCATAGCAAAATAGTTGTTCAATAGTTAATACGCAATTTTAGATTTTTTTCGTCTACGGAAACGAAGCATGCAGCTTAGAAATAAATCATTTACCCATGCCTATTGCAAGGTCTTCAATGGGTTTAAATTACATATTTATATTAGTTTTAATTTTACAGTACAGTTTCGGAATAAACTTCTTAATTAATAGTGCTTTTCTTAATATTATGAAACCAAGACTTTTTTCAAGATGTTGAAAAGAAATCCAAATGACCACAATATATTTTATCACATTTACATATGGAAATACTTTGCATGAAGGGGTATAATTGGGTTAATGATTACGGAGGGACTATTCAGGTAGAAGCGTAATGGGGACAATGAACGGTAGTTCTAAGATCGGGTCGAGTTATAAATGTTTTAATTTACGTCATTTTTCAGAGTTTAGTAATGAAAAAAGAATTTCACTTTTTTATTTTTTTAAATCGATTAAGACCAACTTAGTTTAGCAAAATTATCGAGCCGCTCTTGAACTGCATAAACCTACACGTTTGTGAATAGTAAACTCGTCTGTCGTCACTACATTACGGAAAAACTTGGCCATTGACATTGACATAGATTTTTGCTTCAGAGCGGATGTAATTGTAATATTTCTGATAGCCTAAATTGTTGACTGTGTTAAGTGTTTGGTAGAATGAACGGAATATAAATTTTTCTTTGTTTTTTTATACAGTATTTTGTAGTTATTGAGCGAATTTGGATTTTTATTACTATATCACTATTATCGAAAAAGTAGTCCACGTACTGAAGTTCTCTGCACGTGCTCATGCGGAATGCTATATGGAGACAATATCATACCACCTATTCCATGATAATAATCTGTCAAATACGCAAGAAAATGCAATACTGTATAACACAATAATAAATCAACAGCTGAGCAAAAATCTAGTGAAATTATAGATTAGTACAAAAGTAGCAATTTATGAAATTATATATCATTGAACGTTACACATAAAACGATACCATCACATCAATTTAGTTTAGAAATTTGATAAGGCGAATCGGGCGTAAATGACTATCTAAGCAATTCAATATTTATTGACACAAATAAGTAATAATCGAAAACATATTTGACGTAACTTTTTCAGTTAGACACAAAATTGAAATATTTCAGACATTTATTACAACGTACAGTTTAATCAATTCAAAATGTCAATGAATCACAATACTGTTAATAAGTATAATGTTAACAAAGTTTCCCCTGGATATATTTGACTTCCCGAAGTTCGACTTTCTTTTCATTCTAAATTTTATTAAACACGAACCAGGCGCAACTAGCTTAATAGAGAATGATTACCATTCCGGCCACCCGACCTCACTGCCCTGGTGCACATTTTGGTCTTAAAATTAATTTTTTGTTTCAAAGTATTTACCTTGCTATTGAATTGTGGTTTGCACATGGGTTGGAATGTTTGTTTTCAAATTTATACAGAGAAACCAAGAATTCTTCGCGATATGTTTAAAAGTTTTATCACTAAACATTGATTGAACTTTGCAGCCCTAGATGAGTATTTCGGAACATAAATACTCATAAGTAGTGATCTGACCAAAACCGCTGAAACCCAAACATTGTATGGACACAACATCGTTTGGTCTAGACAGTGATCAATTCCATTATTTTAATTTCAAAAAGTCTGTTGGAGAATTAACAATACAAAGGGGATTCTAAACAGTTCAGTATATTCGACTATATTATATAACTAATTTTTAAATGACAAATTGAACGATAATTAAAATATCAAATATAGGAAAAGCAACAGCTGAGTGCTAATGATTTTTCGACTATATAAACACAAAAGCAAGCGATAGCAAAGTAATCGAAATAAACGTCTATGTTGTAAATATTACAATTTTACACACCAAGAATACCAGAATTTACTATTGAACTGTTAGTACTTTAAGTGTTTGAAGAAGGACTTAACCGTTCTATTATTTTGGCAAGCAGATATTCAATGTTAATCAGGTATTTACATGTTATTCATCTATTAATTATAGGGCACAATTATGATTCTTGAATTATTTTAGGCAACACTGCGAAAACTTTTCTTGGAACAAACAATTAATAACAAAGATTGAAACCAATGTATTTATTTACATAAATAAAAACATTATTGTCAGGGACATTTATAAAAAGTATGCGTTGGAAGGTTTTTAGTTATCAAACCAATGCTAGGGTAAATATTAAATTGGCCAGTTATAGTCTCTTTTTAACCATTCGGCATAATAAAACAAGAGGGATCCGCTTAATTCGATACAAATAGTTATCACATAAAATTTTTTATCTGTATTTTATAAACGAGTTATATTTAAGAAAAAATAAAATGTATAGACTTTGGCTCAATTACACGCAGATTAAAAAGTTCTAAGTTTGAGGTCTCTGTATCTAAAGACGTATATTTGACGTCCTAAAACTATATGTTGTTTTCGTTTCTAATTTTAATGTCACAGGTGGTGGATGTAGCTAGCTAAACAGAAGGGAGCCCACACTTGGTAGCTATTGGTTTTACTTCATTTTTGGAGTTTGACATTTTTAACTTATTAGCCAGTTGACT